>CM046530.1:5545000-6145000 GCA_024713555.1 Spirodela polyrhiza
TCGGAGTTCAAGGCTACTTATACAGACATAGGAGCATGATCACAAATTTAGTTATATATATGAAGCAATGGGAAAAGTTTAAATATCATATTTAGAATAAGCTTGCTTTAGTTAAACTTATCAACGACCAAAGTGAATGGTATCCCCATCATAATCACTACAATCAACTAATAAGTGACTTAGGGATGTTATGTACAACTAATTTTATTCGTTATTTTGTTATATGCGTTGACAGCTCTACAAATGTATCCGAGGGGTAATTAGAGACACGTTGAATGCCACTGTTGAGGAGAACCTGGAAGACCCGAAGAGGAAGAAGGAAAGGAAGAAACAGAGACGAAAGCAATGGAGTAGCCGACATTTGGGTTTGCATCTCATGAGATCTCAGCCGTCCATACCAACTAGAACTATTGGTGTCGTTGTGTGGGTGCCATATGATGAACTATTTGTTCATTGCTTCTGTTTCAAGAGATATCGTATGATGGAATATTCAAATAGATCTCCCAGAGCGTTCTCAACAGCTGTCTTCAGCAACTCGATAAGATTCGTGGGCCTGGCCTTGGATGGACACCGGACAGCTGTACTTCTCTTACCCATCGTGATCCACGCGTGTGTAGACGAAGCTCGGACGGGAAGAAGACACCGTGCATGCATTTGCGCCTATACAACAGTAGGCGGGAGTGTGTGGAACGTGGAGGGGACGGAGAGTGAGAGCAGTGACACTACTGGCCTACTGGCCCGTGCCAGTGGACTAACACATGTGAAGTCTTCGCTTACCATATGTCGGCAGGTATTGTGTCCGTTAGGACACGATTTGCAGATGGACCAGCCTCTGCGGATGGATCTGGGATATTTCCGAATGGACCAGCTTCCGTGATTGTAGGAAGTCTAAAGTCTTCTGCTGTGTGATCTTCCCTATTCTGCGGTTCTCTTAAACCAAGATGCCTTAATGATGATAGGTGGCCTGAATTAGAGTTTCGCCCTTTGTTAAAACTAGGAATAATGTCCAATGCGACATCGATTGTACTATGGCCTTTAAAATGTCCGAAAATCCCAATTCTTTAAGATACGACATGAACATTAGACGTTAGCTAATGTTCAAGAAAAATAAATATTTATATATTGCACTAGAAAACGAAGAAATAAGATAAAACTGCAGAGTATCAATGGAAGAAGAATTCCAATCCACACGGAAAATCGTGATCCTCTGTTCTAACACTGTTGGGACACAGTCTCTGACTGTAGGGAATATAATAAGTCTACGGCCCAGCAGGCTCTCGAGGAAGCATTTAGGGTGGGTTGCCTCTTGGGGCCCTACGCACAAGACCCTTGGCAACCGTGAACGTCAGACGAGGCCAGAATCCCTCTTCCTAGAAGCTATCGCTTTTCTAGATTTTGTCTAATGCATGCCCTCGTCAACATTCATGGCAATGCGCGATTAGGTCCCTCGTGAATGATGAGAACGAGAGAAAGAGGTCGATGCTATCCCATTTAACGAGACTGGAAAGAAGTTGGGTCAAGCCGCACAGGAGAGGCCCCTGCAGAATGCAGCGTTCAACCCTTCTAGTGGCGGTGAGAATGGAGAAGTCTACATGAAATAACGAAGAAGTACTCGATGGCTCTTCTTTCATCAAGTTTTATAACAGGATGACGAAGTTTACGCCCTACTTTTGGATATTTCTTAAGATAAATTTACATATTCATGTAAAAGTTATCTTTGACGGACACTATTTTTGGGCTCATTATCTTGTCCCTTGCAAAAACAAGATCGCATCACCTGAGATGTGACGATCGTGTCGATTCTCAATAGCGTGGATTCTCAGTAACACAATACGACATAAAATCCATAAATTTCGAATCTTCTGCAACTAAGGGTATTTTTGAAGAGATGGTCGCTGATTTATTTGAAAAACAAAATATCTTGAGAGTTACGCTTCTTAAAGAAACTAACATAAATTGTACACTGATCCTAATATTAGATGATGGGAGATAACATGAAATGGGGTCAATCTAATCAAGAGCATCTAAAAGCTGATACGGTTTATATCCCCACATCTCCGTGTGTCATCATAACTCTGGCAAAGGCAATTGAAGATACTTTAAAGTGACATAGAGCGAGCCCCATAATCCAGAAACCCAAGCCACTATGAAGTCATGATCTTCCTAGGCTAGATAATAATATCAAATTTAAAAAAAAATTTTGAGAAACATCCTTTCTCAATTCATCCTCAAATGGCTATAAATCGAGGCATCCTGTCCCATTTTGTGCTTCAGGAGAATATTAAAACGCTACAATGTCAGCCTCGAGGTTGGACTTCTGTGATCTTTTGTAGCTAGATCTTTATCATTTTACATATATTGTTCTACATTTTTCTTCCTAAAGACATAGATGATAATTTAATTATTAGGCCACTCCTAATGAACTTGAAAACTAGGAAAAAGTACATAGACAAGTATGCACTGGCATCTAGTTTTATGCATCATATATCATCCAGAAATGGTATATTGTGTCTATTTTCTATCTTTGTGTGCTTTATGAAAGATATTTAAACTATTTAGTTCCCAAAATTTTAGATAAAAGGTTGACCTTTCTCCCATGGTATTGTGCGATCTAAAAGTGAACTTTGATCTAACATGGAAGTGAACTCTCCTTAACAAGTGTTGCCTTGTGGTGAATATTGGTAGATTTAAAAAATTTAGTCTCTTACACATTTATATGTGTATTTTTTTAATATTAACTGAATATTAGAGACCAACAAGAAAACCAATTGCTATGATTTTTTGTCATTGAAACATTTATAAAATATTATTGTGTACAGCTATTCTTTTATTGGTCATAATTTGTATCTTGTTGATTCTTTTATATCAATAGACAACAATCCCACTTACAAAGTTATTGTATGTTGGTAACTTTTACTAAAATTTTCTACAATATATAATTTCAGATAAATTTTTAGAGGAGAACAAATATACATTCCTTAGTATAGTTATGTGGTAGGCAATTACCTGATATTTGTTTTTGTATCCTAGAGGAAATAATTCCTATAGTTGTCTGACACATTCTCACAAGCATGAGTTCATCTCAGATTTTTAAATACATTACTAAAATAGTTGGTAGGACATTTAATCGATCATACATATGATGAAGTATCTTAGATTTAGTATGTACACTAATTCTAAGAAACATTGAGAATAGTCTAGTGACAAGATAACCAATAGTACTTCATATAAAACTAATATATTAGGAACATGTAAGATGGCAATACAGATATCAAGTCTAATCTCATTAATGATTGGTGGTTGGAGAGCATATTTTTAGAAACTAGAGATGCCTAAAATACCTTGAAAGAGAAAACAAGGAAACCTCAAATGTAATTGATTAATGCCCTCATAAGGCCATAATGTGGTTTCATTTCATATAATTTGTAAATGCTTTCTAGTGTTTAGGATATCTTAAAAATTATATATTTCCTTATTATACCTTGTTTATAACATCTAAAACTACTTTTCACTACAAGCAGAGAACATTTTTTGATAGAAAACAATTTCTCTCCACCCTCTCTCTTTGTCGCTCTATCTATCTCATTTGTAATTCAAGGAATCATGTGGATTCAATATATATTATTTTTATTTTTAAAAAATTCATAGAATACTATGTAATTCTTGTAGATTAAATAAACACTGAAATTTACATTTGGTGGATCCAAGGTATGATTCTGTCCATATCTTTGACTACATCACTTGACATTTGAGCAAAATTTTTAGCCCAAAACTTGCTCTAGTGAAGATGTCAAGCAAATGAACCCTATCAATGGCACTGTTCACAAGGACAGATATATTTTTGAGAGACAAGTTCCTTGACTCTAAAATCGATCAATCGAAGTTTGCAGGATAGGAGTCTTTTTCTCCTAAAGTTTCTACATATGGTATCTATGATTGGGCCATATGATATTTCTATTGTGAATGCCAAGAATAGAGATTAATGTTGTTAGAGTGAAAATTTCAACCCATTTGACCATATAGGCAGCTTTGTAGCTTGACCGCTTACAAGGGATTATTGTATATAGGGAAAGGACAGGTTATTAGCTTGCTAGGAACAGTCCTTGGAAAGCCATTCAAGAGCTAAAATACAGGAAAACAAACCAAAGGGATGGTAAAGAAATTTCCTAAACCAGGCTTCATTCCTCTTAAAGTCATCTTAGAAAAATATAAAGAAACAATTAGAGTATTAATCATTGACTAAAGTTGCACCACTCCAAGGAAACTTGATGAGAACTCCTTTATAAGTAGGAATACTATCTATAAAAAATTCAGCAGAAATGGGTGAAACCCTAGAAAAAGTTCACGCTTTGGATGCTCTAATAGATGAGAGGAGAATAGTCAAATAAATTATAAAGTCCACTCATAAGTCACTGTGCATTTCGTTTTAGTGAGATTATTGATTAATCTATATCATCCACGACATTTTAAAGTTTAGATATTTTAATATTTGATCTATTCAAGAGATCTACAATTCTTTTTCACATATGTAAGGGGGCATGATCTAATAAGCAAAGATGTATTACAAATTCTCTAACATAATTTATGTATTTTTTTCTAATTTTGGAGCTCCTTTTCTGTAATATTTTCTATCTTCTGCCTAGTAAGAAAGAGTCAACACATGAGTTGACTTTAGAGCCAATATATGAATGGAGACAAGAAGAGATAGAGAGAAATTTAGTAAAATGCTACAAGAGAAAGTAATAAAAATAAGAAAAGTAGTAGCTGACTATTAGAATGCATCATAACTATTGTTTGAATTTTTTATCATTATATTTTTAAAACATTATAAATCAATAAAAGTGGGTATGTAAGGAATTCTCCCGTCTAAAATTTTCCTTTAAATTAGAGTTTTGTAACAATAAGTGAAACTAAGAATAATCAAGTGGCTAAGTTGTTTGTGAAGCTTTTCTGGTAAGTTATTTTGATGACAACAACACATGGAAGAACTCACTCAAGGGAAAAATAGTTAGTTAACATACTTCATTATGTTGAGGATTTCACTTAAGGTTATAATAGCTAATATTTATGCATGAACTTGCATTAAATGACTTTAAATGAAAACTGATGCCATATACAAACATGTGAGTATTTTTTGGAAAGTTGGAATAGAGCAAAGCATAATGCAGTATTCTAAGGTTTTGATTTTCTCATGTGTTCTATAATATTAATTAGTATTTCTGAGGTTTAATTTTCAGGTGTGGATGAGACACATTTTAGACTATTGGACTTGTATTTGGCTAGCCCATTACACTAGATATAGAATTAGCCCAATGTGGTCATAACATAAGGGACTTGTGTTCACTTTGATTGAGAGTGTGAGAGCAAGAATTAGAGATAAAATTTTAGAGAAAATACAAACAGTGCTTCAACATTGACCTTCCTCCAACAAGTCTCCATTATAACACTATAACTTTCAAAAGCTAAAACCCATGAGAATTTACTAATACACAAGCTCTTGAACAATTCCTTGTTGCCAAACTTGTCCAACAATTAAAATAGAGGACTGTAGCTCTCTAGAAGTTAGAATGTTTATTGATAATATCTCAGTTTTTAGATGTAATAATGTAAGTTAAAATAGTAAAATGTTACATGAATTTCATGAAAATAAGTAAAAATGCTGAATAAAATATTTTTGACCATTTTCTTAGTTTTTGTGAATTTTATTTACTTTTCATGATTTATTTCAATTAAAAAGCTTTGACTTTTAGTTTATAAAATAAGTAAATAAATAATTTTAAAAATATATAAAACTATTATGGACACTTTTCACTTGGAAAGTCCAATGAGAGCCAAAGGCCTCATCACATTGAAAAGGGGGCCCAATGGATAGAGTGTCATGTGACTTAGGTCAATGAGAACCAAAGTTCATGTCATCAGACTATGTAAGATATGTCATTTATAGACCAAGAGGTAAAGATGTCCCAAAGCCCATTAGGTCGCCTAGGTGTCAATCCAAGTCAAAGCCTTGGGAACTAGTGATGAAATTCGGCAACCCATTAAGGAATAAATATCTAATCTATCAAAGGAGTTTGTACATATTAACACAAAAAGTTTGTCCAAATAGCCAATGTGGGACTAAACTTTTGTTTGTTTTGTAGCATTTTATTGTGAATGTTGGATCACTATATTTGCTTGATCTAATGCTTCAGAACATGCCATTTGCCTATATTCAAGTGGCGGGTTGATGGTGATTCGATACCTAGAATGAACATTCAATTATCTCATATTTTTTAGAAGTGTCATGTATCCCTTGTGTGTAAAACCAAATTTGATGGCTCATAGTACTATGATCTGATGAGGTATATAGTATCACATACCTTAAGCATAAATGATTGATTTGATAGTGCACAAAAAATCAATCAGATGGTAGAGAAAACTCCACGTAACCAAAAAATTTAAGTTTCAATTAATCAATTATCATCTGTTAAAATAGTTATTATCATTTATCACGGGTGAAATAAAAGTTGTAGAGAGTTCATTAGTGGCAAATATTCCATCTTCTCCCTCTCCACATAGTTAGAGCCTCCAACAATTAGCAAACTCTCTTCCTGACTCCCTCGACTACACTTAGAGCCTTGACAAGTGACCACAAGTCTTTTATTCTCCTCCAAATGGTGATGATAGTGGCATTGACCCCTCTTTCCACGTTAGTGTAGAACCATTAAATAATCTTCATATGCCTCCTAGCTTGATGCAACATGGCCAAACAATATAAGGTTGTTGCACTAGTGTCTCTTACTACTCTAGAAGTAGACCCATCAAAGGACAACATTATTTTTATATTGATTTCTACCATGAACAATAATTTCTAGATATTCATCATAAATAATCGATAGAACATGAAAAATATATGATAAAAAGGCTTCCTTTTTGTCTCAAATCCTCTATAATTCATGTAGAATCATCTTAACACTTATTTCAAATCATTTTGTATTTATTTCAATCAAAAAATCTATCTGAAAAGCCTTGCCATTTTTTGTGACCATAAAATGATTTTTTGGTATTTTTTGGTAATTTTCTCTAATTTTCCAATATTTGGTGATTGTTTAATTTTATTTTGAATGTCTGATCATTAAAAATCATTGAAAAAATTCTTTAGGCATTTTCAGACATCATTTTACACTTTTTTTTAAGTTCTCTCACGTATTCATCTGGAAAACATAGTCAGCTGATACAAGATGCATTGACCATGATTTTCTCTCTCATATTTTCTATTTTAAATTCATCTAAAATTCCACATTGATCCCTCAAAAATTCCACCAAAAGTCCTTCAAAATCCCATGTCTTTCCCTCAAAATTCTTCCCTCTAATCCTTTTGAAATCTCATTTCTATCTCCCTCTTCTTTTCACTAATTATTAAAAAACTCAAAAAAATATTTATTTTATTTTATTAAAATCATAAAATTTATTTTAAAATTTA
This sequence comes from Spirodela polyrhiza, assembly GCA_024713555.1. NCBI lineage: Eukaryota > Viridiplantae > Streptophyta > Magnoliopsida > Alismatales > Araceae > Spirodela > Spirodela polyrhiza. Next base: position 5,552,463 of record CM046530.1, read on the forward strand.
GAATAACTTCATAAAAATAAAATAAAAATTTATATTCATGACAGATTATTCCTACTACCTGTGTTAGACATGAGACTCATATGTATACTAAATTTTAGTGACGTTTCAATAGTTAATACCAATGACAAATACTCACCATTTATTTTTATATTTAGAGTTTTTATACATCAATGACCACTTAAAATCTTAATCTAGAGGAGATTATTTGGTCTAAATATATGTTTAGCCTTTTAGAACCATGAATTTAGAATAAGTAGGATCCCATTTTTTAAGCCACTAGAATTATAAATTTAAAAGAGAATTTGAATAAGATATTGAGTTAGTTGAAACTCTAAAGTTTGGCCTCATAATTTGGCCCCCTAAAGTTGTGAATCAAAAAGAGAATTTTAAGATAAGATATTGAGTTAGTTGAAACTCTTACAACCAATGGTTGCATGAGGGAAACTTTTACACTCACCTGCCCAAGAAATTTTTCTTGGGACACTCTATTTAGATCCATGATTCTAGAAGAGCAACGAAATTAGCATCCAATTAATCTGTTTTAAATTCATAATTCTAGGTCAACATGAGTTTTTTTTAGTACTAACATAAAAAAAAGAATAATTAAATTATTTTAAAATATTAACGACTAAGATTAGTGTTATGAATTCTCTAGCTTGGAAGATGCTTAAATATCTATTAGAGAGGATCTACATTAAGGATTGAGAAAAAATGAATGTATAAATGGGGTCTTGGAGTATGTTTTCTTGTAAAATTCTAATAAATTTTCGAAAAAAATAGAACATTTTCAACATATTCAAAAGTTACGAGGATCTTCAAATGATTTTGGATTGTTTACTTTCTGTGCACTCTTTAATTTTACATCTATTCTTTGTGATGAGCTGACTCGTTCCTTTTAAATTCTAAATTGGAATGTTTTTTTATTTTCTATGAGAAACGGTTATTTTTTCATTTCTCATACAAAGTGACTAGAAAAACTTTCAAGGTAAATGTGTCAGAGATGTGACATAATATGACTTAATGAATACAAAATTGGAATTTTTCTCTTACAGATTGTCTTTATCATCATTGAAGGTAAAACTCAAAAGCATTAAGAGTTAACCCTCTTCTTATAAACATAAAGAGACAGTTCATAAAATCAATCTCAAAATTACATGTGATTCCCTAATAGTTATAAAATGTTATGGGAAGACTTTTGTAAACTCTCAACATAATTTTGGAAATATAAGACCATTATTTTACCCTTTTAAATTTTTGTCAACATCAAATTATAAGGGTTACAAAAGCCACATACTTATGGTGGCAAACATAAAAAAATCATAGTATAGTATGTTAATAAGCTAACCAAGTTTTAAATTTCTTGTACTTTTTCATAAACATAGTTAACTGAAATATCTACTCATTGTTTGATCCAAGTGGGCCATAATTTGAAATAAGAAAGGAGTTGAATTGTTCTATTTTATAAGGATCACACCATGGATTCACTTTAGTTCTCCATAAAAAAAATGAATCAATTTATTTAAGTATTCTAGGCATACTAATCCTTTAAAAAGAATCATTGAACGTTTTTTAATTGCAACCATTTAACTTTTGGCCTACTTCGACTCTTTTTATATCTATTTCTCACCTTGAGTACAAACATTTGACATATAACATCAACTCAATGCTACACCACTAGACTTGTTAATCTAGTTTACTTTGTCATTAGACCTTTGCTATCGACTTGACATTCTACATTCACAATCCTAAACATTTTTAGAATGCTCCAAACACTTTCATATAATAATAGACCACTACTACTAAGATAAAATTGAATAGGTAGGAAAGACAAAAGTTACAAAATCTCTAATAAAATACTTTGACATGGAGATTCATGGGTCTTATATAATAGAAGCTTTAGCTGGTCATATGTTGTAGATTTTGTTAACATATATGAAAGGTAACTCTAAGAGTATGATATTTTCTTTTTCAAAACTTGTCATTAGAAATATGTCATTCAGCATTGCTACAGTAGCTAACAATAGAATAGCTTCTCATAGGAGGTGCAATAATTTTGGGTGCCTGAATTTTTTTATCCAAAGGTTGAATTAGTTGGAAATATGTCATTCATTGGTGTTCTAAAAAATATTAATAAACACCCCATACTTAGTCAATGTCACTAAAATAATGTGTCATGTAATCTATTTTGTTTTATATTGACTAGCTTTATACTCATGAATTAATTCAGTAGGATGAGTCATATTCCTGATATACATCAAGGAATAAAACAGCTATCAGTCAGTCCCTAAGCATGTTTGGATGTGTTATATTAGGCAGCTTGAAATGTAAATTAAAGGGAGGAGAAAATAATAAATTAGAATGTGTGTTGACTTTGAGTCAAATAATATTTTGATATTCACAAATTTATCATTAGGCCACCTTCAGATGAGACAATCAATTGTCTATTTTACCTATTTATATGCCAAAAAATGAAGCATTTTATTATACATAGCAATTATTATTCAAATCCTAAAGACCTTTATTAAACTATGTTTGAAGAAAGAATATCAAACTATGCTTGAAGATTTCAGCAACTTCACACATGACAAATAGAGTTTGAGGTTGAGTACTATAAGGCTCCAATTCAAGATCTCTAGGGCAGGTTTACCATTTCCCATTTGAGCTATTTTTTTAAGGCAGCAATCTTCAAGTATAGTGAGATTTTCATCTATGTTAAACTCTTATATTGTTTCCATATCTAGACCTACATTATTTTCTCATAAAAGCATCACTATTAGGCCATGAAAGTAACTAAAACCATAAGTGGAGCCATGTAATATGTGAGATAATGGTTTACTATATAAAGGGTTAGTGTCATGCCATACATAAGGTCAAAAACAGGTGAAACTAAACTTCTCATCACATCTACTACAATGTATTACTCACTCGACTACTTTTTTGCTCTTAGAGGTTTTTTAAGGTCTACAGCCAATTCCACCATAACCCATCCAAGGCTAGTAATCAAGCATATAACCCTAAAACGATATTGGAAATATATGGATCTTTATGCAACATTGTCTTCAAGGCTTAATATTTACTCATATACAGTGTATCAAGTGCTCAGATGGTACCCTCAAGCTAGTTTTTACTATTAAAATTAGAAATTTCCTCAGTATGAAAGACTCACTTTAATTACTAGAATAATATTCATCACAATAGGAAAGGAGAGGGAGTTAGCTAGACTCCGGCTGTTGAGGAATGAGTTGGAAAGGAAACACCTTTAGTTAGTAAGTGTGGACACAACCGCCGTCCCTCCGCCAGCATCAGCCCCGTGAATGTATGTCACCAATTATTCACACGGGCAGGCTCACGTGGCTCCTCGTAAAGTCATGGGGACCAATTATTGCTCGACACAGCCCAAAGGATGGATTTAATTCTGCTAGGTACCTTTCTAAGAGATGAAATTGCGTCTGTGCCCTGATTACACCGCAGAAGAAGGCTGTGACAGTACCTTTTATGAGAGGCCAGCCCATCCCTGTCTCTGTCTCTCTCTCTCTCTCTCTCTTTACCCCTCTATCTTTGTATATCTCCCTCACTCTCCCTCTCCACGTGTTTCTGCCTGCCTCTCTCTGCATCTCGTTCCCTCTCTCTGCCTTTCTTCGTCTACTATCTATCTTCCACTCTACACGGAAACACAGAGTAAATCTTCCGACAGCTCCCATCACTGCACGTCCAGTCTAGGCTGTTCTCACTCTCACTGTCACTCTTTCTCTCTCTTCCCTCTCTTTCTCTCTCTAGAAATGTACTCTGCTTGCGGGTGTAAATGACAAGCGGGGGAAGGATATGCCATGCAAGTCTCAAATCCGACCTATCCGACCTTCCACGTGATCTATGTCTGCGTAGGAGGTGTGGGGAGAGAGAGAGAGAGAGAGAGAGAGAGAGGATGGGAGGTTTTTTAAACTTGTCAGATAATCATATCGTATGATTACATTTTAATTAACAACAATTAAAATAGATTTCTTGGGGAGTATTTAACGTACGTTATTTAAATGCGGTGCTAAGTCAAATAAAAAATTACTGCCACTCCGGGAAGTGAAAGATGAAGCCATGGTCACGGATAGGAATCCCACTAGGTTTATTCGAGTCAAACCCTTTGGCAGTTTATCCAAGAAAATCATATAAGTTGTGTTTCAGTACTCATAAAATAGCCAGTTAACTTGGAGCTGCACGTGACTGCTTATGTTTCGTTCTTCTCAGTCAACGTTCCCGAAAATGGAGGGATCACACAAGCAAATATCATGCTTACAGGGGATGGGGACGACTTTTCTAGATTAGTTCTCTCTCTCTCTCTCTCTCTCTCTCTCTCTCTCTCTCTCTCTCTCTCTCTCTCTCTCTCTCTCTCTCTCTCTCTCTCTCTTTCTGTGATCAGTGTGATGTGATCTTCCATGAATAGCTCGAGCTTCAAGACTACGTCTTGAATATGCGAAGATATGGCCGAAGTGACTACTTTGCCCTCACAAACCCAAGGCAACGTCAAAACTTGTAATTTTTAGTATACCCATATGGCTTGCGATTGGGGCAACTCGGACTCACTCTTGGTCAAACGACCTCATTGCAGCTGGTCGCAGGGTCACAAGCCATGGCCTATCGGCGGTCATCGGGGTCCCCTGCAAAATTTTGGAATAAACAGTTCGAGGCTCGTCAAAAACATAATTTAATTAAAAAGTATGAATGGGAAATTCTAAGATGGCGTTGAAAACGACGTTACTTGAACGTCCCCCGGTTCAAGACGACGGATCCGTCGCCGTCAGACGGCCGCTTCCTTGCACTCGTTACCCGGAACGTGTTCCATCACATGATGTTGACGTTGGGGCAGGCCCCGGTCAACGGAAACCCATATAAGTCTACCCCTTTCTCTCTCTCTCTCTCTCTCTCTCTCTCTCTCTCTCTCTCCTCTCTCTCTCTCTCTCTCTATCTATCTATCTATAATGATGTTGTCCAAGTAATTAGAGTAGGAACGAGAACTATTTAGCACGATACGTCTGAATTTTACGCCTGCAAAGACTGCGGATCGAGAACGATCAGAGCGAATCCGGTGCAGTTTCCACAGGTTTCGCGGGAATTATCGCCCGCAAATGCAGCTCTCGCGAATGGATATTCACTCTGGGTCTTGGAGATTGAGATCGATTGAACTTTATGTTTCGAAATAATATTGTGATAAATTCCCTTCCAGTCTTCGTCAACATAATATTTGGTTGTGGTTATCCATCTTGGTCGTGTTCTTGTTCCTCTGTCTTCTTCAACTTCTTCGGAGACCCTCTCTCTCTCTCTCTCTCTCTCTCTCTCTCTCTCTCGGACGCTGGGTCGGGGGGAGAGAGAGAGAGAAATTACGGTGGAAGAATCCTCACATGGGGCTGCTCGGTGAATATTGTTGGACTAATCGGAGGATTTCTCTGCTCCATCTGAAAAAAAGCTTTTTTTTTGCGGCCGCTCAGTGAGTGAGCCGTTCTCTCTCTCCCCGCCGCTCGTAGCACGCGACCCCCTGAAGACGAAGCACAGCAAGAGAGAGAGAGAGAGAGAGAGAGAGAGAGAGAGGGAGGGAGGGGAGAGAGAGAGAGAGAGAGAGAGAGAGAGTTGTGAACTGGAGAGGGGCAAGGGCTTTGGCGGGGGTGGGGGGTCTGGAGGAGGAAGAAGACGATGGGAGGGGTGACATCGAGTGTGGCGGCGAAGTTCGCCTTCTTCCCGCCGAACCCGCCGTCGTATAAGCTGGTGGCGGACGATTTGACGGGGCTCACAAAGCTCAGCCGCTTCCCCCACCGGGAAAACGTCGAAGTCCTGCAGCTCCCCACCCGACGGGGCAACGAGATTGTCGCCGTCTACGTCCGCTACCCCATGGCCACCTCCACCTTGCTCTATTCTCACGGCAACGCCGCTGACCTCGGCCAGATGTACGAGCTCTTCATCGAGCTCAGCATCCACCTTCGGGTCAACCTCCTGGGGTATGTCCCCTCTTCTTCCCTTGTACTAATTTGCATAATTCGGCTCGATCTTTCTGCAACTCATTCAAGTCCTGTTGAGCATCTCCTATTCTTTATCTTTTCCTCTCCAATATGAAACTCAAATTGATTTCTGCGCTGCCCTCTTCCTTCCCGGGTCCAATCCCCATGACGGCTCCGCGGAGGAACCCGGAGCTCCGACCAATTTCAAATCATTCGTGTCGGAATCCGTTGGGGGTGGACGCTGCTTTCTCTTCCATTTTTTGGATGCAGACACCCCGAATATTTCCCACAAATTATTTTTCGTTACCTCACTGTGAGATGAACTCGACGACGGACCGTTTCTGCTGGGCTTCTTCATTTCTCTTCTGAGATTTTGTCCATGCATCATGACGGTGGCGCGTATCTTATTTCGCATGCTCCACCATGACTGCGCAGCTAAATCATCCCATGAAATATGCTCTTTCCTTTTGTGCTCCTCGGCTTGGAATTTGGCTCGCGGAAGAACATTAATGATTTTAGCAAGTCAATTTCGAGATCTGGAAAGGGAAGCTTAATCGATTCACAACCTATTTGAGTGGAGTTTGATGGTTTTTTCTGCGAGCACTGGTCATAAAATCCTGGAGTATCTTCCAAGCACATTTTTATGGATGTGAGCGGTCTTGATTCCCGAAACCATCTCGATCTCAGTTCTTCGAAATTAAGCTTTTCAGATAAAATTTTTCATGCTAATTTCAGTCTATATCTACAGATCCGTCCCAGTTATGGCTGGGCTCACATCCTTCAGGATAAATTTTTCCAGAAACTTAATGAGACATATATGAAGGCCTTAAAACATCCCAATTCTATGGACAAAATACCAAGTAGCAAAGATCAAATATTTATTATTTATGAAGGTAAAATCAAGAACACCCAAAGTGGGAAAAAAAAGGGAAAAGTTTTCCTGCCCGTCATCTTGTTCATCATGACCTTAGGTTATGTATATTATAATTAGATAAAAGATTAAAAATGGGTGCCGTGTTATTACACTTCGATGCAATATTGAGAATCTGAGTTTTCTTCATCCTAGAACCCTCGAACTTTGCAAAAGATTGCATATAAGAAAGGTAGAATTTCCTTTCTCCCTCATTCTCAGCAACAGTGGCTTTGCTCTAGAGAGAGCACCACCTATGACAGTATCCTTTTTTGCCAAGTAATCTTTCTGGCTCACTCATGCTTGCCTTCCATGTAGGTATGATTACTCCGGATATGGACAATCTTCTGGAAAGGTCAGCCACCATTGCACTGCCAGAATCAACATTTTCTGGTGGATTTGGTCATAACTTTCTCCTCTCTCTCTCTCTCTCTCTCTCTCTCTCTCTATCTATCTATCTAGCCAAGTGAGCAGAACACGTATGCTGACATTGAAGCTGCCTACCAATGGCTGCAAAAGAGCTATGGAGTTAAGGAAGAGGATATCATCCTCTATGGGCAGTCTCTTGGGAGTGGGCCAACATTGGATCTCGCCGCTCGCTTACCCAATTTGAGAGCTGTCATCCTGCACAGTCCAATACTCTCGGGTTTGAGAGTCATGTACCCTGTGAAGCGTTCATACTGGTTTGACATCTACAAGGTCAGCTCTTCTGAGGCTGCGACTGTAGTTATTGTCCAACTTCCTAACAAGAAATTTGGGTTATGACGATTTATATGAATCTCTTGCAGAATATCGACAAAATTCCATCGGTCAATTGTCCTGTCTTGGTGATTCATGTAAGTTTTTTCCTTTTTCTAGCATGAATGAACTTGGCATTCTTACGATGGATTTCACTGGTTGTTGGTTCTTTCTGTACGTGTATGCATGCTTCATTTGATCCATGTGGGTGATTTCTTTCTTTTCCCTCATCTTGGTCAGCTGATTGACTGGGTTTTATACATCACTTGGAATGGTGAATCGCCGTTTTAGAGGCCTAGGATTTTAACCCAATTGCTATGATCAGCATGAGGTGATCGTGGTAGGATATTCCTAATCGGGGAACAATCACCCAGGATTATCTTCGTTTTAGTCCGGGAATCCTGGTGTTTCAGCCAGCCTATTTTTGTGTTAAAAACGTACAAAGATGGAGTACAGACCCTGGCTGAGGTGCTATTAATTTTTTAGTATATTTTAGGTTTGTTAGAATCCACTAGTAGAGGATTATAAATACTATGTGTGATTCTGATCTTATGATGAAATTTTATGCATTTATGCTTTTTTCAGCATATTTCTTATTTATTTATTTATTTATTTGTTTGTTTTGGAACCCTGTTTTATGTTATTTTTTCCTGTTTGGAATTTTTTATTATGGTGCCACATGATAATTACCTTCGATAAATAAGGAAAAGTGTTTTTCTCACACGTATGATATTTCTTCCCCAATAAATAAAAAAAAATATTCGCTGATGGATGCCATATCAATGAGTATAATTTTTCAGTAATTCAGATGTCCTAGCTTTCTTCAATCCTTTATTCACTTCTGCTATGAATTTTTCCAACTGAAAGTTTTATTTTGTTTTCCATTGGGCCATTTTTGTTATGTTTTAATAAGACTGCAAAGTGTATGAACAAATTTTGCTTCTTTTGACAGGATAACTATCCTTTTTAAACAGCAATTCTTTGGTTTGATTAAAAATTTCTGACCTACATCCTTGGATATTTCTCAACTACATTTGACCTATATTCCAGTGGTTGGAGCCTCCATAAATAAATAATTACTCAACGAAAAAATTTTAAAAATAAAAAATAAAATATCAGCATCCTCTTCTTTAAGCGCTTAGTCATACTTAAATACTGCTATGAATTCTTTTTAGTGGTATTTCTATCATCTGGACTCCAGAGCCCCAGATGCTTCTTTGATGGCTTCTACATGAGTTTGACTTTCCCCGATTAAGTATTGTATCATCTGCTGTCTTGACCCAAGCTAAGATTGGTCAAGTCACAAATTTTTCCTAGAATGGTCTGACTGAGATATGATCATCAATAAAATGATCATCTGGGTAATGTGCTCTGATGACCACCACTCTGAAGCTCGGTTCAAAGGAAAATTTTTAACCATTGAAATTCATGATGCTGGTAGGAGAGACCTAGGGTCCTGGAAAACAGAGGATAAGGTCCTCTCTTTGACAGCTCCCACCAGTGGCACTTGCTAAGGCCCAAGAAATAGTCAACAGACTCCCAAAGCCCATTCTATTAGAGGGAAGTCAACGTTTGGATAATTACAGAGTTTACACTCATGAGTTAAATCGATGGTAAATATTATTTTCCTCAACAAAATAATTGAAGGCCACTGTGAATTAGATGTTGTGATCATAATACCGGTGAAAATTTCTTATAATTTTAATATTGGATGCCAATTGAGGCACAAATCACACGATGATGATTTTTTTCTCTTCATTAGTGAGTCCATCGTTAAAATCCATGGAAAATTGCCCGCTCTGTGCCCTGATTGAGTTTCAGACTTAAATTGTGAGTATGAACATTTTTTTAATTCATATGTGCCAATGCCCACTTTATTCTGGCTGCAACCTGAGGCGATGAAGAACTGCTTCACCTCCGTGCTCTTCTCAGCTAGTACTGGTGGCATTCCCCCAGAAATCATTGATTATCCCCGAGAAATCATATATTTGTTCCTAGAATCTGAGCTGGCCCTCAGCCGCAGTTGATGCATTCTCTTGGAAGCCATTTAAATTATGAGCGAAGAAATCCCAAGGATTAGTTGAATCTGGTTTTTTTTTTTCTCTTTTGTTGTAATTTCTTGGCAAGCAGATCTCTAGAACCGCATTGTGTTATCAAGAAATGGGATGGATTTATGATCAGCATGAGCTTGGTTGAACGAGCGATTTTGTATGGTTTTCAGTGATATTTTTCTGTTGAAATTATGCCGAACATCGTCGCATGAAGGTACATTAAATATTCATGTTTTGGTAAGTAAACCAGATGGGTAGAAGGATAAATCCATCCGTTTGACCCACAGGATTCCGATCGATTTCTCTCGCGATGATCCACAGCTTCACGAGAATCATGATGGCGTCCTGTTTGTGATTCCGTAGGGCACTTCTGACGAGGTGGTGAACTGGTCCCACGGGAAGCAGCTGTGGGAGCTCTGCAAGCAGAAGTACGACCCGCTGTGGCTCAAGGGCGGCCATCACTGCGATCTCGAGCTCTTCCCCGAGTACATCCGGCACCTGAAGAAGTTCATAGTGGCGGTGGAGAAGTCCCCTCCCTCTCAAAGCTCCTGGAGGACCGGCGGCGGTGGGGGGATCGAGCCGCCGCGGCACAGCACGGACCTCTGCGAGACGTCGCGGCGGAGCACCGACCGCCGGGAGAGGCCGAGGCCCAGCGTGGACCAGCCCAGAGAGAAGGAGCGCAGGGGCGGCGGCGTGGAGAAGCTGAAGCTGCCATTCGAACCAGCGGAGAAGTCGCGGAGGAGCGTCGATTACCTGGAGAAGGGGAGGAAGAAGGCGGAGAAGGCGGAGAAGGCGAGGAAGAGCGTGGACCGGTTCAGCAGGATACGGGCAGGTTGAGAAGGGAGGTCCTCTCCTCCCCTTCTGTGTAAAGTCCGCCGGGGGCTGACCGGCGGCCCCGCCGCCGCCGCCGCCGGGGTGAGTAGGAGGAGGGGGCGGCGATGGGGATGCTTGACGTCTACGCATCGATCGATTTGTTCTCTCTGCGTCGTGTGTTACTTGGCGTAACGCTGATGGCTTGGAATCAAGGCAGGTGATGACGAACACGATGGAGACCCTCTCTCTCTCTCTCTCTCTCTCTCTCTCTCTCTCTCTCTCTCTCTCTCTCTCTCTCTCTCCCCGTGTAGCCAAACGGTCATGCCCAGAGAGGTTTGAAATGGCCCACTTGAGTTTACTGGGCTATTGGACCCTCTGACGGCCCAATTCCTAACGTATTTGCTGGGTCCGTACACGTCACAGCCTCTCTCTCTCTCTCTCTCTCTCTCTCTCTCTCTCTCTCTCGATCCCTCTCTCGATCTCTATCTCTCTCGCGCGCGCGCGCCGGACGCAACGTCAACTTCTCTCTCTGTCGCCTTCTTTCCCCCGTCGTCGGGGAAAGGGAATCCCAGCGGGCGAAGGGTCTCTCTCTGCGCTCCCTTCTCTCCCTGGATGAATGCCAGGAGGAAGGGGCAACAGTAGGTAAGACTTGATCGGGAACAGAAAACTCCCTCTCTCTCCTCTCTCTCGCTCCCTCTCTCCATCTCTGTAACTCGATCGCTCGCTCGCTTGCTTGCTTGCTTGCTCTCGTTTGGGCTCTCGGTTTCGGATGAGGAATTCGAGCAAGTGTTTAGCGGAGGAAGGCATAGCATCTGCCTTCGCGATTGGACTCTCCTTCTCTGCTTAACTTATGTGAGAATCCCTCGTTCTTCTGTATATTCATGTCTCTCTTATTCTTCTTCACTTCTTCGGTTATGCGATTCGATGATTCCGGAGGCCGATTATTCTTCCAATATTTTGTTGCTCGTCGATTTGGATGATGAAGGCCGCGATTGTCGGTTGCTCTTATCTGCAGGTTGAAGAGAAGAGAAGATGAGGAAGAGGCGGGAAAGGCGGCGATAAAGCGCGCCATCAGGGATCTCCGGAAGCGGCATTTTCTCGAGGAAGGCGCTCATGCTCCGGCCATCCTCGCTCTCCAGCGGGGGCCCTTCGCCGCCCAGGTTCAATTTCGTGTCGCCCTCTCGCTTTGGCCTTTCTAGCGATTTCAATCCTCTTGATGCCTGCTAGAGCCAGCCCCTCACTCGAGCTAGAACCCATCTGCTTCCTTATGCAATAAATGTAGAGGATTCTGGTGTTTATTGGATAGATGGTAGATTTTGATTGAGGCAATGTAATCTTCTATATTTGCTAGGTTGTAATACTTACTAGTTCTTCAAGAGAAAACATTGAAGGGTAAAGGACTCCGTTTTATTGGCCTCCCCAGGTCTGAAAGTGTAGGAATTACTGCTCCGCATGGAAGGATGAAGCCCTTTTGAGACGTTTTTGGTAGTAAGAAGATAGGCTCCCTTTTGAACACCTAGTTTGTAGCCCTTATAGATGAACTGGCAAGGGTTCAAGATTTGAGCTGGACTCTTTTGGAATTATTGATCTGTGCTGTGATAATGTTCAAGCGGCTGTGGAGAGCACATGCTTAGAAGGAAGCCCAATTGATCAAAAATGTAGTTGCGGGTGTATATGGTATGATAGTAGATCAACCTGGTTCCCTCATTCGATCTCAGGGCTGAAAAATCTCTGTACGACGGAGAATTTCTAATTAAGGATATTACTGAAAAGGGTATTCAAGCAATCTCGTCTGTATCTATCTCTTCTTGTTCTTATATGATTTGTAAATGGTTGCAGGGTTTGGAATGGAAGGAAAAAGCAGAAAGCCTTGAAGTGGAGCTGCAACAATGTTACAAAGCCCAAGCACGACTTTCTGAGCAGCTTGTTGATGAAGTTTCAGAATGTAGAACATCAAAAGCCCATCTCCTAGAAAAAACAGCGGCTGTAATTGAATTGCAAAATGAGGTTGCTCAAACAAGGTTTGATCCGTGATTTCAATTAACCTCATAATATTTTTCTTCCTGCCAAACCAAATGTTGGAATAAATTTACTTACTGAATCGTTATATTATAGGGAAGAATGTTTGAAGTTAAAGGAGGCTCTAGATGAGAAATCAAGAGCTTTTGACCTTGTCCTACGTGAGAATGAGGAACTTAGAGTAAAGCTCGAAGAGCAGATATTAAAATCTAGGAGCACTGAAGCTGAAAATAAGATGCTGATTGAACGAATGATGTTGGAGAAGATGAAAGATGCAGAAAAACTTAATGAGGTATCATGTTTTTCTAATGCCTGAAAAATATCAACATCCGACAATTTTTTTTCTTTAGCAATGAATATGTTGCTTTCATCTTTTCTTTTGCGAAGATAAACTGTTAACCTTTTCATTTTTGTTCTCTTTCATTCCATCATGAAGTTATTCTATTGGAATGCCTAATGATCCTCTTATCACTTGTTTGTCCTTAGAAAAACTTTTTTTAGCTTGAAATCTCTACAGTGAGTAGAATTACTATTGAATCTTAAAATTTATCATTTCTTAAAATGTGATGGTCTTAAGTGCTCATATTTTCTTTTAAAATGGTCGTTAAATAAGGACTATCAAGATTTTGAATTAAACTAGGTTAGACCATAGAGTTGGTCAGAAAAATGGAAGGAATGGAGTTCAAAAGGGAACACCTGAGCATCGATTGTCTTCTTCATAGACAAATTAATTTTTTTCTATGTTTTATGGCTAATTATTTCAGCAGGATGAAAGTCAAGTACCTATAGTCATGACAATTGATTAGCCCATCATTTTGCACTAACCCTATGTTTTGAGACCAATACTGGGCTTCTGGTGAGATTTCTATGTTTTCCATTTCATCCAGTTGGTTCTTCATTTTTAATTATTGAATAAGTGACTAATATTGGTCCGACCCAGAACACTTCCTCTTAAAAACTATAATACTGACAGTTTCTAATTCAGTTAAGGTCATGCCTCTTCTGCATTTGTGACAGAGGTTGCCATACCCTCTCAACGCTGGGTAATTTAGGTTTCAGAGTGTTAAACTGTTGCTCTCATATGATCTCATCAAATATGTGAAGAAGCTCCAGAAACGCAGAGTTGACTATTTGTCTTTGCAAAATGAGAAGAACCAAATTGCCATAAAAAGTTAATGATCAATATCATGCAGTAAAAAAGGTTGAATTTCATAGTTTTCTGTTCACTTTCTTTCAGCTTAATGGAATGTTAAGGCTTTTATTCGTAAATAATAGTCCAGATTTTTGTCTGCGTTAATGTTTGTTACCTTATCATACTGATCATTATGAAAATAAAGTAATGCATAGACCTATTGCGGTTACTCATGGACCATAGTTTCCCTTCACATCACCTCGTCCAATCGTTTATTCTTTTTAGGGGGACTGGAAGCTGTAGAGACCGTGATCCTTAGATGACTTGAGAGCAATTACTTCCGTATTGGAAAAGAATACTTGACTTTCGTATTTACTTATTTGATGATTATACATATATACAAATACATAAATATTTGGGCGTACTATTTTTAAAATGTGTAAAATGACCTTAACGCTCATTATATTTCAACAATGTTTTCTATGATCTCGTCATCGGCGTTTGATATTTTCGTGGGAAAATATTCCATTCTGAGTAAGAATTTGGGACGCTTTGAGTTGATTGAGTTTTTGTCATTCAGACGTACATAATGAGTGGTTCTGGCACAAGGAACCGAGAAGCTGTATGATAATTCTGCTTACTTACAGGCTAAGGTCCCATCTTGATATCATTTTCGTATTAAACATAAGTAAAACTGACAGTTTAGATCTCAAGCATAGTCATTGAGGGAAAGTCCTCATACATGCTATTTAACCAGCAGTCCAGTTTATCATGAATTGTTTGATTGTGGAAAGAAATGTAATGATTCGTCAGCTTTCAAGTCCTTCATTTGACTACATGAAATGAATTAAAATAGCTATGGTAGTGTTTCTCCGTGTTCCATTTTCATACGAGTTTGACTGAGATCTTTTGGTATCACAGATTTTTCTTATGTATGTGCCTACATGCCTTGCTAGCCAACGCTAAGAATAAATATTTGGCTATTTCCGGTTCTTTCTACAAGAGAAAGTCGAACGACTGGAAGCGTAGAAAACTACTACTCATCATATTGGGAGCATTAGAAACTGCTTCTTTTTTAGAGATCCATGACGGCTGCAGTAGTTTCTTTTTCTCATCATAATGTTTCATACATACTTATGGAGTTTATGCCACAACCCATGTACATCCACCCTTCAATGAATACCAGGGCCCGTCTTCTTCTTTCCCCTCTGTGGTTCATCCAGGTCTCTTAGATCCGCCATTCAATCAATTCAGAAATCCTTCTTATATACTGCTGTGATGGTTTCAGATCAATGCCATGTACCAAGACTTGATGGATCAGCTCAAGGTCAGCAGCATAGGGCAGCTAGCAAGGCAGCAGGTGGACGGGGTGGTGCGCAGGACCGAACTGGGGCTCGACAACCACGCAGAGTCGAGCATCCCGTCGCTGTGCCGGCACGTAATCCATGCCCACGACGGTGGCTGTGGCTCCATAGCCTTTCAGAGCAACTCCACCAAACTGGTCAGCGGCGGGCAGGATCAGAAGATCAAAGTGTGGGACTCCACCACAGGGCTCCTGGCCACCACCCTCCATGGCTGCGTCGGCTCCGTGCTAGACCTGACCGTCACCCACGACAATCGGCTGGTCATCGCCGCCTGCAGCTCGAACAATCTGTATGCACTGGAGCCGGCCTCGGGCCGGGCCCGCCACACGCTGTCGGGCCACAGAGACAAGGTGTGCAGCGTGGACGCTCCCAAGGTCCCCAGCCGGCATGTGGCTAGCGCCGCCTACGACCACACCATCAAGCTCTGGGACCTGGGCACAGGCTTCTGCATCAACACCATCATGTCTAACAGCAACTGCAACGCGCTCTGCTATGCGGCCGACGGGCTGACGCTCTGCTCGGGCCACCTCGACGGCAATCTCCGGCTGTGGGACGGCCGATCGGGCAAGTTCATCAACGAGGTCGTCGGCCATTCTAACGCCATCACCTCCATCTGCCTGTCCAGGAGTGGGAACGCCGTGCTCACCAGCGGGAGGGACAACATGCACAACATCTACGATCTGCGGTCTCTGGAGGTCTGCGAGACGTTCAAGGTCAGCGGGAATCAGCTGGCCTCCAACTGGAGCAGGTCCTGCATCAGTGCTGACGACAACTACGTGGCGGTGGGATCGGCCGACGGGGCCGTCCACATCTGGTCGAGGCTGAAGAAGGGCCTTGTGGCGACTCTAAGGGGGCACGCCGCCCCGGTCCTCTCCTGCTCTTGGAACGGGCTGGGCGAGCCGCTGGCCTCTGCGGACAAGACCGGGACTGTCTGCATATGGTCTTCATGAGGATGGCGATCGCTTCTCCTCCCAATAATCACTCTTTCTTCTTCCAGCGGGCGCTGTCAGGTCTCTGGGTTTGTTTGTGAGAAGCAACCCTCCTTCCCCTTGCTCGCCGTCCTTGTAATCCTCGTTGTTCACGGGCTTTGGGCTTTTTTTTTCTTTCCTTTATTGGAAATCGCTGCAGCCGCGGACTGAGCAATGGAACGGGAGCAGGGGCTGTCTGTATATACCCTGGATGATGATGTCCTCTGTAAAGCCATCCTTTCTTCTTTTTTTTTTTCTGTGGGCATTCTTGAAAACGCTCTAGATTGGTAAGTACAGAGCCGTTCGTTCCTTCTTCCGATCTTCTCTTCTATGCGGCTCCTTTGACCGACCATGGGAGGATGTTGACCCTCGGCTCCTCTTCTACCTTGATCAATGAAATATGGCATGATTTGCATTTATTTTTATTATATCTGCGTGTCGATCGAATGCATTCGCCAGCGCTTTTTTCATGGGCTGGGTCAACGTTTTCCTAGAGTAGAATACCATTGAAGATGTTTGACCTGGGCTATACCCCAAGCAAGCCATGTTTTGACCCCACGCTCGATATCGAACCCAATTTGAAGATGGTTCTATTTCCATATCATTGGTCATAGTGCTGTAGCAGATCATGATATTGATCAATATTAGGTCATTAGATTCATAAGCCATCATTTATTCTTCTAACCTGAGCTTCTTGGGTTCCTTCAGAGCTCGTCCTTGGAGGCACGGCCTGTCTTCTTGCCTCGACGGCGGGGCTTGGTGGAGCTCTTGACCGGGTAGGAGGCCTGCATGGCGATGCCGCAGAGCCCTTCCTTGGCGGCACCGCCACGCTCCATCCTGACGTAGCCCTCCTCCCCCCACTCCAGCCCCCACGAGTTCTTCACGATCCAGTACCTGGTTCCAGCCGAAGTCTCCCCGTAGCCGACGGCGACCACGCCGTGATTGAGCTCCGTCCCGCAGTCGCCGGCGAACACCCCCTCGGAGTAGAACTGGAACGCCCTCCCGCCGGCGTCGATGGCCACAGAGACCGGCTGGTTGGCTACCGCCTTAAGCAGGGCGTCCTCGTCGTTGGCCGGGACGTCCTCGTGGCCGTCGATCGTCGCTGCTGGAGAGTTCTCCTGCGCGCACTCGCCGGAGATAGTTTTGTACTATCGTTACGGAGCAGTTTCAGCTCATGATGATGGTCCTTGGTTGCAGAGGAAGCCGCCAACTTACCTTGTCGGAGTCGCAGGCGCCGTCTGCGGCGGTGTAAGGGTAGTCCCTCGCGGCGGCGATGCCGCCGTTGCTCTTGATGAACTCGAAGGCGTAGTCCATGAGCCCGCCGCCGCAGCCCTGGTTCTCGGCAGTGTCGCAGTCGATGAGCTCTTGCTCGGAAAGGGAGATGAGCTTTGAGGTCCTGATCTGGGTGATCCCCTCCACCGCCGCCACCGCCGAGAACGCCCAGCAGCCACCTTGAGAGAGGACGGAAGCAGACCCACAGGAGTAATAATGTCAGAGGCTGGTTTCACAGGGGCAAGAACCCTACGCTGAGAAGGCTCACCACAATCGCCCTGGTCCTTCACGGGAGTGACAGCGCCCTTCTGCCGCCAGTCTACCGACGGTGGCGTGGTGGTGGCGGTGGCGTTGGAATGGGAGAAGTCCCAGGAAGCCCTCCGCCCTCCGCGGCGGCGCTGGAGCTTGAAGCCTAGGGAGGCTCGCCGGAACTCCTCGCCGGTCATATCGCCGAACTTGTTGAGCCCGAGCTTGTAGGGACTGTCCTTCCTGTTGTGCTCGTGGATGAAGCGGACGTTGTCCTTGAACACGGGGAACCTTCTCCTCTTCTCGTCGAGCTCCCGCTTCACTGCATGGTGGCTCCGCCACCGCTCGTAGAGGTCCCACAGGCTCTGCTCAGTGGCGATATCCTTCTCCTCAAACGGGACGCCCTCCGCCGCAGCGGCGAGCGCCGCGGCCACGGCCGCCGCCAACACCAACGCCTGCGCTAACCCCATCCTGCAAAAGGAGCCAATTATCCCCTCCTGGGACTTGGCGTAGCTCTTTATAGTGCTCCAATGGGGGGAGCTTGTTTTCTTGCGGGCTTCACTCTCTTACCTCCTGGATCACAACGGCGAGGCGAACTAGAGAAGAGTCGGATGAACCGAAGAGTAACACCTTCTCTTCTTCTTGCTTCCTTTCTCATTCTCTATCCCTTCCACTGCACGTAACCAGAGGCTGCATGGACAATGTGGTTACACAGGGGAGAGAGAGAGAGAGAGAGAGAGAGAGAGAGAGAGAGAGAGAGAGAGGTGTCTCGGATGGATGAGGAAGGCGTGGCCTTTAACCGGTTTCCCTGATGACTTTTCTAGGGTTTGGTCTGGTTCTGGTTGGTTGGGGAGAGGGTAAGAAGGCATGCATGGATTGAAACCGTCAGTCTGTCGTTTCTGACAACAAAACACCAGCCCAGAGTGGGGGACTCATAAGGTTTCTTTTGCACAGAATTACCTTGAATATCATCCATATGACACAAATACCCGAGCACCTACTGTGGCTCGATCAAATCACCGCCATAGCCATGCGAGAATAATACTAGCTTGTTTCCTGTTATTTTGCAATAAAACCAAGTTTTAACCATATGAAAAAAAATACATCGATTAGTTCATACTATGCAATTGTAGCACGAATCTAGCACATTTACACGCATCGTAGATAATTTTAGCCCATCTCCCAAAATAGTTGACTCCATATAGACACTCATGCTAGAAACTCCTAATCATCATGCTTCTCTAAGATTTTTTTTTCTATTCTCAAGAAAACCTGTTACTATTTTTCATGTAGTAAAATGTTTATGTATTTTGTGTCATTTGCATTATACCTACCCCATTGCGGTGGATTTACTTCATGAATAATGTCAAAAAATTTAAAAGAAAATAAAAGTTGTTGGAAAAACTAACCATTTGTCTTGTGCATAGTTGTCAAGTAAAAACATTATCATCAAGCTACCAAACTAACTTCTCTATGCTGATTGTATAAAAGTAAAGGTGATCACCTTCAAACCTAGGTGAGCACTCTAACCTTCTAAATGTTTATCTGCAGAATAGAATCAAGGCTACTTTCCTCATTAAAAATCCTTAACAAATTTATGAAAAGATTAATCAAATCTATTTGTATTATTGAAATATAAAAATATAAACTAGTTAATACATGAATGTAGATTAAAAGGTACACTCTTTGCCCATTTTTTAACCTCTTGGGCATGGTTGGATTATTGATGATTATATTTGAAATTTATTTATTACAGCCATCAAGATTTGTAAAGTAATTGAGCTGTACAAGGATGTGAAAATCTTACTTAAATGTTGAAGTAAAAATAATTTAACATGTGGGAAACTTGAGATCTTTCTCATCTAATCTCTCTCTTACTTGAATGTAAATGAAGTGGAAACTTTCTTGGGATTCTTATGTATGAAAAATTGAGAAATAGAAATAGAGAAAGATTACGTCCAATGATGCCATGAAGTTGTTGAACTTTAGGTCACACTTAGGTCAAGAATAGGGGTTAAATTGATTACTTTATAATACTTAACTTCAATTCACTATTTCTAAGATCGTTCATTCTCTCTTTCAAATCATAAATCTTATGATAGTATTAGATCTAAAAGAAAAATGCAATGATCTTTCTAGACATTTATTCTTTTACCTACGTTCGCTCTCTAAGAATAATCTTTGTTATTATGGTTCATTAGTCTAATTTTCACTAATTATAACCCTTGACTAATGAGTTTGATAATATCTCATCTTTATATGCAATGAGGGTAAAAATAAAATAATATTGCATGAATTTTTTGAAAATAATTTTAATTGTTTACTATTTTATTATATTTAGGTAAATTTATTTATTTTTAATGATTTCAAATCAAAATGTACTTTTTTATTATTTTTAAAAATAAATAATAAAATAATAAATAGTTGGCTGTGGGCACTCTACTTTGCTGGCCCAATGTGGTCCATAATGGGCTCACTACATTTATTAGTGGGCCATTAACCATATCAAACATTGTAGACTAAAGCTTGCTGAGTTGTGATGCGGAAGGCACACTGCTACATACGACCATGATAGCATGGACCAAAGCCCACTAAGTCTACGGGCTGTTGAGAGTAGGTCTTGGTCTCCCACTCGTTATTGGGACAACATGTGGCTGCACCTAGGCCCATTGAGCATCTGAGTGTGACTCCAAATCAACCCTCAAGCTCTAGTACCAAAATGCAAATACTCATTTAGGAACCAATTTGTTGAGAAGGGGGTACCAAATTACTATTGTGGAAATAACTGATGTGGGACTAAACCTTTCTCCCTTATTTTTCAAGTTGATTGAAATCATTGGATCCCTAGATGGTTTGATTTGATGATCCCAAATGTGTCATGTCACATAGTTTTAAGCGGTGCAAAGATAGAGGTTCAAATCTTGGAGTCCCCATGCATTTATCAAGCTTTTTGGAAGTGTCGGATCATCACAATACTTTAATTAGATGACGTACAAAGTGCAACATCATCATGCCTTCTTATAAAGGCAATGAAGGTTTAAGTCTTGTGGATCCCTATGTACATGTGACCAGATGATGCATAGAGCACTATATACCAGCATTTTGTTTCAATGTAATTATAAATTAACATAGAAATTGAAGTTTGCTTATTCATAGTGAGATATCAAAGACTACATGCTTGCTTATCTATGAAGTTAGTGTAAATGATGTCTCAAGTGTTAATGGGAAAATATTACATCAAGTATTAAGACATTTTTGTTAGATGCTTATATGTCATAAAGGCATACATGTAACATAGTAAATTTAAAATAGTGAAATAGTGAATTAGTTGAAACACCAATATAAATTATAATTTGTGTGACTTGATGTGTGACTCTTACATATGTTGTAAAACTATACTATTAAATAATTTTCTCATGCAGATCTTGATGTGTACAATAAAGTGCCTAGTTCTAGTGTATACATACTATAAGGTTTGTACAACACATCCCATGAGCAGTAGCTGAAGTAAGTTTATCATTATAATTTTCAAAGGTGAAATTCATTTCAAAATTAGCTCCTTAAAAACATGATTTAATGCTTGAAACGTGAGATTGAGAGTGATGCTCTCAAGAATTAAAGATTTAAGCTAAGAAATAAAATCTTAAAAAATTGATAAATGGTGCATGGGTCCTCTCTCTCTCTCTCTCTCTCTCTCTCTCTCTCTCTCTCTCTCTCTCTCTCTCTCTCTCTCTCTCTCTCTCTCTCTCTCTCTCTCTTTGTGGAGTTTGATTTTAGAACTTTGAATAAGTTGGAAACTTGATAAAAGATCATGATGGAAAAAATTATTCCATGCTATTTTTATCAGAATTGTATGTATTACACAAGTATGGTTACCATGTGAAAATTCCCACATAAATTTATCATTTTATTAAAAATGTATAGTATAATATGCACTCTTATGTAGAAAATCTACAAAGACAATCCAATAGTAGAAAGACAGAAAAATGAGTGGTATGTGAATAGTGCCATATATAAGGTGGACATCATATAATTTCACAACACATCAAGTTTCATATTTGAGTAAATTACACCCATGTAATTGTGGAGTATATTTCAGCATAAAATTGTGGCATAATAGCAGAATATATCAATTTTTTTAGTATGTAGAAATTTGTGTAATGCATTAATCATTATATTTTTTACATGAATGCACATTGTGGAGTATTCAATGTTTATTGGTTCATTTTCATAGTATGAGACGTTTTGGTGTGGAATATCTATATCAAGTTTCATTATAAGTTATCCCATGAGCTAATGGAGAATATCAAATTTAGTATTTAAGTACATAGATATTATGTTATGGAACATGAGTTTTGAACTTAGGAATGGATACATGACCTAGCATATTAAATAAAATATTTTAATAAATGAGAATGTTATTTTGAAATAACATAGTTGGTGAAGTGAAATATCTTAAGCTATGAGATTTATACTAACTTAAGGGCAATATCTAAATAGCTTATTAAATCAAAGATAATAATTAAATACATGTGCAGTTCCTTTTGGAACAAAAAATTTTTAGTGCAATACCTCAACATATACAAGTTATCTTCAGAAATAGAAGTATTAAATTATAAAGTTATCTATAAGAAACTTTGTATAATTATATAGTACATGCATCATAGCACTTGAATATACATAATTTACACTAGGAAACATGATTATAAAATAATAAATAATTTTTAAATATTTTAGTATATTAAAATATCATATTTCTAAAGACTAATTATATATGACATGTTATAAATGCAACATATCTCCAATGACTAGCCTTCTTGATAGAATTTTTGATATTTTATGTAGAAAGTTCTATATGAATTTGAGAGGTGTTCCTTGTTAGTCAAATAACATAAAGTTAATGTGTTGAGTAATGAAATTCATGCTACAACATCTTCTTTGACTAGATCAAAACAACAATACCTTTCATATCTAACCACTTCCTTATGAGAAGCTAGCAACAATAGGTTCTACATTATCATTTTCTAACTGATGAGATAGATTACAAAACATGTTAGGAAGAAAAAAAATCTAATATTTTGCAAATATATTTAAGACCTTTGGGACAACATGGAGAATAGTAATTGGATCTAACTAATGAGATAGAAGGGATAAGAATTTAATGAGAATAAAAATTTTAACATTAGCTTATAAGAATGATAGAAACTGGAGAATATAAAGGTGATAATGATTTAGGTATTACAATATAATAGAAGAGTCATGGATGTAGTATTGATGGAAAGCCATATTTCCAAGTTGTTTAATGGGGCAGTATACAAGCTTAAAAGTTCTTATTCTATTTTTTTTCAAAAACAATTTAATGGATAAGTAAAGAAAATTTCCATTAAGTTTCACTTGAAGCCAATAATAAGGCATTGCATTTAATCAAGTACAAATAAACATATATTCTAAGTAAATCTTATAAGTGTTTCATGTTAAGGAAAACATTGGTAAATCCACTGGAGTCCCTTTGAAATTTCATATTACTTTGTCCTTCAAATCATAGTAAAAAGTGGGCTCCACTTAAATTGAGATACTTAGATGAGAATAAACTATTATGTTACTATTTTTTTTATATTTTTGATTATTACAATGCTAAATTTTTGTCGTCATCATCACTTGGCATGAACATGGATCAATTAGAAGTTTCAATAGGATCAATTAGATAGTATACAAATATTTATATTATGATATTTGTGTTCAAAACTACCAACCTTTATATCATGATTTAAACTCTACCAAGTGTCAATTGGTCAAGTAAGATTACAAAGTGAAGCCCTTTTTTTCAAGCTTACAAATTTAAAAGGAGCATGGCAAGAAAAATAGCCCAACCCCTAGTTGGACTACCACAAGTTGAAAGTTTGAACAAGGTAATGATCTAAAACATATTTTCTCACCTCATGAATAAATCATATATCTCTCCCTTGTGCCATCTCCTTTTTTTGAATAGGTGTGGATAAAGGCCTAGGTTGGTCTAGCCCTACACAACATCGATTTTTTTATTTTATTTTCGTTGCACAATGCACTTAGAAGTAGATATCCAAACTCAATGTAGTCTTGGCAAGGCTAGGGAGCTCCATTAATAATCCTAACATTGACATATTTTCCATGTCACAAAGCTATCTTAGACACCACTAACTAAACCAAAAATTATTGTAAGAGGGTCACCGAAGTATGAATATTATGATTTATTAGTGTATTAGTTTATAGTTTGTTGGATAGATAGTTGGAATAATAATGTTGTATTCATTGGAATAAGATACTAGCTAATCACTAAGGTATGATTTTGTAGAAATATGTCTTTGAATAGTCTAAAAGAAGTTGGTGGGTAATCGCACGCTTCAAAGTGGGATATGAAATTTTTTTATAAAGGATAGCAAAACTTTGTTTATGGATAAGTAGGAAAGTGAATTTAAAAAGCATGTGAAAGCTTCCATTCTACCTTATAATGAAATTATTCAACATAAAACATCAGTCTCATAAAAATAAAAATGTATATGATATAATAATCATACTTGTCACTTATTGTGGTGACCCACATATGATAAGACACTATAGTCTCATAATTGTTTATGATTGAAATATTTGAACAATTATAGGTCATGCTCATGGGCTTACAATCATAGATCAATCAAAGAGCAAGTTGATACCCAGTGCTACGGTCCATGAGCTTTTATGATGATGAAATCTGTTCAATAATAAGGAGAAAATGATTAAAGACATACAATGCCAATATTGAGGCACTTATTGTGGTATAATAATCATAACATGTGAATTATGATACTTTCATAGTTAATTATGATATCAAATCTACGAAAAATTATTGGAACACTCATAGGCATACAATCATAGATCAATCATTGGTCATCTTAATAATAGAAGTGCAATGTAAAATAATATTCTCATTCTCATTCTCATTCTCCACAAGATTGTTGGTGGTTGTAGTCCAAGAGAGGAAGGGCGTAAGCCGGTGCAAGGCCATTGGAGGGCTGAGCTTTTGGGACCATGAAGGAAGCCAGTGCATGGCGGGTGGATGGCCGAGGAGGATGAGATCGTCCCCCGTAGGGCCCGGACTTGGCCTGTGCTCAGTGAGTTCGTGACCCTGTGAGATTCATATTTTTTTATTATATTTTTTGCGGAAGATCAGATCCACGACACTTTTAAACTGTCACCCTTGATATAATATTCCCAGGGCCCGGTGGAAAATTCAGAACCGTCTGATCAAAAGTTCTCGATACGCGCGCGTGAGGTCACGTGCTGATGCTGCCGCGCTGGCAGGAAGGCCATCGAGGACACCGCCACGGGGACTCTCTCTCCCGCCACGGGGTCTCTCTCTCTCTCTCTCTCTCTCTCTCTCTCTCTCTCTCTCTCTCTACTCTCTACTGTCTCACTGTGTGATCCCATTATAAGGCTCATTTCTCATTCCTGCTCTCGACCTCTGATCACTCTCTCTCTCTACTTTCTCTCTCTCGCTCTCTCATGGCTCCGGAAATCGACAGACAAGGAGAAAGGGGGGGAGGAGCAGCCAGCAGCGGCGGGGCGGTAGAAGCGAGGAGGCGTAGGGTGACGGTGATCGGCAGCGGCAACTGGGGGAGCGTCGCCGCCAAGATCATCGCCACCAACGCCGCCGCCCTTCCCTCCTACCACGGTGAGCGAGCCGCCCGCATGCGACTGGATCCGCCGCATTTTGCCATCTCTGTATCAGAAATCCGCAGATTCAAGAGGGAAATCGGCAAAGAAGACTGACTGACTGACTTTCCGATCTCTCATCCGCCCAGAGGAGGTGAAGATGTGGGTGTACGAAGAGACACTCCCAACAGGCGAGAAGCTCACCTCCTACATCAACAGAACGAATGTAATGCTTGTTATCTTCGTCGCCCTAAAACCCTCCCGCCCGCTCCCCAACTCTTCCTCTGCTGGAGAGCGCTGTTAAACGACTCATGAAACCAACAGGAGAACGTCAAGTATCTTCCAGGAATTAAGCTTGGATCAAACGTGGTGGCGGATCCCGACCTCGAGCATGCAGGTAGGCTCTCACAAAAACTGTAAAATCTTCCAACCTATCGGGGAAAATACGATCTGCGGAAGGTTGATCGGGGAAACTGGAACAAGGTTCGTACACTATCGCGTGATGGATGCTCGAGAACTAGCAGGCGCTTTTTCTTGTGAACTTTTCGCAGTGAAAGATGCAGATCTGCTGGTCTTCGTCACTCCCCATCAGTTCGTGGAGAGCATATGCAGAAGGCTCATCGGGAAGATCAGACGTGATGCAGAGGCTCTCTCGCTCATCAAGGGGATGGAGGTCAAGAAGGACGGCCCATGCATGATCTCAAACCTCATATCCGAGATGCTGGGGATAAACTGCTGCGTTCTAATGGGGGCAAACATCGCCAATGAGGTAAAAAATGGCTACCCGATGTTGAGTTTTTCACCGAATTCACCACTCAATCTGGATGGATGCTGGAGAATAGATTGCAGTGGAGAAGTTTTGTGAGGCAACAGTCGGCCACAGAGGGGATAAGGAGATCGCAGAGAGATGGGTTCAGCTGTTCAGCACTCCTTACTTCCTCGTATCAGCGGTACGTCCTCCGTTCCCGAATGTACTCGAGATACTACTAGCTCACGGTCGGGAGAATTACAATTCACTTATTCAGAAAATAATCGTTATCTAAAAAAAAAATTCTAACTCATACCCAACTAAATGAACCCATCAGAATTAGTCAACCAAGAAAGGGAAAGAAGACTAACCGTATGAATCATGAAAGAAAGATAATAAAGAAAATCATGAAGGAAAAAACCATCTACAGGTAAAATAGTAAAAACCGGGGTGCCACATGATCAAGAAAATACTGGATTTCACAGGTGCAGGATGTAGAGGGGGTGGAACTGTGCGGAACTTTGAAGAATGTTGTGGCCATTGCAGCAGGTAGTAGTAAAACCCATATTGATTTTTCTTTCCTATTTTCAACTTGTTAATTCAATGGGCGGCCCAAAATACTTCCAGGACTGGCTGATGGGTTGGAGATGGGAAACAACACAAAGGTACACAGCAGCAGCATGCAACACATTCATTCAGCTGGAATTAGGTATCATTTAAAAGATTTTCTTGGAACAAAAAACAGGCCGCAATCATGAGGATCGGCCTGAGAGAGATGCGGGCCTTCTCCAAGCTCATGTTCTCCACTGTCAAGGACACCACCTTCTTCGAGAGCTGTGGAGTAGCGGATCTCATCACTACATGCCGTATGAAAACTACTACAAGCCCTTCTTTCCCCTCTCACAAATTTCTCCAGTCACCACGTGACACTAATGTTCCTGTGTATGCGATTCACGTTTCAGTTGGAGGGAGAAACAGGAGAGTTGCAGAGGCTTTTGCCAAGTGCGGTGGAAAAAGGTCCTTCCTGGAGCTCTCCTTTCCCACAATCCAGTCGTTCATATTCTTCATAAACGTACCTCCAAGTCCTAGGGTTCCTCTTAATCTTATATCTCGCTTTTCCATTCAAGATCCTTCGATGAGCTTGAGGCAGAGCTGTTGCACGGCCAGAAGCTACAGGTAAATCCTCACAGATCAAGACCCTATTTCTACACTGGATGAACACCAGGTCTGACAAGTCGACGATCAAGAATCACACAAGTAAAAGTGAATTTATTCAGGCCGTCTCATTTACTCTAGCCACACTATCAAGGACATGATAATTTTGTGCCCCATCCTACAAACTCAAGTGATACGTGTGAGCAGGAAAAAAATGCCAGGGAGACCCATTTTTTCTTCTCTCAGGAAAAGATAGTTTCTCGTCACTCTGGTGAAGATATAAGACTACAAGGACACACAAACGGCAATGTGAAACAAAAATTTTTGGACCACAGTGGCAGCCATTCTGCATGCTGGATGAAAGCTAGAGAGGGAACCAGCAACTTAATATTCATTCATCCGATTTACATCCGTTCATATAACCTTCTCATTTCAAAATATTTTGCAGGGTGTCTCCACAGCTCGAGAGGTCTATGAGGTTCTGGGTCACCGCGGATGGCAGGAGCTATTCCCACTCTTCACTACTGTGCATGAGATATGCGTCGGCCACCTACCTCCATCAGCAATAGTGGAATACAGCGAGCACACTCCCAATTTTGCTCTTGTGGAGGGCTCAGCTCAGCTCTACTGACATCCCCATGAACAGACATAGAACCCGGACAGAGAGACCAGGATAAAACCCAGCAACCCACTCTCATTTTCTCCTCCTTTTTGATCTCACAGGAGCTCAATAATACCCACAGTAACCGTGTTGCTCGTAAAGGTCAACCAAGGAATGCATGCTTTCAAGGACCATTTTTTTCTCCCTCTTTTTGGGGTTTTTCTCCTGTTATCATGAGGGACACTACCAATAAATGAATGATCAGAAAAAAGTATGCTTCAAACAAAGCTTACTATTTGAGAGGCGGCCAGATCCCAAAAAGAGAAATCAATTCAAAGAACCCTATCGGCAACGAGCTCAGCTGCACAAAAAAATTATTCACATTTTACAGGCCTCTTCTTCCCAATCATTGCTCTGCCAATCGTATGATGGGAGCAAATAATAACACCATCAAAACAGATGAATGAGGTACCATCTGGTCGATCATCTTAATCAAACTATAAGATGCAAGCGTTTCTTTCCAAGAGATTCCCATTCAGGATTAATATCACTTCACCGCACAAGGCAGTAGAGGGCAAGCACAATGGAAGATGAATCACTACTGAGCGGACGCAAAAATAATATAAGCACACGGCCAATTCCTGGGAGCAGATGAAACAACCAGACTTACTTATTAAAGCATTCTTCTTCTGAGACATTTCACCGCGTCTGTGGACGGTTCAGATGAAAGATGAGACAAAATGAGGCGTTTCGCTACGGGTGTGCTCCATCATTGGGGGGAGCTTATGCGAGCGAGTCCTCGGAGGCTTGTTGAGCCAGTAGCTCTTCTCTGACCCGCTTAATCTCCATCTCCCTTTCCAGCCTTTCCTTCTGGATGAGTTAGGAACGAAAAATAGATAAATAACTGAAGCATGAAAGGAGGTCTCCAAATAGAAATACATCAGAAAATTGGCACAGGAGCACGATGAAATGCATTGGAAGAATGACAATAGATCAGTTTCTTATCCATGGGAAAAAGGAAAAAAATAGGCTTACTTTCTAAATAGCTCTCCTCTCTCACCAGCTGCTCTGAGGGATACCACAGCATGCAGTTCTCAATTACCGAACCCAACTGTTTTTCTGCCGAATGTTTGACACCATATTCTAGGTGCATATTAGTATTTAGCCCAATTTTTTTTACAGCTAAACTAAATTTCTCCTCGTCACTCTCCAATGTCCACCGTTATACCATTTGTCAATAGATTATAAAAAAATTACGCCTTACACAGCATCTCCAGCAATTTTTATCTTCCTCCCCATTCAGAAACTAAACCTGACTGATCTGTCCCTTGGCGCTTTGCTTCCCATCTGATTTGCTTCAGCGCATCATCTTCCAACTAATGAAATGGACAACCATTTTCACTGTGTACCCTCCTCTCATGAAAACTCCAATGCTTTGGTTATTTTGAATACCCGTGAAAAGAAATGGGAATGCCGGAAAATAATCTCTTGCATAAGATGTGTATACCCCCCAGCTAAGCATCTTTACATTCTTTACACTTCGCTCCTCAAGTCACTAAAATAAAAAAAACATCAGTAAAATTATTTCAGCGTATGATTTAAATGGATCCATCCAACAAAGGCCAGAAAAGCAAGCTCGACTCCCTGAAATGGAAAGCAACTCGAACAGACGGGGTACTGACCAAAAGCTAATTATCGATTCTCAAATTTGTAAGAGCATTCATATTGATAGCATGAAGTTGTAATCCAAAATATATGAAAACGACATAAATTAACTCATTTTATCAAATGAACTTCGAAAGATACACGATTTAATAAATAACATGTCATTTATTACGCAGATAACTTTTAGATGAAAAGTAATGCCCTACGTGTGATGTACAAAGCGCTCTTTGCAATCAAAGACGTTCGTGAAAATCAAATCACTGGAAATTTCCCCCGCTAACAGTACATGCTGCCTTTCTTTCTTAATTTCTCCACTCAGTCCCTTACTGAGACAGATGATTCTAGACAAAGGATTCTAGCGTTAATCTTTCCATTAGAATGTAGTCATGGGCACTGAGGATTATTTCTTCAGCAGGAGACATAGGGTACAAGTACCTCTGGGGGATAACAACAAGAAGACGATTCAGAAGATCAAAGCATTCCTTAAAGAGAATTCTACCACCAAAGTCCGACTATCATGAACAGCATAAGAGACACGGGCACCCTAGTTTGACAGAATGTGGGCTAAATACGACGAATTCCACACCATCAGTAGAACCTAAAGGCCCCAATCTCAAAATTCAGCAAATTATCTGAGCCATCTCCACTGATCGGTTCAGTAAATTCACGCCCGGTTTGCATGTGTACAAGCGCATTGAACGAAGCAACGGCTGGAAAATGAAACAGTCAATCTGGAAATTAACATTTCCCAACACACACGTTGAAAAAATCGTCGAAACCCTAAGATCGAACAAATGGCCTCAGCCAGGGCTCTGCGATCTAGAGAGAAATCCATATGTCCCCCCAATCATAAGTGCCATCGAACCCATGGAACCAGATTTGAAGGTGGTTCGACGCCAAAATCCAAGAGAACAAGGCGGGAAGAGGGAGAGGAAGAAGGAAAAGAAAGATGCCTTCTCGTCCTGATGGAGCGCGATCCAGACGTGAACCTTGTCCATCGACTGCCAGAAGATGAACGCGCCCAGTGACATTGCGAAGTATGAAGCCACCCTCACCATCGATGGAGTCGCTTGCTTTCCCCACTGTGCCTCTCCCGACCTTCGCTGTCTTCTTCCTTATCATACGGCAAAGGCCATCGCCTTATTAGCCCACACGCCGGAGATCCTGGTTCGAGGAAGACGGCTAAATCCGTAAATTACCTTCATTATAGCCTCTCTCTCTCTCTCTCTCTCTCTCTCTCTCTCTCTCTCTCTCTCTCTCTCTCCGTCTCTCTCTCTCTCTCTCGGAACATATTTACAGATTTGTATCACAAAAAATAAGTTTATTTTCGTCCCTGATAAATCGAACATTTATAAGATTTTCGAATGGTTGGATTTATTTTTTATAGTTATTTATATTTTAATTAAATATTATTAGATACCTGGATATACGCGTATAAATGATGGGTTTATATTTAAATATAATCAACGTCTAAATACCTTCATAGAAGAGGATCTACGAGAACTACTGCCAATGTTGACTTTGTAAAGAGTAGTTTGTATATGGAGATGATTAATCTATTTTTAAAAGCGATAATATTTTCACTTTAATCATGTCTTATTATTTACGTAGATATATGCCAACAAATGAAGGTGGTTTTTATGTATTCACATGATCAGGGCTTCAAATATAGTAAAGGTCAAAATACATTCATAGGCCAAGATCTAAGAGAAGTATTGTCAACGTTGACTTTGCAAATAGTGGTTTGATAGATAAGAGTGATATGTAAATGGAGGGATTTAATTTTTTATTAAGATCAATGATTATCTATACTTTAATTACATATAATTATAATTTAGTTTAAGACATATAAATGGTGGGAATATACTCACATAATCAGGGTTTCAAGTATAGTAAACGTCAACATACATATCTAGACAAAGATCTAAGAGAATTATTGTCAACGTTGACATTATAGAGAGTCGTATGATAGATGAGAGAGAGAGATGAGGAGTCCTTGACGAACGGCGGCGGCCATCGTCAGCCGTAGCAGCGGATGGGGTCGTTGCAGCCCTTCCGGGCCGACTGCTTCGCCCCCCTGCCGCCGCCTTTCTCCAGGTACTGCTGGTGGTACTCCTCCGCCCGGTAGAACCTCCGCGCCGGCAGGATCTCCGTCACCACCGGCCTCCCTAGCTCCGCCTGCTTCGCCTCCGCCGACTCCACCGCCTTCCGCCGCTGCTCCTCCCCGTAGAAGTAGATCCCCGACCTGTACTGCGTCCCCACGTCGTTCCCCTGCTCGGCGCAATTCGAGCGGGAATTTGGGAATTAGGGTTTGGGAATTTGGGGATCTGAGCGGGGGGGAAGGGGATCGATCGGATACCTGGCGATTAAGCGTCGTGGGGTTGTGCCGCGACCAGAAGAGGGCAAGCAGGGCCTCGTAGGGGCAGACGGAGGGGTCGAACTGGAGGCGGAGGACCTCCGCGTGGCCGGTCCCGCCGGTGCAGACGTCGCCGTAGGAAGGGTCATGGAGGTGGCCCTGCGAGTAGCCGACCTCCGTCTTTGTGACGCCCTCCAGGCGCTGGAAGGCGAGCTCCACGCCCCAGAAGCAGCCGGCGGCGAACTGAGCGAACTCTAGCCCCGGGTCGGGGGAATCGAGGTCCGGAGCCAGCGCCGGGTTGTTGGCGGCGCCGCCGGTCTGCTCGCCTCCTCCCATTCCCTCTCGTTGTTGCCGACCGTCCTGGTGATCCTTCTCCAGTGGAGGGAGGTTTTTGTAGGAAAGAGATGAAAATTCTCAGTTAGAACCTTGATTCTTGTGCAAATGTATAATAAAATCCTCTCACTTTATTCTAAGCACTGCATGAAAAGGTTAGTAGTGAGTGTGCGAAGCGTCCTGGGGTAAATCAGTAAATATGTAAAAATTTTGGGTTTAATATTAAATTTTAAGTCTTAGGGGGAGCTCATTTGTCGAAGATAATGACGGGCCTGAGGTAAGGCTTTGAAATCCAGACCAACGCCGAGTGGGACGGGATAGTCGGGGAACCGAAGGTCGGTGAGCTGAGAGAATCTCAGCCGTTCAAAAAAGTCAACAGGATAGAGGATAGAGTTCCCTAACCCCATCCGATTATTAATGGATAGGTGGTGTGAGGATGATGAGCCCTTAGGCGTTGACCTGAACCTACGTGTAATTAAGTAGGATGAACAACTTATTTGTTAGGAATTAATCGCAAGATTTGAGTATAATAAGTGGGTTTACTCTAATTAAAGTCATCTACCAGCAATTGACAGCGACCTCCATGAGAATAAATCACAATGGAATGAGTCTCCGATTCTGGATTCCAAGCATATCCCAAATAACAACACATCTTGACCTTATGTTCAAGATTCTTCTTACAAAGTCTCCTTTACAAATAAATTAAATGGTCAACATCATTAGCCATCAATTAAGCTTGATGTTGATTAATTGAATAAAACCTTTCTAAAGATTACCAATTTTTTTCATATATTTCATTGAATTAACAAAGTGTTGAAGATCTTGAGGGGTTTGACTTCTAAAAGTAGTAATGTCACAATGAGGACCCTCATAATATTGTGCGTTGACATGCTAAAGTCAATGAGAGAGGTCCCTTTGAATGCCTCATTATCTTGTTCAAGGAAAGAGGATTTAGTTCAAGTTTTGCCTCATATTGAGTTTAGTCTCTCTTTGTTAATTATATATTTCTTTATTTTCTCTCTCATATGACCCTTTTGTACATGCCATCTCTAGTGTTATATAATGAAATAAATGGGTCCTTTGTGTATTGGTCAATAAAGAAAGTCAAAATTAAGAACCTCTTATTGATGCCCTTGGGCATAATTTTTTTTAGATTACATTTTATTAGAAAATATATTATTGAAGTTATACATTATCTATGAGCCTATGA
Source organism: Spirodela polyrhiza (assembly GCA_024713555.1). Lineage (NCBI taxonomy): Eukaryota > Viridiplantae > Streptophyta > Magnoliopsida > Alismatales > Araceae > Spirodela > Spirodela polyrhiza. The sequence goes on from CM046530.1 coordinate 5,585,690, forward strand.
TAATTTTTTAATCTATTAAAAACATTCAATTTAATTATTTATCTCATGAGATTATGACTAATCAATTAATCCATAGAATTAAGCCTTAAGCCTTAAGATTAATAGGTTTGATGAATAAGAGAAGTGAAATTCTTGTGAAAATATATATTTATTGAAAAATCAATATTGATATAGGTAAATGAGAAAAGCTAAATCTTGATTATTTATTTTGATTCATTTATCAATATTAGTTAACCATTTAGGTGCAACCATTTTTATCATGTGTCTTATGAAAAGAAAAAAAAAGTTCCAAATATTAAAAAGGCTTTTTGAAAGTCTCAAACCTAGCCATTGGATGATGACAAGGCAACTATTTATATGGAGAAAACATTCATCTTAACATTTGCATTTAAAATCTATGTTAATAGAAGTCTTCTAGTTCAAATTTTAGATCAAACGAATCAAGGAATAACAAGTTATGAAATTCAAATCATTCAAAGGTCATTACCAAGTGTTCTAAAAAATGATAAGGATTTGTACTAATCTTTTGTATTTATCTCTTGAATCAAATCAAGAAACCACTAGAAGATGACGATCAATAAAGAGGAGTAGCTAATAAACTAAAAGAAGAACTCTTCTCCGATGATCTACATCAATCAATCTTCTCCACAATCAAAGAACTTTACAACAAGCTTAAATTATGCACATAAGAACTTTATACATCTTTATCAATTATTGGTGTTCAAAACAACTGCCAACTTAATCAAGCTAGCTCTCCATCAGGGGAGAGATTGTAGGCAAAGGCACAAGGTGATCTGAGCCCAAGTTGGCCTATAAGGGGTTGAATCTTTGTGAAGATTGAACTTAAGTTCTTGGTCCACTGATCTCATGAATTTAATATATATTTATGAAGAAAATAGAGAATTTTGATTAAAAAAAAGATCATTTGGAGTTAGAAGTAGCTAGGTGAGAGACAAAGTAATATAAAAAAATTGATTCTTACATGTGAAGAAGAGAAAATCATAAGATAACTTGTAAAAGAAGTGAGAAAAAAATTTCATACAAATATAAACATGAAAAACAAAGTTAAAACACATGTCGACGCATTCACTTTTAGAAGGAAAATCTAAGATTGTAGAAATATCAATTCACTCCCTCTTTGTATTTTACTTATCCCTTTAAATCTCACATCCCTCACTACCCACCATATTAGTAGATAACAATAACATACCCAACAAATGAAGACTAGTTCTCTTTATTTAAGCTCCAATTTAGTGTGAATTTGATTCATTAATTTCTTTTCATATAAGTTAACTAAAAAAATGATAAAATGTTGAATTTTATTGAAGTACATTTTTTTGCCCTAAAAAAATGTGATGATTTTAATAGAGCATACATTAAAAGTATCTTAAAAATAATTAATATATTTATTTTTTAAAATATAAGTCAACAAGTAATAGTAGATATTCTTTATATAGAATGTTGTGAAAGAAATAATTTATATTTTTGGGAGAAATGCTCACTTAGATGCATCATCATAGTAGGTTCAAAACAAGTAGTTGAACATGTTTGTTATTAAACATTTATTATCTACTCCTCAAACCATCATATCTTCTTAAAATAGCCATGTTGACCATCCCCTCTTATTTTTATGTTCTTCAATGAGGAGTTTGAGGGACCTAAAGCTAGAGTGCTTGCACATCTCACAAGTTGACTTTTGGGGAGGCAGTCTTGTCATGGCCTATCTCAAGTTCTTACCTCCATCCACTATAGTTTGTTCCTTCCATTAATTCTCATTTATCATTATGCAATGGATTTATAGGGCTCACATTGGAAAATAATATTTTAAGAAACACACTCATAATTTCCTACAAAAATGCATTCTTTGAAAAGTAGTAGTTATTCAAATCATACTAAGAAGGGTTAATTAGCCATGGACATCCATAAATACCCTTTTTTGGTGATATGCCCCCAGTAAAAGGACAAAAATTCTCAAAATGGGTTCATAAGGTGCTGAATTCGTTAATGTATATTCTTCAAATATACCTTTTGCTACTTCAACTCATTTCCATCATATTACATATTTAGTGAATTATATAACCAACCATCCAAAATAAATGAGAATTAATTTTTAAAAATCAGAAAGAAAACTTATTTTCAAGATTATTAATTTTTTGTCAAAAAAATTACATTAAATTAAACATCTATTTTTTCCATAAACACAATTAATAAACTATTAAGTCCATAAAATTAGTGTGATCCCTTAGAATATTTTAGGAATATTAAACACTCATACATAATATGACTAAAAATATACTATTTAGGGAAATATGATATTTCCAGAAATTGGCTAGTGACTGACTATGATTTAACCCTCGTCCACTACGCATATCGTTGACCTTAAGGACTAATTCCTAATTTAGGGCATGTTTCGTAGATCTGCAGTGATGGGTGAGAACCATACGGATTCATTCCAAAAAAAGGTTTGTTTAGGGGGGGAGCAAGCTAATTAATTAAGCTTACTAAAAAAAGTTGTGGTGGAATCATTTCATCTTGGCTGAGAACTCTCCGTAGATCTGGGTAGAAATCTGTGTCAGGCCTTAACTGATGCGCAAGATCCGAGGAAGAGGTAGGGTTTTCGGATCCGCCTAGTGGGCCCTTTTACCCACCAACTCTGCACTGTCTTAAATTCCGCCGCCGGAGGCATCGTCGTCCTCCTCTCCCCGACCTTGGATAGAGCGGCGGCGCTGACTCTTCCCGGAGAGGAAGCGGGGATACTCTTCGCAGACTCGTCGCTATCGTCCGGGCTACTCGTTGTCCAGGTACCAGGAGTCTGTCTCCGTCGTTTGCTGTCTCTCTATGTCCCTTCTTTTGGCTCTCCGCTCACATTTTCCCCGAAGGAAGAAAACCCCTCTCTCCTGGTTCGTCTTCCTCGTTGGGCCGCCTCGCCGAGGCTCCCTAGATGGGAGCTTTCCTGTCTGTGGCACAGTGACTTTTGTACGTCTTCTATTGGTGTTCGGCGCACGCGTATTTTTCATTCGCGCGGTTACAGATCTCCTTTTATATGCAATCTGTGCCTTGTTATTCCTCCCATTTTTGTTCATCCTCTCTCTGTTGGATGATGCCATTAGTTTCCCGATGAGCAATGTTTTTTCCACTCAAGTGATGAAGTATCCTACGAAGGTCAGATGCGGGTTAATGCTTAGAATTGAGTCCTATTCAGGGTCTTTGTCTCATCGCCGTAGGAGTATTTTAACGGCGGGATTCCAGCTCCTCTTTCTTCTGAATAACGGTGTTATAGCTCTAGCACACTATCAAACACTTCAGCTCTAGTTTTCTCCCTCTACGTTTCATCTTTTTCTCTCGCTTATCCCTTGTATTCTTTATTCATTCTTTTTCAGACTCTTGGTTCTCTTATTTTTCTCTCTTCCGCTCTCCGCTTTCCCACTCCGTGAAGAAAGTCGTTGAAGAAGGTCATGGCATTGAAATCATGCTAAAAATTTAAACTTATACAAGAAAACTCGGAAAGCATAATAAAAAAGTTATGATATTGTTCTCAATAATGAATGGGTTTAATAATCTCATAAACCAATCAGTTACTGCTAGGATATTATGGTATTTCAATGTCTTTTATCACACAGGGGATACTTCGTCTTAATCGCATCTGTTTGCCTTGTGTTGATCATATTCACGTACTCTATGCCATCTCCTTGCTTATCTAGCGAGTTTACAAGTTTTTTTCTTAGATATTCCTTCTATCCAATTTCTGATTGTCCTATGTTTATCCCTTGATGCTTTGTTCGACATTATTTTATAACATTTCTTCTTTTGTTCTCATTTCATCGAGAGAATTTGAAGATTCTTTTTAAACAAAATTTGATGCTAGGATAATCTTCAACAAGAGTTTTCATTTCCTTGTGAACATGTAAACATGTTCATTCTTGGGAAGCTGGGAGAAAGTTTTGGGAACATGAATGTTGGCGTATTTTTTCGGAGCATTTTTGCAATGTTTGATTAATAGTTCATTTTCTATTCGAGAGGGAGGAGTCTTTGTGTTCCCTTCATATTTGATGCACGCCTTTTCACTCATTGTTTACTAACAGTGGCCTTTCCAGCTACCTAAGTTGCGGACAAGCTATGGCTAGCAAGGGAGGAACTAATGGAAAACCAAAACCTGGTGACTGTCATCTCATATTACTTCCACATAAGTACACGACATATGATTTTTTGCTTCTAATGTGCCAATATAATCTTTATTACTTCATCAGGGAAGAAGAAGGAAGTGAAGAAGGAAACTGGACTTGGTTTAACTTATAAGAAAGATGAGAATTTTGGAGAATGGTATTCTGAAGTAAGGCTAATAACTCGCCGTTCTCCAATTCCTAATTTTATTTTCTATTTTCAAGCCTAATGTATCATAATACCAAGGGTACATACACGCTGGATATTCATCTAGGGTTATTCGGATCTCCTCCATAGGGCAGGTGGATGTTTCTCACAATTCAACTGATGATGTCAATAAAATGCTTATATTTGAAGAGATCCTTGCTGATCAACTGAGTTGTTGTGGGTGGCGAGATGATTGAATACCATGTCTCCTCCAGTTGCGATGTCTTAAGACTCTTCAATTGCTATCTGGAAGAATTGACGTGTAAACTGGTTTTCCAGGTTGTTGTTAGCAGCGAGATGATTGAATATTATGACATCTCTGGCTGCTATATCTTAAGGCCTTGGTCAATTGCTATTTGGGAGAACTTACATGTAAGTTGAGTTTTTTTTGTATCTTAGTTCTTTTTGAGCATCATCCAGGCTTCAGTGCAATAATGTCTGTGTTTTATCTTACTCATTAACTTCTGATTCCTGTCGGTGTATAGTTGTATTCAATTGCCATTGTCAGTTACGGAGGTAGTTTAACTTAGTCTTAAGATCTCAGTCATTGTGTCTATAAAAGCATAGCTGCAGAATATATAAAAAAAGGAAAATATACGGTTGCCTATCTATACCTTAAAAATGCTCTATTGACTGTGTTTATGGCTTGCACTAATGAACTGCACTTCTGTGTGCTTGAGTTCTCTATTCTGACTTTTAACATTACATAATTTATCAATGTGGTCAATATGCAGGCCTTTTTTGATCCGGAGATCAAGAAGATGAACGTAAAAAATGCATACTTTCCTCTTTTTGTATCAGATTCTGTCTTACAAAAGGAGAAGGATCACATTGAAGGTTTTGCTCCGGAGGTGAGATATATCTCATATAATGGACTTATTTTCTGCAAGGGAATAACGAAAGAAATTAGTTTTTCTCTGATCTGCATTGCCTTATTTATTTTGTATATTTGGTGGAAGGTTTTGATTTTTGAAATTGGATTGTAACACCTGTGTGTTAAAACTAAATTAAAAAAGGGCAATATACATTAGTAGTATTGATGCGCTCTCAGAAAATGCAATGTACAGAGGTAGCGCATGGCATCTGAGATGCGCAACCCCCGAAACAGAGTGCATTTCATACAGCTGTCCTAAAGGTCAACTTAAATTTGTGCGTGTAACTGATGGGGAAAACTTTCCTCGTCTGCATCTACGTTTCTGCTTTGAATTAAATTTCTCTTTTGGTTGAGTTATGAGGGATTGGGTTTGGACGGATGGCTATCTCTTCAACTTGTTGTCTCTTTAAAATTTATGCCTCCTACTCCTTGAGGTGATCGTCCTGTCCCTCTTATCCCTCATCTAGATAGAAAAAATTTCTTTGTTATTTTGATGTTTGCTAAATTAGTTTCGATGGTTTTTGTTCCTGGAATTCTTTTTCCTTCTATCGTCCACAATATTTGCCTTCTGTTATATGAGGGTCTATGATTTCTCTATTTGTTCTGTTTTGTATTTGACTCGTAAGATCTCTTAATCTTATGTCAGAGGTCTTGTTCTGTTCAGTTGATGTTTATTTTTTGCTGAACTCTAGTTTTGGATAAATGCTAATCTTCTTAAACATTTATGTGCCTCTTATTATTAGGTGGCCTGGGTTACAAAGTCTGGAAAAACTGAGTTGGAAGTCCCTATTGCAGTTCGTCCCACGAGTGAGACGGTGATGTATCCATATTATTCAAAATGGATAAGAGGCCATCGAGACTTACCTCTGAAGCTTAACCAGTGGTGCAATGTTGTTCGATGGGAATTTAGCCATCCTACTCCTTTTATCAGGTGGATATTTTTGCTACATAGTAAACTATTCGTACATTGTTGTATGCAATTGAGTAGGTATATTATGCTTTGTGATATCATCTCAGTCGTGTTGTTATGGTGAAGCATCGGACTGTAATTTTTAGTTTCTAAGTTACATCTGCGCAATTGTCTCCTAAGATATCCAATTTCATGAACTGTAAATGCTATAAGCGTTATGACAATTCATATATTTTTTTTTCCTTTTTTTCTTTTTCCATTTGATCGAAACAGGAGAGAACACACATTTCCTACCTGGATCCATTCCAAAAGGCCTGATTTTGCTCATTTGAGAGGACAAATATGATTACTAGGAAATGAATGATTTATTCACCTTGTTATCATTCAGTTATAAATTGGTCCAGTATCCAGTGTTCTGGGTACGTGCTACTACTGGAAAATAAGCAATGTTTTAAAAATAAATAAATTAGTTCATGCTCGTGTAGCTCATTCATCCTCTTCCAGCTTCATGTATGAAAGGGCATAGAGGCAAACGCTTCTTCTGCTTTCCAATATTTGTCTTGAGGAAGTCCTATTCCCCATCTCAGTACTCACTTAATCCTGATCTTCATTGCATTAATGTTTTTAGTGTTTGTTTCCATATATTGTGTGTCAAGAAGTAACAGAAGAAATATTTTTGTTTCGCATTTCGTGGTTGACATGATAGGCCTTAACTATGTGACAAATGCTGCCTCTGATTTTGAAGGATGTACGCTATTAATCCGACTAGTCTTCGACTCAACACCATCAAAATAAATTAATAAGTCAGAATACTAAATGAAAGTGTATCATCCCTGTACAAAAGCGCATAGTATGGGTGTGGTTCAACTGTAATGTCATTATAGGATGGTGACCAGATCTCCTGATAAGCATTACGGAGATCGTACTGATGGTACAGTAATGCACTTAACAATGGGACTGATTCTAGTCACGTTGCTTTGCCTATCTCATGGAATCTTCTTTTTTTCCTTAGCGAATTTTACCTAGCTTCTAGCAAAACTAATGTTTTTTTTCCTAAAAAACTAGTTTATCCGGAAAGTGAAGTTCCCTCAAAACTAAACGCATACTCCACTTCTCGAGCCTCATTTCCTTGTCTCTAATTTCTTCTCACTTGTAATATTTCGTCAGACTTATTTCATTTAATGTCATAAATCTAACGATTTAAGTTGTATTGCGAAGTTAACACTGATACAGTCATTCTCTCATGGAAAACATGTGTGTCAAACCTATAACCTAATTTCAAAGTTCACTTCCACGTTTTTCTTTTTCATTGTGTTCGCTCACAAATCTGGGACCCACATATGTTTGCATGTTGAAGTAAATGTTGAGAATGTCCGTTGCAACAAATATTTGTGCTGATATCATGTTAATTTTTCTAGGAGTCGCGAATTTCTTTGGCAAGAAGGTCATACGGCGTTTGCAACGAAAGATGAAGCAGATACGGAAGTATGAATTTTTTCTTTATTAAATTTCCGGTGGCTTTGAAAATATAGTATATTTTCTAGTCATTAGAGTACCACTTTCATTCTCACCACCGAAAGTCGAAGAGGGAACTCAATAAGGAGATTCAGTGTTATAATTAAAAGAAATGAAGATATTGAATCTGAGTTTCTCTTGGAGTAGACTTTCATACTTATCTAAATTATGCATTACTCACTCATCTGACATGTTAAGCAGATATGTCTTGTCGACACAGTGACTATAGGGTAATGCATCAACAAAGGTTGTATGCTGCTTTTGAGAGATTTTGAGGCCTATATCTGAGTGATCTAGATGTCTCAACAGGATTCTTCATGCCATACCCATTGGTTTTCATCAAGTGGGCGATTATTCATCTGGATGAATCATATGCTGAGGCATGATGCCAATATGGCCAGTATTTTTATGATTATGCAGTACATGTGGTTCTTTGTGCAGAAAGATTGAAGTATCTGATTTTAGTGGGGGACTACAGATTGAAGGGGTGAATTTAGATCCAGTATCCAAATAACATTATTAATTTGAAACCAATGGTAATGCCAAGGTTGACAATGGGACATGGTTTCTCCTCTCGTGTTTGGAAAATCTGTCGTGGGGTTTTTACTGAATCATTAAAGTTTGTGAAATTATGCGAGGCTATGTAAAAATGCAAATTGGCTGCCCCTTTTGGATGGCACACACAATGTTTATGGCTTCAATCATCATTAGTGTGATGGGTTCTCTCGAAAACTGTTCTTTTAAGCCTATCAACGTATCATTTCTCCCTCTCGTAGTTTCCAGACCATGGTACAAGGCATCACATTTGATGACTAAGTGGGCTGGACCTGGATTCTCCCCGACAATCTTGCAACAGACGAATTCGTAACAGCTGGACTTTGTCCACAACATCGGCATGAGTGAAGTAATTGATGAGAAAAAGTGGTCTTTTAAGTAGAACATGAAGTAAAATAAATAAGGATGGGGTATTCTGGTTTTTAATAGTGACTTGAACAAGCCATTTCGAATCGAGATAATTTCCCTTCTGAAAATTCTCATCAAGAGCTCACATAGGAATGGAACATAAAATCATTCATCAGGATACCTCGAAGTGTGTTTTCTGCGGTATCTTCGTAGAAATCATTAATCAGGTTTCTGTATACCATGTTTTATCATCCAGGATAATACCATGACGAATCACCAGACATTTGTGGATTGGCAGCTTTGGTGTGAAATGGTTTATGTAGACTTGGATTAAAATTGATGTGTGAAAGTAAAGTGTCGGAAGAAATATCTGGCTATCTTCTAGGCAGAGTTGTGCACGACCAGGCTGCTTCTGCCTTAGAGATTTTAGTATACTTATTGGCCTGATGGTTAGCCGTCTCCTAAATATCTGGCCTGATGCTGAACAGTAGCTTTGATTTCTATCTTTACTGCATTTTCTGTTTAAAGTTTAACCTTTGGTAAGGTCATTGCAGTGGCATCGGTTATCAGTAGCTGGATATGGAAGTTTGATCTTAGCCTCAAAATTTCGAGCTAATCACATTTCAGCAATGAGCACCATTGTTAGCTTCTTTTTTTATCAGAGCATTTTGTGTTCTTTTATTATGACTTTACATTCAAGTTAGGTGTGTATGGTTTTATCTATTTAGGAGATGGCTAGCCATCAGCATATATGTGCTGGAGGTCCCTCCAATTTAAAAGCAATGAATCTGTGGATGTTGCTTGCGTGAATGTGTATTCTTATTGAAATAACCTAGAGAAATTATGAATGGAACATAGATTGATCCTAAAATTTCCTCATTCATTGGTTTCGATTTCAACTCGTACATGGTGCATGAGTCTAGGTTCTTGAGATACTTGAGCTCTACCGGAGGATATATGAAGAATACCTGGCGATTCCAGTTATCAAAGGGAAGAAAAGTGAATTAGAAAAATTTGCTGGTGGACTATATACAACAAGTGTTGAGGTATGTGATAAGTACTTCAAAATTTTAAAGCTATAATGTGTATGAGACGCATTCCTGGTGCAGTACTTTATTTTTTTCAATCTATTCTTATCAATCATTTTTTCTTCTTCTTAGGCGTTCATCCCAAACACAGGTCGTGGAATACAAGGTGCGACATCACATTGTCTTGGACAAAATTTTGCAAAGATGTTTCAGATCACCTTTGAGAATGAAAGTCGGGAAAAATTGATGGTCTGGCAGAATTCCTGGGCATATAGTACTCGCACGGTAATTGTCCATACATCACTTTCTGTTAACAATGGGTAACTGAAACAATTTATTATGTTGTGAAATGCTAATACTCGTGAAACAAAAGATAGTTGGTGAAGTGTACACTCCAGTGAAAGTTTATCAAAAGACTTTTAGGTACAGCGAAAGTCCCAAGGTGTCTAAGATTAGACTGCCCTCTTTCAACCTCGTTCAGACTGTTGTGATTTTAGTTTTTTCTGTGAAGACTCAAATCAATCTTCACCACTCAGCTATGGGTCATTAAAGTGTAACAAGGAACTGGGCTTCATTCAAATTATTCAATGACTAATCTTGCTAATACGTCCGAGCTCTCCACAAGCAGTTTTTTTCTTTATGGTATCTCATTTATAACAGGATTTCTTGAGTTTTTGGTTCAGTTCGAAGTTAAATCGTATACGGAAACTCACATTAAATTCTTCTTGCAGATTGGTGTAATGGTAATGGTTCATGGAGATGACAAAGGCCTTGTTTTACCTCCTAAAGTGGCTGCTGTCCAAGCCATTGTGATCCCTGTGCCCTACAAGGATGCAGATACCGAAGGCATATTCAATGCCTGCTCTTCAACAGTGAGCTTACTTAGTGCAGCAGGATTGCGAGTTGAAGCTGATTTAAGAGATAATTACTCTCCCGGTTGGAAATATTCTCATTGGGAAATGAAAGGTGTTCCGTTAAGAATTGAAATCGGCCCTAAAGACTTGGCCAATAAACAGGTAATCGCATTTTTAGGAGCAAGATGTCAATTAAATATTGTCATGTTTCCTTCATGCCTCAATGAGATCAGAATGAAAGTAGGTGGCTGGAATGTTAGTCTAATTTTTGTTGTCGAGAAATTGGCTAACTAAAATAATACCAAATTCTCATGCTTTTCAAATATCCGCTTAGTGGAAACTATGAAATAACATCTGAATTTGCCATTTATCATAGACGAAGTTTAAGGGGTACTTCTATTTTATTGAGGAATTATTACTATCTGGGAATCTTATTTTACTCTCTGTCACGTTTCTTCACACCTCACTCCTTTTGTCGTGTTTCTCTCTTGTTTGGTGGATAATTGTGCAATAGTACTGGAGTTAATTTCGTTTTTTACACGAGATCAAATCATTTTTTTTTCTATCTTCAGGTGGAATATTCGACCATCTCTATGAAATATGAATTTTTTTTCGTTGATTTTACAGGTACGTGTTGTTCGACGTGATGATGGTAGTAAGCAGGATATAGCTATGGACAATTTAGTTGAGCAAGTCAAGAAAATCTTGGACAGCATTCATGAGAGTCTGTTTAACAAAGCAAAGGAAAAGAGGGACGCGTGCATTCAGAAGGTTCATACATGGGATGAATTTGCAGCTGCTCTCAATGATAAGAAAATGATCCTGGCTCCATGGTGTGATGAGGAGGTATCTAACTTCTTTTAGCCCCTTGTTTCTGCCATAATTTTTTGACTTCTCTTCCTAAGTGAAGACTATCATAAATATAGCTGAACTATATATTCTCCTCGGCACTATTATTATAAGAACTTTTTTTTTCTCAACTGTCATAATGAGTGTGTAAACGAGTGCTCCTAGTTAATCGTTTTAAATATTCTTGAATGGTAATGCACGAAATTGTGATGATTACTTTAGGGTCAACATGTTTTTGTACTTAAGTTGTCCGTTAACTGATGGCCGAATGGACATTATGGAATGTATTGCTTAAACCAATAGCATAGCAACACCTTTCATGGCCTGATTGCCTACTCATCAACAATATGATTCCAGTCCTTTTACTTTCTTGTTGGCCTCAGGTAACTAAACATGTCTGGATCCCTTTGCTTCTCTTTCATTCTACTAAAATGATCTAAATTGGGGGACTGACTCGAGATATGAGCAGCGCCCTGAAGTTCAAATCCCTTTTATATTCTCGTTGTTCTCCAAAAAAAAAAAAAAAATCTCATTTATTGTTACGGTTTTACTAATGCTATCTTAGGAAGTTGAAAAGGATGTAAAAGCACGAACAAAAGGCGAAATGGGAGCAGCAAAGTCACTTTGCACTCCGTTTGATCAGCCAGAACTTCCTGAAGGTAAATCATGTCCTCTCTTTTGTTTTTGCATGCTACTCTTGTAAATAGCTACCGCTTTCTTGCAATATGCACGTTGATAATCTCATTCAAACGGGAAGGGGGGCACTTCGTCTGGTGTAATGGGGATCCTACGAAAATCTATTTCTGTTTGTGTTTGACCTTGTTTCTCTCTTCAGTTTGGGTCTTCTCTCTTCTCTGTCATGTTCTGTGGATCAGAAGGGCTTCTCTTTCGACGATTCTTTTGTGGGGTTATGGAAGTTTCCATCAAAGTTGACTTCGGGGTGATGTGCCAGCTAGGAAAGAGAGTAGTTTAAGATAACGTATTCTCACTCCAAACCTCCTGCGCAGGGACCCTCTGCTTTGCTTCCGGAAAGCCTGCCAAGAAGTGGACCTACTGGGGTCGTAGTTATTGAACTGTTCTACTCTATGGATGTGGTGACTCCTCTCCCATTCCCATGGGTCAACGAGGTAACTGGGTATGCCTACTTTTGTGTTGTCTAACTGTTTATTTTTCTGAGTCGAATGACTCATTGTTTGGATTTTGGCACTATTTTCTGGTGCAATTCATAGAGTGAAAGATTTGAGTTCAAGAACTAGTGTATTTTGACGTCGAATCCTTGGGTTGTACTGAGATTCAATGTGGATGGGGATCGTACTAAACTTTGTTCTATAAATCTTATGCATTAAATATAAATATTTAGATAAACTTATATACTATCTCCGTTTAACAAGATATTGTCTTGGCATCATCATCCTCTTATGATACTGCATTAAGGTCTTGTTTATTGGTCTAACATCTATGATGGACTATGATTTTTTTTAGTAAACGTGAATGATCCAATGCAAGATATATTTTTCTATATAATTGTCTATCTTCAGTGCCTCCTTTCTCTCGTGTGGTTCCTGCCCAGTCTGCTTGGACAGGGTAGCATGCGTTGACCTTGGATTCCATTGAGTTAGCCTCTTGAGTCATCAGTGATTTATTGAAAGCTAGGTCTTCTTTGAGTTGTTTCATGTGCTGTCAAATAGGTGCAATCATAGGTATCATGAGTCCTCTAACTATGACAAGTTATATCAAGGCTGCATGCGTTACACGTTCAGCTGAACTTACAGAGGTTAAAATATTTGTTATTAAGATGAAAAAAACTCTTTTAATGGTTCAATGGAAGTATCCTTTTAAATGACTTCCCAAAGTAAGCACCAAGATTCCACAAATGCTTGGATTTTTTAACTTTCTAAAATTGATTTTTCATGGATAAAGTTGGATTTTGCTAAGTTCACACAATAAAACTCATTTGGCTGTTCACACTAGAAGTAGTCAACCAAAGTGCAAGTCAAAATAATTAGAAGGTTCTGTTACAAGATTGAAAATATCAATATTTTTTTCCTTGGTCTGCACTATGATTGAAGAAGTTTGGAAATATACTTTTCATATAAAATCCAAACAATTAAAAACAAAATTCTTAATAATGTAGAACTTCTACATGGACTATTGAAGAAAATGGACTAATTATAAAAATGTGTAAACTTTGAATTCCAAGGTGAATATTTTGTCTTACATCCATTTGTGTTCAGGGTTTATTCCTAAATATTTGACTTATTTCATATTGAAGTGAATTTTTGAAAACATTATCTAAACCTCATGTTATCACTATCAAGTTGCATTACCATAACCCTCAATTATGGAAGGTGTTTTAATTTATTTTAAGATTCATTCTTGTCATTAAGGTTGGTAAAGTAATGGATTTAGTACAAGAATCATTATCCCTTAAGCTTCATTCAAATGATGCAATAAATATTATAATAGTGAAAGAACTAATATGTTTCATAATATCATAAAGCCTTTTGAGCCTTGTTCAATTATTTATCTAAATGTGTTTTATGAAAACATTGGATAATATTTTAAACAAAAAGTTGAGTAACATCAATTACATTATAATTTTATAGTTATAGATGATATAAGTTAGCAATTCTTGCATTATAAAATGGTAAATAAGTATGCAATCATATGAAACTTTATAGATTATTATCATGTTCAATGACATGATTTTGTGCAACATGAGGTTGTTAAATGAATATGTGAAATCTTTCTAATATAATATAGCCAATAAATAATAATACAATAAAATGCAACTTTACAACTCAACAAGTGTTGAGATTGATGAACCCATAAAAGAACTAAGAGGATATGTCTTAAATATCTCTTTTATAATATTTTAACATGAAAAGAAATTTGATGCAATGGGCAGAGGTACTATAAACACAAGCGAGTCAACATTTTATAGATGAATAAGAGGGTTTTCTAACTATTTGATGTCATTATTAACAAATTCAACAAATTTAAAATTTATAAATTCTGAAAATAAGGTAATTTTTAAATAATTAATTATATAATATATTTTCAGATCATTCACATGAAAGATAAATTTTAGTTAATTATCTAATATTTTCATTTAATATATTACTTTTTAAAATTATTTAATTGATAAAATTTATATCAATAAGAGAAAAGTACTAGATAAAATGACATCACTTGATGTCAGGCCACAAAGAACAACCCCAAATTATGAGTTGATAGTAATCTCAACTCAATAATTCTCAAAATTAATGCCCATAACTTTTAAATCAAACTTTAATTTCAGAGTATATTTATTTGTAACACAATGGAAGATTAAATAAACTTTTATAAAATGAAAATTATTAAAAATAATAAAAAATACATTGATGAAAAAAATGGGTGATATAGTCATCAACTATATTTTCACTCAAGTTTGATATGTTAGACTTTAGGCAAGTAAGGTCAAGAAGAGGGGGGTTGAATTAACCTAGCCCTTTTCTCATTTGAGAGATTTCTCTCTAAAAGAGCTTTCACACATTTCCCTGTGGGCTTATCTTAATGGGTTGTTGACACAGTAGTGTTGCAAAAGTAATTAAGAACTAAATTTGACTCTTTGATTTCTACAATTTCACAAGTATTGAATCTACCAGAAGGGGTGATCTTGAATCCACAAGATCAATAGAAGCCCTTGAATCCATAAAGAGGGCTGGAGTCTAGAAGTAGATGGAGAGGGAGACCTCACAGGAGACACCACGAATTTGAAACTTTAATCCCCCCTTTGGGGTATATTTAGAAAATAGATTATGAACATGATCAAACTAACATAATCTCAAAAGTGAAAAGATTATTGTTCAGATTATAAGTTCTAAACAAAATCGACTAACAGACTCTGAAAAGTAACAGATTATTGTTTAGATTATAGGATATGAACATAATCAACAAACGGACTCTGAGATGATAGAAAATAAATGAAATAGATTATGACTATTGAGGAAGAGCTTGGACTAGGCTTTCATTGCTTTTGATGGCCCAATAACATAATTGTGCCCCTTAATCCACGAGGCTTTCTTATAACTCATTTTGGGCTTTCTAGGTTGCATTAGTCTCCCCTTCTTTGAAAGAGTTTATCCCACAGACGCACACATGCACGGAGAGAGAGAGGAGAGTGAGAGAGAGAGAGAGAGAGAGAGAGAGGAGAGAGAGAAAGAGAGAGAGAGAGAGAGAGAGAGAGAGAGAGAGAGAGAGAGAGAGAGAGAGAGAGAGAGAGAGAGAGAGAGAGAGAGAGAGAGAGAGAGAGAGAGAGAGAGAGAGAGAGAGAGGAGAGAGAGAGAGAGAGAGAGAGAGAGAGAGAGAGAGAGAGAGAGAGAGAGAGAGAGAGGAGAGAGAGAGAGAGCGAGAGAGAGGAGAGAGAGAGATGGGAATCACAAAGGGTCCCTAGGCGATGAATCTCCAGCCTTTCAACATGAAGAAGGACAGGGAGGGCTGAGAGACGCCCATCAATCATCGTCCTCATCATAATCCCCGTCACCATTTCACGTTTAGCAGACGGGAATCTCGTCGGTTGGCAACCCGTCATAGAGAAAACCTCCCCTTTCAATCATTAATTATTTGGCAGCCGCGGTCAACTCGCAAGTTCATCCCCCCCTCAAGAGCGTCATCGACCGAGGGAGAGATTTACCGGGCCACGTGGCAGCATCAGAACGACCGAGTTCATCCATCCGGCAAACCCCTAAACCCAGCAATGGAGACGGTGAAAATAATGCAAAATTAAATAGAAGGAAATCAGGAACTTGATTTCAGGCCGATTTCATTTATTATCATCCGTCGAGGGCGACGGGTGGTGGACACAAAGACGCTCGCTTTTCTTTTTTTATGTACACGTTCTGTAACTGCGCACATAAGGGAATAAAGAATTGGAAACAGAAGGCAGATTAACGATGACTAACCCCTCCAGGGCGCCGTCGGTGAGAGACCAGTCAACCGGAGGGGGCTCGGGGGGAGGGCCGCTCTCAGTTGGTCTTGCTGAGCAGCGCCGACATCACTTTCGCAGAGACCACCTTCCTCACGAGCAGCCCCCACCGCGCGTCGTCGTCCCCCTTCTTCCCCATTGGGTGCTGGGTCCTCGTCTTGAACTGACTGCAGGGGGGGAGCAGAGAAGGTGAGGGGAAAAGAAGGGATGGAGGGGGCACAGCGAGCTGCGAAGGGGGCAGTGTTTGTTCCGATGCTTACTTGCAGAGGGGGACGCGGCAGGGCTCGGGCTGGTCGCAGACGGAGGCGTGGAGGCGGAGGAGCTGCCACATGCGCTTGCACTGCGCGCAGCCGCCGCCGGGGGCCGTCGTCTTCTTCCTCTCGCAGGTGGCGAAGTGACGGATCAGCCGCTGCAGCCCGTGGCAGGTGCGAAACCAGCGGCAGGGCCCCCTGCTCCGGCATGGCCGGTCGCCGTCGTGGGGGCCCACCTCCGTGCACCCCTCGGTGCAGATGTGGCGTAGGCACTCCATCGCCTCGCTCAGCTGCAGGTACACGCTCTGCGCCTTCCTGTTCCTCGCCCTCCTCTTCTCCCTCTGCAGAGGTAATCAGATCAGAGAATGATACCCCGCAGAATTGGAGGGAGGGAGAAGTTCGTCGTCGCCGGCGAGGGTTACCAGGTCGATCTCGTGAAGGGCCTGGAGGATCTCGAGCTCCAGCCAGGGGTCGTTGGCCTGGAGGAAGCGCCATCCCTCGGTCTTCTCGACGGCCGCGAAGTCCGCGGAGAGCAGCTTCATGCACCGTACGTAGAGCCGCGGGGCGTCGCAGAGCCGCGCCAGTTGGAGCACGTCGACCACCGTCTCGGCGTCGAGCCGGTTAGCAAGGGACACCACGCAGGCGCGCTTCAGTAGGGGCAGCCGGTAGACGTGGGACAGCGCCAGGAGGTGCATCGCGTACCGCGCCATCTCCTCGCTGGTGCACCTGCAGCGGCCCACATCTCCCCGCCATCAGCGCCCGCAGAGGATTCCTATCATTAGCAGATCTGGAGGACGTCGCCGCCCGGACTTGGCACAGGATGTGCTCCCTTGACATCAGGCGCCAGGGTTCTTGGGAATCGGAGACGTTTGTGACAAAAAGGATAACAGAAGAAGGAAAAAATGGATAGGAAATTGGGAGATGCAGGCAACCAGTCTCCGGGATTGAAGACGAGAAGAGGGATCACATGTTCTTCCTATCAGCGAAACCAGGACGAACGCTCGCGAGGTTTCCTTTCTCTTACGTGGAAGCGATGGACAGACCGGATCTGACGCCGGCACTGGCCAGAAGAAATGGTTCTACCTAATTAACTAGGACAGTCGCAAACATTGACTGGCGACCGAGCTTCACGCGGAGGGACGAGGGAGAAGACGTCAGACCTGGTCTCATAGAGATATCTGACGAAGGCGGAGACGGCGTCGCAGGGGACACCGAGGATGGGAACGGCCGGGGGCGCCTTGTCGGAGTTCCCAACCTTGCGCCGCCGGTCGAAGAGCGCGGCCTCCAACACCGGAGAGGCCATCGCCTAAAAAAAGTTGCGGACGAGACGGTGAGAAGCCGAGAACAGAGTTACGAATCACGAAGAAGAAGACGAAGAAGAAGCGACGAAACCATCCGCAGAAAGAATCTGCAGTACGGTCCGCCGCTCGCCTACTCCGGTCCACACATCCATATGAGAAAATCTCTGAATGGGCGGACACGGAGCCGGCAACCAGAAAGTTCCTACTACGCTACCACTGCTAAGGAGCAAGGAAGGGAGGAATCCGAATCAAGAGATCCAGAGTACAGACAGATCTCGAGACGAGATCCTCCCCTCCCTTCCATTTCACCCCCTTCCTTGTCATCGTCAGGAAACGGAGAAATCGAGGAGAAACGACACAGAGGAAGACGACGACGACGACGACGACGACTCACCAGGACGCTGGAGTGCACGGGGATGCTCCGGCCACCGGAGGTGACCACGCGAACGTCGGGAGCCGTGTCGCCTCGGGCCGAGAAGAACACCCCCTCGCCGACGCCGACGCCGTCGCCGGCCAAATTCCTGCCGGCAACCGCCAGCCCGGACTCGTGTAGCCCCCCGGCGCCGGCGAGCCTCACCGCCTCCACCATCGCCACAATCTCCACCTCCGACGAAGCCGAAAGCTGTCGACAGCCTCCACGGAGCCTCCCACAGACGACGCGTTCTTCTGCAAAGTCTGCTACGAGCGACAGCTATATATAGAGGCCCCCCGCCCCCCTCCCCCCACCCCCGAGCAAGACGAGATTAATTTTTAATAATAAAATATCATTTATTGTTGATCAACAATATAGCACTTAATTCCATGTATTTGTTTATGTATCCCTTTTTTAAGGGCAAGGGGGCACTTTTGTGACGCTTTTTCGATTTACTATAATTACGTGGTGGGGACATGACGTGGCGGATAAAGGCCGCCTAAGCTCGAGCCCAACGTCCGTTAGAGAGAGAAAAGGGCCAGAGAGAGAGAGCCGAGTTAGCCAAGAGCCACGAGGCCACCCTTCCCGACGTGGCGTGCTCATCCTCATCCACCTCGGCGGCCACCGTTGATATTTTTAGTCGGCCTCCAGCTGTGAGTGGATAAGACTCTCCGCCACGCGGCGAAGCGCATCACATCATCGACACCGCGGCGCCGCTTGATGACGCGGCCAGATTGTGGCCAGAGTGAGTAGCTGGGGCCCACAATAAAATATCTTGCCACGGCGGAAATTACCCGCCGCAGAGAGACGCCGTCTGCCAGACTGCGCCGGTTCTTCTTCTCCACGTGGCGACTACGACGGCGGGACACCGGCCCAGCCCTGTCTGTGGTGGCGGCTTATGAGTGGCCACAGTTTGGTCAACCCTCTCCATGGTTTGGTCAATTTGGTGGGTGGTCAAGCTTCAACAGAGAGCAAGATGCTGACGTGCTTGCTTTGCGAATGGTCTTTGTCACTTCCTTTCACTCACGGTGGCTGTCATTCAGCGAAAAAATCGGTTCTTCCTTCTCACCCCCTCCCCCCTACGATGACGTATTATTTATGAAATAATTAGCCCAAGAATCATTATATGAAATTTGGGCATTATTTACCATATTTATCCATTAATTGCGTAGGTCACTGATTGAAATATCATGCTTGACCCGTCAATTCATCCACGTGGTTAACACATCTATTTTTATTTATTAACACATTTATTTGCTCAAAAGTGACCCGACTTTCCTAGAAAAACAAAAAAGACAAAAAATATATTTGTCATTCAAGAATTGTGCTCAAAATAAAACTAATTGATAATCTAAGATTGCAGAAACATGACATCACATTAAGATCATGATATTGTTGGTAACCCAGATCTTGGAAAGGGCTAATACCCATTGCAAAAATCTATAATCAATAGATGGTAGCCTTTGACTGATCCCTCATGATGCACTATGTGACCAATAGATGATCAACTTAGATTTGGGGCAGGATATATTCTAATTAGGGTAAAATAGATGATTTGAAGATGTTAACATGTTCAACAAAGTTGTAAAGAGATATCTCATATTGCAAACACATTAATGAATATAATGTACGTTCTTGTCTAAGATTGTGCTTGCTTATATGAGGAAGGGTCCACTAGAAACACCAACATGGCAAACTCTAAGTATGAAATGCTATTTTAAAAGACAAGTGTGTTCAGAAATTGTGAATATTTTCCAAATTATATCACGTTAATATTTTTGGTAAATATCTTATCTAGTAGAAATCACCACAAGGAAATATATGAGCGATTAAAGAGCTTGACACAAGGAAATACCAACAAAAAATATTCCTAATTTATTCTTCATGCTTCCTTCTACAGAGCTAGATATAATGGTAGCAATTTGGTGAACTTTATGTAGTAAATTTACATTTGGAAAAAAGATCACAATATATATACAAGTTGGTATATCACAAACTAAATATCTCCATCGTACTTTGCTATTAAAGATAAAATTTCCAAGAGTGAATGATTGGTGATCAAATGTCACATTCACATGTCACCTATCAAGCCCACAGATCATCCTAGTTCCATGATTCATGTTTGGGTGTAACACAATTAGCCATGTCTAGGTGAATCTCCAATGATTTTGCTATTGATTTGATTGCAAATATCTATTCTTTTAAACTTCTTAAACTAGAAGAGCATTGTCATCATTCAACTATTATTTTAACCATGATAATGATATTAAAATACCAAAGGTTTTGAGGACCTTGTTTAAGCTTGGCAATGAAAATGACTGAAAATATTCTATTGTACATATCCTTGAATATTTATATCATCAAGCATCATCAGTATCTTAACATGACCTCTATTTAGTGAGGACATTTTTTATATAAAGGTTTAAGTAAAGGAGCATGCTCACTATTGAACTCCTAGTTTTGACGATCACATCGACAAAAAATATTAAAATTCCTAAGGGCTTTGGATAGATTGACAATGAAATGACCAATGATATATAATTATATATATCTTTTTGAAATTCTATATCATAGTGCTTCAATTTGTAGGTCATGGGTGTTACCTACACATTGATAACACAATTAACATTTTGAGCTTTTCTCTTGCTCTCGAGTTTGCAGTAGCATATAAAAAAAATATTACATGAGGTATAATTATAGAAGGATTGTTTTCACAGCTTAAGTATACATAGCTCCATTAATAAGTGAAACTAAAATGAAAGCTACCACATAGTACCATCTCATATGCCTTTTTAATCTGCACAAGATATTTGCACAAGGATTTGCACAAGAATAAGGAAAAATAAAAAGGATTTGCACAAGGTTTTGGCAAGTTGGTAATTGGTCAAATAATCACAAGAAAATAAACCTCATTAAATGTTGATCAATTGTTCGATGGATATATAACCCTATTTTCATTCACATTAAGCTTTATCTATTCAAACTATATATCTATATATGTACATACTAGAGGCTATTCTAGATAGAGAGTTTGTACAAGAGCCAAATCCTAAATTTGATTTTAGATTACTATTAAAATATTTTACTTATAAAAACCTTAATCATTCTCAAAGAATCAATTTACTGAACTCTGGGATCTAAGAGATTTTTATCAATTAAAAATAGTATATGTCGTCTGTCTCTTCTTGTTATAGTGAAATTAACTTAAAACTTTCAATTAAGCTTGGATTCAAATACTAATGCTCTTATTTCGTTGAAAAGATCTTCTCTAATTAGAATTTTTCAAAATATTTGTTCTATAAGATTCTTATGGTCGACACTCCATGTTTGGGATGCATGAATGCATTATTAGTTCTTATAACCATACTTGTTGAAGATTTATGGTGTTATAAAGCAACCCAACATGTTTCCTCATTGCAAACAGCTGGGTTTTCAGCTGTGCTAATTTCCCTTTTACCATTCTAACTCATTCTATCTAAGTAAGACTTTCAACATGTGCAAGCATCATAAAATAAATGTGGAAATAATATTTTTTTTATATCAATATTTGAAATTATTTTTTGGCACATTAAATCTCTATAGAGGTCTTTGATCAGCTATGAGGTTCTTTGAAATAGTGTAGGAACGAAACTATCTTCCTATGTATCCATTTAACAATAAACAATGTTTACAAACCTGATAAATGTTATTTCTGTAATAAAGAGATATTTTGCATCACATAAAAATAAAAGTAATCTTTTGATCATCATCGAGGTCAAGGATTCAACACTAAAAAGTTATAGAATCATTCAGCAATGTTGGGGCATAAAATATTAGACGTTCCACAGGAGGATCAATGCCATCACCATACAATTCCAACGCTCAAGACTTCTGCATTTGCAGCAGACCCTAGAAACTGATCCATAAATATTGAACACTTATGATAGTGGAGACACCCTTCACAAGAAAGGCTTAGAAGAGTGATCTGTCCAAGCAGCATGGCAAAGATGACCTCAGATTTGGTTTAATGCATAATAAGGGTTTTACTTTATGATGTTCACACGCACCACTATTTTCTATGTGTTTCTTTTACAAGAAGGGTAAGTCATTAAAATTGTATAAATAATCACAAAGTTTAAAAAACTTGATAGATCCCTCCGGAATCCAAACTATAAAGTGAACAGCTAACAAGTGAAATAAGTCTACAATCAAAATGACAACATGTAACATGGCTGTGAGGGCATGGTATATTAAATCAACTTATTTGTTAGTTTCTCCTTCCACTTAGTCGAATAGCTACTTCCATTGTATTGCCACTAGAACAGTATGGAGTAAGTTTGTGATATTCTCTCTCTCTCTCTCTCTTCTCGGATCAACTCTTGAAGCTACCATCTTCAAGGCGAGAGAGTTCGCAAAATTTTTTGAGATTGATCTTTAAAGCATCGAAATGTGAGAGTTCTATAATCAACCTCCGGAAACGTTTGTTTCTCTTGCACACTTGTAGAGAACTCGTCAGATGAGATATTACTGATTTTTGAGAATCGAAATGTGAACCAGAGGAAACTACGCTTCATGTACGGAGATGTTGGTGAAGTCATATTGAAGAAGATCTCAAGACCCACATCAGAAAAAAGATCAAAACAATCAGTAGAGAGTGCCTACAATTATTTATGGTGAGGTCGAAAATCGAATATAATGCCATAAAATGCCATCAAAAAAGTTGTTCTCACGTCTGCAACGGGGTCAGGGCGGGAGTCGCGTCGGCGGTGAGGTCATCGTGGCCGATGCCTGGCGTAAGAGGACAGCGGTTCCCGTGCCGTCGCGTGTGAGGCTTACTGCTCAACGTTGGCGGCGGGTCCAAGGTAGATTTTTGTGGGCGGCGGAGTTTGACCGCCTTGGAGAGTGTGGAGAGCACGACCTCCGGAGTCAAAGTGTCCAGCCAAGACTCCTCAGGAACCAAACAGGTGTCAATCTCGTCGCACCGTTCAGCGCTAGCGGCGGCCCGGAGGGGCGACTCTTCTTTCGGCTGACCAAGGCTGCAATCGACAAAGTCTCAACGGAGGGTTTTCATTCTTCCATAGAACTCGTGGGCAATCTCCATGGCTATCAGCCGATCAATGAATGATTCTTCATGACTGGCCATGATTGGCTAGCGCTAGAGACGATTACATGAGGAATCCGTGGTTCATGTCAGTAGAATGAAATGGCTCGGTAGATCTGCTTCTGAAACCCCAGAAACAAAAGAAATAGTTATTAATTTAGACCTTCTATTTAACTCAAGAAGCAATGAATTAGTTTTAATCTGGATGTGTAGGGCATCTGACACAACATCAGCAGACTTGGCATCTCATGTCTATGCAACGGTTTTTTTTCTCCGACTTTTTATTTTCAATTTTATCATCATGAGAAATAAAAAAAATGTTCCGCATCATGCAACGCTTAGGGTTTTAAGTTCAAACTGTACAGAATCAGCCGCTACGGTCAATGATCTGTTATCAATCCAGCTAAAGCGATTGCCAAAGTCAGCGCCCAAGAGGAGTATGTTCTCCGCCAAAGCCATTGCCCGTAAACATATCATATCACTGGAGAAACTGCTGCCCGTCATTGACCATCCTTAAATCACATGACTCAAATTATCGTATTAAATGTAAGGAAATTATTTTTCTATAATTACAATATTGTATCACGTTTAGCAACTAAACCCAACATTATAAGACTCAAATAATCCTCTAATGCTGGTGGAAGTGGCATTGAGAGCTTGGGGTTTGGAGGGTGATGTCTATACTTGGAGATAATAAAGAGGTTAACTAAATTTTGCTAGGCCTAATCAATAGGAAACTTAAACCAATGTACAATTAGACGAGGACTGGATTGGGCTCATGCTATTTTGTGCGGCCCAATATGAGAAGCGGAGTGTTATAAGTCCGTTCACAATCTTGGATCCTATACTCTTGTCTCTTCAAATCCATCTATTAGGGTAGCATTAATTGGCAAACTATGCCCAGGTTTTTTGGCGCTGGGCTGCAAAGCAAGGCCCGAGTGAAGCTATTTCAATTTCCAACTCAGTTGTATAGAAATTTCAACTTTCACGAGTATAATTAAGTAGTTGCTCTTCAAGTCACGTCCATGCTTAGTCGTCACAATTCATCCAATGCTTCTTGTTACTCGATTCCCAGAGCAATAAATCCTCAATCTTAGATCAGTTTTCTTGATTTTTTGTTAAACTATAAACTCAAAAATTTTTCAAGAATATTCCTAACAACGAAAGCCTGTAATCTTGAGTCACATGATGAGGAAATTCACTGTGAAAGATTAAGAGTAGAAGATTGCAATTGTCTCGCTGGGTATGTTTACCCATTTTGAACATTACATATAATTTTTAAGATAAAAAATATTTTCACATGATGTTACTAAGTTAATTTTCAACGTGTTCTCAATTTAAAGTTGACAAGTGAAAAATTTGTCAATGCGAGCATACCAAGGATATATATATATATATATATATATATATATATATATATATATACATATTGTATTCAAGTAGGCTCCAAGTAGTCAACTTGTCTAAAAATGGGCACATGCATGTGTCCTATTTTAAACCTACGTCAGGCTTTTGAGCCATTGTGCTGTAAAACAACCTAGGCCCTAAAATTCCTAGGCCCTTATCATAACTCAACACATCTCATGTGCCATGGTAATCCGCTCCAATGTCTCGCTCATCGTGATATAAAATTCTTCTGATTAGTTTAAGGTTATTTAAAACAAGGGTGTTCTTCTTCTTCTTCGAGTAGTACCGCTGTTCTTAGAGGCAGGAGCTACTTGAGAAATACTTCGTGAGATATCCGGAACTGTGTTCGTCTGGCTTACATTTAAAGAGGATACAAGAACCTCCCCTAGAAATCATTTTTATATCAGAACTAAAAATGTAGCCCATCTTAACTATCTAGAACCTGAAGACCTACCATCATTTTTATTGATATGCATATGATCTGGACATCCCACGTAATGAATTCAGGAAAACTACTGTACAGTATCATTTTAATTGGTAAAACTTATCAGGACGCAGATGCTTTCTAAGCCTGCTCCTTGATCACTTGAAAAAAAAAGATATACAGGCCCAACTCATACGTATGCTTTCTAAATCATACGTTGATGCTCTCAACAGCTTTGAGCTTCCGATGTCCCAACTCGCCAAGAACCATTTTAATGTCAACTGGCGATAAAGCTGAGGAGATTTTTTGAGATAATAACGAAAAGGGAGGAGAAGTTCCATCTCTATTTTATTTGAGTATGAATTAAAATGGGAAGAGAAGGTTACTACTGCCTCACAAGCGGGAGACCCATTTGCATTCCCATTAAGAGGGCCTAGCGATCTGGTGGCGAGCAAGTGCTGGGATATTCTATTAACCCATGTCCTTGATGACTTCATCAGACAAGAGGAGAAGATTCCGCGTGGGCGTGAAAATGGACGCCGTTTACGAGGGAGGGAGGGAGGGGGGAGAGAGAGAGAGAGAGAGAGAGAGAGAGAGAGAGAGAGAGAGAGAGAGGTCTGGGGTTTTAAGTAGTTGAAGGGGTTTTCGAAAACCCCAGGGAGACTACTACTGTCAAAGAGGAGGATGAGACATTCATTCTACTGCCGGCGGCGGGCGGCGGCGCTGGCGGCGGCCGTAGAGGCTCTGGTAGCCATCGTGATTCTCGTCAGCCTCTCCGTGCTGCACCACCAACGGATAGTTGGTAACCATCGCTCAGCTCTCCCCTTTTACACTTTAAAATCTCTTCAGAGCTTTCCGATCTGACTCAGTGAGCTTGTCTCAATTTGCAGAGTGCGCAAGGACATCTCAAGCACATCGTCACCATCACCATGGCCATCATCATCGTGGTCATGATGACTATGCTCACAACAATCGTCATCACCATCGAGAGGCGATGCTGAACAAGGGCCAAGAAGATGGGGAGAAGAAGAGAGAGTGGTGGGCTGAAGATTACAGCGAGGTGAGGAGGAGATGGCCGATACACAACCGGCTGCAGCCTTGAAGGATCCTCTCGTCTCTTCTCTCACCCCATCATATTCTCCCTCTCTCTTTCTATCTACAAGGACAAACGGCTGCTCCAACCGTTAGACCACTAGTTTTGTCTTGTGATGTGAGATATGAAGAAGAGCGTCGCCGTTGTCCCATGTAACTTTCATTCTATTTTTTCTTCTTCGCTTTTAAGTAAAGAATAAGCTTTCATACTTTCTTCATCTCCCCTTTATTTCCCAATTCCCTCAATCTCTCTTTTTCTAAGCATGTATTTATCTATCTATTCATCTATCCATATGTCTATCTATCTATCTATCTATCTATCTATCCATCTTTCTATCCATCTTTCTATCTGTCTCTCTGTATATCTATTTATCTATCTACATATCTGTCTATCGTACCTTCGGAACCCTCCTACTCTATCCGTCTGCCTATCAAATACCTAGATAACTCTCCCACTCTATCCGTCTATGAACCCTACATCTACCTATCTATCTGTCTCTGTGTGTTGACACATTCGATGCGCTTCTTTTATTCTATGGCTAAGCCATGATGAATAGGGCATTATGCTGCGTTCTTTTGCTGGAATGGCCTTTCAGGCCTCGTTTTTTGGCTATTAATCGTCCACACGGTCTCTCTCTCATCTGTCTTTCTGATGTTAAAGGATATATGACTTTCTTGCGCGTACTTTGCCATGTTGGGTCGAAAACCTTCTTGTAATCGAACGAATCTACCATGTCCCTGAAAGATCGAGCTGAATAGAAAGGGGAAGAACGCCAGCCGAACCCCCAACCCCCCTCTATCTCTCTATGCAACTTGGAAAAAAGGATGTTTTAGTGCGATCCTGGTTCACTTCTGCCACGTGACAGGAGAAGACGAGTATTATCATCATCGCATGTTCCTTCTTAAGGACAGACTCAAGCTCACATTTCCGATAAATGCTCTCTCCCTCTCTCTCTGTCTCTGTCTCTCTGTCTGTCTCTCTCTCTCCCTGGAGATCGCTTGGTGGGAGGGACATGAACTGGTGCTGCACACTGTGCGGAACCCTTTCTCCGTGAATTTTGAGCGCGTTGGAACGGGCACCGGAGGAGGAGACTTGATGATTTCTTCAAGAAGGAAGAGTGTACATGTTGCAGCCGAAAACAACTCCAACTTGTACTGAACGATTCTGTTTGTTCCTTCACTTGGTTTCTTATGTCGTTGGCAACCACAACTAGGCACCGTTCACAAGAACCTCACCATGACTCTCTCTCTCTCTCCCTCTCTCTCTCTCTCTCTCTCTCTCTCTCTCTCTCTCTCTCTCTCTCTCTCTCTCTCTCTCTCTCTCTCCATTATTTCACTCCGTCACACTCGCGCACAATTTGTCTCTCCCATCTGCTTTCACTCCTCAATCTTACAAGTAATTTCCCTCTCTCATTTGCCCGCAACCACACAATCTCCCTCTCTCTCTCTCTCTCTCTCTCTCTCTCTCTCTCTCTCTCTCTCCATTATTTCACTCCACACTCGCGCACAATTTGTCTCTCCCATCTGCTTTCACTCCTCAATCTTAAAAGTAATTTCCCTCTCTCATTTGCCCGCAACCACACAATCTCCCTCTCTCTCTCTCTCTCTCTCTCTCTCTCTCATCCATCTTTCACTTTCACATGCAGTTTCTACCCTTTTACTCCACACATTCACCGTCTCACTGTCTCTAACACCTCTCTCTCTCTCTTTTTCTCTCTCTATCTACCTATCTATCTCTCTCTCTCTCTCTCTTCCCACCGGCTGTTAAGTAGAGAATCAGGAGCCACCTAGAAAAGCACACGTGCGAACGTCTGCATGCAGCACGCGCAGATACCGGCACGTGTATTTAGACGCAGATTTGTTAACCTTCCCGAAATTTACGATGGAAACGTATTATTTTGCAACACTTGGGTGGTCCGGTCTTCTGGCCTTCCACGTGGCGTACGTGCCACGTGATATTTCCCGTGATGGACGGTCAAAGTCCGCGTGAAGACAACGACGGCAGAACATCACGTGCGCCTTCCCCTCCTCCCCAGGCGACCCAACTAGCTTCCAGCTCACGCCGCAGATTTGAAGAATCGTCCCCCCTGAATGCCTCGATTTACAATCAAGGCCAAAAAGTTTATATTTAGAAAAAAAGGCTCTCTTACAGCGTGTTGTCCGTTGTCTTGTAAAAGAGAGAGATACGGGGCATCAAGGGAAGTATTAGGTGGCGGTGGCGCATAAATTTCTGAAATAGTTTAAGGACTTTACTGTAATAGTGAATTGTTCTTAGAATAATCCTGGGCCTGTACTTGGCAGAAGAGAATCTCTGAATCAGAGATTCGGTCAAAGCCGGCCGAGTTTCTCCGGCCGGGTGGGAGCGGTCTTCAATGAGGCCCATGGGGCCATCTCGTGCTCTGGGCGGACAATTTTTTCAATGCTAACGGGTCAACTCGGCCGGTTGGCCCGGTCGAGAGTCCTGACTGACATGCTTCGGGTGGCGCCTTTTTAGTACTAAAACCCGTCTGGGTGCAGGAGAAGGTGTTTGATCGGATGTCTCTGAAGAGGTTGTGAATGGGATATCATGCCGACGATGCTACAGACTATTAGATTTTTAAAGAGTATTTATTGGGTTTCGAACAATATATATGTCACTGCAGAGTGGGAGAACGAGAGAGAGAGAGAGAGAGAAAGAGAGAGGAGAGAGAGAGAGGTTGGGCAGATGGAGAAGATGCAACTGGGATTTAACACCTTCGTTGGAAGAAGAGAAGAAGAGGAAGAGGACGAATGCAAAGGAAACAGACCGTCGGCAAACTGAACTAATTTCATAGGCATTTATTTCAAGTTTAGCACCTTCTCCAGCCCACCATTTCAACGGGAGAACTTTCATCCAAGATCTTTGTGGATCGTCTTATTATTGACTGAATCAGCATGATATCTGTTAGCCCCACGCATATCAGCTGACTCTCAGTATATCGACTAGTTCAGAGTTCCATAATTTGACTGATCACAGTTTTTAGGGCGTAGAATAGGTAATTTGCTTGATTCAATCCTATCATCCAGTAAGAGAAGGAGATATATATATATATATATGTGAAAATATATTGTTTCTTTTAGTGTGAAAAGTACATGTTTCATGGTGTATTTTGGTGATATATCTTGGATCAAATGACTACGAGACACAAGTATATAGAGTTCAAGTATTCATGAATAATTTATGTTAATAAATTTAATAGAAAGTATACATTCTCTACATTTTTCTATATTTTTCTTCATAAAGCTTCACTAGGATTCTAGTAAGCTCCCTATACATCAGCTAAATCATGCGAAGAATAATTGGGTAAGATGCATTTGATATACTTGTGCTGTTGTTTTGTTGTTGCCACCTACATTGCTTGCAAAACTTTAAGAATGTATGTACTACTTTGTATCATATTCCTGAAATCTTATGATTTTCAATTTCTAATTCAAACATTGATAGTCTATCTTAGAATTTAGTTAGAACAATCAGGATGAAACAATCCATGAAAAAAAAATTATATTTTCAAATAATTGATAAATATGTAAGAAATCATTTTCTTATGTTTTGTGTCTTCTACTACTTACTCCCCATGATATGAAAGTTGTGCTACTTTAATACCCATATATGAAAAATCCTCTCATTTTTGCAATATTGACTTTATCATTGACTTTACATAATAATAAGTAGACTTATATTCAACTCGGAGATCTAAAATATGTAGCTCACTAGGTTTGAGGATTTTGATTTTAACAATTCATCATATAAAGATAAGATGAAAAATTAATAATAAATATGTTTCACCACACTAACTCAAAAGAAAGATCTAAATCATTAGATCTGGGTTCTTTTATTGTGGAAAATGCCTTTTAGACATGATATGAAGAAAATAGACATTAGAAAATGTATAAGTAAAAATTAGAGCAAAATGATGATGCTAAAGAGGAAAATAGAGGAGAGAGAAAATGCTAAATAGAAAAGCTGTGTCCATTCACAAAAGGTTATGTTGGTATACTTAAAAAGGTGGTGTTTAACTACAAAATAATTGTTGGAATTAAGAAAATTGAAATGAATTTTCCTGTTATTATATTACATTGGTGTAAATGTTAAATGACTAATTTGTCATAGTGCAGCTTTCTATTATTATTATATTCTTTTCTTAGTAATTAAAAAAGTAATTTCTCAACCCAATGTGAGTTGACTTGTTGGCTTTTGAGGCCTTTCTAGTTTACTTGTTGAAAAAATACATAGAGGGGTAAAAGTAACTTGGTGTTATGATAACTATTTGGAAGTTTATAAAAATATTAGGAATATTTTTATGACCTTTAAGTTTTCAGTATTTATTACATTCAATGTAGTTAACATATCAATTATCTTTATTCAAAGATGTTACAATCTAATTAATAGCGATCAAACCTAACATATTAATAATTGAAATTAAGTAAAATTTTAGTTTAGAAATATTTGATGATAAAATTAGTTAAAAATCGTCTTGAAATAAAAGGTTTGGATAAAATTAAATAGGCATAAATCAATACAAACTATGTCAAAAATCCTCTCTTGGGGTTATATATTTATTTAAATACTATTATTCAAGGTTAAATATTTTAAAATGATTTTATATAAGTTCTCTTCATATCATGTGTGTTAAGTCATCAAGAAAATGAGAAAAAAATATTGGATATTTAAAAGAGTGTATATTTTAATAAAAAAAGTATTCCATAAATAAAATGCATGTTATTTATGCAACTTGTATATAAATTTTATGGAATCAAAAATTATCTTAGCATATTATTACTAGTCTGAAACCCTCATAGTAACTTCTTCACCAAAAAGTACAAGCTTTTTAATGTCCCATCCAACCTACTATTTATAGAACTAGCTTGTCTACTAACATTTTCGAATAAAGTAAGCACAAAGCATGAAGACTAATGTACTAATACGACCAAAGCCCCATTAAAATTTGGACTAACTCAATTACATAAAATCTGATTTTTATTATTTTTAGATATGAATTTGATAATCTAAAAATTCATGACACTTGATATGAATTGATTAAAAGATTGATGTTTGTAATATGTATTGAAGAGTTTATATTATTTTAGTAATGATCTAAGGTCTATACCATAAAGATAACCTATTTTATTTCAAATTATCATTATAAATATAACCCTTAGATGGCCTGAACATAAAGATAATCACATACATGTGTATAGTACCTTTCTCATTTTCTAAGGATTAAATCTTAACATTTGAATTTTGTGTATCAAACAATTGATATAATATATTCATATGAGCAACATTATGAAGATATTTGCAAGAAAATTCATGTGGCAAAATATTATAAAGCATGAGTCTTTGATTTGATATTGATTTTATAAGATTATTGGTAGAAAAACCATTTAGAGGTATGTCATTTGGTACTAAAATAATTTTTAGTTCAGAAAATATTTGACAGATATAGGCTTTTGAGTAATCAATGAAAAAAAGACTCAAAGAAGAATCCATAGTTGAAAATAGTTCCAAAAAACTACCATGTATCAAGAGAGTTATAAATTGTTTATTCTTTATGATATATATTTTTCCATTTTTCAAGATCTACAAATAATCTATTGAGCCTCATTTTAAGTAGACCATTTGATATGATGCGGTAGAGAAGAAAATAAAGAGAGTGGCCAACCCTACGTAGAAATATGTTACTTCCTCTAATTTAGAGTTGAGAGAAATTTGAGATTTTCAGGCAATGGCTACTTCCCCTACACATTTTCTTCTATATTGACTCATAAGCTTTCTCCTCTTACACAATATCCTCCAACCTCCTTGAACAACTTTGATCATTGGTGAATGAAAAATACATATAGAAGGTTGTGGTAAATTTT
This sequence comes from Spirodela polyrhiza, assembly GCA_024713555.1. Taxonomy (NCBI): domain Eukaryota; kingdom Viridiplantae; phylum Streptophyta; class Magnoliopsida; order Alismatales; family Araceae; genus Spirodela; species Spirodela polyrhiza. The sequence continues at coordinate 5,617,804 of CM046530.1, forward strand.
TTCATCATAATTTTTATATTTTAGTTTAATTTTTCATGTGTGACTTGATAAAGACACATGTGGTGTTATCTACATAGTCACATAGTTTGTTGAGGCACAAGACATGTGCCTACAATGAAGAGACCTATGAACTTAGGAATTCTAGGGTTAGAGTTCTAGGTTGTGGTCAAAGGCTCTTGGAGCTTGATTGTAAAAATAAAACCAAAGGTATATTTTATGGAGAAATAATAAAATTGAGTGCAAGTAATCAAGTGGATGTAGGCCAAAGGAGTTTGACTGAATTAGTATAAACATTTATTACATCATCTCTTTTTCATTTTACTTTAAGATATACAATTAATATATAAAATAATTTAAAATTAATATATCAATTCACTCCTTCCCTCTTAATTTCTTACGTCATATTTGAACCAACAAACCCAACAAAGGTAATTTAACTTAACTCATGCTGGGGTCAACAAACTCAACAAAGGTTGTTTAACTTAAATCATATTGGGACCAACAAGCCCAGCACAGGTAGTTTAAATGATAATTAAAGGAGGCTGATAACTTTCAGCTATCAAAACTATAACTCAACATATGCTAAATAGTTGTGTTTTAGTACTATACATTATATATTATTGAGTACATCCATTATTCATAAATCTATAGTACCATTACTTATATATAGTATGATTGGTGCTGTATATAAGTAATCATAAAAAGATAAAAACTGGTCGTATATATTTTTGTACTGTAGGAATATAATAATGAAGATTTGAATCATTGTATTTAGTCCATATGTTGTTACATGTACTTTTCAGACGTTATTTAGAGAAAGAAATTGTTATCGAGCATGTAAAAAAATACTTTTTGTAAATAATGACTAATAAAAGAGAAAGTGTGTTGAGCAATGTGTTGACCAATAAGAAATCTTGCTAAAGTTGAGAAAAATAAGGCTTTCTCTTAGAATTATGCAACTAACACGTCCATAGAGTGACTTTGTTAAAAGCTAGCCAAATTAACATCTTAATTGCATAGATTTTTCAACAAGTCAAGCCAATATTTGACTGAGATAATCTTTGACTTATCAATTCATAAATATTTAAATTCCAATGGTCATATTTTTAGGCTATCTAAATATGCCATTACTAGAGTTTTCAAGTGGCATTTCAATGATAGACCAAATCCTCCCATATTCTTTAAAATCTCTCTTCAAAGTTCTACTATGATAACAATACCATAGAAACTTCCTCAAGTGATCAACTTCTCAAAAGATCAAATAATCAACCCTCAATTAGAATATACTTTTAAGTTTTTAAATATCTTTTCTTCATATTGTAGATGTAGTCTAGGTAAAGCATAACCATTACAAATCAAATTATTCATTGTATTCCTATTCCTAATATGTGGTGTCAATCATGTGAACTCAATTTGTATCATTCTAGAGTGTCAACCCAAACTAGTATTTCTTGACCCATGCAAAATTGGATCAATCATCAAGTACAAAACTAATAGAATCAACCTAAAAACATTTAAAAATGATAAAAATATTCTAAAAAACTAATCAACCACCATTCGTGGTGTTCTATCTATCCTACCTTAGGATAATAAGATATTTATGTCCTTGCTAACAAGGAAATAAATGTCTTGAACTAGTAGTAACTAACCATTGAATCTTCTTCACAGTTAACATGTGGTTCATTATGGAACATTAGCTCCAATACATTTAATTTTTTGTTGGGACTTTAAGGCTGATAATAAATAAGAGAGCGACACCTCTATAATTCAAGCAATTTATAAGAATATAAAAACTATTAATTCTCACAAGGGGGTTTTCCAATTTTTACTAAAAAGAAATAAATAAACTCGTAATAAACATGCAATCACTGAGACTATTGTATATAAGTTATACAATATAAGTTATACAAGTACAATCACTACCATGTTCCACACCCATGTCTCATTGATAATGTCATCTATGTCACACAACATAGTTTCTAGATATTTTTTAATGTGCAATAATATGGGGTGCCTGCTGTGGCTCTCAATAATTTTCTGATAATTATGGAAAATAATTTCAAATAATTTTTTGATGGTAGATATTCTAGGTTTCATCGAATCCATTGAAGAACATCTCTGGACGCTCGGTTTCTTAATTTGTACTCTAATTTTGTTGTTAACTTAGGACAATAATGGGAATGAAGAAGACCTAGCCCGACTTCTTCCCCATGGGCGTTCTAGCTGTTGACTTGGAAGAGCAATCGTCTCTTTCTCGCCTCCTGTGCAGAGAGGGAGGGAGGGGGAGAGAGAGAGAGAGAGAGAGAGAGAGAGAGTGAAAGAGCAGCGTCTGCTTGACTGGTTCAAGTGAGAGTTTTGGCCGGACGACGGGCTCCTCCTTTACGTGCTGTTTCCACAGCGGTCGTGACCGACTCCTGGCGGCCCCCCTCCATTCCTTTCTTCAAGCGGACGTCCCTGGCCAGGGATCTATTAGGATTCCCGACAAACCTCATTGTTTCCCCACGGGCCTCCCTGGGATAGGAGAGACGGGGCAGGAACAGATCGGGGGGTTAGCGGGGGGACCTCCAGTGACCACCACGGAGGCGCCGCTCGCCCTGTCTCTCTAGACCATGAGCGGATGCCCCGCCGAGCCAGCTCACCCTGTTTCGGATCTGGGCTGGAGCAGATCCTACGACGGCAGCGGCTCTTTTCTAGTTTCTTCTACCCTTTGATTCCTGGAGAGTAGCAGAGCTGCTCGTGTTCGGGAGTCTTCTCCTTCGTTCTCGTCGATTTTCGGGTTTCAGAATGGATGCGGCTTCTCGCCCTGCCGTGGTCATCGACAATGGCACCGGGTAAGGAGGATTCTCTTAGCTTTGTTTGTTCCTTTTGGAATTCTTATGCATGTGCGATTGCTGGTTCGATAACAGAAGGTTCTCTGGATATTGACTTTATGCGTAATTGAGATGTGAATTTTGACTTTCAGTGAGAGTGGAGTTCATCTTTCTGGGGGATTTTAGCCCTGAGATCTCCCTCTTGAAGTGGGCTCCCCTTGACTTGGGACTCTTCGAGTAGCTTTTTTTTTCTACCTTCCACTTGTCATGAATTGAGCGTGCGTACTGTTCATTTCCTCGTGAATGGTGTGTTCTCGGCTCCTGTCCCCTAGTAGCTATCCTCTGCATAAAATTTGAAATGCGTTTTTCTTTGAACTTTGCTGCCAGTTTTTCGTCCATGATCTCTTTCAATGCGAATTTTTTTTGGCTTGAGGACTCTAGATGCCTTGCCTCGTTTGGTATAGTAATGATCGATTGGTTTGACGCCAGAATTGAGTCTTCTATACATCATACACTCATTTTTACCCTGTTTTATCTCCTCTAGGTATACCAAGATGGGGTTTGCTGGAAACGTTGAGCCTTGCTTCATTATTCCAACTGTTGTAGCTGTCAACGAATCTTTCCTTAATCAGTCCAGGGCTACTAGCAAGGGAAATTGGTTGGTGCAGCACAATGCTGGTGTGATGGCTGATCTTGATTTTTTCATTGGGGATGAGGCACTTTCACGATCTCGTTCCAGCAGCACATACAACCTCAGTTATCCTATTCAGCATGGCCAGGTAGAGAAATATCATTCCAGGTATCCTCCTCTCCCCTCTTAGAAACCGTAACTCACAGTATCTTGAACAGGTGGAAAATTGGGACGCAATGGAGAAGCTCTGGCAGCAATGTATATTCAACTACCTACGCTGTGACCCCGAGGACCATTACTTTCTCCTGACAGAGAGCCCTCTAACTGCTCCAGAAAATCGAGAGTATACGGGGGAAATTATGTTTGAGACATTTAATGTTCCAGGACTATATATAGCAGTCCAGCCTGTTTTGGCTCTTGCTGCGGGGTACACAACATCCAAGGTTGGTATTCTGTATTATTAGCATTACTTTTGCTTATGTTCATTTCACAATTTCTTTTCTTACTTTTGCTCAGTTGTCCGTAAGTCTATTCTTTCTTCACTTTTTCCCAATGTAGAAGTTGGGTTTCCTGGGTATTTGGAAAATACATTGTGTATTAAATCTGACCATTTAGATCTTCCATGGGAAATTTATTTTTTTTGTATCTAGTTTACCATTCTCTCAAGTTCTCTGTACTAAATCTGTACAGTTGGCATTCAGTCTCAGCTGTTTTTGACAGCTGTGATGTTTCAATCTCATTCAGCAGCAACGTCCTACTTATGTTCACACCAAAAACTTCGGTCATAGAATCAGCAGAGAAAATGCTTTCTTTGTTTTGGTCCTCCTTGAGAGCATCCTAGCTACATGACTACTATTGAAAGTGCAATTTCAAATCTCAAGTAATACAATGGTCAAATCATAGTGGGAAGCAGGCTCTAATCTGAAATGTGCTCAAATGCTTTGATTCATTAAACCAACCAGTTTTCTTGAGTCTAGGAATTCAAAAAGTGACTGTGGTTATAAAAGGGAGTCGGATTTCAGAAGTGAAAGAGGGTTACTGTTGGTTGGTTCACGAAGGACTGAACGTCCTTCTGAGGGGTGAATGCCATAGTTTTGATAAAGAGGGAAGCATAGACTGGACAAACATGGTCACCGTGTAACAGTGTATATTTTTCATGGCATATTTATCATGAATCTACTCGTACTTTTAGAAAATTCCGCATTTACCTTGCTCTTTTGTTGAATGCAAATTTCTGGCAATCGCGAACCTATTTTTTTGTAGATTCATAAAATCATCATATTGATTGTTCCATTATTTCCTAGAACAATGTGCGTTTCTACTGATATGCGATCTGCCAAGTGGGTGGATCTAATGTCAGGATTATTGGGTCTTTCAAAAGATTTGAATGTCAGGTTGATCAGAATTGTGCATAAAAAGTTATGCTCAGTCGAAGATAGTAATCGTTCTTAATCGTGTTATTTCAGCTATTTCACTCATTTCAGCATTATATCCAGGCTTTTTAGGATTTGGGTAACTCAGAAAGTAAAAAAAACTAACTGGAAGGTTCTGAGTCTGTTGTGACTCAAACTGGCTATAAGTGATTTGGCTTTGATTTATGAATCTGCAGAGAACATTTTCGGAAATAATAGACTTAAAACCTAAAAGCCTTGCTATTTCATATGGGAGATTTCAGTCCTATTCATAGACCTGTCCTTACTGGAGGTGTTATAGGATTGGCAGACCTAGCAGAGGTATTGTCTTTGCCAAAAATTAAAGGTGAAAATGGGGTCATGCCCATTTTATAGATAATCTACCTATATCAAAGATTAGGGATTGTCTCGCTTGTACAATAAATATGAGCATAATGCCTTCCAGAATTTCCTTATGTGATTTTTTCTTCCTGAACATAAATGTTTAGGTTCCTTCGTGAGTTCCTCATTCAGAGACATAGAAATACAATCATTTGGACACTATTTGATTTTTTCTGGAATGACCTTTTCATTAAATTCCTGCTTATCCTTATTCCTTTTGTGGGATTCAATCCTGCAAGATCATGCTACGTGCATCCCTCTTGTTCCCTGCAATAAGAAGTATAGAGGCATAGACAAAGGAAGAAGCAGCATATGGGCATCAGTGGTCACGAATGCAACTGCAGAGGATGAGTGATCTCGAATCTCTATATCCACGGGGAGTTGATAAATTACTTTCGCTTTTTAGATGTAAGAACCCAAAATCTCAGAATCACAATATAAAAAGTATAAAGTATTAACCGCTCCATTCTTTTCCATGTCACTCTCCTTATTATCAGTAAGTTTTTCTGACCCTGATTTGTTCAAAAGTTTCTTGTTTTTGGTTTACTCTCCTGCATGATATTTATGAATAGCAACGTTGCAACAAAGAAGATATAAGCAACAGTCTTCTAAATCATCTATTCAATGTGAAAATTAAGTTCCTGGTAAGTCACATAGCCAGACCTTCAGTTGTACATATATGCACCTACTCTTGGATAATATGTCGTCCTTTTGTACTTCTGATATTTCTTCTCTTCAGTTTATTCGTCTGGTTACATTTTAATGTGGGCTGTGCATACTTCAGGCTATATTTTATTCCCTTCTATCTTCCCTAAAGTGTGCATTTTTTCTTGGAGTTCCCTTTTTAAGAATCCAAGGTAACTTGAACATGTATCAGGCAATACTCTTTTCTTTGAGATGCTGCCTTTGGTAATATATTTGAGCCTTGAACATAAAGTCAATGAGCACTGATTTCAGTGATCATAAGAGGCGCCCGCTAAACAGTTTCTTTATAATGAAGGAACTTATGACTTCTTTCGTCATAATCTCATATACAAAATGATTATATGTTTGGGTACAAAAGCAACTTGGGCTTGCTGTGACAGAAATTTTTTGGACTAGGCAAGGTAGACCTAAAGCCACAGACACAATCTTTGCTTCTGAGGGCCTAAATTTTCATGCCTGCAAGGTCACATAAACGAAAATCATTAATCTATGGCTTAGAGTGCCTGATGAATGACTAGTCGAGCTAGTTGATTTGGACAAATAGAATGCATGTTGGAAATTGATCAATACATTTCTGAAATTCTCTTATGTAAAATATTATTTGTGCAACCAAAATGGTTGGAGGAATTAGATCATAATAAGTGATTGCTTATGAAACTTATAAAAGTTTAATTCGGTCAATATTGTGTTTGAGGCCTTAACTACTTGACGGAATGAACTCTTTCGAGAAAAGACGTGTATGTCTTCCTTTTCTAACAAATTCCTTTCTCAGTGCGAAATGACAGGAGTTATTGTTGATGTTGGAGATGGGGGTACACATGTTGTTCCAGTTGCTGATGGGTATGTTATTGGAGGCAGCATGAAGTCCATTCCCATATCAGGGAAAGATGTCACCTTGTTTGTTCAGCAGCTCTTGCGGGTACTTGCTAAAGGACCTCTTTTTCAGTTTGTTCTTTGTTTTCTTGCATTATTAAATAATCTACTGTTGCTTATGTACCCATGCATTAATAACTTTCACGCCCCATGTGTACATAACTCGTCTTCTCATACTAGTTTCTACATGACTGATGACTCGTCCCACCTTTGTCATTCTCTTTTTAATTGTCACTTTCCCGATGCCCCTCCCCAGACTTTTTTACCGTGTCCTTTATTCTGTCAAAACAGAAGTATTAGCATCTCAATCCAGTTAAACATTTGCCTTCTACACTAAAGGCTGTAATGACGTGAGCAATTCAATTTACCTTATTTTGGAAGTCATTTTCTCTTCAGTTAACTTCTATTTTCCATGCCATTGTTACCATGAAAACTAGATCATTTCCTTGTAAAGAATCTAATTCCACACATATCCTATCGAGGTTGATATCACCCTTTTCCTTGTTGCCATTCTCTTGTAAATGTTCTTTTCGTCTTCTTTGCATCTTCTTTCTTCCTGTCCACTACGTGCAGAGAAGTGATAGCCTATGCATTGAAATCTAGTTGAAAATTCTTTTTAGTGGTGATATATTGTGTGCCTTCCTTTTTCATTTTGTATCATGAGCCTGCTTTTACCATTTTAATTTTGGTATATATAGATGCTCAGTGTAATAAATATTGAAACTGTTTTCTTGCATTTGTTAAACTGTAAATGAAATTTAATTTCTTCGAAATTTGCCACTTCTGAACTCATTTCATCAGTAAGCATTTAAATTCCCACACAACCTTGATCGATTACAGGTTTCAGTGGAACAACTATTTCGATCTCCTTCATTATTTACAAACATATGCATTTGATTAGAGATTTATGTTGCAAAAAAGTTACTTATTGAGGAATTTAATATTTGTAGTTTACACTCGAGCAGATGGTTTAAAAAACTGCTTAAATTCAAAATAAAATTGCTGAACCACATTGGGCTTGAGTGGCCGTTGTTCGAGTTCAGATAAGCCCTATTACACCTTTCTTTGGATGTTCTGGCCGATCATTATTTGTTCTCGGTTGGTTCAGTCCATTTCGGACCTGTATTTGCCTAATTTACCACTGATGGATGCCATATGATGATTCAGCTCCAACATAGAGTTAATGTCTGGAAAACAAGCTTGTGTCGTTTCCATATCATGTTGAAGGGGAAAGAACTGACAAATAGAGTTTCTCAGAAGACAGTCTCCACGTTACGATATTTCGTCAATAAGTTAATAACCAAGTAGTGGTTTTTCATGCGTGAAAAAGTTTTGTATCACGCACAAATGCACTTTTTACTTCAGCAATGATGTAGTTTTTGAAAATGCTGTACGTGAAAACTCCTGTTAGAATATCCACATTTATTTCTTTGTTCGTGATTTCCTTGCATTCACTATTATTATGCTACTGAAAATTCTGCAACCCCTTTTTGAATGACTAATCTTTTTGTTGAATTTATGTTTCTTTTTTTCAATTTGAAGATCAGAAGATGGGTTTTATTTGATATGCACCATGGTTCATTTGCGCAAATAATATAACATATTTTATTTGTCTCTGGTCCAATGCAGAATCCAGTTTCTTTTAAGAAGATTAGTTTTCCGTATTTTCATGAAATGCAGTATAGCTTCTGAAAATGTGATTAAATCGGTTCTCTAATTTTTCTTAATTTTATGTTTCCCATAGGAAAGGGGAGAACATATACCTCCAGAATATTCTTTTGATGTAGCTCGAAAGGTCAAAGAGATGCATTGCTACACTTGTTCTGACATAGTAAAGGTAATTCCAGTTCTCTCGTAATTTTAGCTACTGATGATGACAGAAATATCGGTACCACCCAGCTAAACAACGTTGGAGCTGTGCTGCTATTTTAATGATTTAGAATATGAACGTAGATATCATAGAGGGCAATACAAAATCATTTTTTTACTTTTCCTGCTGATATTCTTGTCTAGTAGTTAAGTCATTTAGAAATGAATTCCCGGGCTGAATCGACTAGGTAAAAGACAAAATTACTGGTCTAGCAGTCTGCACAAGTTTTAATAAAGGGATTGCAATCATTGACTGCAGCCTCTGGTCTCTGAAGGTTTGTCATGTAAGCCAGCGTTTATCAGGCTGTTTATTTTCCCAGAATAATATGAACGTTTGCCCACACATCTTTGTCTTTGAACCTTTCTTGACTGTGTTGCTATCAGAGGATAATGCATTTTTTTATGTGTTAGCTTAACTTCTATTTTAAAAGCATTTTGCTAAGGCTCTGGAATAAGCCTTTTGAGTGTCATGGATCGAGTTTGCATAATTATGTAGCAGGTGAATGTAGTGATGATGACAACAACGATGATGACGCATCTCATTCTCTGGGCAGGCTTGAAATTTATCATAACAACACTAATGACAGCGACAGCTGTAAAATTATTTATTGTAATGATGGTGGTTGCCAACGGTTCACTCGTATTCCTGATTGGGAATATTTATATTGTTAAGCACTTGTAGTCCTTGTTCGTAATTGTTTTCGTGGAGTAGTTCTGTTCAGAAATGCATGTGAATTTTATTTGATTTAGCTGATTGTTTTGTCTGTGGAGGCAGGAGTATAACAAATATGACAAAGAGCCCTCCAAGTACATTAAACAATTTACTGGCGTCAAACCAAAAACTGGAGCACCATACTCGTGTGATATTGGCTACGAAAGATTCCTTGGCCCTGAGGTGGTTTTTTGATGTCTTACTCACAATATTTATTGCGTTTGTTTTACCATCATTGATTAGACAAAGCCTCCCATGTTACCTATTTCTTTATTGGAGAAAAAATTGAATTTATAATTTTAAATCAAAAAATTAATTTATGATATATAGACACATGTACATGTACCTATATACAGATAGTTATCGATTGATTTTTTTAAAATATTATTAAAACATTGATTCTTATGTGATGAAAATAGTTGTGACATCAACCTGTAAAATCTAACGAAAGAGGTGAGTGAATACGAATGTCTTTCAAAGCAAAAATTATTGCTAGGTTCGTGAAGCTTTATTTCACTGGCAGCCAGTGTTTCTTTTTGGACGGTGTTTCGCCCAGCTGTTGGAATTTTCTAGAGATTTAAAGTCTAAACATAGTGTTCTCCTGACTAACTGGAAACCAATTTTTCTGTAGTGGGCTGATGACCTTTTTGGTTTTACCTTAACCATTGACCTATGGTGTTGAGTTGTGTCTGCTTTCTTTCTGTGCAATAGTTGTCACTTTGCTGGGATTTCTCTCTTGTCATTAATCTTTCTATGGACTTCATGTCTGTCTCAGTTACCTTTAGTGGCTTAGTACAGTGATTTCTGCAGGGTGAATCTTTACCTTGTGCTTCCAGTAGCAATACATCTCAAAGTGAGTGTTTGAATAGTGTCTCAACCTACAGCTCGTGCTGTCACTGCTGTTGGAGGGATTTTAGGATGTTCATTATCTGTAGTGCGCCCTTATTCTGATAATTCTTATTACTCTTGTTAATCGTTATTCTTTTCGTCATTTTGCTACCAATTTTCCTATGTGGCTTCTCACCTTAGAAGACATGGAATGTGACAAGATTAGTTGCCCATCTCATGACTCAGGGGAACTTTCCTGACACAATCCTTTTCTCTGAGAGCACTGCCAGCTCTTTTCTCTGATTTGAGTAAAATCGTTGCTGAGTTTTTTGGAAAATATAAAGAAAAACATCTCACTGAGAATATACAGACAATTGATTTATTTATTAATGTGCAAATTTTATTTTACTTTATTCTCTTAAAATAGCTTTTAATGCGCTGGAATGTCGTACCAACATGGTATGGCTCTTCTTTATATTTTTATCTTTGGTAGATTGCCTAAACAATGCGTTGAATGATATTCCAAAAGTCAATTTATATTTACTAAACAATGTAATGATGAATATAGTTCACTGTCAATTTATGTTTTCTTTTATGATGAATATATTATGGGCAGATTACCGGTATCCAACTTTAAATGCTATTCTCTCTGTTAAGACAAGTTGTCCCTCCATTGCCTTTGTTCACCATTGGTTGATGAGTTTTCTGCTCTTAATCCTATCTTTGCAGATTTTCTTTAATCCAGAGATTTATAGTGATGAATTCACCACTCCACTGCCTTCAGTTGTTGACAAGTGCATCCAATCAGCACCAATCGACACTAGGAGGGCTCTTTATAAGGTTAATATGCTAAGAAATATCGTGGTATTAGAAGGTTAATTTTTACATCAGTGAATTTTTATTTGACGGCAATTTTTGAACCATATTCAGAATATTGTGTTGTCTGGAGGTTCAACCATGTTCAAGGACTTCAATAGAAGGTTGCAGCGAGATTTAAAGAAGATAGTGGATACCCGTAGTCTTGCTTCTGATGCTCGTCATGGTGCAGACGTAAAGGTTGGCATGGAGTATTTAATTATTTGAGTTTATTCTCGTTACGTCACTAACACAAACTCCTCTCGTTCCAGTCTCAACCTGTTGAAGTCAACGTGGTGAGTCATCCAATTCAAAGGTTCGCAGTTTGGTTTGGGGGGTCTGTGCTTGCGTCAACATCCGAATTCTATGAGGTATGGCCACATTCAAATGTGAATATATTTTGGGCTGCTCTATATATTGCATCTGTTTGCTGTTTGAAATATATAATTCGCGTGTGCCTAATAATTTATCTCGATTAGTTTATTCGGAAAACTGTGTGAGCGTCTAAATAGTTTCTGAACTTCTTTATCAAGCCCATATATCTTATTTTGAGAAAGGCCAAATGCCCTACAGATTTATGAGCCGTAAAATTTACAGTAGGAACAAAAGTGGCCAAAAAAAAAGTTATAAGATGTCACAATTTTTGGAACTCTGAAATAACGAATGCCAACTTACGGTTCAGCCATTTAAGGTATGCGCCATTTAAGGTATACCTAAACACTCCTTTTTATCTTTCCTTGAGTGATGACTGGTTTGATGAAGACTAAACAGGATATCGAATTGATTAAACGTAGCATACACAACAAATGATATGTAAATATATTGACATTGGGATCTTGATAAAGGCTGCCGATGATCACAAGAAGCTGCCAATATCAAGGGTTAGATAGAGAATTATATAGTGTTAATTTCTCAAAGAAATTGCTGACTTGTGCAAGTTTAGGAGTAGTTTCTCATAAAAGCTATCTCCTCACCTCGTTTCCAAATCATAAGACTGCTGACCACGCTGATCGTTTTAGTCACTTTTAAGATTTTGATATTGTGTAAATTAAGCATTTATTTATTTATTTATTATCCCTTCATGACCGAACTCAACATAAGACTTTGATATCATCTACGGGTTTTGAATAGCACGGCATAGTTGTTTCTTACTATATCAGAACTTCTGGTTATTGGTACGCAAGTTAATCCAATTTTTTGCTATCCGGTTCTTTAAAAGATTGAAGATCCAGATGAGGCAAACTATGAGGAAACCTTTTAATACATGTCTACTGGAATTTAGGGCCCCCGGTATCAAATATAGAACCCAATCTTTGTCAAAGTTTCATCATTCAAATGATGCTATCAAGCAATCAGCATGAACATTAGATGTATGGAAAGTAACGCTTGGGACTGGCTTAGAAACACGAAAACGACAGCAAAAAGTGAATGCTTGGAGTTTTTTAAGCAATGGAAGTCTTAATGGAACTTGACATCCTGTCAGTAAATTTCATACAAACAAACTTCCATCTCACCTTTTGTGACGACAGTGTGACATCAGAAATTCGGTGAAAAGTAAGCAAATTATGCTTGATTCTCATGTTTTGTTTAACATCATTGTATTATCAATAGTATTGGAGAGATTTGAGGCTAGACTACTCAGAGATGCGTTTTCTTGGATTCATAGAAACTTAAGAGAGTTGGTGAAGACCAGGTGGATAGAGACCATAGCTTTTGAACACAGCCTGTTCTTCATATATTGGTGCAGAACTGGTGAAGGATTGAATGTCTGGGAGAGGGGGGAAAAAGGAGTTGACTATAAAGTAATTGTGTGCTTCAAAAACTGAGGAATTTTTCTGAGAAGGATTAATTAATATAATTTGGCGAATGACCGATTGTTCTGAAATGGGAAAGGAAATATCAAAAAGCTCCTTCCTCTCTTGTTTTTGTGCAAAGGACTGCTGACGGAGCCAACTCTTTTACCATTGAATGGCTTAGATAGGTAGTACCCTGGAACACTCTGAAAGGCTGATCAATTTCTCAGCCAGAAGATTCCCTTTGAAGGACCCAAAGCACAGCTGACAATGACATATCCCGCCACTCTTGGTCTGAACAGTGCTAAATGAGCAAGTCTAATGAATCTTAAGCTCCTGAGCTTGATACCTTGGTAACTCTCTAAATTTTTGATATTACATCAATGATGCAATATTCTATTAGAACGGATCGGTGGTTTCCCTCTGAAATACCACATAATATACTGCAGAATTAGTCTAGATTACTAGTTGATATGAGAAAACTTGCAAAAATCTCTTAATATCAATCATCTGAAAGATAGCTATTTTTCCAATATCACATCTTACACATTCCATCATAACCTATGCAAGTACGGATTTTGATTGTGGAATGAAATCAAATGTGTAAGGTGATTAAAAACCATGTTTGATGCATCAGCTCTTTGGAGAGAAATAGACGGCCTCATGTTGAAAAGTCGCAAAAGTGATAATCGTTTCCATTTCCGGTCTTTAACTGTGAAGTGTATTTCAAATGTTATGAATTGATTAGGGTCGACAATAAATTGCCTATAATTTTTTTTTGTAATTTTTTTTTCCAAATAGCCAATGGTGGTTACTCATGGGTGCTTGATGAGGGGCTGCCTCTCTTGTCTAGTCAAGCATCCTAAAGAGGCCAACGATGTCTGAGCTCAGCCGCATGTGTATCCCATACCACTCTTGATTGAGAGGCTTTCGAGGAAACATGATCTTCAGCCTCAAACTTGAGAAAATTCGTGTTTCTTTTTAGTCCCAAATTTATGATCATTGACCTCAAGTTTCTACTTACAACCCTATGATGGAACATGACGTTATGCACCAGAATTCTAATCTTACACAACGGAGACTGTCTCTGAAGGTCAAGTTCTAGAATTCTGCCTGAAAATAATTGAAAGTTGATCATCTATAATCTTGATCCTACACCAAATCATGGAACAGGCAGATAAATAATATAATTCACATTTATCGATATAATAAAATAATAATTTAGTTTGCTCCTACAGCCGCTTGTGCTTAACATACTAATGTAATTATAGAAAATATGATACTTGGAACATTACTGATCAGAAACCCCCTCAGAAAGAATGCCCATAACGATCATTTTTTGCTCTAAATATTCTCCTAACCAGTTTCTTCATATCCATCTGCCCTCGCGGCATGGCGTTGGAGCCAGAAGGAGATCTGATGCTCTTTAACTTCTGCAGGCCTGCCACACGAAAGCAGAGTACGAGGAGTATGGGGCCAGCATCTGCCGTACAAACCCCATCTTCAAAGGGATGTACTGATTTGGGAGCCCATGACCGTGAGGCGAGGCCAGAGACTTGGAAGGATGGCTCTTCGCCGATGCAGGGGGCTCAGATGTAGTAGTCATATAAGTGCTCCGCCGAGGTGGGTCCGCAGCACTCAGAACCGTGCTGCTGGTTGTAACATTTTAGGGGGAAACCTTTATAAGTGGGTAGGATCTAGGCCGAAGTTCTTTTAGTATTCAGCCTAGTCGACTCTAGAGCACATTCTTTGTACTGAGCAATTGATTTATGACCTTGGTGCTGATGATTTCTTTGTTTGTGGCCTGCGTGCCTTGTGGTAAATGATCATGCAGCGTTTGGGCTATGATGGTTGCTGTCAAGCGCAAAAACCAACTACAGAGATGGATGGGTAGACTTGCATGTTACATCACATGGCATGCAGTGAGGCCACCCTGATCCCAGATCCCATATGTGCGAGGTTGACCATGGATTGATGCGTTGATGTACCAAATAATAGTTTCCCATCCACTAGTGTTTAATTAGACCATATGAAGAAAAAATGCACGAGCCATTTGATCATCTGTAGCATTGACTAGTGAGTCTTAAGGTGGATGCATAGATACTTAGTATAAGATCGAGTTAAAAGGGCCTGCAATCACTTAAAAAATGAAAGTTATTAGGAGCAGGCCAAACAGGAACACCCGAAAACTCCAACAAAGCTGATGGCCAGCAATAAAAGAACAGATTTGTATGTTTCATTGCAAAAATGAATAATCTTGCGCTGATGGCCAGCAATAGGAGAGAATTAGGGAGACATACCACCACCCCCTTTATGATCCATCATAATCTGAACCATTTTCCTATTTCTCACGAGATCCCACCAAAAACTTGGGGAAAATGGACAGATGGGAATTTGCTTTAATGGGTACCAAAAATGTAGGCATTAATAACCCACAAATAAACAAGAATCAGGGACCAAATCTGATATCTTCACGGCAGATACCAGTGAAATCGATTTATTAAGCTCTTTCAAGGAGCCCGATCGAAGGGCTTGGTGTCATTGTAGCAGATCTCCCAGACAGCTTCCATGGCGTCCTTGGCAGTGGATGGGCCAGAGCAGTACGGGTTATTAGCCAATGACATCTGCACTCGCCTCTTGACGCACTCCTTTGATTGCCCAATACAATTTAAGAAAGAACAACAACATAAAACAACCCACAAACAACAACGAATCAGCAGAGCAAGAGATTTTTACTGCTACGAGGTTTGAAAGATTATCGGAAAAAAAAAACCTTATTGAAAGATTTTAATGCTAGTTGACCCTTCAGAAGCTGACTTAGTCTTCATACCCTGCCTTAATGGTAATGATCGAAATTAACAGGCTGGAGTTTAAACTATCAGAGGGGCAGTCCTGATCCTCACCACCAATTCTTTCGGAAACAGAGACAAGAAATTCATTATGGCCCACAAAGTGAACCTGTAATGAACCTTTCATAAATAAAGTGGATAATTAAGGACTTCAGCTCTACCAAGATACTGGTTGGCTCTATGATTTACCTTCCATTGCTGAACTACGGACTTCACAAGGAATTCAGCATTAAAAGTTGACTGAGAATAAAGGAGGGATTGACCCAGGAAGATTGGGCAATAATTTGAAGCCTTGGGGATGGCCTCTCTGAGAACTGTTAGAGTGCATAGCATGTTCTACACATTCACACTACCGCAAATTCTAGACCCTTAATGGCATGGAAACATATCTGTTGCCTTTCATGATCATCAAACAATTTTGAAACCCAAGATTAAGTACGCCCTGAAACAAATAAGGAGTGAAAATTCACCTGTTCATGCCCCCGTAGTTTTGTGTGTCCTCGCAGCAATTCTCGTTTGAAGTGGCAATCACCACTAAGATGAGCGGCACGAATCTGGTTGATTACATGAAGAAATAAAAAGGTTACTTTGAAACATGGGAAACCGTTAAGCTATCAGGAAGAACTCGTAGGCACTGATATTTGTAGTTGAGCACGCTGAGCGCTCCCACACCAATCATGATCTATAAATATCAACTCTTAGCGGGGTGGTTTTTCTTAGTTTTCGTGTAAATTCATCCCTTCCTCACAATCATTTGGGGAAAAGCTACAGTAAAAATGGAAATCAATAAAAATGTTTCACCAAGGAAAGCAAGAGGACTGTTGAATTATTAGACAAGCATCAGCCTTTTTGACGCGTATAATAATTGGAGGCAATGAATATGAAGATCTTCTGACAGGCAAATGGCCGCATATACCTCACTACAAGCATGATGAGCACAGTTTGTCCAGTTGAGGTTTGCAGCACGGCAATCATCATATGCATGGATGAGTTCGTGGATAACAACTTGATTGACTTCATCTTGAAACGTCAAATGATTACTGCATACAACAACCTGAAACATAGACGAGATGAGCTCACCCCTAGACAAAAACTTAACAACTTCAGAGCAGCACATCACTCTAAGAATGAAATTGAGATCAGCCAGTGATGTACGAGTACTAATAGAGTACAACAGAGCAATTATTTTTTCTTATTGAAGATACGGGGTCCATTATGTGCTATTAGCTGAAAAAAATTAGTTTTTTCAGAAACATAGCATTGCACAGAAGTACTTTGGAGAATATTCATTAGACTATGCGCTCATGTGACAGTCCATGTGGTTGAACACGGTTTTGTTTATTGCTTTTTCACTTTTCAGAGAGAACTTGGTTATTACTGGAGCGAGGAAATTGCATGGTAGTGCCTCTCCCCAACATGAGGAGATCCGATTGTCACACAACCTCTCCTCCCGGCCCCCCAAGCCCACAGAGGATAGTCAGGAAGGCATCTGTGCAGCCGTCTTGCACCAAGGCATCACCAAAATAATGCTACTCTCTATAATATTATTGTAATGAAATTTATTCCTGAGAAGAGATTTCAGCAAAATAAAAAATTTGATCTTTCTTATGAGAGGCACCGACAGGACTATAAAGATCTAGATGATACTAGTAATGTCAGTGCAAGATAAGGTTTCAAGGATCATTGTTCCTAAAAGTTCTCAAAGAAAAGAACATCAACCCTCAAGGAACTATGTTGCAGATTGAAATATATTGGGCCACAGCTTATGTCATTTGCTCGATTTTATTTACCGAAGATGAAATCTATTGGGAGTTAATGAAGAACATAGAGTGAATTCAACTGACTCATAAGACGCAACTGGCCAATCATCAGATCAAGATAATGAGAAAAAATGATAGATTGATAGATAAATGGACGTACATATACATACACACATAGATATGTGTCGCTTGATTTTCAAAATTTTAATATTTCTAGTATTTGCTTTGAATAAAAATTATTATAAAATAGAAAATTCATACAGAAAACTAATTCGTAAAAAATAAGTAATCATCTTGGCAATCCATAAGCACCTAAAATGAATCTTTTGTTGGAAATAGTTTAATAATTTCAATTAGATTATGTCAAAACTTTTGTTGCATTCTTTAGACATTTGGATGTCATATGATAAAAGCCGTTCAGCGTGACACTGTCATTACACAAGTTTAGTTTCTGGTGACTAAAACCAACCATTCGGATAGCCGTTAATGACAATAATACTCCATTCCATGTCAACTCTGATACATCTTTTATAAATTTTGACATATTTAGCTCACAAAAATGGACCTCTTCAATAGAAGAAGACATCTTCATATCCACCATCTACAGCATCATCTATAGAGACATGCAGACTTCTTTTGGAGATTTCAGTATTGCACACTTTATCGCTTTATGATAATAACGATGAGATACATATGAAGCCACACATGTAAAATATCATATACAACTAGATCTGGAAACATTGAACCAATTAAAGAAATATATATATATATATATATATATATCTGTTCACTCTAATAATTATAACGAAAAGTACGGTGCTCATAATCTCAGATTAGGACCAATTGTGTCCAATCGACACTGGTGGGGAAGGAGGGTGGAACAACTATACCATAAATAAGTTCTTGACTGAATGCCCTAAAAATAGATAGGATCAATAGTGTGGCAACTTCACTATCAATAAGGTAATTTTTGATAGATCAGCCCAATCTACTTGGACCAAATGGCTCAGCAGAAATAGATCAAAGAAGGGTTGAATCCAAGTTTAGATGATCAAAACCTGATCAGGATCAGATGGACCTAACTGATCTAGTCATCCAAATCTGATTCCGGGCATCAAGGGGACAAGAGACGATATCGATTTATTTATAGGTGTCTTATTGCTCAAATCGTTGGACACAAGAAAACTTGTATTTAAAACCTTCTTATTTATGCCACATTCCTTCCAGTGTTTATTTCTCATGTTTTTCTTCAACTTTAGTAGCCTATATGTACCGTTTCACTTGATGTAATGACTACGTTGTGTAAATATTTTAATCTGAAAAACTCCATAAAATATTTAGACATAACCTTTAAGAAGAGGATCTAGGCTCTAAACTCCAAAAATAGACTATCACCTACAAATTACAAGAAAAAAAATTCAAGATCTAGTCTCAACGTTCATAGAGCAGGCGTAAACGAGCATGAAATAAGAAGTCCAAGGCACAGCAGGTATTGTGGAACAATAGGGAGCATAAGAGTTAAAGGGGAATAGGTCCTATGACTCAGAAAAAAACAATCTTAACAGATGAGTAGATATGGTTCGGAAAAGAATTGGATAGAATATGATAATAAAAAAAATTCAAATTTTTACAAGGATCCAGATGGCAATTAGAATGAGATTATAGAACCCTCAAAGCCCACTAAGCTTTAGGCAAGTCCTGAGAAGAACAAAGCCTGAGTATAGGGCTCTCAGCAAACGGGATCCAGTGTGCAGTGGCCTAAGCCATGATGGAGAACACCATGTTTCATAAGTCGCTGCTAAGGTGTCAGTCAGGTACTTAAAGGTCCTAGGTATCTGACAGCTGCCATCTCGTGAGTCACAAGAGTTCGTATACTCTATATATGCAGCAGCACTGGGGCTTTGCAATATGCACGAGAGTGAGTCTAATACAAGTGACAGAAAATCACAGAGCCGCATAGATAGCAGCCTGCTCATTGAAGATATCACACCTCTGAAATCCCTCAAGTCAATGCAATAGTAGGGAGCTAACCAAATTCGTTGTTAGGTTGACATCTGAAAGGCAAGGAAACTGGGCATGAGCATGACATGGCAATCACCAGAAATCAATCAGGGTCATTAATGCATGTCAGACAAAGGGCTTGGACAATCCACAAGATCATTCAGAAAGGTCTTCAGCAGAAACATAAAGAAAAGATAATGAACGATGGCAATTCAGGCTTATTCATTGGACCAGTGAGCATTACTGCAAACCATATAAGCCATATGTGTGCAGTCTCAACTAGATAGAGGGACACTGAATGATGATCTCGTAGTAAGGAAGTCAGGAAAGACTAAAAGACTGTCTAGAGGGAAACACGCACCCCTGCTCCCTCAATGGCATCCTGAAGAATGATCTTCGAACATGACTGATAGAATCTTCTAAGTTTCGACAATGTCACGCCATCCTATTTAGCTCATAACAAGTGAACGTGATACATTAGAAAAAAAGAACACGAGCTCGTCTGGAGAAGTCTAAAAGGAGAACCTACTGAAACTTCTGAGGTAGTTTGAAGATCATCTCTTCAACTATACAAGCATGTGTAATTTACAGCAGAGAGGTATAAGAGACAGAGTGATGCCAATTTGAACTCTCGATTTATTTTTGAATGCATCACAAACAATCTAGAAGAGATCCTCCCAAGTTTTGATTGGTGTTCCATCAAGTGAAAAGCCTGAATAGGTCTTTCTATGAAAGAGGAAGTTGAAGATCTAAACTCATTTGGGACAATATTCTATACAGACATTCGATGCATAAGACATCAATCCATATAGCTGTCAATTTAGAGGACGTAATTGTTACAGATGTTCAAACATATCATCTCGGCGGTCCTCTGCTGAGAAAGCAACGACAAAGAGACTTTGAAAGATCATTGAAAATGAAAAATAAATCCCAGGTGGGTGGAGAACAATATTCTAAACCACCGTACCAGTGGATATCAGTGAACAGTGAGAAAACGGGTCATAAATGTTTGTACAGACATCATTCTTTCAAGTTTCTCCCTCCATTTATGTCAGATACCAATCAAATGCGTGTATACACTGATGTGGAACATCTTTAATTAGTATGTTGTAAATGTAAAAAAAAAGGTAATAAACACGATAATGGGTTTTTCCCTGGAGTTTTCATAGCAGAGATGAACGACTCTTCATAGCCCTTGTGCCTTATAATGAATTGTTGTTCTAATTTAATGTTCTCGCAAGGAAATTTCTACAGACTTGGAATCTGACGCCACCTAAGTCGAACTACCTATATGCAATGGTTGGGAGGGCGATGCCCTTGTAGATGATGAAGTCAACGTCCGGACAGTTTAATCCAAAAAAAAAAAATGAAGACAATAATTTACAAAGAGAAGGTTTCTACTTCATATATCAATTCATCCCCTGCCTCCTCCAAAGTGTCTTGAGCATCCAAAACGTGAGCACCACGATGATAGTGGCAGGCCAGGCGAATAGATTGACCAATTTAGTAGGGATTTTCAAGGGGCAGCCGGCTTTCTTAGAATTTCAGAACCCTACATACTCGTCATCTCGTTGAAATTAATCTAATTACCTTCGTGATTCAATGTTCAGCCACCGATGTGGGATTGAATGAGCTAGAGCTAAGAGGAAGATGCGTCCAGACTTGCCAGGTCGAATGAAGAATGTTATTTACGTTCAGAAATTGCATTGCTTATCATCTTCACTGGCGTAGATGAGTGCATATGAAAATGGTTTAGCTAAATGATTTTTTTATGCGGGGTCCTGAGCTCCTTCAAACAAATGTAGGATGCCTCAGTTTAGTAGACGCGAAGAGTAATCCATCCATCAGTAGAGAAGTGATTCTCCCAGAGCATAATTATTCGAATCACCTAAAATCGTTCATTGCAAGATTTCCGACTATCCACCTGGTTCGATCCTTCTCGCAGTTTTAAGTCAGCAAAAATCCGAACAGCCCAGAAGTCCAGAGATTCGACCGAAAGAGAAGCCCCGCTGAATGCCTAGTAATCAGGTAAAACGAAACAGCCCGCCAGTTTCTTCCAAAGCATTTGTGATCAGAAATTCGGAGCACAAAATAATGGCGTAAAACGAGGAGGATTTCCAGTCCCTCCCGCAAAACCCGGATGACTTTTGCCTCGTTGGATCCGATTGGCTGTCTCAGTCAGAGCATAAGATGCAGGCAACCAAATGAGAGCACAAAGAGAGAGTAGAAGTGAGAACCAGTACCCCTTTCCCGGTCATGTAGCCGCCGCTGACCTTGTCCGTGCAGACCGTCGCCTTGAAGAACCTCTCCTTCACCGGGCACCCAGCCTCTTCCATCTTTTCCCGAAGGAATTTAACCATGGGAACTGCTCGTCGTACAACCTCAAGAATCAGAAAGCGTTCGTGTCTGTGTCTGTGTCCGTGTAGAGAGAAAAGAGCAACAGAGAGAGAGAGAGAGAGAGAGAGAGAGAACTGGTCCGTACGTTTCAAGCTCTTCCGGATCATACCCTCGCAGGCCTCCACCGTCATACCGCCATAGCCACCGCCGGAGCCGTCGCCGCCGACGTCCCCCTCCATGGGTCTGGTCGGATTCAGCGGGGCGCCAGCAGCCAAAGGTTAAGAGGGAAACATGGGACCGGCGGGTTTCTCCCGCCGCAGTGTTCGGATCCTCATTCGGGTAAACTGAAAAGAATCCTACCCGGCACCGAAATTCGAAATCAGGTTTTTGGGATCGCTTCGAGGGTGATTCTCGGAATCTTTGACGTCGTGAAATCGCTTCCAAAGGGGGTGATTTCGAGCTTGCCTGCATGGGCCCACCAGAATCCGTAGTGCCCAAATTAGACACTCCCCTTGCACCCTACTAAGTCCAAAATAAGACTACTTTCAACGGTCATCTGGTCCAGTCAAACATGTTGACCCAATATAAGTCGGGTCAAATGAGAGTGGGGGATTGGGTGGGATTCGATGAGAGAGAAGTAGCGAAGAGAGGGATGGAGGGAGGGAGACGGATTGACCCACATTTGGGTGCTCAGTGGCAGTCTACATTGACTACAGCCACGAATGTCTTCTCTTAAAAGGGATCCGTTTGACTACTGACACGTAAGCGTCTAGTTGAGTGAAGACCATTTCCAAAATACGTTCAAAAGTGAGATATATTTCAGAAAAAAATACCTTTTTTGTGCTGAAATATCGAATATGGCCGGTAACTCTCTTTGATTATTTTGATAAACCGATAGAACGGTAAATTTGAAGAAGAATGAAAGGAGAGAGATCTAGAGAGAGAGAATTTGTTCAGCAGTCTCGATTTCGTTGACCAAATATTAGAAAAATAACCTAAAATAGCAAGGCATGTACATGCACCATGTTGCGCTGGGAATACGAATTTATACCACTACCAAGGATACGACGGATTATTCTCTAGACACTTCCCGCCCAAAGGTCAACGTCAGTCCTCAAGATCAGGAAGCAAGGACGGCATTCTCTTACTCGAACCCATGTCTCAAAAGAGACGAATAACACGATAAGTAATGGAATAATAGCCTAAAATAGCAAGGCACCCATATGCCGCATGTTCTTGTTGGGAGTATGACTTTACACCACAACTAAAAATTCTTCTGAAAGATTCAAGGAAACTATCGATTATTCTCTAGATTCTTCCGGCCCAAAGGTCAACGCCCGTCCTCAGGATCATGCACATGCAAGGACAGCATTCTCGTAGACAAACCCTTGTCTGAAAGGCGACGAATAATACAGGAAATCTGCGAACAGAATGCTTGATATGAAATCAATAAATGGTCGAGGAAAAAAAATCCAAGTGTTCGGGCTTTGTTTGCGTTATTTTGCTCAGACATAGAGCGAGAGGAAGATAAAAACTCCGGAGTTTTTGTTTTTGCTAAAGGGCCAAGACAGTCGCCGTAAGAGGAGATTTTGGCGACGATGGTGTGGCGAGTCCAGCTCCTAGAAGAGGAAGAAGCCCGAAAGCGCCGCAACCGCAGCGGTGGCGGCGGAGGTCGCTCTCGCCGTGAAAGCTCCGCTGTCGTCGGCGGCGGGGGCATCAGCAGGAGACCCTTCCGCAGTTGGCCCATCCGCCACCGGCCCGAGGCCTCCATCGTCGCCGCCGTCGATGGGCGCATCGGCGTCGTCCCCCGGCGCCTCCGCCACCGGAGATGGGGAGGCGCCGCCGCCGGCGGAGGCGGCGGGAGGAGTCGCCGGGGAGGCAGCGACAGCGGGAGTCGGGGGAGAAGCGGCGGGAGCGCCGTCGCCCGCGGCCACGGGAGCAACAACGGGTGTCTCGCCAGCGACCGGCGGCGCGACGGGGGCTGGGGAAGTGGTGGAAGCGGCGGGGGGAACGACGGGGGAGACGGTGGAGCCGGCGGTTGCTGGGGCGGCGGCGCCGGCGGCAGGCGAAGATGTGGGACTGGTGGCGGGGCCCTGGCCAGCGGCGCCAGCGACCAGGCCGACGACGGCAAAGAAGAAGATGAAAAGGAATGTGGGCTGCCGTCTCGCCATTGCAGGGAAGAGCGGAGGTTGACGACGGTGAGAGTACGTTAGGGTTACAGGAGAATGTGGTGGAGGAGGAGGAAGAAGGTGGCCGTCGGAGATGTGTGGAGGGTCCGGTCCCATGAGGATCTTCTTATAGACATGAAGGAGTACGTGGGGAGGGCGAGAGGCACGGACGGTGGGGGAGGGCGGGTCCAGGAATAGCAGTTATTCTCGGTTAGAACGGCCTCTTGCTTTGTCATATCGTGGACGGACGACCAGGAAACGGGGTCCGGGGAATGGTCGTGGGGATTGAGTCGCCGTGAGGTGGATTTCTATATTTGATGTGGGTTGACTTCTAGTCCTCTCTCTCTCTCTCTCTCTCTCTCTCTCTCTCTCTCTCTCTCTCTACATATATGTACGTATATATTTGCACGTAAGTACGTACACATATCTTTCTTTGGAATTCACTAATAATTCAATCAATCACCTTGGTCTTTAAACGAGTTTGCAAGAGATTTTGTACGTGTCTCTTTGTCGGAATCAGCTTATTCGGTAAAAAAACTACTTGTAGCTTCGAAAACTGGGGTATTGTTACAAATTATACGTGGAAGCAAGAGGTATTTACGAAATGATAAAAAAAGTTATAAAATGGATGAGATAAGAAGTTCCATGTAAAGGGTAGAAAATAAAAATGTTCATTGAATTGAGTTATTTTAACATGGATTTATCAGATAATTATGCCTTCATGTGATAAGTCCTATCATGTGATGAGTCCTATCATGTGATGAGTCAATTGGCTAAGAGTCTAATTGGCCAATCTCTAGTTGGACCCATTATCATCTGGAATTCTATCACAGCATTTCAATCGTATTATTAAACCCAATTAGTAAACACACTAGTATATAATTTCTATGCGGCAAAAAAATGTTGTTTATAATTTTATAATAAAGTTAGATTCTCCCATTTCTTATTTGTATAACGTCTTTAAGATGGTAAACATGAAATTTAAATATAAACTTATTGAATATATGATAAACTTTATGGAGTTATTTGGCTACTACTTTTTTGCACACCGAATGAGAGAAAAGTTATTGGGTGCTGACTAAGTAATCTGAAAAAGAAAAAAAACTTCATCTGGAAATAAGGCATATTCTTTTGGAAAATAATTATTTCTTAGAAATCATTATATTCTAATGATACTCAACCATCCTCCATTTTTAAGCTAATAAGCGATATATATACATATATAACTTAATTAACCAAGACTAGGATATTATAAATTTTGGAGAACTTTAGAACTATAAGGTGGCTTCACATTCTATCGTATACCACAAATTGATTTTTTTACATAATAATTTATTATTTCATGTGTAAGGCATCTAACTGATGATACAAATTTTTAGTTATACAATAGTTATATTTAAAGTTATCTCTTGTGGTCGAATTGTTTAGATGGAAATTAAAGGGGAGGTGTGTATAATATTCCTCCATGCTCTCCCTCTAAACTCCCCTTTTGAGACCAAATGCTTACCCCAATGTCTGAACCAAGTTTTAAAGGCTCCAACGTAATCATAACACCAGAACTTTACGTGGGTCAAATGAGGCGAGTGTTCCTAGGTTATACAGAAGCCCATTAGGCCCATAATCGCACTCCCCTAGGGTTAGGGCATCCCTTGCGGCTGCAGTCACCGCCCGGAGGCGGGAGCAGCGGTTGCACCACGGCGCAACATAATTGAAGGAGTGGGGCGGGTGGTGGTAGGCGGAGGGTCCTGTGTGGGCACATGATAACAACAGGGGCCTATGGCGGGACGGAGCTGGGGAGGGGGGCACGGTGACCCGACCGCCCTGGCCCGCCCATCCGTCCCTGGCCGGGCACGCACAGCGACCCGGCACGTGCCACCCTCCCCCTTGTCGGCTCCACCGACAGCGCCTCCCGTTGAGGACAAGCTCACATGCCTGTCCCCTTCGCTGATTGCACCATCTCACCTCATCCACGCCCCTGCTGCTTCCATTATCGTTCCTTCCTCATCGTCTACACGCCATCAATGCCCGTGTTTCCACCTTTATCCGGCGGGTTTCTCCGCACGTGCGAATCAGCAGGATCCCTGCGCCTGTGGCCTTGTAGCCCAATGGATATGCCCAAACTATTGTGGTGCACCATTTTTAGCGTACATGTCTAGCTCTGCTACTTGTCTGGTCAAGGCTTAGTGTATGGCCCTCCTCAAGTGGAATTTAGGTGGCTTTTCCCACACGTGTGAGCCCGGCGGCAAGGGCCTGGGTTTTTTTTTTCTAAGTTCTGAAGCTCATCGCCATATTAAAATGATCAGTTCATAGTCGATGCGAGTACATCGACATCGTTTGTAAGCACTGTCACTGTGCTTCGTTTGATGAGTCTCGCCGGAATTTAATAGGCCTCCACCGAATTCCTGAGTCGACCGCGAATGCCGGGCTTTTGCTTTCCCAGATGTCGATGGGGGGCGAAGCGCTGGGGAAGGGAGCTCGTTTCTTCTCCTTGAGGGCGATGGAGAAGACCATCTCGGAGGTGAAGCCCGGAGGGGTTTCCTCAGATCTCCTGATGATTTGAGGAGATCATAACTATAGAAGCATCGCTTAGCAAAAGGACAAGGGCATCAGTTATGTGACGGTGTTGGGAATGAATCCAGAGGGATGATGGTGCTTGAAAGGGCGGCCTTTTTTTATTGGAGCCTGATTACTTTACGCAGAGAGATAGGAGAGAGAGAGAGAGAGAGAGAGAGAGAGGGAGAGTTTACTGTAGAAGCTTTAATGTGCGCTGCACACAGGGGGAATGTCCATGGATTCTTCACACTTAAAATCCGGTTGGAGGAGACAAAACTATAAAAATTCGAAAATATGCAGAAAAAGATATCGTCTTTATAACGAGGGTAGAGAGTTTAGGATTAATTACAGACGACGCGGTTAAAATGAGAGAGCGATAGAGAGAAGGGGAGAGAGAGAGAGAGAGAGAGAGAGAGACCACTGTAGAAGCTTTAATTCACTGCTCTTATATATTAATTCCATGATATTGGACAACGCTTCAAGCCATGCTGAATCTTCGACCCCAGTCGTCGGGGAGTCGAGCAGGCCGAGGTTGTATCAATAATACATCATCCTTGAAGAACAAAAGGAGATTAAAAAAGAAAAGAAAAGAAAAGGAAGAAACCCAGTCGATAGAGCGTGCTGTATTGACTTGATGAGGGCTCGTAATCCTTCAGCCCTTCCCTCTAGCGGTCGGTCAGCAGCGGGAGCCTTGGCTGCAGTCGAGGGCCCCTGCGCCAGCAGTGATCATCCCCACGAGGGAGGAGGATCTGGCCCCCAAGCTGGAGGCTCTGGCGTAGGTAGAGGAGGCACCGGCGCCTGAGGGAGTGAAGTAGGCGCCGTTGAGGAACAGGTCTCCTTCTGATCTCCAGTTCCAGCCCCTCCACTGGTTCTCTGGGGCATCTTCGCGCTTCGTCACCTATTTTCGGAACCCATCAGTCAACTCCACCTCAATGAACTAATCGGAAGGAACTCTGGGGGGAGCCGATCAGCGGCCTACCTCCTTCTTGAAGCGGTCGTCGGGGGCGAGGAAGCGGTTTCCTTGGCTGTTGATGGTGGGGTTGCCGCTGCCGCCGATGGCGTACATCTCCCAGTGCGTGTAGTCGTTGTTCACCACATGGAAGTACCCGAGCCTACACCTGCATTTCAAAGAAGCAGGTTCAGGGACCGCCACCTCTCTCTCTCTCTCTCTCTTCCCCTCCATCCCTCCTTCCCTCCATGGCCAAAGCTCGACGACTCACCTAGGCATCCGCTGGACGAGACCCTCCCCGAAGTGGTTGAAGGCGATGGTGACCTGCATGTTCTTGTCCGCGCCGTAGCTGTCGCTGTGCCCGAGCAGCATCACCTTGTCGTGGCGGCTGAAATGGTTATTGGAGATGGTGATCGCTGTGGAGCCGTGAATGGCGTCGACGAGCCCGTCCCGGCAGTTGTAGAGCGTATTGTGGTCGACCCAGATGTGGCTCCCCCCGAATATGGAGACGCCATCGCCATCAGAGAGAGTCCTCCACCCGTAGTGATCGGGACTGTCCCTGATGTAGGTGTTCCCCCCTTGCTTACAGTCGTGGATGTGAAGCCCGTGGACGATGATGTTGGTCACGTACTGCACGGTGATGCAGGGCCCGCCGGCGATGTGAACGGTGACGCCGCGGCCGTCGAGGGTCTTGTGGGAGTTCATGATGAGCTCCTCCTTGAGCGTGATGGTCATGTCGCGGGCGAAGATGATCCAAAGGGGCTCTTTTTGAATGACGGCGTAGCGGAGGGTGCCTGGTTTTGGGGTGACCACGTTGTCGTCGCTGGGGTCGGTGACAACGTAGATCTTCCCGTTCTTGCCGCCGATGGCGTTCTTGCCGAAGCCGATGGCGCAGTCGGCGAGCTGCTGCCGGTTCTGCTCCCAGTTGGGGTCGCACCGCCAGCAGTCGTCGATGGGGTTGCCGGTGTTGCAGGAGAGCGTCGCCAGCTGCCGCCGCGCCACCGAGGCGTTGATGCTCCTGCGGAGGCCAAAAGGGAAAGCGGTTTTTGAGACGGAGAATGAGGAGGATCTTCCCTGCGGAGGAGGCATTCGAGAAGTGGGTCGCTACCTGATGACCTCCTGAACGACGAGCTCCGGGTCGTGCACCGCCGCAGACGACGGCGCCGTCCTGGCGGAGGAAGAAGAAGAGCAGAGGAGGAGGAAGGAGAAGACGCAGATGGAGGAGGAAAGAAGAGAGAGAGAGGCCATGGCGGTCCTTGTTCCTCCTCCGATGGTAATGAATGTGGGAGGGAGAGGGGGGGGAAGGGGGGGTTTTTAAGAGGGTCGGAGGGAGGCGACGGCGGGAACGAGAGGACAAGTTCGGCTGGTGGGGCCCTCTCCCCTAACGTGACTCTTGGATTTTGGACCCCCGGGGGGGGCCCCACAATCCCATCCTACGGCACCAATCACGCGCCCGACCTACATCTCATCTCTCTGGACAACCGCCGCTAGGGTACGGTTTGTAACCTTCCCAGCTGCCGTCTTCAGCGAATTGATTCCTCTATAAGGTAGAGAGAGAGAGAGAGAGAGAGAGAGAGCTAACCTACCAAAGGGGAGAGAGAGAGAGAGAGATGTTGCATGTAGTTCCATACTGGAAGATGCCATGCAGCCTCGGACCCGCCGCGGCGCAGGCCAACTCCGGCGGTTGAGGCCAGTACCAACTCTTAGAACATCAAAATATAAATTATTCAGTTTGATAAATATATAATCTCGATATATAAATGCATACTTCAACTAGTATTCATTATATAAAACATATGTAACCTAATGTAATTATTAAGTAAGGTATCATCCTCATTTCACGGATATTCGTATGGCGTCTACGTTCTTCTCCACTCACCGTCAGTTGGTTCCTTGGTTGGGCATCCAAGTCAGTTAAATTGGGATATAATGGCCGCCAACTGTCACCTGGGCTTTCCGTTGGGGAGGACAACTTAAGCTCAGTTACTTACTGTCGATCGATTTTGAGTTGGGTGACTTTTAGTTATTCGGTCAACGCCATTGACGTCTCTCTAGGGGTTGATGTGATCGTAATCATCGATATCACTGACGTAAAAGTCAGGAAGTACGGTTGGACGTCGCCTTTGAACGGGCCTGGCGATTGATAGTCTAAGTCAATTGGCATCTCTTCTTACACTCGAGGAATAGCTTCCCCACAAAAGGGACACAGTGCTCCGCATATATGCCATGCTTATGCCACCAGATTGGGAAATTCTTACCCTACAATATGCGGTAATCCCCATAGGAGGGGGGAGAAGGAGAGGGAGAGGAGGAGAGAGAGAGAAGAGATAGAGAAAGAGAGGGAGAGAGAGAGAGGGAGAGAGAGAGAGAGAGAGAGAGAGAGAGAGAGAGAGAGAGAGAGGGGGGGGGAGAGAGAGGGAGAGGAAGAGGGAGAGAGAGAGAGAGAGAGAGAGAGAGAGAGGGGGGGGAGGGGAGAGGGAGAGGAGAGGGAGAGGAGAGAGAGGGAGAGAGAGGAGGGAGAGAGAGGGAGAGAGAGAGAGGGAGAGAGAGAGAGGGAGAGAGAGAGAGAGAGAGAGAGAGAGAGAGAGAGAGAGAGAGAGAGAGAGAGAGAGAGAGAGAGAGAGAGAGAGAGAGAGAGAGAGAAGGAGCCACATGCATCCATGTTAGGTAAGAGGGCGTAGTCAAGATTGGCTGCGAACCGGGTTTAGACGTGGGTCCTTGTAGACGATGATGGAACGATCAAGCGGTAACCCTTGATCCACCATCAAATTAGGGAATATCGCGATGCTCCGAAATCTCTCTAAGAATGGCCCACTTATTTCATGATGCAGCGTTCGGACTCAGAATCTGGTGACTACCCACCATAATTTTCAGCTCGCTTTGCCTTTTGATACATCAATAAATGCCAAATTTCTACTCTTTATACACCAGCAGTCTCTAAGATCGAGCGATATGATGAATGCCAATTCAAGCATAGAGCTCTTCTAACCTTTTTGCCGATGAGCCATGCGTGAGTATCCCGTTGATTCTAGAGAGAGAGAGGGAGAGAGAAGGGATGTTCCAAATTGGTCAACTCCTGGAGCATGTGAGGCGCGGCTGAGCAAGACTTAAATGTGCTGACACACGGCAGAGCCAGCCTCGGGCTGCTGCGGGCGCACCAACATGCCCTCCAAAGCTCTAGATTTAAATAAATAGAACATCAGATTCGTGCACTTCAAGGATATCTTCGACGGTTGGACCTTCCTTATCCTCGCCGACTTCATCTCTGTTTCTTCCATGTCCTCGCCGTCTTATCTGCCAGATGAAAATTATTCTCCCATGGAGTATTAATTGTGAATGTACCCTTGTGACCCCAACCCCCTATTGGATGATTACAGGACTTTGATGATCCAGACCCCCCCTAATCCCGAGAAAAATGTCAGCTCAAATCTTCCATCCAAGTCAAAAGTGCCCATCATCCATGTTGACTCTTACTCCTCTGGACGTCGTACTCCCTCAGGTTGATCGCAAAGGGAAAACATTAGCGTTTCTCTGATGCAAGGGAGGTAGGTTCCATTCTTACACCGTCATTTTCCTTGAAACTCATGAACACAGTGCCTATTAAGTTACCCCCTTTTTCTTTTAATTTTTTTAGTCGCAGTGGGGCTCAAAAATGATGGATGATAGCTCGGATGGGCCATCCATGGAATTTTTTGACAATCATATCCCAAGATCATGTGGTTAGTAGCCGTTTGGGGAAATTTTTTGATACCCTAACATATGAAAATATAAAAATATGTATAATGAACTTAAGTGACACAACCGTTGACTACTTGTTTAATCCATCTTAATAGACTCTTCGAAGAACACATGGCTGACGAATTGCATGCATATCAAATCGTTTGTGACGGTTGTCAAGGGCAGTTGATTCATCCATCAAATGACAACATTTGGAAACTCTTCTTCTATATTCATATCCCCAGACTCATGTATACTCATTATGCATGATTCACATATAGAGTGCAGCTCCAAGTCCCCATCACCCGTCTCAAGTGGCATCCGATCCCTTGAACAGTTCCTTTTAATAGTAGGACGAGCAAGTCCAGAGGCAAGTTGATTGACGAATCTTCTCAACCGAACCTGCGAGCTGCATGGCGACCTCCCATTGGTTTCTTGGACGAGCATGCACCCACTGTGAGAGCGACGGAGCATGTTAAGAAAATATTTCCTAAAGTTCGGTGCACATGGAGATTTATTGGGTTCTTGCCCCGGATATTTTTCCAGTCCACGCCAATCATTGCCCAACTTAGTAACTTAGTTGCTTAAGATAGGAGTGATTTGGGATGACGTACTATGTTTGGCGCATAATCTTGCCGTGATGGGCTAAGTATAGCTGGATTATGGGGCTTGAGGATAAAATAAAACGTGTTAAGATAGGAAACACCTCGTCCTCCCCCCGTTGACTTTGTGGGTTCCTTGGGAGCCCACCGGGGAGGGAGGCCCAGGTTTTTCGGCGGAGAGAGGATGAGGTACATCGCGTGCGAAGAACACAAATTCTGCATCGTCAAGGTATCAACTTTGGGGCCTCCGAGAAGTCAACGGGCCCACGGACCCGCCGCCACCCACATGGGTGGCTGCGTATTTTCGGGTCCTACCCAATAAAAATGTTCACATTGGAGATGTACCCCGCAACGTCCGCGCCCTGAGCGACGGCCAGAGTCTTCTGTGGGGGGCCTATTTTGATAATTATTATTTTTCAGGGTGCTGAAATCCTTCCCTATATTTTAGGGGCTCCTTAGAAAAGGGCGGCTCCACTCAATCTCGTTAGTGGACCCCGACTGTGCGTAACTTCCCCCACCATCCCATGTGCTTGTCCGTACCCTGCCGTCATCTACCGAGTCCACGGGGCCCGCTGGTCAGCGGAAGGTGGGCCGTCCATCGTGGGTGACGTCGACCCTCCCGCCGCCGTTGCTCGCCGGGTCTGCTCCGACGTTGACAGCCTTCCTTCTCCTTTTGTGCTTCCCCCTGGCCCATCACGCCTCTCTCTCTCTCTCTCTCTCTCTCCCTCCACGTTGCTCTCTCCCTCATTCTCTCTCTTTTCCTATCTCCCTCTTTCTCTCTCCCCCCTCCATCTCTCTCTTCCTATCTCTCTCATTATCACTTCCTATCTCCATCTCTCTCTTCTCCTCTCTCTCTCTCTCTCTCTCTCTAGAGCTAGACGATGGATGACGAGTCAGGGGTTACATGGGCCATGTGGGGAGGTGGGCCAGGCTAACATGGGCCGGGAACAAGTGGGCCAATGGAAATCCGACGGCGTGCCTGCGAGAGCCGGCAATTAGGGTTTGACCTTGGACGGCTTCCCGGCGACGACTCCAACGAGGAAGAAACGTGGACAAGTCGCAAGGGGGCAGGCGGTCGGGGCCTCCGGGGTGACAACAACTTAATGCGCACCGCCCACACGACGTGATAACAACCGCCCGGTGAGCCCCGCCAAATTTGGAGCTCGTGGCTTAAAGATCACTTAACAAGTGCCATGGAGTTATCATTTCTGGGTAGCAACAAGGATTTTGGACCCGGCATTAATGCGAGAAAATACTTTTGATGTTGGCGAGAATGATTGTTTCTTTCTATCATCATCTTCATCATAATAGGATCATTATGTGGAAATTATCTAATATATAGTTTCTTACACTTTCATAACTCGATGATTTTTCCACCACTTGATTTCCTCGATTAAATGTACCCAGAAAAAAATCAGATTAGTCGAAATTAAATAAAATTTTGATTTAATTTGTCGAGTATTTTAATCGTACATATATTATTTCTTAATATGGAATAATATCAGCTTCCATTTTAGGATGAAATTAATCAAACTATTTTAGGATGATATCCTTAGGCAAACATAATAATGAATTGATAATAATAATTTAGTCTTTCTTGATGTGATAATCATTATTTAGTTCATCATAATTGATAATCATAATAATTAACCTCTTAATATGCTATATTTAACAAAAACTAAGTTTTAACCTTAATGTTGTAGTATTTACGACAATTAATTCATCTACCATATTTTTAAACCGTGATATGACGAGCTCATTTTTTTTAGTAATACAAATATTATAGCTAGATAAAATATTTGAAGTAGTGAAGGCCCCTCTTGAGGAATAAATTAGTTAAGTGCTGATTGATAGCTTTTTAAATACATTTAACAAGTGAAATTAAATATCTATTGCAGTTTGAACAAATCACAAATTTGTAAAATAAAGTTATAGTGATATGTTCAAACCTTACACTTATTCTCCATTTCAAACAACTTTTGAGCATTTCCATTAAATATCCAATTCCAACATTAAAATACTTTTAAAATGGGTATCAAGGTTATGTCTAGAATATTTATTCAAGACAAGATTATCTCATTGACTTCATGTTCCTATTCTCAAAGTGTAGTGAAATATTCTTTAAATGAAATACAAAAAAAATTCATATAACTTTATCAAAAGTTTAAAATATCTTTGATCAATATGTCGGTAATGTGTGAACTTTAATGTACATAATCAAATCTAGAGATGCCACACTTTTGCCACATTGATAAATATATATATTCTCATCAGAATTACCCAAGATTCCACCAAATGGAATCTAACCTTGTAACACCTTTTAATAGTAAGACGGTGACTATGAGGAATTTCATCAAGGAGAAACAATTGGGGAACATCTCAATGAAGTAATCCTCTGAATAATGATCATTCCTTATTTTGAGGGCTGCATGAACGTCAAGATAACTTCTTTAATTATAATTCTACTTTGAGTCATCTTTTAGTTGTGTCATAGGTCATTTATAGCCATAGCCATTAAAAGTATATATACCATTATCGAGCTTATTGATTATGAATAATTTATATTCAATGTCAAATTTATGTACTGACCACCAAATGATCAACATAGGTTGGCATTGAGGTTTAAAGTGTTCAAGTTGGTGCTTCATTTAAATAACTTAAGAATACCAACTCTCTAATGCTAGATATATCTTTTGTTACTACAAGGAAAAATGATTACTAAAAAAACCCAATTCTTGATCTATAAGTATTGACTCAGAGTAGGTGCTCAAGTGAAACTTTTCTAATCATTACTTGTTTTGAGAATAACTTAGAGAAAAGCATGTGGAGAAGAACATGACTTTATCTTTGGGAAATCTCTATTAAAGTGAAAGGGAGTCAATGGGTCTCAAATCTTAGTTCCTTATCTATTTTGGTCTCTATTTAGAACACTACAACCTCCTATGGTATTTGGCATGGTAGTTTTGAGCCTAATTTGTGGATCATGCGGTTGGCCAACAAGTATACTATGTCATAGTTCATATATTCCAAATAGGTACACATGGATGACAAAGAAGGGCATCTTTGGGTAACACTAGAACTTCATTAGCGATGGGCTTGGAGTATAGATTTTAGTAGAGTTTGCCTATTAAGTATGCTTATGCATGAGCTAAGCTAAATGCAAGTCCATCCCAGAATACTAACATCATTAAATAAATAATTTTCACTCATGATTAATTAATTATCCTCTACAAGAAAATTTTTTAAAAATATTTAACTAAAAACTTACTATTAAACATCCATGACATCTAAATAAGTTTTTTTGTAAGTTAGGAAATCAATCGGTCCCTAGAAAGTTCAAAGAGTGTACATTAGATCATTTGATGATCCCATGAAAATGAAAATGCATGGTGAAAAACAATTTCTAGATTGATTTTCGTGATTCAAAAGAGCTAAGCATTGCTAGGCCAACTACCCTCACTTTGTTCAGTCAATAATTAGTTGGTGACAACAAAATAAATCTTTTAATTAGGAATTAAAAGAGATTAGAGATATTAACGGTAAAAAGCTACCACTTAATTTTTTTTATTAATTTCAATAGGTCCAACATTTTTTAATTGCATGGTTCTTTATTCCTCTTTTGGGATATTCAACCAAGTGATTGACCAAATATCTTGACCAAATCATAAGCAATTCTATGATACATTGAGAAAATGCACAATCAGATCATATTCTAAGTGTTAAACAAGTTTAGAGACCTCTTTTATGCATTTAGAGATTTATGAACGATAATAGTTCTATGGTTTTTATTGTAGCTTACTACAGCAAGGCTACCAAGTTAACAACATCGACAAGGGTTTTCAGTGTTCCTTACTGAATCTCTCTCTCTCTCTCTCTCTCTCTCTCCGTCCCTCCTCTGCTTCTCTAAATCTCAACATCATCTCGACTCAAAATGGTTTTCTTTATTTATCCACCCATATTTTTTTCTTCGTTCTTGCCCCAGCCCGTATCTGGCCCATATTGGGTTCGTGTTGGGCCTAAAAATGTTGAGGGCCCGGATTGAACTCTGGGCTTATTCGGCCCAATAAAACCCCCACTTCTACTTTCCCCTTGTTAAATAATAAAAAAATTAAACCTTGACTTCATCCCCTTCACAACTATATTTCAAAATACATATTTTCTATTTTTTAATCGCATTAGTGAGAGAGAGAGTGAGCTAGAGATTGACAGGGATAGAAAGAGAAGAGATGGAATGAGAGAGAGAGAGAGAGAGAGAGAGAGAGAGAGAGAGCACCCTCAGGTCCTCGCAGCGTCGTGGTGGGGCGGGTCTCCGTCTCTTGGTAGCCGTGCTCCAACACGCTGCTCTTGCCGCCCGCCACCGGGGGAGACGCGCGCCGGGCCACTGCAGTACATCGCGGGACCCACTCCACTCGTGCGTCGGATTCCCCCTCGTGATCATCCATTAGCAGAGCCCACCAGCATCGTCCGTAGGATCCCAACACTGATGATCACGATCGTCCATTTGGTGAGCCATCATCTCATTCAAATGTCCACGTCAGCCCGATCGATTCCCGCTTTCGGAAATAGATCACATTTGAAGGGATGGCATTTAATTGCCGTCTAATCGAGTGATTACGGCGCCATCCCCAACGTTAATTGTTCCATGACACTGTGACAAGTGACCGCCGCCGCCGGAGGAGAGCGGCGGCGGCGGCGGCGGCGGCGGGCGGCGCATGGAAGCCTCGGGGGCCCGAAGGAGGGGCTCGCATTTCCACGTGATGCAATTAACTCACCTGGGAGGAGACGGTCGTCGGAAAGGTGCGAGGACCGCCGCAGTGGGGCCCGCGATGTGGTGGGACGCTGCGCGTTGGATCCTTCGGATCTGACATCGGAGCCGTCGGCTTGGTGGACCCGCCCCTGCCTGATCGGTCAACCTGCATCAAACTCTGTTGCGGTTTTATGTCTGGCTCTTGCTTCCATTGTCGTCTCTCCTCTCTCTCTGCAGCGTGCGGTCTCCTCTGTCGCGTGGTCGCAGCTTTTTGGGAGGGTTGCAGAAAGGGGCGGCGGTCTTCGCGTCAATTACTGGAGGTGCCACTCGGAGCGCGATCCCCGAGGTGTCGTCGCTGCAACTCTCACTGCGGCCAGCAGGGTTGGGTGCTGGCATTGCGTAGGGGAGGGGAAGATTCTCTCTCCTGTGCTCTCTCTCTCTCTCTATCTCTGTCTCTCTCTAACAAATGCCTTCTCTGTGCGAGAATGGCGTCGGATTCACCCCTTCCGGGTGGCAGTATTTACGACCCTGCAAGCCTCTGCCGTGGCGAACGTATTGTACTGCCTCCCTCTCTTGGGAGCACCGCGGGGTCCGGCGTCTGCGCTCTAGGGTTTGGATCGGCTCTGCGTTCTCTCTCTCTCCCTCTCTCTCTCTCATCCTTATTTACGTACACGCTCAGGACGCCAGAGTCTCAGCTCGGTCGCCGGGGGGCGAGAGTTGCGAGACAATGCGTCACCGGTGAGTCTGCGCTTCACTCCTTCGCCGTGCGCTCACTCCCTCTTCATCGTTTAATTCTTCCTGCCTCTTCTTTTCCTTTTGCACCTGACTTTCTTAGCTTGCAGAGCTGCTGAGCAGCATTGGACTCCTGATGTTTAGTGGTGCTGTGCGGACGTCCCTTTCATTTATGAGTAGAATCAGTATAAAGTAGGCTAAACGAATGAAGTTCCTCTCTCCCATCCTCCTCTCTCTCTCTCTCTCTCTCACTCAGTCTCTCGTTTTCCCTCCCCGCATCCTGTTGCAGCCGCTTTTTTGGTTTTGGAGATAAAAGAAGCGGGAATGCCGTGTCTCTGTTCTATGCTCGTCACTGGATCGGTACTCTTTTCCAGCTTTCTGCTTCTCTTGGAAATCACGTGATCCGTCGCTTTTATTCTGCTATTTTTATGTTTTTCTTCTGCATGTCGTCGACGACTTTGCCTTGTTATTACCGGAAGTGAGGAATCGATCACCATTGGCAATCTTGCTTTGATTTTGATTCTGCGACCATTGTTTACTCTGTTTGATCCCCTCTTTCATTTCCTGCAAGTGACATGATAATTGTTAGCTGAGTCAATTTCCTGACGTTGGAGAGTTCCTCTGTGCAAGACTTGGTTTAACCAAACGATAATCTTTCAGGATTCAGAGAGGAAGGAGGGAGGAGATTAGGAAACTTGTCCATCAGCGTCGAGAATAGCATATTTACCTAAACTGGACTTGGACGATGTTGGAAGGAAGGAGGCATTCTGTGGACGTCCCGCTTTCAAAGGCATTGGTGGCGCTCAAACGAGTTCGGTCCTTACGAGACCCGGAGACCAATTCGATGGGTAAATTTCCCATGTCCATTGAACATATGAACTGGGAAACCAACTCTGCAAGTGATCCAATTCTAAGGTTGGATGATCACAATAATGGCGACCTTACTGAAGGGCATCATTTTCATTCAAACGGGGAAAGAGATGCACAGTATAGTGATGTTGAATCAGTTAAAAGTTCAAGATTGCAAGACATTAAACTCAGTTCTGCCAAAAAATCTTCCAAGCATAGAATTGGTGATCGACATTCGACAAGGACCAAAGCCATTCGTGAGTTGTGTGGGGAACATCGCCTGCGGTTTGACTCCTCGTGGCTTCGTCATTCGCCAGATCTGTTTGAAGAGGAAGTTGATTCATACAGTGATTTAAACAGGGAAGTCCCAGAGAAGATTAACGGGAAGACAAGAAGGAAAACTGTACGTAGTGAATTGAGGAGGCCATCAGCTGCAGCAGAAAAGACGGTTAGAAGATGCATGGGAAGCCCATATTTATCACCAAGTAGTAATGCCTTTAGCCCTAGGACGCTGGGATTCTTCAGTGAGGAGCCTGATGTAATGGATTCAAATCAAAATGGTTGTGGTCTGGGAAGTTGTTGGTCAAGAACACCAAAGTATCGAGACATGGGTTGTTTATCTGATGGAGAAGAGCAATCTCATCCTTTGTTGGTTGGTGAAGTGCATAAGCCTACTTTCAAAGAGAGGAACCCATATCCAGGTAGTCCAAGAGGTTTAAGTCAAAAATTTAGGCCAAGGTCGTTTGATGAGTTTGTTGGCCAGCCTGTTGTTGTTCAATCACTTGGGAATGCCGTCTGTAAAGGAAAAGTTTGCCCAATGTATTTATTTTATGGTCCACAGGGAACAGGGAAAACATCAA
The DNA here is from genome assembly GCA_024713555.1 of Spirodela polyrhiza. NCBI lineage: Eukaryota > Viridiplantae > Streptophyta > Magnoliopsida > Alismatales > Araceae > Spirodela > Spirodela polyrhiza. Next base: position 5,656,797 of record CM046530.1, read on the forward strand.
TGGCCAGGATCTTTGCAGCTTCTCTGAACTGCCTGTCTCTTGGTGAGAAGATGCCCTGTGGTATATGCAGAGAATGTGTGTCTTTCTTCTCTGGAAGGAGTAGAGACATCAAAGAATTGGATCCTGTTCATATTAACTGCAAGGATAAAGTAAAGGCACTCCTGAAGAGCGCTTCTCTTATACCATGTTCCTCACGCTATCGGGTCTTTATCATCGACGAGTGCCAGACTCTACTAATTGAGACGTGGGCTGCCATTTTGAAGAGCCTCACTGAACTCTCGAGACAAGTAGTTTTTATAATGATTACTTCTGATCTAGAAAAGCTGCCACAGATATCTCTGTCAAGGTGTCAGAAATATCACTTTCCTAAGATAAAAGATGCAGACATCGTATGGAGGCTGCAGAAGATTTGTTTGGAAGAGGCCTATGACTTCGATGACGATGCTTTGACTTTTATTGCTGCTAAATCCAATGGTTCTCTCAGAGAGGCAGAGACAATGCTCGACCAGCTTAGCTTGCTGGGGAAAAGGATCACCGTTTCTCTTGCTCATGAACTTGTGAGTGATGAATATGCGCATGATTTTAAAAACGCTAAATAGTATACCATGCCTTGCAGTCGTTTCTTTGATTAAATGGCAACAAATTCACCCTCTAACTGATCTCTGATAATATCTCGTCAGCACAATGAAAACAATGAAGGTGGAACGGTCCTAGGGTCTTAATTTCTCATGCCAAAACTTCTGTCTTACCGCAATAATCATTCATGGTCGTAGGATCCATGTGCATATCTCCAAAAGAATGTATACTTCCTGGGTTTCGTCTGACAATTATTAATTTCTCTTTCTAAAATCTATTGGATATTTGTGGGCAATAATTTTCTTTGTCTTCTTGCTGTGTTGTGCAGACAGGAGTAGTTTCTGAGGACGAATTGCTTGATCTACTCGATTTAGCACTCTCTTCTGACACCTCCAATACTGTTAGAAGGGCGAGGGAACTGATGAGCTCGAGAGTTGACCCTATGCAGTTAACATCACAACTTGCAAATCTAATCATGGATATTCTAGCTGGGAGATGTCGAACAGAGAACTCAGTTGGAAGGAAATTTTTTGGAAGACAAAGATGTTAGTTCTGCTTCTGTTGGTTATAAGCAATTAATTGAAAACATTGCATAATCACCTCAATATGTTTTATTTTATTATCAGGAACCATTTTCGGTGCAAGTATATTTTTTATTAGTTTCCATTCACGTCTTTCCCTCCATTCTTCTTTTTATCGGTTTCCTAGTTTTTAAGCTCTTTGTAGCTACTAACAGATGTAAATGATACCTGGCATTACTATAAGGTAATGATAGTGGATTTCTTTTCAACATGAGCATGTATGTGATAGGTTAGTGAGAACCCTTCCACCCGGTGGCTCTGGAGGGTAGGAGGTGGGGGTATGTGTATGGAAAATACATTAAACGTGGCACATTATGAAAGGTAACATATTTTTGTGGGTACCTATGACTCTTTTCATTTGTATTGTATTGGTAAAGAATGAACATGATTTGGGACGTTTTTGATATTTTCGTACTTGGTACCTCCTTCGGTTTAGGGTATTTTCCAGTTTATTAAGATGTTCTTAGTGTTCAAGAAAGATGAGTTGCTAGTATGAGCATGGGTTGCTTCTTTCTTTGTTCTGATTCCATTCGGTATATGAGAAAATTTCCACCAGCGTTTATCGAAACATAATTCTGGTGAATCCTAATTCACCAATCTGATGCATGTGACTTTGTCAGTGAGTAATTTCACAGTGGCCAGTGAATCATCTTTTGACCGATAAAAATTCGAAATGATGATGAGAAATATACTGCAATTATCCACCGTATGCCTGGAGAAACTTGCATTAAAGAGTGTTGATGGCAGGAAGAGCAGGATGCTTCATTGTTCTTTCTAATCACTTCATTTTTCATGGCCCATCACAAGCTGGGTGAAGTAAAAGGCAGGTGAAAATTAATGGAGGCTGGTGTAAATGTCCTAACCCATTTCAACTTGAAAGTGTGGGGAGTGGACTCATATTGCTTTGTGATTCATACCATGCGGATGTATACAGTACTGTCCTGCAATTTTGAGGCTTCTGTCATAGGGCTTGAGTCTGATTTGGCCTGTTATAATTTAAGTAATACGCAGTGAATTTTGATGGTTTATCTGGAATGCTGCCTTATGTAGTGTTCTCCTGTGATTATTTGGAATACTGCCTTATGTAGTTTTGTCCTTCTGTTGGACGTTATTGAAAAATTCTTTTTACATTTGCAATTTTTGTAAGGTTTATATTTTTTCTCAATCTTTACACATTCGTATATATTCCTAAATACTTTTCTTGTTTGCGTTTTACACAGTGGCGGACGTGGGCTTACAAAAGCTTAGGAATGCGCTGAAAGTACTTTCTGAAACGGATAAACAATTGAGATCTTCAAAAAGTTGTGCAACATGGCTCACAGTTGCCCTTCTGCAATTCAACACTGGAGATACTACTGATGTTGATGATTCCATGACACTTGTGCAAACATCAGATCTTAAAGGTGAGGAAGAATTCTTCTCTGGAAAGTGCTTCTGTTAAAAAGTGTGATGCTCATAATTTGTAGTTTACAATGCATATCTGCGCAATGTAGATGATGCGCTTTGCAGAAGTTTCTCAACAAGAGAGAGTCTTCAGAGTTCTCTCTGTGAGTGCAATCTTGGTAGATCCAATTGTTTCGAGGGATATTGTAATGCAACCAAAAAATTGGATACTATCTGGAGGAGAACAATTGAAAGCTGTCAATCAGACCCAGCTAGAAGTTTCCTAAAAAAAGGAAGGTTGGCTTCGATTTATCTCAAACAAGGTAAACCAAAATCCCTACGGACTGGTCAAGTGCTATTTTATTCTTCCAGGTCTTGTTAAATTTGAATAAAAATTGCTTAGTTGTATCTCTGACTTGTGGTCATTTTAATAATTTTCGCAATAGGCTTGACTGCTGGTTGGAACTCGTTTAATTTTTTCTTCACATCGATCATATAATTATTGGATTGTGGGCAAAAGAGTATCATTCTTAGATAACAAGAAGACAGAAGGATGTACTTATATGTATTCTCTGTTTATGGCACCAAGATTGTGTATTCCATATGACTTACCGGAATTGTCAAAAATAACAGATTCATTCTCTTCTTTGCTTTTGGTTGCTCTGGGCTACTACTTGACTTCGGTCATATACTTAATTAAATACTCTGTTAAAGACGTTTGCCTTCTAAAAATAGTGTTGTTGCTCTCCAAATGACTTGGACGTGCACATGGATGATAAACTGCAATTGTAATATCTTCTCCTGTTCCATCTGCATTGCTGCCTCCATTTTAATAGTAATTCATCCGTCCTTATTAAGGTAAAAATAAAGAAAATATACTTTATAGCTTTATAAGGTTTTTACGCAAATAATTTCTGTGCATTAAATGGAATTCCACATATCCCTCCTTAAATTGGATTAACTGTGGCCATTATTTGATGCAGGCCACTGACTCCCCTTGGAACTTTGTTTCATCCTTTTAAAAAAGTACAATGGGAATGGAAAAATTTAATTTGGAAAGGCAGATTCTGAAAGTCATCTATCTATCTGTCTATCAAATCTGGGTCCCTTTGAAATGGTGACGACCTTGCATATCTTCTACCTCAAAGCGATTTTTTTTCACCCTTTAAGTAAAAATGTGGATTCTTTTGGGATTTGACTTTGTTTATTATATTTATGTTTTGACATAGAGTACGCATATTCCCACTATACCGAAACTAAAGCCTCTGTCTTTGTCCAGGATTGGCTATTGCCCAAGTTGAATTCTCCTCTCCCGAATACGTATCCAGAGCGGAGGCCTCATGGAAAGTGATAACCAGCTCACTCCAGCATGTTCTGTGTCACAATGTTGAGCTCCGAATCAGTCTGGTCCGCTGCTCTTCTTTGACCAAGGCCAAAGAGCTAACATACAGGTTGCTCGGTTGCTCTGGCAAAAGGCAGTACACATTCGATTCAATCCAGGGAGACGCACTCGTTGATCCTCGTTCTCCTGAGAAACACATGGAACCCCTTCATCATCCCAACACTGCTGCATCGCTCGGAGCTGTGGTTCAGGGCAAGCTGGCAAGAAAGCCTGGCTCAGATTCTCACATAACTTCAAAGGGTGTTGTTGGCGAAGAGGATCTTGCCACCCCTGCTGGAAATCGGCGTGGCTGCTTTGGGAAGCTGCAGAGGACTGGCTCCGCAGCTGATCCTGGACACATCTCTGTGAAGGGATGGCCTCGAGGCAGAATGGTGTTATCTGTTCCGAGGAAGGCCTCACTTGAAACGTTCCTCTGCACCACAGTCCCCTATATCTTTTGCTCTAGAGCGAATTCTAAACAGACTGCAGAGCTGGAAAGGAAGAAGATCGATAGGTGATGAGGCTCTCTTCCTGATCTTCTGGGGCCTGGAGAACAGTTATATCACGTGGTTATAATGCATGTTCTATTTTGGCTCCATGGACATGGCGCTGGCGTCGCATAGTACAGCCTCTCATTCATCTGGAGCCTGTGTAAGCCATTGATGTCTGTTGGGTCTCTTGAGTCATGCAGATTAACGCCCTGAGGAGATCTAGCAGCAGGAGATAGCAACCTGATGTATTTTTCTGCGGAAATCAGAGGTCAGCACCCCTTCTTCGTGCCCGTTCTTCATTCTGTTTAAGAAGGTTCTTTTTTTGTCCACTCTGGGTGCCATGGCTACCCGTCTACATTTCGTCCAGCCTCCTCGTAGGATCAAGATTAGTCTAATCTTGGCGTGGTTTTTGGGATTTAAAGTCAATGACCCCATCTTTATGGACCAATGAAAGTTTCTGTGCTTCCATACGTTGGAATGCCTAATTAAATTTGTTAGTTCACTGGTTTTCTATCATTAACGTGACCATTTAGTTATATGCTTAATTATAAAATATCATACGTAGAAATAGGCTGTAGGGGTGTGCTAGATTGACTAATCTTTGGTCCAATTCAGATGGAGTCAATGGATTCACTTGGTTTTTCATCATTAAAAATAAAGAAGTGCTTTGAGTGTACTACCTTTGTCGGCAAGTTCATAAAATGTTAAGAAAAATCCTTAATATGGGAGTGAAATATTCATGTGGATAAATGAAGCGTGCACTAGAGCTTCTGTTTGTTACGGTTGGAACAAAACCCCGCTCATCAAGTCTTAATGTGGACGTTTTAGTAATTTAACTTCCCTTGGCATCAACGATAAACTTACTCTGGACTTCAGTTTTCTATTATGTGGAAGTTAATGGAATAAGAAGGTTACAAAATTTGTAATAGAGATTGGATAGGCACTTGTATCATGAGAATCACATTTTACATATTCTCTAAAGTTTTCTACTAATGGTTAAAAAGGTGCCAAGTCTTTTCTCATTTTCTAGTTGACGTTTTTATCAAAGTAGGTATTTCTGTTAATGCATAATTTGCTGCAGCACCTGACGGATTTATCTCTTGAACAGAACCACTTTGCACCTCAAAAATTATAATTACCGAAATTAAGGTCAGCTTGTGCAAAGTACTCCTTAACACAAGTATCATTTCAGATCCTTGACGTGTTTGTAGCATCTTTAGATTCAACCCGTTTCTAATATTTGATTACTAACCTCAATAGTTGTATATTTGAGGATAATTAGGTCAGTTAAACGTTAACTTGGTTCCCTTTTGTAATGTCTCTTTCATCAAATGAACAACCAGTTGAATTTGTTTTATAGGCAATAATTAGTCCCAAGGAATTTGTGAAACGTCTTGACTTTTGAAGAACAAATGAGGAATACATGAGGTTATTTAATATCCATATTTCGATATATGGCTAACTTCTATATATATATATATAGGTTGGTGATTCCCCAATTGAATTCACGTATGCTGCAAGTTATCACTTATATGCTGTAATTATAAAAGATTGGCAAAGGCATTGCGGCAATCAATATTTGACTAGAGCAGGCAATAAACTTTCTTTTAATTAAGTGTAAGCGTGATAGCTGCTATAGAGTCCCCAACACAAGGATCCAATTTCGAGTTTAATGAAATCAGATTCAATTTCATTGGGTATTTTTAAAAATGAAATTTAGTGGCGGTAAAGTCATTGGGTTCAGATACGACTCTCTTTAGTTCACATAAGACAATGTCAACATCAATATTTTAGCTGAACCATGCCTTATTTAGTAACTGTGTCAAGTCAGATGCAACGAGTCTGTTTGTAAAATTTGTCATCAATCTAATAGGTTTTCCTCTATGTAGAATTTTTTATATTTTCGTGAATACCATTCTGCCTTCATCTAATTCTCAACTAAATAAATGAATTGCAAACTCTTCCGGACATTTAATGATGTGAAATGAAACATGTAGTATGACGCTAGATCAAAATCATAAAAGATATAGCTATGCTCAGTCAAAACTATGTTCCAAGAACTTTGATATTGTATGAAATAGAATCAGTACCATACACGTTTAAATAAAGAACAAAAATAATGGTTGCTCAAGAGCTGAGTATACATGTGACTTTAATAGTACAAAATAAGAAGAGTACAAAAATCTATATTAAATATAGCGTCAATTTGGTTGACAAATGCATATTGGTCTATCGACAAATTCAATTTGTCGTATTTTCTCATTCATTTGGGTGCAATAAGCTTTTACTTATAATTTTTTAGACATTTGTTGACAATCCTTGTCTAATCGTTTATGTATATAAGATAGTCAAAAGTTAGCTTAAAAAATTAATTCCACAACATATGTAAAAAGATGGGATTTTTTTCACCTATGATTGATGTTGATATCCTATCTACCTCAAGCATTTGATCTAAGAGTAAACTTTAGATGTGCTAATCAATTAAATAATATAAAAGGAATATGCCTCCATTGAGATTTATATAGATTGATCTTCATATTGGATAAGGGCTTTCAAAGGAATAGAAGAATAACAAGATAAACATTTCCAGCCTTGCGGCTTGGCGAGAATTGTATTCTCAATTGTGATGCATAGTCTCAATCTATTATGGCAAAATCGAAAATCAATTTTACCCTCTAGTATGTCTCACAGAATCCAAAGGGACTTGCCATAAGATGGTCATAATGGTGAGATATCATTTTCTTTTTCTCATTGAGAAGTGAGAGAAAAAATATACAATTAGCTTTTAAGTAGCAATATTTATAGGACTTTGAAGAGGTTTAGAGGGCCTCATGTTTTTTATTCTAGGGGAACATTTTTGAACATGAATATTGATATATGTTTTCTTAGTTCCAATCCTTGGGAAGGTATAAGAAACTTGGTTAACCTTCACTTGGCCCAGAGACAAGGTGTCTACTATGGTCTTAAGAGAGGGATAATGGTATTCATCATTGTCAATCAACTTTGGAACACATTGTTGTTGACTAGGTGTCTCCATCTTTGGTTTGAGTAAAAAAATTTATAATTGGATGATGAATATTAACTACAATCTATTGCTCAAAGACATGATCACCATTTCTAGATTGTGACTATCAAATCTACTTGATCTTAGTTATGATAACTATATACTTATGTTTAATGACTTTACTAAAATAATCAAGAGGCATCCCCTCTACATAATAAGTTTGTTAGTGAAAGTTTAAAACGTCAAAGTTGGTGGTCAAGTCATGGTGCTCTTCAAGTTTATGAAATGAACTTGGATTTGCTTTACATCCAAGCACATTTTTACTTAGCATGACTGTCTTGAAACATGCAATGTTTGATTTTGAAGTAAGCTAGCGATGGTAGCTAATGGTACACAACGAGCATCATAACCCTAGAGGGCATGATCATGGCCTTAACAAGGCATTGTGAAGCTTATTATTTATCTTATTATAAATTAATTTTTGCAACATTTACCTTTTGTCTATTTTCTTGCTGGACATAATGAACCATAGTTAAGCCATGGTAATAATATTTAAATATGTAATTTAAAGTTCTATGTAATACATCTAAGGGCCTCACATGAGAGGGGAGGTACTTTCAATATGTTTGAACTGAATTAAATATTTAAATTAAATTCAAAGTTGACCTATTCTTAGTATAGAGACTACAAGATGGAAAGTTATGGATAGCATCAATTTTTGTAACAAGTATTAAGGAACTCATTAATTATTTTTATTTGGTGGGGAGCTAAAACCAAATAACTATACAAGTTTTTGTTCGTAATAAAATCAATGAGCATTGATTTGGATGTAGTTTTATTTATGACATATAATATATTTCTATTGGAGCATACATGTGCCTACATTCACATTAATCTACTATAATGCTTTATGAATGAAAAAACTTCTCAAATTGGGCACATATTGAAGGTAATCTATCATAAAATTTTAGATATATCATTATTAACCATTAAATTTCCTACATCAATATTTTAATTTTTTAAATATTTCTCTAAATTCTTCAAAATTTTTAAATGATGGATTTTGTTCAAAGTTCTCCTTTATTCAATTGCTATATTTAAATTTTGTCCACAAAATCATCACCTTCTTCACTTGATACAAATGGTAAATAATTTTTTTCAACGATCCTTATTTGGATCTCACGACACGCTTGAACTCAAATTATTTTAATATTTAATTTTTGTAAATAAAAGTTACTAAAATTTTCAACCATCAACTAGATAAGGTGTAGGAATTCAATCGATGTACTGTCCCTACACAAATTTATCACATTTGAGTGAAAATCTGATCGATGATCATACCACTATTTTCTTTTGTAAACTTTAATTTATTTTTATTTTTAAGCAAAACTTCATTTTTAAGCAATTGAAAAGCCCTTTGATATTAATGTTTGATTTAAATGAATTTGACTGCATTTCTAAGCATCCTTGAGTTTGATGTCTTTCTAATGGCTCTAAATTTAGGGGTGCTTTTCACAAGCTAATGTCAACTCACATCATTAATCCCCTAAATTCATAATTTTAAATTATTTCACTTAAATTCACATAAAAAATAATTTTTAAAACTATTATGTCAATTGAAAATCATAGAGAATGAATTAATTTTCAAATTTCCTATGATTGACCTTAAAAATTTATTATAAAATTATTCATCTCTAAAGTCAACTTATTTTTCAGAATTTATAAGTTTTAAATTTTTTAAATTTTCTTAACAACATCAGAAAATAATTAAACAATAATCATATGGAGAACAAACTAATATAAGAAACTATAGTGTATGTGGTGAGTAAAGAGAGTCATGAGAGAACCCATTGTAAGTACTAAGGTATTAGGTGAAACACTAAAAGGGGAGGTTAATTTAGTGTTTTTAGTTTTTTTCGTCGATTTTCGCTGTCTAATTATCTATGAGTGTGTTGATACATGTTCTCTCACAACTTCATAAACTCTCTTTTTCTCTTTTGAAAAATCATCATATAAATATAGAGCATTTAAGATAAGCTTTTCAAAATCTAATAACTACCTAATAAATGCATTTCTCATATTTTAAAATTAAAACCAAGGGCATAAACGCTCATGTCAACACATCTATTGATAGATAGAAAATAATAATCAAAAAGCATCTTTACAAACTTAATTCACTCCCCCTATTTTTATTTCACATTGCTTTTTAGAACATATAAGCACATTATGCCATCGCATATGTTTTCATATGTATGCCTACACAAACACTTTCCAGCCTTATATCAACATCTAAACCTCATTCTTATAAAGACGAGTTGTCATGCCTACTCTTTGAGGTTTATTTTAGACCCAAGTTGGGTCTAGGCCAACCAAATTATGAAATTAACGATATTAAAATTTAAATATGTAGAGTTAATCGCTCTTAATTATCAAGAATTTTATTTATATTAAAAAATGTATCTTAAATGTGACCAATGTATTTATTTTATGAACATAACTAGGGAGAAGGGGTGTGGATTATCGGATACCGTAGAACTCTTAACCTTGCCCGATAACAACTCTTGTGGATCCGCTAAGAATCGGACAAGACCCAATGCCCTACCCACTAAGACGTCCGGCGCGGTATTTTTACACTTTCCTCCTCGTTTTGCGCCATACTTAAATATTCACCCTCGTTGCCAGGACAGGCAGCGGAGAAGCTGAATCGCCACCCTTCGGAGCTCCGCCAGGGAGTAGGAGGAAGCGTGTGTTCCGGCGATGGACGGCGGCGAGGGTGCCCCTCAGAAGTGCGTCAGGTTGCTCTGCCGCAGGAGGATCGACGCCGCAGTCTCCAGTGGGGAACCCGCCCTGTATTGGCTGGTCGGATCGCCCCGCTTTCTCCCTCCCTTCACGGTCGCTTCCGTTGTCAAGTGCCTCCACTGGGAGCCGTCCAGCGGACCAGAATCCGTCCAATTCTCCTGGGAAGCAGGTGAAATTCCTTTTTTGATGGTAGACTTATTATTAATAATCTCTTGTTTGAGAGAAGTAGATTGGCTCTTCTGTGATGAAGATATTCTCGGGCAGTAGTGGTGATGAAATGCGTGCATTTCTTCATGAATGCGCGCCGATCTAGCCTTAACCACATAATCTGAATCTTTTTGCTGAGATTGAGGCACACAGAGTCCTATAAGGCCCATCAAAGACGGTCTGTGAGGCATAGTTCATGTCGAAAAGTAGATATTTTGGATCTATCCTTTTTATTTTGGAATTCAGCTACGGCCTCTAGTTTCAACTAGTTACAGCGCTGTCCAACGGTCATCAATGCTAAATGACGATTCATTTGGTTTCTTCTTTTTTCTTCTACCCAAGCATAGAGTGAATAAATATCCTTCGTAAAAAATTATCTTCGTCTAATTGACTCTCAATTTCTTCTGGCTTTAGAAGATGGAGGACGATTTCCAATGTGTCGTGTGATAATGCTGATACACTCATGTGTATTGGTGATCTCATTCAAGCATGTTGAAGAGTCAGCTACTATTTTTTATCAATCATGGGACTATTAGATATTGAAGGATATTGAGTATTTTTTTCTTGGCGCTGTCCAATGTCTCTGGGATAAATTCTGAGTCTTTCTTTTGATCTTTATCCGCCATCGTGATCAATGATAAGTTCTTCCAACTACAGATAGTGAACTTTCTCGTACTATTTCTCCAAATCATTCAATCAGTCAACTTTGTCTTAGGTGTGTAGCCAAACTAGCCCATACATCGCTTAAACAAATGCTAATTTTATGAACAACACTCAGGTTTGTTCTAATAAAATGGACATTTACTCAATTGGAGCTGTGCAAATGTAAAAGAGCTCTTTATCATCTGTGGCCTATTCTCAATGATCCAAGTATTGGGCTCTGATCATATATGAATCCAGGGAATGAACTGAATGTTAAATAGCCATGAATAAGCTATGTAATAGAATTTTTTTTTATCAATTTCTATTACATAGCCATTTGTCCTACTTTATTCTCTGTCGTCTGCACCATAACACCTACTTGTTGCGTGATACTGTTCATCAGATTATGTAAAACTTCTGCCTGTATGACACCAAATCAACTTCATGTATATATTGTTCATCAGAGGCATCAATCAACTTCATGTATATATTGAACATGAACTTCATTGTTTGTCTTGTTCATTCGTCTCCCATTTAAAAGACAACCTTTGTATGACACCAAATGTAAACCGGAGTTTTTCATTCGAAAATCAGTGGTTTAACTTCATATTTTCAAGATGTTGCTTTGGTACTGATGCTGCCTAGGCATGTAAGGCATCCAAGTTTCCCAGTAATGCTTCACCAGCCCTTGCGATTCATGAATGCTCATTCATATTCCTATGGGCTCAAGCACACAGCATTTTGTGCAGCCATGCCATCCTCACATATGTCAGCACTTAATTACAATAGAATGAACGTGAATACAAAGCCTTCTATGCAAACGACCTTGTGTCTGGCCATTTTCTCGAGGCATTGACCACGTATTTTTCTATATGCAAAATCAATTCAATGAAGTGCTTGGCCCTCACGTGAAGCTGATCAAGTAAGTTGTTAGACTGAACACACATTAAAAAAATATGATAATTTTAGTATAAACCATTTATTGCAGTGTCTTAGTTAATATTGGTAATTATAATATATATTTGAAAAAAAAATATCATTGTGTCAGTTGTTTTCAAAGTATTCCTAATTTAATCACCTAGGCTAGGTGATATGCCACAGCCTGAGTTGCTTTGGTTGCCTGAAAATCTTAGTCTACATTAATAACTGCTGACATGAGAAAAAATCAGGCAAAAATTAACAAAAAAGTCGGATTGCATGTTTCATCATTCTGCTGTTGGATAAATTGATAGAGACAAAGTCAAAGGTTTCATCTGACTGTATAGTAATTTTTCAACGATCTGTTTAAACATGGAGTGAAGGGTAAAAGCTCATGGAATTAGAAAATGAAATTAATTCTTTGTCAATTTCTTTCTTAAAATTTTTATTGATTCGTGTTGGGTTCAAAATTTTTCTAGGTTTAGATACTTTATTCTAAAAGTCAACTTTTTATATCGAGGGTATTCATTAAATTATAACTGATTTATGATAGGCCTGGAAATTTGAATGGGATATGAAGGTCGATCATGTGGTGGATGAATGAAAACTGGGGGTCTCTTATCAGTTACCTTTGGTGTCATCAGTTTCACTTGGACCACATTGTATACAACTTTTGAGAATTGCCAGAACTATTGTATGGATATTTATCCTCGGAGTTCTGTGAGTTAAACGATCATTTCATTCTAGATAAGAATGTTAGAATGTACTGTGCTCAAGGAAAGAAAGAGTGTTGGACGTTAATTTCAGCGGCCCTTCAAATTTTTATAGATCATCCTCTGTTGAGAAACTTTTCATGAGAAATAGAACATAGTGTCAGCTACTTAAAATGATAAGGCTACTGAAATTAATAAAATATGCGATTCATCACGATTAAGTGTAAGTGTGAGAAATATGCACACAGAGTTATTAATGTCTAGCATTTTGTTGAAGTGGGAGTCTTTTCTTCTCTCTTGTTTTCTTACATTTTTAAAAAAGTGTCTTTATATTTTCTGGCTGAGCATCTTGCTTTCAATGGATGTTCTATTTGAGTATTGAATTGTGATTTTTGCACCTCAAAACCATACAGCATACATGTTTCATAAATTTTTCTTTGTGAACTTATAGGCCTCTCTTTATTGAATTCATGATTTTGCTTGACCTTTTATAATTCTGAACTGATGCCTTGTGCATGGTGAAATTAATCAGATGAAATCAGAACATTTCTTCTGAGAGGGCTTGACGTGGTTGGAGCACTATTTGTTGGCAACCAGACCCGGGAAGAAAATGCCAAAAAAGCAATTGAAGCCTCTATTAGAGTGAGAGAGCTTCTCTTTTCTGACAAAGAAACCTGTGAAATGATTGGCGCAAGTTCAGATATGATAACCAAAGATGTCAGTTTTTTTGTATCTGGAAGCGGAAAATCAGAAACTTTGGAATTTATTCCTAATATTATTTCTGAAGACTGCCCTGAAAGATTTTTGTGGGAGAACGGCTGCCTTCTAAGGTGTGATCTAAGCTTGACGTTGCCAATGTATGTTGGCATAGATAAAAGCTCAGGTAAACAATTTTCTTAAAAAATTATATGAAGATATTTTCCCTGTTAATGTTCTTTCTCACTTAAAATTATTTTCTTGATGATTTATCATAGATTTTGGTCGAACTTAAAAAAAATTTGGGTTGATCTGTCAACCTGGTCTAGTTTGAGTGTAATATATCACCAGTGGAACCAAAGGTTCAGTCCTTCTTGAATAAGTACTCTGTAACTCCCACGCTTTTTAGTTGGACGGTGTCTGCACGAAAATTCTTATTTTGGTTCGGAAAGAATTACGTTGGCTATGAAATCTTAGATTTTACCTATTTATTGTGAACTTAATAGACGTTTTATCATTTTGGTGGACTTGTACCTTTAAGTGATGTGAACGTATGAGAGTTTCAATGTATCTTGAGAATTTCAAGGACCACTTTACAATTGCTTCCTTTAGGGTGTTTTGCTATGAATCCTACCTTCTGTGACACCCTCAAATGTTTTGTCTGTATCATCTGTAACCCAGGTTCTGTCACACCTTTAAGGTGACCAACTCTTTTCCAATAGTAAGGCATGAAAGTAGTGTCTTAGCAATAAGAAAGATAAAGTACGATTCAGAAGACCTGATTCCAAGTGTATGTCAAAGTTCTTCAAAATGCTGTGCAAAAGGTTTTTATGAAGATGGAATTTAAATTTGCGGAGGAGCTTGGCTACTGATGTTCATTTGCTATATTGTTGATTACAGAAGACGAGTGACTGAGGCCTGACTGTCAGCTACATTGTAAATCTTAAAAGAAGGATAAGATGCATGTTCTCTGAAAATTTCTGGATTTTGAGGAAGGATTTTTCTCTATCCTTCTTATATAAGGAAACACATGATTTCTTAACCATTCCTTTTAATTTTATCTGCGTGTATTGCACTTTTATATTTCACTTAATATCATGCCACCATTACCATTGAAAACATGTTCATGTTTTCCATGATTTCTTGAAATAATGTTGTGTTGAAATCTTTTTTCTGACAAGATGATGTTGCTTCTCAGATGCTGTGGATATGCTTTCTTCAATAGTTGATGCTACTGCTGCAAAATTGAGAGATCCCAAAACTTTGTACCTGCTTGAACTGAAAAACATGCCACCTGAGGGATCGGTTCTGCCTGTTGTTCTGCATGGTGCTGAGTTAGGTTTGGACGCGCGTGTGCTATCCCATAAACTTCCGCAATATGGAACCACAGAGCCCGACAAAAATGTTGTAGCATGTTCATATTTCTTTTCGAAATCTAAGCGCACGTCCTTCTCTTCTATTGAGGTTAGTATAGGAGATAGAACAATATGTTATATATTCGTGCATAAATTTTCTGTGTTGGTTACAAGCTTTGTTGGTTAATCTTTCAAGGGCAATCATTCATGTCGTCTCCTATGGTAAGCTACTAAATAGGCTTTTGAGTTGCTTGGATTTTCTACTTCATCTAAAGTACCATGGTACCGTGAAAATCTTAGGGAATAGATTAAAATGTTGACTGGTCTCGAAATTCATTTCCATGGCTTCACAACTGCGTTCCCCTTAAGTTTATCCTTTCAGTCGGGTAGGATAGTTATGCTTAGTTTAAGAAGAAGTTGCTCAGGTATTCAAAATTATATTTCTCCAAGAGTGATTAATCCTGATGTACTCAACTAACATTGTTGCAATATGGAACTGTCATTTTTATTTTTCTTTTCAAAAATTGCACCTGTCTCTCTGGCTGTCACCATTTCCTTTGACTTGTGTGACTTATTTTCCCTTCATATTCATCGTGATTGCTTTGTCTAAAAGAATCTTTGCTTAGAATGCAGACACTATCCAGGTAAGTCTCTTCTCCAATCAGTCAGAAAATACCCCGGCATCTGGTGCGCCTCTAGCAGGATATTTTCCAGGTAGGCATATTTTAGTTTTTTCTAATAAGCTACATTATATAAAGTTTTCCACTTAGAGAATAGTGCTTCTTCGTATCTTTTACATTTCAATTTGTGGCTTCTAATACATTTGCTCTAATGTGGTATTTCAAATCTTTTGCAGCACCTGTACCAGCAAAATATTCTGTTGTCGATTTCAAATTGGATGTACTCTGCTATTCTTCAAGGGACTTTCCACTGGTTTCTGCTGTTTCCAAATTAATTATTCCTGGTTTAGTCGATCAGCTATTTAAGTTAAAGGAGATTATTAGTCCGAAATTGTCAACAAAACATCCTAAGGTAATCTTGACTTTGCCTGTTAATCTTTCTATTTGATTCGTAAACTTGGAGCCCTTGTTCTTTATTCCAGTGTGATGACGCAAGGCTTCAGATTCGTTTTGCTTTCATACTGGAGATTTTTGTGGACGTAGAAAGGCACTATCATTTCTTCAGGCTAACATGAAACTATTTAGCTACTGGAAAATGGGGAGAATTAGAGGCAACTCTTTTTTGTTGGAAGTCTGATCCCCTTTCTTATGTGTCCTCTTGTCACGTAGTCAAAATGACAGTAGGTCGTATGAAGTATGGCATGTTGTGTCATTCCTAATACATGGTCACCATTAGTTTCTTATGCGATGAAGATTTTTTTCATATGCTTCATTGTACCTCTTGAAGCACAGATATTCTTTGTATTTCACAGAACTTTTGTCTCCTAAACCCCGTCTAAGCCAAGACTAGCCTAACTATACAGTTTTATAATCTCTCTCTCTCTCTCTCGCTTTCTCTCTCTGCTCCCTTCCCTATATATGGGAATAAACTGGAAAGTAAAACTAAGAATCTTCGTGTTTATTTTAGTTGTCATCATTATCCTTTTTTGGGAAGATTGTTGGTTTAGTGCATCCATTTACTCACTTTTGAATATTTTCTTTTTGGATCTTTGCAATTCTGTAAGAGTTTCTTGGATTTCTAGGATTTGCAAAAGAAGGAAATAGTTGGTGTTCAATGTAATGCCTTTTGTATTTTCCACTTTAGGCAGTATTTCCTGTTTAAGGTAGTCTTGCTTAACTAATCAAGGTTATAACCTACCCCAGCCCAACCCCAATATGCACAAAGACAACATAGGATGTAAAATTAAGATTCTACTTGTGTTTCAACAGTCATCATTGTATATGTTAAATATTTCACTGATTCTTGGTGTTTGTACCATTCCAGTTTCCTCTATCATGAATTATTTATCTAGGATAATAGAACCTAGTCTTATTTCAGTTTTTCATCGTTTTGAATATTTGAAAGTCTTCAAAACCTTAACCTGAGCATATATAGTCAGCCTGTATTGTTGGAACAAAGAACGAGGATGCCTACACAGTTCTGTAACTGTTAATACTGTTTCACGTTATCTTATGTTTTACTGATTCTTTGCTATTTTTTTTCTGTTTTTTCATTCTTTATTCATTGACTCCACAGTACGTCTGTTAAATTCTCAGATATAAGTTTTTGTTTCCAGCTATATCCATATCATTTCCAGCCTCCGGGGATTTTACATCCAATAACAGCCATCTATGACGTGACCTATGGGGAGATGGAGATGAAACAAGGTATATAAACACTGATCATGCAGTTTGTGCAAATTCCATGGGGAATTCTTGTTGACATATTCATAATATCTTTATCTTGATTCTCTCATATGTTCCCTTCATTGAT
Source organism: Spirodela polyrhiza (assembly GCA_024713555.1). NCBI lineage: Eukaryota > Viridiplantae > Streptophyta > Magnoliopsida > Alismatales > Araceae > Spirodela > Spirodela polyrhiza. The sequence continues at coordinate 5,673,976 of CM046530.1, forward strand.
ACAGTTGAAATCAGAAGATCTCTACACCTGAGACTAGGGTTACCCGTAGATCGTCCTCTCCTACTCACTGCAAACTCACTTAATTTTAGTAGTACCACCACTGCCAGAGATTCAATAAGAAACGGTAATGTTTCTAGCATAATAGCCTCACTTATTCAGTATAGTTTAACTTATTTCTCATTTATTCTACTGATATAGGTTCTACCCTACTGAAAGATGTACATACTAACATTCCGAGTAGTGGTGGTGAGTCCAATTTTGTTTCCATATCGGTTCACTATGGATTTTTTTTTTGTAAACTTGTTTATATATTCTCCTTTGATGTGCTCTCAATGCAATTTTGTTATTGTCTTGTGCAGTTTCTGGAGGACTAATGTCATTAATTGAGGGCTCTTATGAGTATTATCATTACCTTCAGAACGGATTTGATGACAATGTATGTAAATTTTTTTTTTATTTTTGTTTTTTGGTGTCATTCTGAAATCATGCACTGCCTTTTATTAGTAGCATTTTATCTTCCAAATGTTGGTGTTTAATTGTCCCAAATCCACCTGCGCAGACATTTTATACTGATTTTGTCAGGTTATGTCTGTTTTTATAGTACGAGACAATATGCTAAATCCGATCGACTCTACATATTTCTAAAAAGGTTTCAAAATAAAAATATATGTTCCTAGTGTTGTTCACAGTTAAAATATTCTCACAATTTATCACACATCTATCTCAGTAAATGAATAATTATTCTCCATTATCTGCTGTTTGGCCTCTCCACAATGGGAAGTTGACGCTATCTTATTTTCTCTTGACAAAATTCCAAGTTTTCTTCTTGGTATTTATTCTTTGAATTTGGTCCTGTAGAAGCATTAACAATTGTTGTGAAAAATGTAACTGCTTATGATGGATATGGTATCTTAGTGTGTAGGTTGCAATTCAGAGGCTCTCACAAGAGCGATTCCCCACATGCCTGAGCTAACTAAGCTGAAAAAACTCGACCATGTCCCTCTATTGCTGCAGTGACAGCCTATGATTTCGCTTAAACACGTCCTGGTCAATTAATCATGGTTTCAAATAAGTTTCCAAAATTTTCTGTAGATGCTGATCTCTGAGCAAGTTTTTCCAATATCTTCTGCATGAACAATACTAGGTTTATTTTTCTTTAGCTTGTACTTGAAACAAAAATAATAATTCGTTCATACCTTATGTCTCCAAGACCTGCTTTGGTTTTATTCATCTTTGCCACCGGTTTTTTTTTGGTTCTCAAGACTTGTTTTAACACATGGCATTTCATTGTTGGTAAAACTGCATGTAAACTAGGCGACTTTTGATGATAGTATTGTGATATATGTCGACGTGCATCGATGGTTGCGCTGATGGTCACTTATCTAAAATATCATAAAATTCAAAGGAGCTCTTAATTGAATACCTTGAGTCCTCTCCCTAGATGAGCCTTCTAGTGGGCTGTATAGACCCTGCTGTATATGTGAGGACAATAATTTAACCGTATCGATTGTTTGTGGGCAGATAAACTGGTGTTGATGTTAGCTCCATTGATAAAGAAGTTGAACACTGCAATCAAAAAGTTAAATTTAAATTAAAACGTAAAATTTTCTAAAATCACCCTCCGGTTGAATAGCTGCCTCATCAGCCAGTCGACTCCAAATGTGCTGGGAGTGATTTGGCAGGGCTGGATGTATGTTATTTTTTACGTTTTTCTCATTTACCTATTCTTCAGGGTTGGGGATGTGCATATCGCTCCCTGCAAACAATTATTTCATGGTTCAGGCTTCAACACTATACATCCATTGAAGTTCCATCTCACAGGTACGTAGATTTCTTTCTGTTAAAATTAGTGTGGATGATTTGCTTGTCTAGGTATCTCCTATCTCTATTTTATGAACTTGTTTCCTTATATGCTTGTCCCAGCTTCAGCTTTCTATTCTAGTCAAAATTTGGTAATGGGGTTGTTCTTTTATTTGACATCCATAAAGTTGGCCCTTGCCTACTATTAGGAATGCACTGACAAAGTTGTGGTTTCCTAAATATGGTTGTCATTATTTTATAAATGTTAACTGATTTAGTTTGTCATGGGTTTTATTTAAATCTCAGGGAAATTCAACAAGCTCTTGTGGAGATTGGTGATAAGGAACCCGCTTTTGTGGGATCACGTGAATGGATTGGTGCAATTGAGTTGAGTTTTGTCTTGGATAAACTTCTTGGTGTAAGTGTGGCAGTCGCCTGGATGTTTTTTTTTGTTCTGCGGGAATTATTTGCTGACTAGAAAAGTTAATGAATGTAGAGAAGGAAAAGTAAATAAGGTTGAATGATAAATTCTGTTCTATCTGGCTTTGAGACGTGTAAAATATTGCGAACCCAGTGCCACATCAAATCCCTAAATAAACAAGTAGTGATAAAATAGCAGTCGATCAATTTTTATGATATTTTTAATGGAATGTTACTGCTGAAGTTTTTGCCGATGATTAGAGATATGTTTCATTCCTATCCAAAAGGAAGCCTAATTTAAAAACATAAATCATAAACAGAGAAAAAGCTCTAGAACTAGAATGAAAATATCTGGCTGTTTCCTATTATAATGTCACCTGAAAGTCCTGTAAGGCTGTTTCCTTACTGCTGAGAATGAAATGATGAAGCGATATTCACGGAGCGACACTGCAGAAGGAGTGAATGGATGATTCATTCTATTTGCGGATATAGATAGCAACCACTGAACTGCAATCACATAATCCATCATTTTTCTGTCGAATTATGATTTGTTGGCATAAGTTAATACATAGTTAATAGGATTACATGTAGGTTTGATCATCATTTATGTCAGCTGAACGTCAAGTTTTATTGCTTTGTTGTGATGTGAAAAAACTACCTTGATTCACATGTTCTGATACCCTGAAGGTTCATAGTTTTTTCGAATTGGATCTTGATCTGCCAGTAGCCAATCTCCATGTTCTCGCTGCAAGTGATGAAAAAAATCGTAGGGTGTGGCCATCTTTTTTGTCCTCTGTTATCGCTGCTCTATGTTTTACAAAGGGGAATTTTTCAAACGTTGATGAAGAGATATGCCTGCTGGTGATCATCTCAGATCTGTCCTTAATTAGCTAAGAATCGACTGCCTTCTGGCCTTCATCTCTTGCAGAACACACCCTTCGCTCACAAGTCCAGATAGATTATTGCCTATTTGATATTTATCTATTTTTTATGCATTCCCTCTTGACGCAGAACCGCTTGATCTTTAAGCTTGGGTCTACGACTCCTACAACATTCGCTGCATAATAACTTGGTGCCTAAGTATCCATAAATAGACTCATATGGATATACATATTTCTGTTCAATCAACATTCACCCATTTATTTTATCCTTGCACTGGTTATTTACAGGGTTTCCAGTTTATCATCATATGAATTCTCGCGTGCCATTACAGTCGATGGTCGAACTTGAAAAAAAACCATTTTTCGATTTTACTGCATCAGTATTATGCCATCTTTAAAAACACTGTGCTCTCTCTCTCTCTCTCTCTCTCTCTCGGGAACAGGTGAGCTGCAAGATCATGAACGTGAGATCAGGGGCTGAGCTCCCAGAGAAGTGCAGAGAGCTGGCATTGCACTTCGAGACGCAGGGGACCCCTGTAATGATCGGTTAGTACACATCTCATACTTTGCCCTGTGAGCCTGAAATCAGACCATTTCCAGCCGTTCCATCCTAAACTTATTACTTACAAATCCATGAAATTATGGAAAATTTTCCCTTAAAAGGGGGTGGAGTTCTGGCCTACACGCTCCTAGGAGTTGACTACAACGACGTGACCGGGGACTGCGCCTTCCTGATCTTGGATCCTCACTTCACGGGCCTTGATGAGCTCAAAAGGGTAGTGAGCGGCGGGTGGTGCGGGTGGAAGAAGGCGGTGGACAGCAGGGGTAAGAACTTCTTCTTGAGCGATAAGTTTTACAATCTCTTGCTTCCCCAGAGGCCAAATATGGTCTAACGTGGTGATGAACCCACTAACCTTCATGAAATCATAAGGCTGCACTCAATACTGTATTTAGTAATTTTACTTGGTTTCCTCAAGAAGAGCCAGTGAGCAGGAGCTCCGGCCATTCTCATTGATTGCTTTTCGTCGTCATTGCCTTATTTTACAAAAACCCATGGGCTTCTCGTTTATTTTATCTCTCTAGATTGGCTGGAGCCCACGGATTCTCTCTCTAGAAACGTGCTGAAGCTCCAACTCCCTCATAAAAGTGTGATGGCCTTTTCATGAGAAAAATTCCAGTTTGAAGGGCACTAACCTCAGGTCTCTAATAGAGACAAGTGCTAGGGGAACCATTCCCCTCTTCCCTTGGCCCACCCCTGGAGCAGCTGGCAAATGTCAACTATGTAGCAGATACTAAAAAAATACATGTGATAAAGAAGCATGGCAACCATGGCAAAGCTACCCATTCTATCTTTAGTAATGATCACCTGAAAAATTCTTGAGCAAATATTTTTTAACCCCATTGAGTGTCAAGTCGTTTCCTTACAAACAGTGGCATAAAACTTCAAGGTATATGATGAATGAATGATTATATTGTAGATGACCATCTAAAGTCCCTCCACCAGGGCTGGCTTAAAGGGGGAAAGGAGAGAACGCCTAGAGCCCTTATTACTCCAAGACTTCAGGCATAATAAAATTGCATATTTTAAATATATATATATATCGATTTATTTATCACCACAAATATTCCCATAATTTGTGGAGTTTCTTTGATTTTACGAGATCCAGAGGCGATTTCCTTGAGAAATTCTTTTCCTACCCCTTAGTTCCAAGTCATTTTGTCGGTCATTATCTCCGAATTAAGAAGTGGTTGACCCCCAAACCTGTGCCAAAAATGGCATAGTTGTGCCGCCTCCAAACTCCAAAGGCCTTCCTTTTCTGTTCTGGGCTTCGTGTGGCCCAACCTGCCGCGTCCACTCGCGGCAGCCGTCTTCCCTCATTTGGGCTTAACTCTGGAATCAACGAACTTCCCCTTCCGCCGCCGCCGCCGCCGGCGAGCTCGCAGGATGCTGCGGCCCGCCGGGAAACCTCTCCGGGCATGTTGTTCCTGACAACCAGAGTGGTGGGTCAGCATCCTCTCCTGCATCTCCTCCGCCCCATCTTCACTTCGTTTCCTTGTCAATCATCTTGCCCGCTGCTACCCCATGAGCCCATCTCCATCCGCCACCCTCTTCTGGCAGCGCTCTCCTCCTGCCGCTCGCCAGAGGAGGTGCGGCGCCTCCACGCGCGGCTGGTCACCTCCGGCCTGGCCCGCCACCCTTTCGTCGCCAGCAAGCTCGTCCACCTCCTCGTCACCCTCCCCTCCGTTGATTCCCCCTCTTCCAATCTCGACTACGCCGACATCGTCTTGTGGGCTACTCCCTCCCCCACTCTCTTCACCTACAACACCCTCATTAAAGCCCATTCCAGCTCCCCCCCCGGGACCGTCAACTCCTCTGTACTCCTCTTCCGCTACCTCCTGCGGGACCCTTCTCGCCCCGTCCCCAACCAGTATACCTTCGCCTTCGTCCTGAATTCCTGCTGCCGGCGGCTGGGGAAAGACGCCGGTGAAGGACCGGCGGTGGTCACGGAGGCGGAGCAGGTGAGGGGCCAGGCTGCGAGGAGGGGACTGGACGCGAATTTGTTCGTCTGTAATGTGGTTATCAGATTGTACGGAAGCTGGGGGATGATGGAGGAGGCGGAGAGGGTCTTCAAGGAGTGCTCTGCTAGGGACTTGTTCTCCTGGAATTCACTTATGGGAGGGTATGTGGGTGTGGGTGAGATGGAGCGGGCGAGGATGCTGTTCGGGGAAATGCGCAAGAGAGACGTCGTTTCCTGGAGCACTGTCATTGCAGGATACGTGCAGGTAAGCTATTTACATGCTCACAGACTAAGCTGCATGTTGGATCCTTGATTATACTCATTCTGCCTTGCTGGCGTGCTGTATGACTTTAGCGTTGGGACTCGCTTGCAGAAGCGGTCTCTGGTCTGTGCAAATAGAGGCCATCCTTGACCTGGTGGGTCCATAGGATTGGAGTTTGCTCAATTGTGTTGTCCTGTACCTTTTTTAGAACATTAATTTCGTTATTTAATTTTCCTAGGTTCAGGATAAATTATTTTCTTGAATTTTTGATGCATTTTATCCTCTCTGTGGGTGAAACTCCTTAGCATTAGTTGTGGATGTCAGCAATTATTTGTTGGAAAGATATTTCCCTGGATTATATATATATTTTTTGGAATCTTGTGGAGCATCTTATATACATCCCACCGAACCATTTGGACACGGTTAATTGCTTAAAAATGGGTTGACTGATATATTTGTACTTGGTTTATCGATTGGGACTGGTTTGAGTGATCTATTTGGCCTCGTCGTTTTGCTTGGAACTAGGTTGGCTGATATTTTTGGGGTTAAATTTTACTGCAATGGAAGCCCCATGGTGCCGCTTCAAGCTTCACTACCGAGATTGTGTGTTCTTAATATTTTCCTGCTCACTTTGGGCCTCTACCAGCTTGTTGTCTGAAATATCATCTGAAAAACTTCTCGTACTCAGAGCTAATCAGAGATGTTTTTCTTTACCGTATTTCAGCTCTGGGTCCATTGAATGGAAGACACTCCCGGATGTCTGACGTCAGATGCCACACTGTAGACATGGTGATGGATCAAATAAATATTTTTGCCGGTTAGAAAATTGAACAGATGGTTCAAGGATCATGTATGAGCTATTTGATAAATCTTTTTATATATATTTTTCACCAAAATGTGCTGTTGAAGATTAAAATCCTTATTAACATAATTCATGTCTGGCTTGTTCTGGTCAAAACACGGGCATCATATGTCTAGATGTCGAGCAGACTTTTCTTGACTAGACCTGGGTCAGTCAGTATCTGGTCTGATCGATGGTGATCCTTTCAAACACGGAGTCAAATCTCTCTGGTCGGACAGGGCTCAGTTTTGATTGATCAAGCTAAGGTCATCAATATCTCTGGAGAATCATATGACCATATTTTATGAAGAATCAGTCCAATAGATTTTCAATGACATCTCTTGGGGGCTCGAAATCTTTTGACAACTGAAAGCCTCTGGGCCCTTCTGATATAAACTGTAGCCAGAACACAAGGAGCAAAGGGAGGAGGAAAAAGGTGGAATTAGAGAAGGGAGTAAGAGAGAGAAAGTCAAATAGATTTTCACTTAATCAAAGACTGTTTGTACCCTATGTAGTTTGAATAGGCCTCAAGTGGAATCCCAAAAGTCAGCTGCTATAAATTATACCAACCAAACTATTATGATTTTCCTTTACAATTTTTCTCCCAGTTAGGGGGGGCTTCCCGATTGTTTATTAGTTTACTTATGAACTTCAAGAACTTTGATCAGATATTGCCTTCGGAGCTGCGCATTTGTTCCTTGTTACCCTACGTTTTCGGAAAAATGCTGTTCCTGGCAGTTAAGATGATTATTTTATTTTCCATTTTCATCGGAGTTACCTTTTGCCTTGTAAATCTTGACACTTGACGTCAATGTTTGTGGATTTATTGATTTTATATCATAGGAGGGTTCATTCATGGAGGCAATGGAGCTATTTCATGATATGCAATCGTCAGGTGTGGCACCAAACGAGTTCACCTTAACAAGCATCCTCACAGCTTGTGCCAACTTAGTGGCTCTGGACCAGGGCAGATGGGTTCATTCTTACATCAATAGGGCCAGAATCAATTTGAACGACAGACTCCTTGCTGGTCTTATTGATATGTATGCAAAGTGTGGAGAGATAGACTGGGCATGGAGAGTCTTCAATGAAGAGGGAATTTCAAAAAGGACTGTCTGGCCATGGAATGCCATGCTCAGTGGCTTTGCTGTTCATGGAATGCCTGGAGATGCAGTCGACCTCTTTCAAAGAATGAGGTCAGAAAAAATTGCCCCAAATAAGGTCACATTCATATCTTTACTCAGTGCCTGTAGCCATGGCAGCTTCCTGGATGAAGGCAGGACTTACTTCGAGTTGATGAAGGGGGTTTATGGTGTCGACCCAGAAATTGAGCACTATGGGTGCATGGTGGACCTCTTTGGCCGGGCTGGGCTCTTGAATGAAGCGGAGGAGTTCATATCACTCATGCCCATTTCTCCGGACTTCATCATCTGGAGCGCACTGCTAAATGCTTGTCGGATTCACCGGGACATTGAGAGAGCAAAGAGAGTAGGAAGAATCATCAAGGAATTGGACCCCAAACAGGTTGGGTGCCAAGTGCTGCTTGCAAATATTTACTCGGGGTCTGGGCAATGGACTGGAGCGAGGAGCATAAGGAATGAGGTAGAGATCTCTGGCTCAAGGAAGACACCTGGCTGGAGCTCCATTGAGCTGGGCGGGACGTTCCATCAGTTTCTAGTTGGAGACCAGTCCCATCCGCATACAAGGCAGATCTACTCATTTCTGGATGAGCTCAACATCAAGTTGAAGAAGGCGGGCTATGAACCAGAGCTTGGGGAGGTCTTGGTCGATGTCGACGAGGAAGATAAGGAGAGTGCTCTTTCGATACACAGTGAGAAGTTGGCCATTGCATTTGGACTGATGAACACAGAGGCTGGGACAGTGATCCGGATTGTGAAGAACTTGCGGGTGTGTATTGATTGTCATCAGGCTACAAAGTTCATCTCCAAGTTGTATGATCGTGAGATCATTGTAAGGGACAGGGTTAGGTTCCACTATTTCAAAGGTGGGTCCTGTTCGTGTAAAGATTATTGGTGATCTGGGTGCATGCTCTGATAGGCATTGAGCCATGCATCGGCATTCATTTGTGAGGGGCTTGGCACGCACTCTGGGTTACCCTACCCCTCTGGTTCATCTTTCTGAAAGACATGCTACGGGCTCCCCAAGAAGAGCCAGGAAAGGTAATGTTATTTTCGTTGGGCATTTGCTGTGGTACTGGATCCCAATGTGAATTATCTAAGATTTTCTCTTTGTAATAACTGTACGTAGTTATCATTTGGTTGTAGGCTCACTGTAACCCTTTATTCATATGAAAATTATCTGTGACTAAAATAGCCAACTTGTGAATACATTTTAATATATGGAAGCACGTTGGGAACTCGCTCTCCTCTCTCTCTGCCATTGGCTGCATGGTAGAGATTACTTGCAGAAGAAATTTGTCAGTAGGAAAGGGAGGGACAAACTTAGTAAATTATTAGTGAGAATTTTTGGATCCCCCCCGGCCCATTTGATGAAGCCTTGGCTGATGGAAGTCTCTTCTTGAAGGGTGTCATCTCAAGAAGATTTGCAGGGAGCTGCCATCTTCTTCTTCTTCAAAAGGATTTATTAATCGTCAATGATTCTCAAGGGCATGCTAACTCTTCGCACACGTTTCAGAATAGTATACTGAAAACGTAGCAGCTACCATATGAAGTGTACGGAAACTGAAAGAGGAGGTTTCCTCATTGGTGCTCAAGGCAATTGTAAAGACGTACCTATTTCCAGTAGATCTTTCTTTCTGTGGATGATCCCCTATCGTGGCTGTAAGGAACTAGGGTTTTTGGAGTGGTAAAAATGATAAATCCATTAAAATTAGGGCACACAAGCCCTTATATTACAATGTCTCAATTCAGTGGTATTCAAGTCACTTAGATTTGATACGATGGATCTGAAACTTAACCAAAAGGAAGTATGTTGTTCTAATATAAAAAAGAAACATAAGGTATTACAAAAATAATAGTACAATTAAATGACACAATAATAGTAATTCTTAACATTTCCCCTTAAGTTGGCAAATGGATGTTTTCCATTCTCAACTTGGTAATCATCTTTATAAGTCTTGGGCTATGAAGTCCCTTGGTGAATATATCAGCCCGTTGTTTTTGAGTAGAGACATATAAAGTGATAATTGTTCTATTGTTGATTTTCTCCTTGATAAAATGTCTGTCTATTTAAATATATTTTGTGTGATCATATTGTACTAGATTCTTTGTTATCTCTATGACAAATTTGTTATCACAATATAATTTGATAGGTTTATCAAAATTAATTTGTAGATTAGACATAATACTTTAAATCTATTTCACAAATACCTTGGGCCATGGCCTTGAATTCTACCTCAACACTTGAACAGGTAACCACTAACTATTTTTGTTATACTAAGTTATTAGGTTTCCCCTCAAGAAGGAATAATATCATAAGATTGAGTGTCTATCCAAGGTACATCTAGCATAGTCAACATCAATGTATATGCCAAGAGCCATGGTTCCACTTTTATGAAACATAAGACTCAGTCCAATTGTTCCCTTGAGAAATTGTAACACTATGTATGCAAGGTTCATATGGATCTCTCTAGGATCATATAAATATTAGCAAAGTGTACCCACTGCAAATGTAATATCAAGTCGAGTATGTGATAGGTATATAAGTCGACCTACTAACTTTTGATACTTTCCCTTTTGGATTGGTGCAATATCTTCAAATGTACCATATTTGATCTTAGGCTCAATGGGTGTAGTTAGTGGTTTGTATCCTAGCATACTTCTCATTAAGCAAATCGGTAATATATTTGTGTTGGGATAAATGAATATCTTTATTTGAGTAAGCAACTTCAATTCCCAAAAAAATACCTTAGTTGTCCAATCAGCTTTATCTCAAAGTTAGTAGCCAACTCCTTCATTAGTGAGTGCATTCTTGTTGCATCACTCCTTGATATAATAATATTGTCCACATAGACTAAGAGTATGATTATCTCTTGAGGAGTGTGTCAAAAGAATAATGAGTGATCTCCATTACTTTGTTGGTAATTCATTATTCACATTGTTTGTGTGAGTTTTCCAAATCACACTCATAGGGATTGTTTCAATCCATGAAGTGCATTCTTCAACCTACACACTAAATAAGGGCTAGTGCCTTTTGTAGGAAGTTTTATATAGATCTCTTCTTCAAGCTTTCCAAGTAGGAAGGCATTCTTGACATCTAATTGATGTTGAGGCCACCCAAGTGTTGCTGCAACAACAATAATAATACGAATAGTACTTTATCTTAGCTACTGGTGCAAATGTTTCACAATAATCAATTTCATATGTTTGTGTATATCCTTTCACAACCAAACGAGCCTTATACCTCTTAATTGTGCTGTCTAGCTTGTATTTTATAATGTAAACCCATATGCATCCGACTATTTTCTTCTCTTTTGATAGTGTAGTGATTTCCCATGTATTATTTCTTTTCAATACATCCATTTATTGTTGCATTGTCTCTTTCCATTCCTTTGAAGTTAAGGCTTGATCTGTTGTCCTTGGGATTTTACTTTCTTCTAATTTATTTAGGAAGCTTCTAAAATCAGATGATAATTGATGATATGACAAATAATTTGTTATCAGATACTTTGTGACATAGCTAAGTACCCCATTTCAAAGAGTAATTGGCAGGTTTTTTGGATTTTCTTCTACTTCCCTTCCTAAGATGTCCTCTAGTGCAATAGGGTCAATCTCCTCTGTTGACTGTCCAATTGATATCTTGACTAGATCTAAGGATCTAAGGGAGAAATATTATTAGTTTCTTGTGTTTTTGCCATGCATCTTGCATATACCTATGTAATCGTCTTCTTGAGAGTAATTAGATGAAGAAAATGTCTTGTGTTGTGTTGGTGGTTCACTTCTCTAGTAGTTGTAGGTGGTGTTACTCGATGTTCAGAATAATAATTTATTTTTCATAAAAGGTAACATCTTTAGAAATATAGAATCGACTAGAAGATGGATGAAAGCACTTATAACCCTTTTTAGTCATTGAATAGCCCACAAAAACACATTTGATGGCACATGGGTCAAACTTTTGAGTGTTGAACATATGTATACAGGACTTTGTAATTTCAATACATGAGAAGGTAGTCAATTAATTAGGTGAGCAGCTATCAAGAGAGTTTCTCCCACATGTATTTGGACATATGTGCTTAGAACATAAGTGGTCTTGTCACTTCTAGAATATGACGGTACTTTCTCTCTACCACACCATTCTATTGTGGTGTATATGCACAGGATGACTCATGTATGACTCCTTTTGTAGAGAAGTGTTGATCAAGTGTGGTGTTGAAGTAATCTCTTGTATTGTCATTGCGGAAGTGCTTAACACAAGCATTCATAATCACTAAGAAGAAATGTTGGACTATGGCTGAAACTTCATACTTGTGTTTTAATAAAAAAGTCCAAGAAAATTTCAAGTAGTCATCAATAAATGTAATAAATCAATGCACACCAGAAATACCCACAATTGGGGAAGGCCCCCACACATCTCTATGAACTAATTTAAATGGACTTGAAGTTAAAATCCTTGAAGGTAAAGAAATAGTGGATTTGTGTTTTGCCATTTCACATCGCTCACACAACAAAACATTATCATCTATATTCTTGCAAACATCAAGAAATAAGATATGCATAGTCTTTAGAGAGGGATGCCCTAGCCTCTGATGTAATACGAAAACCTTTTGGGAGTCTGCCCTAAAGGCTTCAACTAGTGTTTTTTGACTGTAGTTGATCTTGCAGGTTAACTTGATGTGATATAGTCCATTTAGCTCCTCAACAAATCCAATTTTTAGGTTCTTATCTTTGTCAAACAAAAAACATCTATCCAAAGTTATCAATAAGTCACATGTGAGGGCTCTTCTTAGCTTGCTAAGATATCAAATGGGTTGACAATAATGACACATGTAAGGCTTTAGACAAATATCCAACACACATAATATATATAGTTCTCATGCCTATGACTAGAATCATTTTTCTATTTGTTGTAAGGACTCGGTGAGGTGATTTACATGATGTGTAGAAAGTGAAACAAGCTTGGTCTAGTGTCATGTGGTCAATTGCTCTATAATCTAGCAACCATTGATGAGAATTAAGTCTATCTCCAGTAGATATATATCCAGATGAGACTAAGGTGAATGAATATTTAAGGTTTTAGTGATCTTCAATTGAGCTCATTGGGTATGAAGATGTAATCATCAGCCTCAATTTCTCTAATTCCTCCTTTATATGATTTATCTCCTCCCCAGATGTGGTTCCATTATCTCCTCCAAGGTGAGATTGTTTTGCCTCCTTAGATACCACCTTCCACGTTGTATGAGTCGATGAGAGAGAATTACCTTGCTACTAGTTAAGGTGAAGAGGCTTACTATGTAATTTTTAACAATTTTTAATGGTGTAACGCCTTTTCTTGTAGTAAGTACAAAATAAATGTCCCTTTGGGCCACTTTGATTGGGTAGAGGATGAAGCCATTGCTTTAACATTAGCATTGAGGTGATTTCCTTGGGATTCTATTTGCTGATTTTGTTGTTTGTGATTGAATCTCTTCGCTGCCATACTTATGGACTCTTAAATTTGAGGTTCACTAATAAGTTGATGCTTGCTTTCTTCTCTTATGATAATAATTATAACTTTATCAAATTCTAGAACATGTTCTTTGTTGAGCAATTACATGGCCAGGTTCTCATATTCAGGATTTAATCTTAAAAAGAAGTGATAAAGTCTATCTTTGAGGATGTACACCCGCTCTTTAGAATTTGGATTCCTCATTAGTCAATAATGGTCCATTTCTTGCCAAATGCCTTCAAGGTCAAGGGTATGTTCAAGAATAATAAAGTTACCTTAGACTAAGTTTCTGGATTTTGATACGAGTTGACAAATTTGAACATCATCATGTTTCTTTGAGTGAGTCCTTTGAGCTTTCTCTCACATTTGTTGTATTGTTGGTACTTTTAGAAAGTGTTTGCTGATGGAAGCTTCTATAGTATCTAGTAGCCACACCTATATCACAATGTTATTTTTCCTCCAACTCTAGTAGCTAGGGTTAGAGGATAGAGGCCTTGTGGATGTTAGATGTTTTAGGTGTTTACTATCCAATAAAATCATTTCAACATAGTCTTTCATACGTAATAAATCGAAACCATTAAATCAAAATTTTTTTAGAACCTTAAGAAGTTTCAAATACCACCTAGACACTTCTTTGTGCATAGTCGCACTCAGAAATGAATTAATTATTGTTGAGATGTATATACCCTTCTAACTTACCATGGATTAAGGCTGATCCTCAGAGTTGATTTGTAATTGTAACTCTTTGACATAAAAGGGAAGAAGTTTTCTCTTCTTCAGATAAGAGATTAGAGGTAACCCAGCTTTAATACCATGTAAAGATGTATCTATTTCCAATAGATCTCTCCTTCCATGAGTGACCCCCTATCATGGCTACAAGGAAGTAGGGTTTCTGGAGCAATAAAAATGATCAATCTATTAAGGCTATAGTTGATATATTACCCAATAATATAGAGTGATTTGTAATCTAATTCTTTCTAAAATAATAAACTTGATACCCAAACACAAGAAAGAGGATCTTTCATCTTAACAAAGTAAGGTTTTCCATGCACAAGGTCTTAATAGCTAATATTTTAAAAAATGTTTTCCCTCATTATCTCTTTGTAGAATGATGTTTTATTGATATATTACCTAAATATGCTAATGTGGGACTAAAGGATGTTAGAGTAGTTTGTCCAACCCAAAACTCTCAACCCATTGTCTCCCATTGTGTTTTACTTTAGCTTTTTTAGCCAATCATGGTAATGTATTTCCCCTAGATCCCAACTAAACTTTGTTAACTAGTTGTATCATGTAAATTCAATGATGTGAAAACTAAATAAACATACAAACATTTATGTTAGAATATAGAACGATATTTTAATAATATGTATGTCTCTATATAAGAGACAATTAAGGATAGTGAGCTTACTTGTCTGTCGTTCTTCTCTTTGTCATATTCCCTTTCTCTCTCTTTTTCTATATATCTCTTCCTCTATTTTTCCCTATGTTTCCATATGTTTTCCCTACATTCTGCAACATGATATTAGAGCCTAGTTGAGCAACTAGTGCCACTAGTATGACCTTTCCAATCTAGTGCCACCAAGACCTATGCGGCCACCAACAAGTGAAGCCATTAGTCTTTTGTCCAATGTCATCCTAATTTGGCTGTCTCTATCTTTCTTTGCCTTTGTTTGGTATCGCTCTTTGTCCAACATTGCCACTAATATGGGGCCACCTTTCATCCACTATCACCATCATCACTACTAATGTCATTGTCACTTCTAAGGTTTCTATTTGTCACCACCATCACCACCATTGCCTTATGTTTGGTCATCGTCGCCCCTCCATCTTATGACTATGCTACAGGATTTGTGCTCACTAGCCGATTAGGGTGATGTCCTATTGGATGATGGTTTGAACCCATTTTGCCTAGTGGCCTATTCCTTTGGTCTGCACTAGGACATTAGGCCAATCCAAGTAGTCAAGGGTCAATAGTTAATAGTCAATGGTCAACAATCAACATATGCAACGAAAGCCTTCATCTAATTATATTACTCATCTTAGAGGAAGCCTTGCCCCCTATTTAGGGAGTCTTATCTAGTCTTGCTGCCTATGCTTAAGGCAACATTGTTATTGTTTGGGAGAGTTTCATCAAGTTTTGTTACTTGTCTTGAATGTAAGATTATTTTGATCTTGAAGAGCCCTTATCTAGTATTGTTGACTACATTGAAGGTAACATTGCTTCTGTCTCAGGTAACTTTTTCTAGTAGTACTACTCACATTGGAGATAGCACTACTCTTACCTTGGGGAACCTTGATATAATTTTACTACCTATTTTAGAGGTAACATTGCTCTAATATGAAAGAGCCTTTATTTAGTATTGTTGCCCACATTATAAGTAACATTGCTAATATATGGGAGAGCCTTGATTCAATATTACTGCCCACTTTAGAGGTAGTATTGCTCCTTTCTAGAAGTCTTATTCTAATATAATTATTTGCATTGGAGGTAGCAATACTCTTGTGTAGAGAGTTTTGATCTAGTTTTGTTACTTGTCTTGAAGGTAACATTGCTCATATATGGGGGAGCCATTATCTAGTATTATCGCTTGCCTTAGGGGTAATGTTGCTCTATTTGAGTGAGCTTTGATTCAATGTTGTTGTTCATTTTGGAGGTAACATGACTCTTATCTAAAGGAGGTTTAATCTAATATTGTTGAAGGCCTATATTGTTGCAAGGGAGCTACTATAGATGGTTGCATATGAAATACATTATTAATAACTTTTTTTTATTGTGTCAAGATTAACTTTTTTAATTGAGGGGGAGTGTTAGAATATAAAAAGGTATTTTAGTAGTTTATGTCCCTATATAAAGGACAATGTACTCTAGGGATAGTGATTCTACATGTCCCCCATTCTCCCCTATGTTTGTGAGGACATAGGTTCCCTCTCTCTTTCTCCTTGTATATTTTTCTCTATTTTTCTCTTATGTTGCCCTATATTTTTCCTTATATTCCACAACAATTTTCAAAGTGAAAAGAGGTTTTATGTGCTTACAAAATAACTACTACAATAAGGTATGATTGAGACAAAAGTTTACAAAGTAACTCTAGACTAAATGAGACAATTTCAGTGACTATCCAAAAAATAGAAAAAATTAGGATCTTTAATCCTTAATCAACTTTATTTTGATCCCTAAACAAACTAATTACTATGTAGCCCATTATGTAGGTGAGGATATGGAAAATAGAAACAAAGCAAGGTAAGATTAAGCTAAAGTTTGCAAGATCTAAGATAGACTCAACTACACCCTTTTCCTATCCCCTAATTGAATAAGTACAAAGACTTCAATGAACATGACAAAAATATCATCACAAAAATGTTATACTATTTAAAATTTTCAAGTGCAAACACAATTGTGAAATAAAATGAATAGCAAGTGAGATTTGAATCAGTACAAGTTAGAGGCTAAGTAAGACATTTCTAATTTGTAGATTAGTGGGTTTCATAGGTGTAGGCATGCACTAAGGGACCACGAGAGGAAAGGAGAAGAGAGAGAAAGAGAGAGAACCTTTATATTTTGGACAAAGGAGAGAACAATAGATAGCCAAATACTCTCTCACCCTATTGTCCCTTAAATAGGGACAACTCTAATAACAATATTACTAAAATACCTTTACATATTATAATTCCCTCTCAAGATGAGCTTTAGAGAAAATTCATCTTGATGTAATAATAGAAAAAATATCACATCATATGATAGTTCACTAGCAACCATCTATAGTAGCTCTCTTGTTATGGTGTATAAGACCTCTCACAATGTTAGATCAACTCCTCTCGACAAAAGCCACACGACCTCCAAAGTGGGCAGCCATACTATATCAAAGCTTCTTAGATAGAAGTGACATTGCCTCCAATGAGTTGTGTCACCAAACAAGGGTTGAAACCCTAAAATTTGAGTTCTTTGATGATGTTGGACAATAGATGAGGATGTGAGGGCATGAGTCAATATCAAACAAAGGCGACATTAAAATTGATGGTAACGAGATGATAGATAACATAGAAAAACCTTAAGGGATAAACCCGTAGAGGAGGAAATAGTGAAGGAAAGGTGGTGTTAGACAAAAACCCTAAACGAGATAACCCTAAGTGGTTGGAATAAAAAATGAAAGAAGAGTTGCAATCCATCTATCATGATGGATGGACTATAGCTATATATGAGATTGTGAAGAACTGTAGTAAAAGAGGTAGAAATACAGACATGTGGTTCTATGCAACTGTGACATAGAGAGAATAGAGGAGGGTGATGCAGAGCACAATAATAATGAGTATGCTGAAGACAATAGGCCCACATGAGGGTGAGGGGCTGGCAGAAGATGTCTTAGCACAACACGAATGAAGGTTGTTAGAAAGGGGAAGAGTTTAGTTGCATGACGAAAGATGACTAGAAGAGGCCCAACACAACACAAATGAGGTCACTAGAAGTAGCCAGAGATAACCTAAGGGGAGCTGCTAGAGGGACAATAATAGAAGAGCATGCCCTCGAGTAGTGGGTTTTATAGGTGCATGTATACAATAGGGGACACCACAAGTGAAAAGGACATGAGAGGTAGATGGAGGAAGAGAGAGAGAGAGAGAACCTCTATCTCAAAGACATTGGGGAGAACGACTAATAGCCAAACTCACTCTCTTTCACCCCTATTGTCTCTTAAATAGGGACTAACCCTACAACAAAACTATTAAAATGCCCTTACAAATTATAACACTCTCCCTCAAGATAAACTTTAGAGAAAATTCATCTTGACATAATAAAAAAAATCATATTATATGATAATTCACTAGCAATCATCTATAGTTACTCTCTTGTAATGGTGTATAAGACCTCTCACAATGTTAGATTAACTCCTCCTAACAAAAGCCACGTGACCTCTTAAGTGAGCAGCCATACTAGATAAAGGCTTCTCAAATAGGAGCGACGGTGTTGTCTTCAATGAATAGTGGCACCGAAAGTAGTATTGGATAAAAACCTTAGAAGTCACAGCAGCGGGTGAGAGATAGTATTGGATAAGGGGTGATGTCAGAAAAAAACCCTAGAGGTTGTAGTAATGGATGAAAGGTAGTGCTAGAGAAAGAGTGATGTCAAATAGAAACCTTAAAGGTCATAGTAGTAGATGAAAGGTATTGTTAGACAAAGGGTGATGTCAAACATAAAATTTAAAGGTTGCATCAATAGATGAAAGGTGATGTGGGGTATGATGATGCTGCAAGGCACAACAGTAATGATGACAACATGGGGCATGACAATGGTATAAGACACAATAGTAGTAATAGTGACAGATAATATACCCACACTATAGTGGTGGTGCAAAGGCTGCCAAAGAACACTAGACACAACATATGAGGGGCTGCATGAAGGTGTCATGACACATCACAAACGAAAGTTGCTGAAGAATGTTAGACACAACATATGAAGGGATACATGAAGGTGTCATGACAGAGCACAAATGAAGGCTGCCAAAAAGCAGAAGAGTCCAGTCATAGGATGAGAGGCGACTAAAAGATGTTATACACAACATGAACAAGACCAAAGAGGCAACATCATCATAAGGGGAAGTAATAGTAGCAACATAAGGGGAGCTACTAGAGAGGCAGCTATAGGGGAGCATGCCCTAAGCTAAAGGCTCTAATACATGTAGATTAGTGGGTTTCATAGGTGCATGCATGCACTAGGGGACAACATAAGAGGAAAGGAAAAGAGAAATATATGGAGAAAGAGAGAGAAGGAACCTCTATCTCAAGGATAGAGGGGAGGATGAGGATACCCAAACTCACTCTCTCTCAACCCTATTGTCCCTTAAATAGGGTTACACATTATAAAATGCCCTTACATATTATAACATAATCATTTAAAGACAATGCCATTTAATTATTTGGGTTTTATAGGAAAATTGAAAATATATAAAAGCTACACATCAATAGGAAGAAGATACAAATTACTAACAATTAAGTTATTATCATATAACATTACTATAGTTTCATTAATAGAATTAATATCAAAATAAAAATTATGAAATGATCCCCTTCACAATAGTCATATATGATCACCATTCTAAAATGATGACTAACACAATTGACAAGATTTATTTGTCTAGGACTCCTAACTAGTGTAAGGGTCACATAGTTTTTGGTGAGTGCCATGACTTTGTTTAGAACTGAGAGAGTTTCTCCCAAAAAAAAAGTTAATAAGAAACTAAAAGGACATGTGGCCCAACTCTAGATGTGAAATCACCAACATATACATGCAACCAAATGATAGAAAAAGATTACTTTTTAAAGGGGAATGCCTCTTCTTATACAAGTTGGTGAGTTGAGCTACTCTATGCCCACCCATATAGACGATATGTGTACTTGAAAATTTTTCCCATATTATGTAATAAATTGATCATATTTTCAAGGAAAGTTATCAATGTTTAACAAATTGACAACACTTACTGACATGAAGGCACTTTTTAATTGTCATATAATTGAGCTCTTCAAAGAGGGTTAAGGTTTCCTCCAACAAGTTTGGAGAGATAAGCCCAATGATATTCTAATTCAGCCCTAACATCTCATTTTATACTAGGCACAACTTGTCATCCATCACGCCAAGTCAATCCATTAATAGAGGTGAGGCCTTGGGCCTACCTCCACTTTAGGCCTAATGGCCTAACAATACTGTCCTCTCTGACACCTTGTCCCTAGGGTGTAGTCTCACAAATTATTATTAAAGGTTGACTAGTAGCTCCTATTTCTTGTCTTCAATTGAAAGTTCTTCCAATGAATTAGGGCTTTGGTATCATGCATAAATTGTCATCTATCCAACACATCCTCTAGTTTCACTACTCACTTTAGATCTACATCCAAATGTTGTAAAAGTGACCTTGCTTCAAGATCATGGTCAACCACTTTCTTCAACTATGAGATAGAAAATGAGTTGATTTTGAGCAAAAGGTGGTAGGCCTAGTGTGTAGGTTGTGGTGCCAATTCTTTATAAGACTTCAAAAGAGTCAAAATAATGGTGGCCCAACTTTCATTGCATCTCTAAGCTAGTGAATTCACTTTGTGTGGATGGATTTTCAAATACACTTGGTCTCTTAATAAAACTCTATATCTTGATGATGTCAATTTACTTGAGCCTTCATGTAAGCTTGATCTCTAGTTAAGTGTTTATTGATTAAGTCTAAGCAAACATCTCAATCCTACAAGTATAATTTTAGAGTAGAAGGGTTAGTTGATGGGGTCTAAAATTAGATGATGGGAGAAGGATCGTGCCTATGAAATACTTTAAAAAGTGTCATTTTTAATGACTAATAAAAACTAGTGTTTAACCATAATTATGTCCAAGGGAACTATTTTCTCCACATGTTGAGATGATCACAAGAAAAGCAACCTAGATATGTTCCCAAATATTTGTTGACCCTTTTAGTTCACCATTTATTTTTAGATGAAATGATATGTTTATTTGCAATTTTTTTATCTACAAACAATACACAATGTGTCAAAAAATCATTTAAGAATAGTGTCTCTATTAGAGATGATAATACAAGGTATGTCAAAAAATGTATGTATTTTGTTAGTGGGTTCACTACAACTAGTATTACATTTTTTTCATGTGACAAATGAAGTCTTATAAAATCCATGATCAAATCATCTCACATAGTCTAGAATAGGTAGGGATTGGAGTAATCTAGCTAGTGATAAAGAGTCCACCTAATGTCATTGACAAGTGAAGTAAATCTCCACAAACTATTGAATTTGTTTCTTCATGCCTACTGAAAAAATCATACGATATCTTTTTGTAGGTGTGTAAGAACCCCTAATGACCCCTTTGTAGGTTGTTGTGATATTCTTTAAGTACCACGTAAATGAAATAGATGTGGACGACAGCACCAACCTTTGTTTGTGAACATTATAGACTTGATTACCTTGTAATGCATTTGTAATTACCTTACTTGGGTTGGGGTCTACTGCCACCTCCCTTATAAGTTACTATAGATCAATTAGTGAGGGGTGATGTATCATGATCACTTGTATTTCAACTGTTGTCATCACCCTAGAGAGCATGTCTATTGTCACATTACATTTATCCATCTTGTACTTGATGTGACAATTGTACGGAAGTAGCTTGGCAACCCAACATTGACATTTAGGGCGAGTATGACACTGTTCTTGTAGATATTTAAAGTTGTAGTAGTCAATGCATATTATGAGCACATCAAATATTTGTGCCACTTTTTCACTACCAATATAATCACGAGAAGTTTTTTTTCATATATGGGCTTCATTTGATTGTGAGGTGATAACTATTGGCTAAAATAAGTCACTAGTATGTCCTTTTGCATTAATATTGCTCTCACATTGTGGTAAGAAGAGTCAATTTCTAATTCAAATTGTTGAGAAAAATCTAGTAGTACTAAGACTATATTAGAACTCATCTTAGCCTTTAGTTCTTATAATACATCTTCTACTATATTTGTTTATTAAAAATTATCTTTCTTTAGTAGTTTGTTGAGTAGGGCAGCCACTTCAACATACTGGGCAATAAACTTCTTGTAATACCTTGTCAATTCAAAGAACCCCTTGAATTCTTTGGTGTTCTTGGGTCTTGACCAATGTTTCAGTGCTTCCACCTTGCCATTGTCAGCCTTGACTTCTTGTGCTAAGATGCAATGTTCATCTAACTTATTGTAAATCAAGATATCGTCAAGAAAAACTAATATAAATATTCAAAAGTGTAGTCAAAATATCTAATTTATTAATGCTTGGAAGGTGGATAGTTCATTCCTTATCCCAAATGACATCATTACAAATTTGTAGATCGTGAATTTCTTAACCCAAGGTTGTCTTCTAGATATCTTCCTCTCGGATGTGAATTTGGTAATACTCAAAGTGTAAGTCTTACTTTGAGAAGTACACATCCCCATGTAATTCATCAAGTAACTCATCCACTATGAGAATTAGAATTTGTCTATGATTATGTCCCCAATTCAATGCCTTGTAGTCCATGCACATGTCTCAACTCCTTTCCTTCTTCACCAATAGGGCTAGATTGAAAAATGTATTCAAAGAATGTTATACACGATCCTCTACCAACAAATTTTGTACTAATTCCTCTGTAGCATTCTTTTAGTGATAGGAGTAACAAAAATGACACACATTGATTGGTGCTATTCTGGGTAACAAATCTATGGCATAGTCCACAACTTGTTTGTGGGTACCTTTAGAGGTTGAAATACTAAAGGAAACTTCACTTTTAGGCTCTCTTTCGGCAACCAAACCTTTGCTACATACAAGATAGTTGTTGATGCCTCCTCTCTAGTGTTTGTGTTGTCCACAGCTGCCTAAGTGAAGTTTTGATACACTTGTGCACATTTTAATGTCAATATTGAGTTGGGGATATTATGGTCTCTTGGAGTATCTTGGTCTTCTCATTCGATGTGAAAATAATTGTGAGTAGCCCCTAATGAGTAGAGGTGCATCCCAATGTTTGCAGCCATTGAACTTTTAAGATCACATCTTGGGTGTTACTTTCTAGTGGTAGAAAACTATCTATAATATGTATACCTTGCACACACAATTTGACATCAATGCAAATCTCACTTCCTCTTAATTCAACTTCATTTCTTATCACCATACTATAACATATTGTGGCATTGACCTATAGCTGTAAAGTATAAATAAGGTGAGTTGGAATAAAGTTATGGGTCACACATGAGTCAATTAGGATGGACACTTCTTGATCTATCAGCCTCTCCATCAATTTCAGTGTACTAGGCATTACTAGCCCCATCACCAAATTTAATGACACTTCTACTTGCGATAACTATTCTATTATCCCTACTAAAAGCTCGTTCTAGACTTCAATGTCTTCCTCCTTGTCATTCTCTTCAATGATTAAAATCCACAATTCCTTCTTACATTTATGACATGGACTAAAGTTTTTGTCACAATAAAAACATTGGCCTCTCGCCCTCCTAGCTTGAAGCTCAACCTCTGTTAAGTGAATCTATCATCTATTGCCTTCAAATTTCTTTGGTCCTATGGCATTCCACTTAGGTGTGAACTTTGCTGGTCAATCTGTCAACTTCACTGAATCTGGTGGTTTGTGTTGCTAAAATAGAGTAGGTGCAGCTTTGGTACAACGGTCTTCTATGTCTTCCATCATGAGATCAGGTGCTCCTTAGCTAATTGGTCTATGTTCATCATGTCCCACAGATCCCTAGATTTGAACATGTTGATCTCTATAACAATCTTCTCATTGAGAAATATGTTCTTCAACATTGATGTGGACAAGTTGGGGATGAAGGTTGACAAGGCTTCAAACTCTTATATGTACTCCTTGATTGATTTGTCTTGTTTGATGCTGAATAAATTGCAAAGCAGATTATAGGATAAAGTTCCTCGTACTTGAGCAATAGTTGACTCTAAAAGTCCTCTCAATCTTTAAAAGGGAAGAACTTTGATATCTATGAGTTCCACTATGAAGTTCTATCACTCATCTTCATGATTGCCATCAAAATCTTATCATGGTCAACTATCTTCATGACTTGGAAATAAAATTCCAACAAGAACAATCACTTGACCACATTATCCCCACTAAACACCAAGAGGTTTATGTGGGCTCCATGTTTAACTTTGATCTGCTAAGTCCAAACTTCTGTTTGGGCATGTAATGCCATTGAAAGTCTATCTAGGCTGCCGTACAAGCTCCTCTCTATGGGAAGATAGTCATTCGGCTTGCCTATAAGCTCCCCTTATTTGATGCAATCATCAATGCCTCAATTTGTTCCATTCTTTGCATCACTTGGTTGAGCAAGTGGGTGAAATTGTACTCTATTTGCTTTGTGTGGTCACAAATCACATTCAGGTCATCATCCACAACCTTTAGTTTGTTGTTACTCAGCTTGAGTCCCATTCCTAACTTTGATACCAAGATGTAACGACACCCACATTGTGATCTTGAGTGGACCCAAAAGAAGAAGATAAAGAAGTAGAAAAGAGTTCCCAAAGGTAGAAACTCTACACCCATTATATATGTAGAGCTAGGTTCTCAAAGGGGCTACCAAAAACCCTCCTTAAAAATGTTAGAGTGAGCAAGTGAGGGTTATGGTTTTCTCGTGATGGTTTTGGAGAGATAACCCTGATGATACCTTTAATTCAGCCCTAACACCACTTTTTATACTAGGTGTGACCCTTCATCCATGGCACCTAGTCAGCTTAATACGATGGGCTGTCTTGACCCACCACATTAACAAAGGTGAGTCCTTCAGCCTGCTTCCACTTGGGGGGATAAGTTAGGCCCAATGGCCTAATAAATAATCACAAGTTATCTAAGGTGAGAAAGAATGTGTGAGAATGAATATAATAATAGGAGAATCTGAGAGTCAAACACTTCAACTAGTCGCCCTTTTCTATGTATTTTATCATCATGCTTTCAAACTGACTTCTAATACAAGGTGAGAAAGAATATATTTATACATATTATGTAAATATGTAGTACCGGAATTCAGAAAAAAAAGCTTTCAACAGACAAAAAAATCAAAAATTTGGACGGTTGCTTTACAGCAAAGAACCCTCCTCCACGTCATTTTTCTTTAAAGGACAAACCAAGCTGGGGGAGACCAGCAACTCTGGTTCCTGCTGTTCGTACCAGTTGAAAGAGGAGATTATCTTTGGCGCCTGAAGTAGATTGTAAATATGCTTTACTGAATCATGTTTTAAAGAAAAGGGCTAAATAAAAAATGCAGCAATTAGACGATACAAGGAGGAAATTGGTTAAAACCAGTAGAAAATACCTTGATTGATTCATCATTCTGATAATCCAACTGACGCCACACCGAGTGGAATAGACCACAGCGGCATGCCCAAATTTCCACACTGGGGTATCTTGAAGAGTTTTAGGAACTTTCATATGACATCAAGCTCACTCTAGAAGGAAACTTCAAAGACATCTTTGAGAATCCTAGTCAATCGTCCACCGCTTTGTTTATTCCAGATCATCTCTTCTTGTACTTCCAGAACTCATCTTTCTTACCTTTCCTCTTTCTCAACAAACCCTTACTGCTATCAATTATTCCTAGCAGGGCACTCTTGTCCTTACGATTCTTTACTTTGGCCTTCACGTCTAGAATTGCCCGCAACTTCCTATAAGATTCAGCTTCAGGCACCTGCCCACTTCTCACCATCTGCTTATGATAGAAGAATGCCTTTGAGAAATCCCGCACTCGAACATAGGCATAGATTATGGTCATATAGGTGACTGAATCAGGCTTCAGATTAAGCGCTGACATCTCCTTCAGCAACTGTGGCAGTTTGTAGTGCTGTCCACCTCTCCCATATGCATTCATCAACATATTATAGGTCATAACAGTGGGTTGTATACCAATCTTTCCGAATTCCGAAATAACATCTCTTGCTTGAACATACAGACCATTCTTTGCTAACCCATCAAGAACAATATTATATGTGACCCTAGTGCCTTCAACCTTGTCTTTCATCATCAATCGCCAAACCGCCATCAATTTTTCTGCATCCCCAGCCCTCCTAAATGCATCAAGTAGGGCAGTATAAGTCTCTATTGAGGGTGTCACTCCTTCAATCTTCATACTCTCAAAAGCTGCAAAAGCTTTCTCGTGCCAGCCACCTACTGAGAATGCATGGATTAAGGCAGTGTAGGAATGGGAAGTAGGCTTTATTCCACTCTTCTTCATTCTTAAGAATGCATTGGCGGCCATGTCACTCAGCTTTCTCTGTCGCCCATAGGCACTAATCAGACAAGTGAAGGACCTTACATTCGGCTTCAGACCCATGGTCTGCATCTCCTTCAGGAGATCTTCAATAATATCAGGTTGCATTCTTCGGCTGTATGCATCCATTAGAATGTTGTAAGTAGCCGTAGTTGGGTGCAGTCCCTTCTCCCTCATCTCCTGGAAGAGACCCTCCGCCTCTTCCACATGATTAGTCTTAACGTATGCATTCATCAAGGTGTTATAGACCATAGTATTCGAAGGAATTCCCTTCTTCTCCATCTCAGCTTGGATGACGAGGGCTTCTTTATTCAGACCCACATCACAGAAACATTTTATGAGGGCACCGAATGCTTCAATCCCCAAGTTAACCCCTTTCCTGTTCATTAATTGAAAGAATTCCCAAACCTGTTTAGAACTGCGACCACTCTTCCTCATGACAGTAATCAGGATGGAACAAGTGACATTATCTGGTTTGACATTGTTTGTTTCCATTGCCTCATACACTGTCCAAGCATCATCATACCTGAGAAACATGAATAATTTCGCCACTTGTGATAAATGGAAACCTTGTATATAGCTAACCATTTGACATGTCAGAACAAAACAGAAATGAAAATTTGGGACAAATTTATGAGAGAAAAAAGTTTATTGCCAACATCATCAGAAACCCTTTTTATGATAAACTTCTCTCTGATGATTTGGTGGTGACATTAAAATTAAATATCAATCCATCTCCAAGTTTACAAAATCTTGAGATCAGTTCATCATATAAGTGTTTTTGATTATGGTGAGAACAAAATTAATCAATTACCTATCACTAAGTTTTTTCGTCAACACCAAATCCTGACAGAGAAGGGTGAATGAAAAATCTCTCCCCCATTCTACTCTGGCACATATCACATTCATATTTAATAAAGCCAAATTCATTATATCTACACTGACTCTGTCAAAAACTTTTTCATCTTCCTATTTTTCTTTTTGAAATCCTCACCAAAATGTAATGATATCTCTTATAATGTTCTCGTTATTCTTGTCACTATACATCTCGTTATTATTTGTTTCTCTTTTTTTCCCATTGTATTCTGATTACAACTGCTTCTTCTCATCCATTTATCAAAATATTTGATATTTATCTTAAAGTGATGTGGTGTGTTTATATTCAATTTTTTATTGCATTATTGCTTTCAGACATGATGATATACCACTGCATATCATGAGTCACTTATGTTTCAGATTAAGTGTTTAGAGATTTTAACTCATAATTATCTACTAAAAAGGATCAAACATGCTTCAAGCAAAAGTGTTTTTGACCCAACACAGCCAAAGGAGACTTAGACCTGAATTAGCCAGAATATGTAAGAAGTTCAGTCTGTCGATCACTGGATTGCAGTGTCATAGAAAAGAAGAAACAGAGGACGAAGAAGTGGTTGCTTACCTCCCAGAGCATGCCAATCCTGAAATTGTAGCGTTATATACATGAACGTCCCTAAACCTCTTTGACCTCGGGAGATTCTTGAAGAGGGTCATCAGCTCCCTCCCCTTCCCAGCCCTGCCAAGCACCGGAAAGAGGACTGAACAAGACCTGGGGGTGACCAGCGATGCCCGCTGAAGACCCATCCACTCGAAAAAATAGAGGCACTCCGAGATCAGGCCCTCCTTCCCCATCCTCGCCAGCAGATGGATGCAGTCACCTTCGTCCACCTTCCCTTCGAATGAGCCCAACAATTCCCCTAGCGTGGAATTCTCTGCAATGTTACGTGCTATTTTCAAAATTTTGTCCACGACTCCCTCATCTTCGGAGGGAGAAATGGGGATTTCAGAATCGAGTTCTAGCCCTAACGTTATCTCCTCCAGACCGTCCTCCTCGGAATTGACGTCAACAGCGTCTGCAATCCGCCAAGAGGTCCGGCGGTTCTTCTGAAGCGAGGTCCGCCCCTCCTGCTCAGGATCCCGCGTCGGGGCCTTGGACTCGAAGAAGCTCCGGATTGGGTCCGAGTCTTCTCCATGCTCTTCTGCATCTTCTTCTTCTTCTTCACCATAGAACTCCTCTTCTAGCTCCCACCCTGTTTCTCCCTCCTCCGATGATATCATCCTACGCCCTTCTTCCTCCACATCTCCTCCTTCTACTTCAACTTCTCCTGCTACTCCTCCTTCTCCGGCGTCTGCTACCAGCCCAAGATGAGGGAGGAAAACTGGGGACTGAGGAGCACGGGAGACAATGGAAACCGCAGCGGAGACAGAAGCCCCAGCATCCGATTTAGCAGAAGCTTGCGAGGCGATGGACCGGTGAGCGCCAACGGAAGAGAGAGCAGGAGAGACAAGCGCGGGCGACGGGTTTGAGCGCGCGCTGGCGGGAAGGAGGAAGAACGAGTGCAGGCGGAAAGCCATGGGAGGGCGGATGGATAGAGCAGGCTCTCCCCCAAGCTCCACTATTTCACTGGTTCGAGAACCGGAATCGGTCCGACCGAGTCCAACCGATTTCAGGCCTAACTGCTGACGTGTGCATTGTAAATGTCCTCGTTGATCTGAACCGTCCGCCGTCCGACGAATCTACACGTCGGCACGCGAACCCAATAAGAGGATTAAATGGGCCTGATGGCCCATTTTTCGTCCCTAATGGGCCCAAAAGGAGGATGGCCCAAGGTTCCGTCTGGAGGCCCGTTTCCCCGCCGCGTTGACTTGACTGAGGATTCCTTCCGCTCTGCAACTTCAGCATCGCCGTAAATGCGTGACGCCTACAGCTAGTCTCTCCTGTACGTTTCCTGAGAACCTCTCTCTCTCTCTCTCTCTCTCCTCCTATCTACCTGCTTGGCGCAGGGCTCTCTGCAGTGCGCCACACGCTAGTGTAATACGGTCAAACAAGGACTCACTCCCTCTCTCTCCTTCCCTCTCTCTCTCTCTCTCGATCTCTTAAAAGCGACGGCGCTTCTCCTTATATTATATATGCTACCTCGTTAACCCGTAGACGGAGACAACGCTCTGTAGAGAGAGAGAGAGAGAGAGAGAGAGCGTGTACGAAGCTTGAGACCGATCCGGCACAGTCGGTGCCCAAATCTTGTAAGCATTTTAAACAAGCAGTTCCATCTGCACAAGCTACGAATGTCCTGGGGGAGGAATTCGGCGGCGAAAAGAATTTAACAGGAGGCAAGCGAAGAAGAAGAAGAAGCCGCCGGAGGAGCCAATGTACACCGCCGCCGTGGAGATCTCCTCTCTCTCCATATTTACAGGCGGCGGAGTGAAGGGGAGAGAAGAGACGTCAGTCGGGCTTGATATGAACAGGGAAGGAAGGGTAGAATGAACAGCTAGCTGGCCAGCTAGCTACTAGCTTAGGTCAACGTCGACCCTCTCGGGCTTGGCCCGCTCGGTCTGGTCGGCGAGCTCGACGCCGAGCTGGCCCTTGTCCCCGGCCCCGAACGCGTACAGCCGCCCGCTCTCGGTCAACGCGAAGGTGTGCGCATTCCAGTAGATCGAGTTGGTCAGGCTGATCTGCACCACCCGCTCCTTCATCTCCTTGAGCGACGCCACCAGCTCCGGCCTCAGCACGTTCGCGTGCCTGTTGTTCCCCTGCACAGACAGAGAAGAAAGAAGGATCAGTCACTGCCCGCAGCTTTTTTTCTTTCTCCGGGTCGTGGAGGGAGGGAGGGAGGAGGAGGAGACCTGGGCGGCGGCCGGGTCGTCGGCGGCGGCGGAGTGCCCGAGGCTGGAGGATTCGCCGCAGCCGAAGGAGTAGACGTCGCCGTCGTCGGAGACGACGAAGGTGGTGTAGTCGCCGGTGGCGACGTGGGAGGCCTTAACGTGGAGGAGGGAGTCGACGACCTTGGGGGCGGACTCGCAGTCCTCGTTGCCATGGCCGAGGCAGCCGTAGCGGCCCCAGCCCCAGGTGCAGACTCGGCCATCGCGACCCACGACGGCGGCGTGCCAGGCCCCCGCCGCCACCACCGTCGGCTGCAGGTTCAGCGCCTGGAACCGCTCGATCAGGCGCGGGTACCTCTCGTCCGTCCTCGACCCATGCCCGAGCTTCCCTCCGAGGCCGCAGCCCACGGAATACACAGACCTGAGGATCGAAGATGTCAGCAAGAACAAACGCATATGGATGAGCAGAGACCAAATCGACGTAGGCTTTCAGAGGTGGAAGGACTGAAAATCTGGATCTTGGAGCGAAGTTCTTCAAAATCCTCGGGAAGGACCGGAGATGGTGAATAAGCTGCTTACATCCCGCTCGGTTGGCACGCCAGCAGCAGGAGGTAGCAGTAACCGGCGGCAATCTGAACCACCGGGATGTCCTCGAGGGCGCCGAGCAGGGGATGGGGCTCGAGGTCGTTTGGCTCCGTCTGATGGCCGAGCCTGGCGTCGCTGCCCCAGGAGAAAGTGTAGACTCTTCCCTCTCGCGAGAGCACCGCCGTGAAGAAGTTGGCGATGGCGGCTTGGACGACGAAGATGTGTTTCAGGGATTCCACTGGTCTGGGGGTGGTGACGAGCGTGGAGCCCTGAGCTCCGCTCTCGCCCTCCCCGAAGGAATCCTTGCCGAAGGCGTAGACGTGGCCCTGGTCGCTGATCAGCATCGTTCTCCCCGCCCCAGCGGCCGCGTGTATGATCCGGATCCCTACCAGGGATCTGCAGAAAAACCAGGATGGATGATCTTCATGGCCGGCGAGGGGAAGAGGAAGGGAGAATCGGAAGGAATAAAATATATTAGCGGTAATTTTTCTGGGAGAACCTGATCAGGCGGGGCTTCCACTCCTCCTCCAAGGTGCCATGGCCGAGCTGCCCCGAGCTGTTGGACCCAAACGAGTACACCTGCCCGCCGGAGGTGACGGCGATGCTGTGGCCGGGGCCGGCGACGGCCAGCGACTTCTCCCTCCTGCAACAGGCTTCTCCGGCCAGCAGGAACCTCAGAACCAGCTTCCATGAGCCCCCGCACCTCCGCTTGATGATCTCCGCTTCCTCGGGAGTGACGGACTTGAAGATGGCTCTCTTCCGGCACATATCCAGCGCCGCGAGCTCGGCTATGGACAGATTACAGTCCGGGGGGTAATTCGCGGGCTTCCGGAAGAAGGAGCACGTCGCCTGCAACGAACGCAGCGCCAAATCAATTGCATTATCAATCCCAAGATCGAGGGGAAGAAGGAAAGGTGGGCACTGGCCTCGAGGCTGGCGAGGTCCTGAGGCTCCAGACTACAGCCGGTGAGGACATGGAGGACGATGGAAGGCCTCGCCGCCAACGGGAAGTCCCCCGGCGTTGACTCGCCGAAGCAATGCCGCTGCTGCCGCTGGAAGGTCAGCGACAGGGGCTTCTCGACGATGTTGTGATACTGCACGGAATGCCCGGTGCCACTGGTGGTGGCATCCATGGCCGCAGAGCTTCGTTGCCTTCCGAACCAGAGAGCTAAGACGGCGGTTTTCTGTGGATGGAGGCCGCCTCGCTGGCTGGAGAGGGCTACCCGTCACCGCCGGAATGGAATCCCACCTCGTTCTCTGCGCAGGAAAGAGGAACACATGACAGCAGCTCGTTGACTCTCAGAGGAGTTTTCAGGAAGTTCTCCGGGCGTATCAGCTTGGGAACAGTTCAGCTAGGCCTGAAAGACATCCGAGGCGAGGCGTTTTGGTCAGAAAAACAGAGCGTCAAAATGCGGAAGGATCAGAGACGAGAAGATTCACAGATATTCATCAGTTTTCCCCCCCAAAGATACAGATGGGGAAGGGAATCTTATTAAGAGAAAAACAATTTTTTTTCTGATCGCAATCCATAAGCGTTAACAGATGGTTTAACAGAGTTGTATCATCTGGTCCTCAAGATGATCCGATCGAGCATCGCAGAAACAGAAAGGCTTTCAGGAGGACGATCTGAATACAAAGAACTGGAAGAGGAAATCGGCATGAGGAGGAAGGAGGGAGCAGTCCAAGGGGGATTAAGGCCAGAAAATCTCTGAGTCTGTAAATGTTCTAACCGAACACACCCAAAAGTAAAGATTAGAGGACAGGGAGTTGTTCTTTCCCCATTGTCATCTGAAAGCAAGTCGCCCATATCGGGCTCGTGGAGACAAAAAAATGATGAACAGAAGGGGAAGAAGACGCAGATTTCGACTGCCCTGACAGAAAGTTTCGCAGAAAATCTGTGAATATTCATTCCAGGAGAAAAGGACAGAAAGATGGACGCATTAGGCCTCCATTAACAGACGATCGGGGCTCGGACTCTCCTCCTCAACACAATAGACGAGTAAGACAGCAGATCGTGGTGCAGAGATCGGACTTTCAGCGTACCAGAAAGTTCCTCCGTATCAGCGGTGGTGTTCAGACGGAGAAATCCAGTCGAGAAAACCATGCGCAGAGGAGGAAATCACGATTATTCATCCCGGAAGAGCCAGAACTCGCGATGCGGGAGGCCATCCAGGGGGCGACGCAGATCCCGGCGGCCCATCAGATCGGCAAAGCGGACGGCGAAAAGAATCGCGTTCTCCGGGGGAAGAAGAACAGAAGCCAATCCCACTCCAAACCCGGCCGATTGCGTCCGATAATTACCGCCGTATTGTGATCTCAGCGGGCAATCTCCGATTCCCCTGTTCCTTGGTCCTCCTGCAAACACTGATCTCCGCTCCCCCCTTTCTTCTTCCCCCCGTCTGGTTCTCCCCCTTCTCCACGTCTCTCTCCCCAGCGTGCTCCGCCTCTCCCTCCTCCCCTCTCCGTATATAAAGGAGAAGGGGGGCTGGAGATGACGAGGTGGCTATAAAGAGGGGCAGAGACGCAAAGGAGCAAGATCCCCCCATATATACACGTAGGTGGTCGCGCCACGTCAGATGCCCCCTCTCTCTCTCTCTTGCTGTGCTTAACCCGACCAGGGAGTTAGGGGATGACCAGAGTTGGGGACGTGGCAGACGATGGAAGGAAATGACGATAATACCCTTCACCGCAGTCAAAACGGCCAGTGATCTTCGCGGAAAACTCACCCGCAGTCAAAACTGGTTCGTTTCATTCGCTCCGAAGACGAGGCCGGTTTTCGAAAAATAGCCAGAATAAATAAATAATCTAAATATAGCCAAGAAAACAATTTTTTCATCCCGTGTATACCGTAACAAATGGCCCTGTTGGTCTGTCCTCTCATGCTGAGACCTAAAAATCTGGTAAAAGAATGAGTTTAGAGGAATGAACAATTCTAGTATTTTACATTTTTAGGAATCTGTTCAATATTTATCACTTTTTTTCCTGCATAACTTCTCACAAAGTCATATTTTCCAGGATAATGGTTAAATTTATCTTTTTAAAAATTAAAATTTTTATTTTATTTTGTATTTTTTTATTATGGGCAGATTTACATGGGAGAGTATGACCACCATGCATTTCATATGGTATAATATCATGACCAACTACTTCACCATAGCATTGAGTTCAATAGATATGACATGTATGCTTACATATAGTTCGTTAATTATCATTATTATAGGTTAAATTTTTGAACTACGTGTTGGGGATTGAAGCATCCTCATTTTTTGGCTGTATTTTGGGGAAAAGAATGGTGAGAACAAATGACATGTGTTTTAAAGAAACATTTTATGTACATGGTTGGATACACATCAATCTTCTTCTAGGAGATCACCCTTTACATACCTTTCCATGCCATAACATAGAGTTGGATCTTTTAGAGCCTAATAGGGCCCAAAAAGATATCAAACTTTACAGCTTCAATGCTAGAAACGTATATATAATGATGAAATAACTCTTTATCTTCTCAAAATAATTGAATGTAATCTTAAAAATATATATAAGTTAGGAGATTTTCTTTCATACCATATTTGGAAGGCTTGAAAAGGACATAACATTCCTAGAAAGAGCTTAAAAATGAAATCGAAGTAAAAAAATGGTGACAAATAACTTAAAAATCTAGGTTAACTCTAATTAATAGGAAGAATGTATATCAAGGCAAAGGAGACATTTAGGAACATGTGCCTA
This sequence comes from Spirodela polyrhiza, assembly GCA_024713555.1. Taxonomy (NCBI): domain Eukaryota; kingdom Viridiplantae; phylum Streptophyta; class Magnoliopsida; order Alismatales; family Araceae; genus Spirodela; species Spirodela polyrhiza. The sequence goes on from CM046530.1 coordinate 5,708,037, forward strand.
AAAATATTTCACAATATTCATCACCCCCACTCAAATTATTGGGTGAATATCTTCCATTCCCAACTTGATTCTTCGCAACTAAATATCATGTAGTAGTTAGCCCTTTAGTTATGATGTCTATTAGTTAGTCACATAAGGGCACAATTGAGGTGCTTCCTAGCCTACTTTCAAACTTCTCTTTTGTTAAATTTCATGTAGATCTCTTTGTGCTTAACTTGATCATAATGGGAATATCATGTACAATGGTAATAGTTAGCATTGTGTATTCTTCAAGTCATCTAGGAGTATTTCACACCAAAAATAACTCTCATATTTCATGAGATATAGCCCTAAATTCAATTTCAACACTTGATCAAGTGATTACATACTATTTCTTGCCATTTCATGCCCAAAAATTACATCTCAAATGTTGATTTAAATTTTGTGATATTGACATGTAATAATAAAGAAAAAACCTTATGAGAATTATGTTTATTGTTTCATTAATGGGAAGATAAAGATCTAAAGTATTGGATCCAATCCACTTCTATTTTATACAAATTTTCAAGAATAATTCATTAAAAATAGTCATCAAAGATATTTTGGAAAAAATACTAAAGACGACAAGTTGACTCAAGCTTTGTGTGTGTTGACCCAAGTGAGTTGGCAAAGAGAGAATTGAAAATGTTTCGATGAGCCAGCCCATGGGTTGACTTTGTAGTTAGCAAATCGAACTTAAGAGAAAAAAATATTTTATCTTTGATCCGACATGTCACACATCTCACACCATACTAACAAGTTTAGAGCAACTCTAATCATGACATGTTACTAGATCAAAATATTCAGACAACGTCATGTTGATATGTATGGAAAGTGATCTGATCAAAAAAATGTCAATCAAAATAGTGTAATTGCAAAAATTGTTGTAAAGTTGACTCAAGGGTCAACACAAGATATGTTTCACCTATCTATATTATAACTCACCAATTTTTCACTATGATTCAATCTAAGTACTCATGAATTTAAGAATTAGATGTTATTTTGAACTATTAGCTACTCTTGTGTTTATAAAACTAGCTACTAAATTACTTTGTGGCAGTCAAATGCTTATCAATGTACTATCACTCCTCTAGTCAGTTTACTAACATTAGAACACTAAAAAGATCATGATACTATCAATGATCTATTACCAATTTCACAAGCATTGACCTATTAAATAACTAAAGGTGCTAATTGTTGTAGTTTCTACTTTACAAAGATAAGTAATTAATATATACAAAAATTAATTATGTAAGAAAAACTAAAATTAATATGGTCTTATGATGAGTCCACCTCTATGGCAGCAAGAGATGTCAATTGGATGGTTTTGTATCACCTGGTGATGTCTCACCATGTGAGAAGGTGCATAAAGATTTCCTAATAAATCCACATTGCTCCCTAAAAAGATTTTGATGAGTATCTGATAAGTCTTCATGATCATGAGTTAATAATTTAATAAGATGATGTTTTTAGACTTAACTCATGATAAATAGACTTATTTTTGTGTTAAATTATGAGAAGTGGTTTCTAATTGATTAATATGCATTTTTGCTTAATTACATGATTTTATAATTTTATTTTGTTGAGAGAAATGAAAAAAAAATATTTGAAGGAAAAAGCAAAAATATTCGCTGGCCAACCTTTTAAATATTTCCATGTATTTATTACATCATATTAAACTTTGAAATATCTTTTTGATGAGCATATTCATTTATTTAAATGGGAAGTGTTAGATTATTACTTTTCTTCAAAGCACGAGAATGGCCAATTGAATGTGAGGTCAGGTTAGTCATTAAAAATTTTATTGATTCATGATGGTAATTTAAATATACCTAGGAATGAGCTTCTCTGAATTGTGTCCACTAGTTCACTATTTTGAACACTATGATCAATGAATTAAAATTTATAAAGATTAAATGTAAACCATTATACCCAAATTCATTAATATAATCTATTGATCCAAACATTCAAACCAATAGTACTGAAAATTTGGTATTAGTATCAACAATCTAATAAATATTGTACATAATGAATTAAACATTATAATCAACTTCAAAAAAGTGATGTAATTGTTAAAATTTTTAATCCACAATTAATAAAATATTCTTAACATGATATTAAAATCATCATTATGAAATCTTACGTAGTAAAACTTCTAATCTGTACATTAAATGCAATCATAAAGTGCAATCATTAAAACATTTAATACACAATTGATCAAGCATGAAGAGATCATTTCATTTAATTTATTTAAGCTTTAAATTTTCCTTCAGTGGGAAAAAAATTCCAACACATGAGACATTGAAGTACTCTATTTATTGCTTACAAATGGTTTTTATTAATGTCGCATTAACTAGACTAATGTACTAATAGGATATATGCTATATTTGGCCTATTGTGTGATGGGTAAATCAATTTTCTGACTAACCTTTGTAGCTTCTTTTATCTACATTATTATGAGTTCCTTGTTTTCCCATCCTATAGTTTTGTTTAACATGAATGTTTGTTGATTTTCTTTCAAGGCTTTTTAGCCTCCTCAAGTATTTGAGAAATGAAGATTCCTAGTTTGAAATAGGAAACTTTGATCCTAAGGAAATGTTTTAAAATTTTCAATTCTTTAATTTCAAATTCATTAACTAAATAATATCTTTTTTTTTACTTTGTCATTTTTAATAACAAGTATAAGATAAACATAACCATGTATAATGGATAATTATCTCCCTTAACATGCTTAATAAATAACAGATAACCTTTTTGATTTTTGTCTCATGTGCAGAATAAGCTATGTAAATCTGTCAAATCATGCTCAAGGTGATTGCTTGAGCTAATAAACACCAAATGGAATTTTCATAAACACTTGTTCCAAAACGTTGTAAAGGGAGACATTATTCACACTAAACTGTTGTAAATTCAAGCAAAACTATGTTGCTGAAGGTAAAAATAACCCTCACAATATTCTTCTTGGCCATGGGTCATCAATTATGCACAACTAAAAGTAGACTTTTGAAGCTAGCCTTACTTCATATCTTTTCAGAGTATAATCCTATCTAAATCCCACATTTTTTTTGTCTTTAGGCTAGGGAACCATCTCTCAAGTTCAACCTTTTTCTAATACTTTCATCTCCTCTTATATGGCTTGCGCCCATTCTTTATTCTTGAATTTTTTTTTGTACATCAATGCAATGTATAGAAACATTGACTCTATCTTCTGAATATTTTTTCAGTACTTTCATGTTTCATGATATGCATGCTTCGTTGTGCAATTTGGCACCTTCTTAATGATGAAAATCTTTCAACCAACCTTCATCAACAATTCTTGTAATTATTGATTAAATAAAAAAAATTCATCCTAGTTAACTTTTAAAAGAACTATCGAATGTTAAGCTGATTCATCTGTTTTGCATCCAGATTAAATCATTATCATTGTAAGACTTGAAGTCCATCGACGGCAGCCATATCAATCATTTTCTTCTTCTGGATGTATTACTTGAATGTCCTAAAAGAGTTGCCAGCGATCATGAAACTGTGAACACTGGGCTGCCAGAAAACAAGGGAATCAGGGCTGACGTGCAAGCGTTTCTTCTCAAATGCAAGCGCCTCACTTGGGGCAGTCAGGCCTGTCATGCAACAAGCTTGGGCGTTTCAAGAACCATCTTTTACGTGAAATATAACGCAAATAAATCATCATTCCATTTCGGGATCATATCTAAGTCGACTTAGTGGGAAACAACCGTCGTTGCCCCATGCCCACTTTAGAATTCCGTCTTCTATTAACGCATAGTTGTAATCATATATATAACCGTTGGGATCAAAGGTGGAACTTGACAGGCTATTCTAACTGTTTCGGCTGAAAGAGCTTGAGAAATACAAGAGTCTGCCAACGCAACCCAACACAGGTCAAGATTGACAAGAGCAGAAAGAAACAGCATCGTCTAGAGGTAGGAAGGAGAGCGCACTCCCCTCTGAGCAGGAGCCTCCGCCCTGGAGTGCTTGGAAGCTAAGCCACCAGAGAGGGGGGGACTTCTCCTTGACGTGGGGATTGCCCAGGAGGAATGCTTCTCGGAAGTCCTGCTGCAGGAGAGCCCGAGTGGGTCACCACCGGATGGCCCCGCAGTGGGGGGTGAGGAGCTGCCTGCGAGGCGGCCGACAGGCGGCGCACGCGGGGCTCAGCTGGCGGCGATGGGCATAGCCGGCGTGGGGGATGCGAAGGCCGGCAGCAGCCAGCCGCTCGCCCTGGCGAGCTCTGTGTAAGAGAGGAACTTCTCCCGGGCATCGGGAATGTCCAGGGCCAGGTCCTCGAGGGCGTCGCGGACCCTCGAAAAGCCCTTGGTCATCTGGTTGGTGGTGATCAGACCCTCGCTGAAGCATTCCTGGAGCAGCGCGAGAATCCTGCTGTTCTTGCTGTTCTTGCTGTTCTTCTTCTCCATGTCCATGATCAGCGCCTTCTTCACGACTTCATGGCTGAAGAAGGGCATCGCGAGGTCGCGGATGCACTGGCAGGCCTCCCCGACGTGGCCTCCGCTCTCGTACTCCTCAAGAAGCTTCGTTATCTTGTCCTTGGCGTCCTCCACCGCCCAGCCCGAGCCGCCGCCCCAGCATCTGAGGAGCCTCTCGCCGGCGTGGCGGGCCGAGACGAGCGTCCGCGCCATGTGGATCGTTTCGCTCCCGCCGCCGCCCGGTGGGAGCCGGCCGCCAATCTCTGCCAGGTTGAGGGGGACCAGCGTGTCATCTATCACCGCCCTGGCGAGGAAGAAGGCGAGCTCGCTCGAGGCGTCGAGGATGTCCAGCGCCGTGTCCTCGGCGTCCTCGAGAAGCATGACGAACCCGTCGACGATGTCCTCCGTCGAGAACAGCTCCGCCCGCAGAGCCGAGAGCAGGACGGACGTCATCTCCTTCTCCCTGTTCTTCCTGTCCATGGCCAGGGTGATCAGCTTCTTCAGGAAGATGGGGTTGTACTCTGGAGCGGCGAGCTCCCGGAGGCTGCGAACCAGCTCCGGAATGTCGTCGGAGAGGAAGTACTCATGGATGATGGCCACGGCTTCTTCCTTGTACCGCCTCAGCTTCCTCTCGTCCGCGTCTAGGGTTTCTGACGACGGCTCGAGCCATCCCTCGGATATGGCCCGAGGGACCAGCGACTGGAAGGTGAGCTTCGCCGAGGGAATGTCCAGGGACAGATCGTCGAGGGCCTCGGCGAGCCGAAGGAAGCCCTTCGCCATCTGACTGGAGCTGATCAGGCCCTCCTCAGCAGCCTCCTTCAAGAGCCTCAGAATCAGCGGCTCCGACGCAGGGGCCTCCATGGCCAGGACGAGGGCCCTCTTCACGACCTCATGGTGGAAGAAGGAGACCCCCAGCTCCCGTATGCACCGGCAGGCCTCCGCCGCGTCGCCGTTCTCTGTGTACTCTCTCAGCAGGTCCACGATCTTCTTCTTCACCTCTTCGACGGTGACGTGGGTGCTGCCTCCCCATCTCCGCTCCACGAGCTCCGCATGGTGGGGCGCAGACAGGTAGCTCTTCTCGGCCGTCTGCACGACCTGGAATCCCTTGGACGTCTCCGAGAGCTTCGCCATGGCCCTCTTCAGGAAGGCCGGCGGCAAGATGTCGTCGACGACTGCGCGAGCGACGAAGAGGGCCAGGACGTCGACGGCGTCCACTATGTCGAGCGCCAGATCGTCTGCAGACTCCAGCAGCATGAGGAACCCTTTGCTGATGTGAGCGGAGTTGAGCACGTCCGCGTACAGAGCAGACAGCAGGACTGTGGACATTTCTTTCTCCTTATCGTGCCTGTCCATCGCCATGGACACGAGCTTCTTCACGAAGAAGTGATGGTACTCGTCAGAGCGAAGATCTCGAAGATCTGAAGCGGCCAGCTCCACATCACCCGTGCTGAAGTATTCCTCAATGATTGCGACAACAGCCTTCTTGTAATCATCTACAGGGCTGGAAACGGCAGCGCCCACAAGCTCGTATGGCTCCTAAGTTCATGCCGCATTAAAAAAAAAAAGGGGTTTTTAAAGCCAGATTAAGAGAAAGCTCGGGTTTAACTTAAACGCAAATTAATTTGGATCCATACCTCGCCACTGTCGTAATTTGGATCATTCTTGTCAATGTGTGTATCGGTATTAGTATCCAGTAGTTTGCCCCATGTGCCCTTTCCGCCAGCACCGTCTGCTTGTCAATATTACAAAAAAAAAAACACAAGATCAGGAGCCAAGCTCACAAATAAAAAAAAAAACAGCACAATCAAAGCTTACAAGGATCGCATGTGATGACAATCTAATAGCAGTAAAGAATAAGTTCCCACTACAAGGATAGCAGAACAGAATACGCTTATGATTTAATCCAACCCAGAAGGTGTAGCAACCAAAATCTACTGCAAGAATCTGAAAGTAAGATGCTAAAGGTTAGCCCTTTATGGACCAGTTGACTGTTTGAAATTTCAACAAATACTGTTAAGGTATTGATCCAGGCTGTTTAGATGGATAAAAAATGCTAAGGAGAGACTAAGAAGAAAATTAACTTAAGAATGGGGGATTGGAGGCAGCTGCTGTTGCAACAGCCGTAACTCATTGAGGACCAACACATGCATCACATTTTTCACTTTCTTAGTATCTTCATTTTCTTTGGCTTGATTTTTTTTCTTTCCATATCTTCCCCAGCCTTGGCTCATTCATCATGGCTGGGAGAAGGTATTTTGTCTCAGACGTAATTGCAACTGGTTCATTTTACTTCCACACGTTAATCAAAAAATTTCTGAACTATGAGCCATCCGGTTGACATTTTAATCCCCCCCATATATGTCAGATTCTATCAGGTAGCATTATTTATGCTATTCTGAGCAGAACGATTCTCAACTTGAAATCACACAAAGCAAAACCAAGCCAAGCCAGGACTTATGAGTCACAACCAAACCAGCATCTAAATCAGGTTTTGCAGCTCCAGCACAATACACCATAAGCCAATCTTATCTCTTATAATTTAATCACTGCACATAATTTTCCTCTCAGAATACAGACTGATTACGAAAACGCAGATAAAGGTAAGACTACTTTAAAACTGACTACGGACTTCCCTGCTTATCCTTTGTGATTGAAAATTAAAGCTAAATGCGTAATCTAAGTCCAAAGGAAGAGGAACGTGGTACCCTAGCAGATACCACCGTTAGATGTAAGAAGGAATCATGAAATCATACCAAAAAACGTGTGCCCACAAGGTCCAACAGCCCCTTATGACCAAATACATGTAGGCTCCAAAATAGCAGTAATTAATTCAATAGATGCCTATACCTGGGCATTGCAATCAAGCTCTGAATCAAAAATCGGCCACTTGCTCTCACATTTAAAAATAATAAAATCAAAATGCAAGAAAAGTTAGAAACCGTATTATTTCTCATAGTGGATATTTGCTCATTCTTAAATTTTGACCACGTTTCACCATTCTTACAGTAGGTCAATTCCTCAAAATGCTTTAAATGATGGATTGAGAAGAGGCAGCTAACAGAGTTACATGATCGTCAGCATTCCATATTATACGGAAGGTAAGTGTTGTGTCCAACTATTATTAAGAAACAAAACAGAGAGCAGTCTCGTTTAAAACATAGATCTTATGATAATCAGAATTGAAATTGAAATCGGTCAGTAAAACTAATATATAGAAAAAAGGGAAGGCCCTTTCTCTATCAAGGCCTAGGTTCATTCTACAACAGCCTCAAAAAAAATTCATGATCCAGGATTAATTTCCTCACTAAGACTGCACAAGAAAAAGCATTCCAGTCCCCTCACACTTGTCCACAACACATACGCTCTAATGAATTGGAAGGCAGCGAGGCCTTTAATTGGTTCTCTAATCGGAGAGTTCCTCTTTGTTAACATATAGGACTTTGCTTAAAGCCATGATAACAAGGCTGAATATCACTATCCACCTCCATGATAAAGCAATTCAGGTTTTCTAAAGAAGAAAAATGATGAGAGAAGAAAACCTCAAAGAAACTCTCAAACAGAGGAAAGAAAAACACATTGCCATGAACAAAAGATGGCGATTGGTGTCATCCTGTGAAAAGAAAAAAGTAAAGGAAGTATGAAAGCAGTTAAGATTTGCTCAGCTGAATGAAGATGATGACGTTTTGTAGACGCATATGCATGTGCACCATAGTGAAGCCCTACCAGATATGAATTACTTGATTTATTTTTTCGTTTTCCAGATATTATTACCGTTAATTACAGAAGCAAAAAATAAACTAAAACATCATAAATCCAAAAATTCCACAGGGGACTCCACATTGAGGCCATGATTGAAGAGTCAGCATTCGAATATGGCTGCAGACAGGAAATATTCCTTTCTTGTTTGGAAACTAAGGATTCACTCCCCCTTTCACCATTGATTATCCTGATGCTACTTTATGCACCTACATTGAGATTTTCATTCTGGTCCTCTGCTTAGAAAACATCTCTTTAGACGTCCAACAAACCCCAGTTAAAAACGCTAAATGTCATAACAATCCGCCAACATTCTGCAACCGATAATTGTCAATGACATTCTTGAACTTCCTAAGAATCTTACTGGAGCATCCAAGAAACGAATAGTCATAGAGATACAAGATGACTACACATTCTGACATAAAATATCCCCAGGAGCACTTACAGCCTTGTTATTACTATGCATCAGATGGCTTAATTAAATGGGAAATTACGGGTACAGATGGATCAGAATTTAAAATATATTCATTAAACTCGGAGGCAGAGTTTATAAATCATTTACAGAGATCAAGACATTCCATTATGCAACATGCACACCTTTGACCTCAAAACCTAAGCTAGAGCTAGGTATCCAGAAATTTTCTTAGTGAAGCAGAAAAAAGCTGGCAAGACCACCCCAGAATGCAACATAACATGGAACAGACAGCGGAAAAATCTCACCCAATCAAAATTCATTAAGAGCAACCGGTTAAACGTGATATTCTATGCTGCCTTGAAAACTTGTCCAATCACAATGAAACCAACACTGCGATGAAGGATACGTCTGTAAAAGTAACGAATAAATGAGGTCAAACAGCCCAAGACTACAAACCCTTTTTCACACGAACTAGTTTTCCCGAGTGCGAGCGACGCATATGACGAACAGCGTTTCCCCCGGTGGCCCCTCTCCCTCCCGCAGCCGGCGCTTTGAAGTTTTGGTCATTGAGCATGGACGAGGGTGATTTGGGCGATGATGACAGTCCCTCCGCGCTCTGTACTGCGATCTTCAGAACCTCCCTCTGCTCGTCTGTCAGGAACCCCTCGTTCTTCAACGCCATCCCCACTGATGGTCACTCCGCCAACTACTCCCCAAGCAGCAGCCTTCTAGTGCCAACAAAACGCAAATCTAGCACAGGGAAGAGAACTCCCGGCGAACAAATCGTACTGAAGCTCCCTCCACCCGCGAGATAGAACTGTAACCGATCTTCTCGCCCAAACTAAGCCGTCGGCCAAGGTGAGGGTTGCCAAAAAGGAACGCAGTGGTTGAACCCTGGGGATCGACCGAGGCGGGGCCGGCTGCGGGGAACCTCCTCGCTGCCCCCCTCCCGATCCCTTTGTCCTACGACTCTCTCTCTCTCTCTCTCTCTCTCTCTCTCTCTCTCTCTATTCCTCAATCCTCAACTCGGCTCACCATGGCCTTCTGCTGGAACAGGAAAACAGTGTTATATAAGGTCCATGGATTTCTTCTTCTATTTTACACGTCACCACGAGCCGTCCCCTCGAACCAATCCACTAAGAGTATGAACAGCCACGTACGAGGTTCGAAACTAGCCATTCATAGCCGAACACGTCAGACCAAAGTGAGTTACATCCCTCCACGGAGTCGTGCTCCTTCGGACAGCGCCTTCCCGAGAACTGGGTGGCGGCTCAGCGCGCCAAGACGCACACGTGGGGAGGGGGAGCTGATGGCATCTTTCTACTTTTGGTAAATGTGAAGCTCAGCTGACGGTAGCATCTCCCAGAACGTTGGGCGCCGCTGAGAACCTGGTGATTTATTTCGTTTTCCGTGTTTATTTCAAGGGCTATTTGGAGGGAAGCCCAGGGAAATTGTAAGAATGGAAATTTATAATTTATTTATTTTAAAATAGGTTTCGAAGGGCACTGGGCAATTATAAAAATCTCATGAATCAATAAAAATACTTCTACCAGATTGGTTCAAAAAGATTAAATGATTTTTATGGTGGGTTAGTCTCATGATTCTAAGGCTGGGGGCTATGATTCTATGGGGCTCAACTTAGAAAAGGGTTGTGAAAGGGGTCCAAGTGGCAATCTCCTCTCTCCTTAGGATACGTACAAGAAAACTCATTCCACCATGGATTGAGTGCCAATGAATCAATTGCTAGAGACTTGCCCAATTGAGCTCTCTCTCTCTCTCTCTCTCTCTCTCTCTCTCTCTCTCTCTCTCTCTCTCTATCTATCTATCTATATATCTATCTATCTATCTATCTATATTCATTTGATAGGTTGGGTAGCTCCAGATTTTCATGGTCAGCTATGATGTACCAAGAAATATTCTCACTATATTCAAATTTGTGCCCAAGTCCTAATAGTATGGTACTTTTTACAAGAGTTAAAACCATATGTTTTTTTCTGATTCATGGAAAGAAACTAATGTGTATCATAATTGAAATTCATCTAGAAAATTGCATCAAACAGCATTGCTTCTTGTTTTTTATTTACTCTCATTTTCATTTTTTGGTCAACTATGATGACCAAGGAAGATTTCCACTACCTTGAAATTCTTATCCAAGGTCTAGAAGTAGGGTATTTTATTTATGAGGGTTAGAAGTATCAAATTCTTTTCATTCATAGAAAGAAAACAATGTCTATCATAATCGATTATGAATATTGACATATTAGTGGGATAAAAACCTAATAGTACAAAGAATGCCAAACTTAGTGAGTTTTGAATGAAGTATTTTTGAAGATGAAGTGTTTATTGGAAATAGACAAGTTGATGGAGAAAAGTTTTCAAATTTTTAAGAATTTCAACAATGATGAGACACACTAGCAAATAGTTTTCACATGTTGGCCTCAAAAACTTATCACATAGTTGGTAAAAATGCAGTTTTCTAATGATTGAATGTCAACTTCTAGTTGCATTAACTCATGTTGATAGACATGATATGCTTGAGTCAACTTTGACCTAAGAGACATGATATCATCAATAACCCTTTAACTTCCATAGAATTGTCAATTTCACACAACAACCTAACAATCCTTTAACTCAACAAATTTTCATAATCTCAAATAAACAATTCAATCATTAAGATTTCCATAGATTTTGCCTTTCACCTAATTAGTTTAAAATAACTTTCATGAAGATTAGTTTCACAATATTCATCCAACAAAAAATTTCACATGATTTATGTTTAGATTTAGAATTCCATTCTTTAAATTAATCTACTATTTTAGAAGGGGGTTTAGTAGAAATCTTAGCTAACTTGTTTTAGTATAATCAAAATTCAATTTTTTTTAAATTAATTCACATTATTTCAGAAAATATGTTGTTTCATTGATGTAAGTTGGTTCTATAATAATGATAAGTTACTTTTAAAGATTAAATGCACTAGTATTATCATGTAAAATCAAGTGCCTATATATCTAATTTCATAGTCTTTTAGCTATGAAATAGCACATAAGATTTATACACAACAAAATCTAATGCCTACATACTCACCTCCAGACATCATCAAGGTAACAATTCCATGCTTCTTTAAGGACCAAAATAGTAGACATCTTTTAAGGAAGACAGAACTAGTCACTTGTGCTATTTATGCCGGAGTCTTCATTTTGTTGATGAAAACATTGAAAATTTTAATAAATTTGAATTAAATGATCTCTTAGTGCATCACTACTAATGGATTAAACCCTTTAATTGCCATACTTTATAGAGCTAAATTTACAATAATATTAGAATCTATAATCATAATTTAGAATTTTTGGTTTATTTGTATCATGGCAGTTCAATTATCAATTCTAATCTCAAATTTGTAATACTTTCATTGATCATGGATTCAAAGTTTAATCATCATTTTAAGTTAGCCAAAATAAAATGAGAGTGCTCAATTGAGACGTTGATTCTAATATTGATTTTGGAAAATGTTTATTGCTTTTGTAATTAAATACTTTAATGAATTGAACTAGGTTTCATAATTCAATTATTTTTAATTAGGAAATATTTGAAAATTAAATTAAATGTATATAATATTTGAAAAAAATTTACAAAAGCACATAATTTCTGATCAGTCAACTAGTTTTCCTCTCTTTTTGGCACACATTTTGCTTATAGGTTCGTCTTAATAGCTTAAAAGATGCATCTGGACATCACAACTCTTCCTTCACCTTTGATGTGGAGAGAAAATTTTATAAGATGAGATTTTCAAGCCTTTAATATTCATTTAAAACAGCTTTTAATGCTTGGAAATTTGACCATTAGTTGTCACGTCAAAGTGTGGAATAATGGATTTTAATGGACGTTTTAATTTTTTTATTTTGAATATCAATATCACTTTTTAACAAGTATGTGCATGCTTATATTGCGGCATAAATTTAGGTCTAAAATGGTTTGAATAATCAGGTGCTAGATTTTCTCTTATTCTTATGAAGCACCAAGATTGTCTCTCAATTTCATTGGCAAGCATTGATTTACCATGACTATGATGATGATGACTGACCGTTGTTCAATCATACAATTCCCTATACAAACTAACTCATTATCAAAATTGGATTTACTGTAGATACTTGCATCTCTAACTATCATTAGATCCCAAGAAATGAACACAAGCATCATCTCATTCCATATAACCTGTCGAAAAATCTTTGATTATCCCAACTTAGCAAACCTTATTGGCATGGTGAAATTACCATCAATCAGACCCCAAATGTGTTGGATTATTAAATGTATATTTTTTTTGATAAATGAAGATATATGAGATCAACCAAAATATCAAATTGTCTAATTCTGAACATACTTGACATGAGACTAAACATAAAAGTATAACAAAAAATCATTGGACATACTTGTGTATGTGAGGTTGAATTTATATATTTGATTAATTTGATTATATGAAAAATATCACTTTATATGTTATTTGAGAAATCATCAATATGAACAAAAAACGTGACAATGAAAATGAAGATTAAGATACTCAAATGAATGAGATTTCATGATTCAAAATATGACACAAAAACTGTCTTTTATGTACTCATATATTTATATCACTATGTCTAAATGAATCTTACATTGAATTAAATGATTGAAGACGTTAATTCACGATGTTATGTAGAATGTATAAATATTAGTGGTTATATTTTGAAAATTGATTTTAAATATTATGACTTATTGAAGTTATGCTTATATATACTATGATCTTGATATATAATTTATACTTAATGACTTTATAGTATCTAAAGTGATTCGAATTAATTTTAATTAATAAATCATAACTTTAAAAAAAAACTTTCATCATCGACTTTATTATCACAATATCAAATTTCTATCAAATTGATTAAAATTGACTCGATTCAAATATACACATTGTCTTAATAACACATTATATTATTTTCTTTTAAACACATCCAAACTGCTAGCACACATATGATATGTGTTTGCCAATGAATTAATATTTATTTTAGTGATATAGATATTTGAAATTTGTAAAAAAAATTACATGATTTATCTATAAATACCTCTATCTAAAGGCTAAATATCTGAAATGATCATAGTTATCTTCTCAATGTGCTCAAGTATTCTACTGAATGTTTTTTTCAAATAAAACTAAAGAGAAAATTATGAGATCCTTGTTGTCTAATAAAAATAAACAAAGTCATTGAGTTGAGTAATATTATTTAAATTTATTTAAAAAATAACTTATTTAAAGTTACAATAACTTTCATCATCTACTAGTAATCAGATGTGAAGAGGACAGTAAAAAATAAGCCTTAAGCTTTATCCTCTTCAATATAATTTTAGGTGCACCCTAAGTCAATTATATTTTTTCAAAAACTACCCACAAAAAACCTTTTATTGTACTGTGGGATAAACCTATGATCAAAATTTATTTAATCATTAGAGAGAGTTGAACTTGTTAATTAACTTTTGGTGATTTAGAGTTGTGAATCTAGAAGATAATTACTAAAGAAATTCTAAGAGAGTTGAAGCTGACAATCAAATTGTGATTAAATGATCAATCCTAATACAACTCATGAATAAATATTAATTTTTGGAGAATAGACATAGGTATTGAGCTATAAAATTTTTAAATTCCTCAAGTATTATACTTATCAATCTAAGAAGACAATAAGTCTTAGACCTTTAAAGAGAAGATCAAGATCACACATGTATAAACTTAAATTTAGATTAAATTAGATAAATTTAACCCTCATTTCTTAATTTTAGTATTGGACTTAACCCAACAAAATACCCTTAAATAAATAAAGTTTTATTTTATCTATTTTGACCATAGAAACCAGATCCGACTTCAAAATGTTTTTAATCCAATATTTTTGAGTCCAAAAAATTGATTTTATTTGTACTACCATAAGAAAGGAGAAAATCACCACTTATTCCACATATCTTTAAGATCAATAGTCAGCATATTCAAATGAACATTTATAACCGAAATTTCAAGACATGATAGTTGTTTGAATGATCTTCTTCCTTTCAAGGTTGTTTGGCTACATTCCTTTTGAATGTATTGGCTTTAAGCTTTCTAAGAGTTTTCATCAGCCTTAGTTGCAAACACTTATTTATTTATTAACTAACTAATTACCTTACCTAAGTAAAAATCTTTTAGGACGAGATAAAAAAGATAATATCACATTGAGTCATGCAAGAAGCAATTCATCTAATTATGATCAATCACCAAATTTAATTAAGAATTATAAGTGAAAATCAATTAACTCATGAGTATGAATGACTTAGGACCATGTGGTTGTTAAGAAGCTGCCATTGGACTAGGATCCTATGAGGGTATTGAAGTTAGGAATCTCATAAAAAGGGCAATGTTCTAATATTCAAAGAATCTAAAATACCTCTAGACCTGAAAAAAGATCTAGTTGAGATTGATATGAACCTGATAATTTAATCCAAGAAGCACAAGACATATATACCTAATTGAGTGTGTCATTTGTGTTGCATTGGATTTTTGGTTTTGTTGATACAATAGTGTAATAGGTCAATGTCTTTAGAAACTTATGCTATGATAATACGTGAAGGTTGTTATTTGGATTCATGATATGTTGCATTAATGATATTTACCTAGTATTTTATTGTGATTCATATATAATTTTACTTATGCTCACAGTATAATGTGTATAATGTTTATATATTATTTTATTGTCATACGTATACATTATTATTTTCGTTGATAATATATTTTTTTCATGATATTCATATACATTTTTAACATTACACATGTTATCATTCATATCTCTTGTTAATATAATTCATATAATGTGTATTCACAACCATATATTATATTGTTTACATCCATGATATACACTATGTTCTTCACATCCATAGATAGTGTTCTTGTTCCAAGGATTATAATGTGTCATCCACATGAATATATTGTGGTATTTAAATTTTTATAATTTTAATATTATTTTCACTTGTATACTAAATTTTCTACCATCACATGGGACGATTTGTGCTTTCACATCTTGTGTTGATCTTTTTTGTTATCTAAAATTATATCTTGTATTATCATTGCTAACCTTATATACTATCTTATTAATGATGATCATGATATTGTAAAATATTCTCATATGTTTTTCCCATTAATGCACTATGATATCTATAGACATATATGATGTTATTCATATGTGGTTATTAAAGTTCACTTACTGCTATTAGAACTCATCAATTATCTCAAGTATCAAATTGACACGATTCTCTAAAATAATTTTAGACCTTAAATTATGTGACAAACATCATCATGCATGTCTTCATTGGAAATATATTTTGAAGAAACAAACAACGTGCCAACAATACCAAGAAATTCATAGTGTCAGAATTGATATTGAAATTACATGATTAATGAACATTTTTGGATATTTTTTTTAGGCACATAATGTAATGATCTTGCTATAGGTTGTTTGTAGCTAGTGATGAAGAAATTTTCTCTTCTATGTTGAAGTCTTAAGATTTAAACTTTTACCCTTCTAAAAGAGAGAAGGGAACCCAAATTTACTAATATACCTATTAAAAGCCAACAAGTGAGAACCCAATCATATATCTATCAAGTGCAACATTTTTATGTGAAGGAGAGTTGTTGCTTGACACAATTGAACCTTGATTAATATTTGAAATTATAAAGATGCCTAAAACATCAATGAAAGGTTCCAATCTTGAAATAATGACGATCTTCAGCTTAGTTTACAGGAAATGAAAGAAAATAGATTATAATGAATCATTATACTAGAAACTTCTTATTTTGATAATGCTAATAATTATATACCATGTCATTGTTGGTATTACGAGGTCAACTGAAAATTTAAATTTGCAATCAATGTTTCATACCACTTTAAGCAGTTTTTTTTGGGTTGGAGCCAAAAGGCTTGTGCTGTGACAATGCAATGATAAGCCATCTAGTGGACCAGAGCCAAAGTCTTTGGGTTGAGTCGTTGCTTGGGAGTAAATTGGTTACTAGTAAATTGTTCTAGTTCAATAAAAACTAGAGCAGTTTACACTGCTTAAAACATGTAATAGTTGAATTGATGAGCTTGATGACTCCTAAGATCGTAGACGTAGGGTGCTATCCATACTACTATAAATTATGTGCTTATTTTATGTGGAACTGTCTTTGCATCCTTTATTTCTGTATCTATTCAGCATCATAGTCAGCAAATAGAGTTTAATCGGAGTATCTCAATAATATTAATTACTATATTTGTGTATTCAATGGTTCAGCACATCTATCTAACTTCTAGTGATTATTATGTTTCTGATGCATCATCTTTGAGCAAAGGATAACCTTCAGACCATACCTCTTAATGCACTGTATTACGTTACTTTTTAAAGACACCTTTCGTCATCCTCAGGTCATTCATTTTGTACCATGTACCTCGTTGTCATGTATAGCTATATAGGCCAAAGTTTGTGCATAGGTTGGTACAAACTAATGGATAGAACACCACATGCCGCTAGATGCATTCGTGGGCAGACACATGGGGACGATGCTGCCAAGCACAAGCATTACATGCATTGGTGTAAGAAAAGGGCTGGAAGCTGTAGTCTACATTGACATGGGTGTGGTCAACTGTGGCTGGGTACATTTAGACACAACCAGATGTGGGCGAGCACAACTGTATGTGGATAGAGAAACATCGTTAGATGTGGACGAAAGAATATGAATAGGAAGAATTCATGGACACAGATCAAAAGGGAGTATTAAATATGTTGAACCTAAGGGGCCTCCCAAACAGGAAACATGAATGAGTAAATGGGGAAAATGGGCAAGAGGATGGATG
Source organism: Spirodela polyrhiza (assembly GCA_024713555.1). NCBI lineage: Eukaryota > Viridiplantae > Streptophyta > Magnoliopsida > Alismatales > Araceae > Spirodela > Spirodela polyrhiza. Next base: position 5,725,541 of record CM046530.1, read on the forward strand.
ATCAGAAAGAGATAAGGGTGGACGAGATAGAAGAAGAAGAAGAGAAGGAGATCGAGGTCCCTCTCCCAAGCTCTCTTCCAGAGTAGACAGCTCATGCATAACTAAGTTCTTTTCTGTTTTTCATTATTAAAAGTCTTTAAATATTACAGAAATGTCACGCCAAGATATTACAAGCACTATTAGGGATAATTGTAAAAAATACAAAAATGATGGCCGCAAAATAATACTGAAAAAATTAACAAGAAACATACTTAACTGAAGATAAATGAGCATGATTGTTCCCGATGTTCACATCAACAACCTTTTCATCTTTCATTAAGGGGAAATTTTTTTCAAAAAATATGAAGAATTTATTGCCAAGATTATTACAATTCCAAACTTTGGTGCAGTTCTTCCTACATCCTTTCACCACAAGACTTAATTTCTTCAGAATTATGGGGCTTTGCATTTAGACTCTGGATTCTATCCAAGCATTACATCTAGCCATTCACATTCGTGTACTTCACCTGATTATTCTTCATATCCTTTTACCTAAGAGTGGAAGTTTTCATAATGTCAACGAGAAATGGCTATTCCAGCTCCATACCTTGCTTAAAAGTGAGCCAACAAAGTTTTCTTATTTCATCATTCAACATATAAAGGCTATACACGAAGTAAATCAGAGCACGTTGGATGGGTCGCGGTATGGTCCTTTCTTGATAAAATTTTAAACGAAATGAGTTGAATCTTGTATTATCATTCACATCTCACGCATCAAACTCTTCTCTTTCAACCCATGCCGTTAGTTCCTTTATTCTCGGACTATCAGCATGTTCAGCCCTGTAGGGGTGCCGCTCCTACCCTAACCCCCTATCTCTCTTCTCCATCCTCTTTCCCTTCTCATTCCCTGTACCTAGATTTCAAGATTTCATTAAGGGGTATCATAGTAGGATCTTATATGTGCGCCAGCTAGAGTAATGTTTCAGTCACGGATATCCTATAGTAGTCACAACAACCATTAAAATCAAGGAGATGCATTCAATGCTTTGTAGAAGAAGATAACACATCCGATGGATTAGGTTTTACAAGATGGCATCTCTCTATGTGCACAGTAGTGTTCTAATTTTTTTCTTTATTAGATGTTAAATGTATTGCGTCAACGTTGAGAAACTACCCATCCATAGATGGGAATTCTTCAAGCTCAAGAGCATTCATTGGCTGTTGTTATTTGCCCAGTGAATGGGCATAACCTAGGGTCTACTTATGGGGGATGATGCCTTATCTCGGTCAATACAAATCGGGGGCCTCTCTACGCATGATGGCTTATCTTCTGCAGTTGCTCTCCTTTCCTGGTACTAAGTTCGTTTCGGCAGCCGTTCTCATGGCGTCGTTTGATATCCCCTCCATCGCCCCTATCAGTCACCTTGGTGCAAGCTGCATGTAGCTCGAGAAGAGCAGCGGATAATTTTTTTCCCCTTCTATGCTGCCACACCGCCCATAAATAGACCTCCTCCGCCCCCTTCCCATCTCATTCTCCTCGACCCACTTGTTTTCTTCCAAGTCCCACCCTCCGGAGGAAGCGCAAGGAACAAGACGACGATGGCCAGCAGGAACGCGGCGGCGAAGGCGCCCCCGCTTCTGGTGGTGCTGCTCCTGGCGGTCGCCGCCGCGCCGCTGCATGCCGCGGGAGATAAGGTGAACGTCGAGCGCTGCGAGAAGCTGTGCTACGCGTGGTGCATGAAGAAGCCAGTCATTGGCACACCGGATACATGCAGGGACGTGTGCAGCCAGTACTGCAGAGCCCCCAAAAGGTTTCAGGACGGTCCCCCGGAGTGGACTCTCCCTCCCACGAAGGGGTAGCGCCCCCACTGGGTCAGGAGATGATAGGCACATTGGCGGCGCCGCCGCCCCAGCGCCGCCGCCGGCGACCCACTCCTCCATCTCCTGTTCTCTTGGTACTTGGGTTGACGCCGAAATAAAACCAGAAGTGGTGAACTATCCAGCCTTCTTTCTCCAATACCGTACTTATTTCCTCGGCTGGTGGGTCTCTAATCAGGGCCTTCATCGTGAAAAAGTCAACGGCAAAGAGGTATGGGATTGTGCTGAGCGAATTTTCGATAAAAGCCACTAAAATCCGAGTCTTCTCCGTAGAGCACGATGTTGACTGCTTGCTAGCTCAATAGTACGCATAGATTGCAGTTGACCCAAATTTTTACTATATATTTGTTCCACTAAAATGAATGTGAATTGGTCAGAGCAGGTGGTCAACTCAACCTACGTCAGTAGAAGGATGATAAGCGGTTCATCAATGCATTTCATGGGTTAAATTTAAAAAAATTACTACAAAATTTTATAGGAAATTTGAGCAAAATTAATTAGTACTCACTAAATTTTTACATGATCTGAGCATTTCTTCTGAGAGGTAGCCTACCCAGATGTAAATTACTGTGTAAAGTTTGTGCTTGGCTGAAGTAAGCGTTGACTTCCTGGGGGCCCATAGACATGGGGAACATGGGGAGTGAGTGCCCAAGGCCAGCCCTTTTCTCATCGCAGTGCAGGTGTGGACTAACTTCATGACTTGTATCTAGCTGCTAGAGAGAGAGAGAGGGAGGGAGAGGGAGAGAGAGGGAGGGGGGAGAGAGGGAGGGGGAAGAGAGGGAGGGAGGGGGAGAGAGAGAGAGAGAGAGAGAGGGGGGAGAAGAGAGGGGACAGAGAGAGAGAGAGGGGACAGAGAGAAGAGAGAGAGGGGACAGAGAGAACACAGAGAGAGAGAGAGAGAGAGAGAGAGGGAGGGAGGGAGGGAGGGAGGGAGGGAGGGAGGGAGGGAGGGGGAGAGAGAGAGAGAGAGAGAGAGGGAGGGAGGGAGGGGGAGAGAGAGAGAGAGAGAGAGAGAGAGAGAGAGGCAGGGAGGGGGGGAGAGAGCGAGAGGGCGAGAGAGATAGATAGAGAGAGAGAGAGAGTGAGTGAGAGAGAGAGAGGAGTTGGGTTTTTGGAGTACCGAAGCCCAAGCGCACTGGCGCGGGGGAACGGAGAGGGCCGTTGAAAGAGGGGGGGCGAGGGAGGAGACGAAGGGAATGGCGCAGAAACCAAAGAGAGAGCATTCCATGGCGGGGAAGTCGCTCGCTGGTGAGGACCTCCCCATCCCGAGGAAGCTGCCCGTTATCGCCGATCTCAACGTCGACCCGCCGGAGAGCGACGGCGAGGACTGCTCGCTCCTCCCCGGTTCCTCGACGAGGTTGTCTTCGTTTCCTTCCCCTTCCTCTCCTCTCTCTCTCTCTCTCTCTCTCTCTGACACACACACACGCACACACGCACACACGCACGCACACATGCTGCAAACTCCACAAAATGGAACCGCGTAGTCCAACCCTAATGGCATCTGCTATTAATCTGCATTCCTTTTAGGTCGCAACGATATGCTCGATTGAAACCATATCTGCTCGTAGAATCTATCATTCATTCCTGGTGGTTACCGGCTGCCATGGTGGATGTGCAATATCGCGGATAAACCCCTTTCCTTGCGGATCATTCATGACCTAGGCAGGCAATCGTTGAACCTCTTCAATTTTTTTGTTGCTTTTCGAATTGGCATATGGTCCTCCCCATCTGTATCTAATTGTATCCGTAGCTTCATGCCATTATCCGTCGCCATTTATCTATAATTAGAGCCCATTCGCGCGCAAAAAAAACTGCTGCAAAGTCTCTCCTTCTCCTCCAGGATCGGCGAGTTTAGGTTATCGATCGATTGAGGTGTTTCTGCATTTATGGCCTTAGTTTTCATATTCTCCGTGCTCCAGAAATATCTCGATCTTAGCATTGCTGCTATGATTAATTTAGACGAGAACAATTTAAGAAGAAATTCAACTTGCTGGAGGCAATTACGGAAAACACAACTAGAAGCGAGATGATAGATTGAGAGTGTTCTCAGAACAATGCAGGCCTGAGAAGAGGGTTTCCACAAAACGGAGCATCAGAGAAACTGAGTGCATAGATTCAAGGTAGGTTGAAGATACATAGAAGAAGAGAAGAGGGGAGGGGTGGACGTTCAAGCAGGAGAGATTCCAAAGCAGTTTCTGCCTTGTTTTATGCTGCTGATGCTCATCTTAAAGCGCGTGTATGTATCTGAGTAAATGTAAACACTGAGTTCATGAGTTATGGAAATCTGGGGTCAATACGACTGCCTACTTCTAAGGATTTGTCAAGTCATGAGAAGTCCTATTCATGACTTCAACATCTTTCCTAGAAGTGTCATCATTCGAACTTCATTTTCAGGACACTAGGTTGAAGAAGTTTCCTTCACTTTGACACTGGCTTCATTTCTAACACTTTTGTGACCCAATATTCTTATTTAGAATCTTTCCATGAGTCATTGGTTAGTGTGAATGTGCATTGTGCCACATTTGGTCATTATGCAGGAGATCAAAATAACAAGTATATGTCCAATGTGCTAAAGCCCAACTATGCAACATCTCCAAACTTGACTTTGTGATGATTAAAAGTGAGTGAACCCTTCCAGTCCTTTTGAATCAAAGATTATTCCCTTTCTTGATCTGGGGGAAGAATGAATAATTAAGGGAAGTAGTGAGGGACGAATGAATTTGTTGAAGTATGAAAGGTTGAGGAACTATTTCTAGGATTTGTAACCAGGAGAGGACTCCAAATTCAATACATATTTTGAGATGTGACTCCAGACAAGAATTATTACACTTTCTCATTTCATACCCTGTTGATGCAGCGGAAAATTCGATTTGATGAAGATTTGAATGATTTGGCATAGCTTGAGTTGTGATAAATCGAAATCTTGTTCTTGTGTCCACAAAAACGTGACTTCTGTGAAGATACTTTACCTTGAGTCCACAAAATACAATTTCAAACCTTGGGTACACAAAAAGTTGATATTGAATCCACAAGATCAGAAGTGATTCCTTGAGCCAATAGGGATGTTGGAATCCACCAAGTGAAGTTGAGAACTTCCAAGGAAGAAGAGAATTCGAAATAGATTCAATAAAAAATAAGACTTTTGTTTAGGCTACAAGAGAGGCCTTTAGATAGGCTGAAATCTAATGTTACAACTTACCCAAAGAAAAGGAATATTGTTATAACCTCGTAGACAATAAGAAGTATTCTGTTAGAACTGTTAAAAAGAATAGGTATGCTGTTAGAACAGTTCTAAAGAATAGGTGTTCTGTTAGAATGTCTTTAAAATTAAGAAATTATGTTATTCTAACATATAATAATGAAAGTGATTTTGACACATTTAAATATGTCAAAATCAATAACTTGAAGAATCTTGGGCCTTGAATTATTTGAATTGGGCTCCACTAAGGCTTGTTCAGTTCCCTTGATATATTTTCCTTTTAGTTTTCTCTACCTAGATCAAAAATTTCATGTCTTCATTTGATATGATTTCTTGGGCTGCATCACCTACGAGCAGAGTATTCATCATGTTTTCATTTTGATGAGTGTTCAAACTTATTGCTTAGTTTATTATCAATCTTATGACACAAACTGTGTCTCCATAGAAAAAAAATGAAATGGTATAATTTACTAAAATGTACTCATTGTAGGGATGTAAAGAATCCACTAATCTACCATTGTTCTACTGCTATTTGCCACATTTTCTAAAACTAAATTCCGGACTAACTAAGCAAAGTTGGATTGATAGCATCAACTTGTCAAAGTCTTCTTCTTCAATCATAGTAAGTACAAGGTTTAGAATTAATCAAAAATATACCAGAAAGGGTGCAAAACTGAATCCTACCAGTCCATCTGCAATGAAAGTTCATCCTGTGCAACACTTGGACTTGGCAATCTAATCTACACATCACATAAGGGAGAACTGAGACATGGGAAATGACTTGTGTTCATTCAGTCTCCTGGACTATGATATCTAAAAACGATATGACGTTAGGGTATGACAACTTGAATGATTTCTTTGTGTGTCATAAAGATTCATATCATTCATCTCTTGTTATTCACAAAAGTTGCTTAAATGCTGTAACGAATGTACAGGGTTTTGTGTATGCACTCTAAATGCATTGTGTATAAGAGTCAGATGATAGCTGTATAAATTCTCTCTTTTTAATCAGGGTAATGTTTTTGTCTGTACTTTTTTGGTTCTGGCTTATTTTTCTTGTAAAGGTTCGTTCCTATTGTCCTTTCTTGATTATAATTTCACAGTACCCTGCTTTCTGATAACTTTTCAATTTAAAGCATTCTGGTAAAATGAGTTTTAAAGCACATAAAGTGAAAAAATGTATGCAGGAACAATGAGGAAGCCAATCAAGTGAAAACGATCTCAACAGTTAAAGATGCTGATGTCATGGAAATAGACGGTATGACTGTATGGTCTGCAGTTGCTTTTTCAAGATGCAAGTATGAGTCTCCTTTTGAACTTGGAATTGATGCAGAGGCTGATCAACAGTGTCAAGGCATTTCAGTTTCTCGTGAGGAAAAAGTCAGCAGTCTAAAAGCTGTGAGGATTTTTCTTTTATGATTTCAATCCAGTTTGGCTCACTATGTGAAGAGTTCTTTTATGTAGTATCTGTTCGTTAGCTGGTATTTTCCTCCTTCAAGGGACTGCCAATTCGTTATCAGTGGAAGCTACTTTTTCTCCTTTGAGCTTGCCATTAACAAATTTTTGGCTTACCCCGTTTTGATTTGTTCAACAAAGTGCTTACAGAACTACAGATCATCATTTATTTTGGCTACCGTTAGGAGGCCTATCTAAGATCCTTCTTGCAATGCTTGTTATAATGTCTCCTTTTCCAATCCAAGGCACTGAAAAATGGCAAATGGCTATTCTCTTTATGAATGTTGTCTTTGTGCGATGCATAAATGCATGGATGTGTACATGTTTTTTCACTTAGTTGCCACGAATTTTTGTTGAGTTCTCTCAATGTTTTACATTATTTACATGCCTTTGTTCTGTAGCCCATATTACTCTTTAAGGGAAAAGCTATTATTCATGCCGGATTAATCTTCCTGATGGATTTTGGGTTTTTATAGAGTTATTGTGCGTTAACTACATTCATTCTTAATGTCCTTGTGAAAGTTGAATAGCTTGTTTGAAGTTAAGCATTTAAGAGACCCTCTATCATGCTTCCTTAATATTAAAGAGGTTGCATGCATGCTTTACTTTACAGTAATTGTAGTTCGAGTTTTGGCTGAATTCTCCTCTAGTTTGCATTCAAATACCACTGTGACAGCTCAAAAAGTGTTGGGTTTGGTTGTTCATCATTCTCCAATTGAAGAACTGTAGGCTATGTCATATATACTTGCAACTTTATTGTTCCCATTTTTTTTGACATGCGCATGAAAGTTTAATGTGCCTAAAATCCGATGCATTTATATGCAATATCTTCAAAATCTAAGTTTTTGATCTCATGATGAATGTCGACAGGGTCTCATACATGTTGCAAGGAAGATGCCCAAAAATGCTCATTGCCATTTCCTACTTGGCCTGATGCATCAAAGGTTGAATCAACCACAAAAGGTAACTGGATGTTATAAATAAAATTCGTATCCAAAGTAATACTATTAGTTGATAGATTTTCTATTGATGGCACTGTCATCATAAATTTTGCCCAATTAATTGTTTTTCCTGAGGATTACCAGGCAGTAATATCATTAGAGAAAGCATCTGAGATCTTACTTGGATGTGAGGAGGAAAATCGTCGTCCAGACTTGCTCTCTTTGGTGCAAATACACCACGCCCAGGTGATTTTGGATTTTTACGACAAAGAATCTCGTCTGCTTCTTTTTATCTTTTTACTCCAACAAAATGTGGAGGTTATTTATGTATGGTTTACTGTCTCTTTAGTGTGTTCTGCAAGCTAGTTGTGGTGATGGTTCTGATAAAGAACTTGAAGCAGAAGAACTAGAAGATGTTCATCTAAGGTTAAAAGAATCGATGCAAATTGATTCCAGGCATGGTGGTGTTTGGAGTACACTTGGTCTCATACTTCTTAGAACAGGCCGCTTACAGGTACGAAAAGTTTTTTCTCTCATCAAGTATCTCATTTCTGATTTTGTTGGTGAGCTAAGAAAATTCATCTTACCGTGTACTCTGTTTTTCTTCAGAGTGCTATTTCAATTTTGTCATCTTTGTTGGCCTTTTGTCCTGACAACTTGGATGCCCTTGCCAATCTTGGCATAGCCTACCTTCAAAGGTATGGAATTTTATTCATCTCTGGATTTAAAAACTGTATATTTTCTATATTAGCTTTCCACTATGGTTGGTATATTGAGTTAATTAATTTCCTTCTGTAAGAGTGATGGTGGAATGTCATCTTCTTTGAAATTGTGGCTTCAAATAAAATTTCTCAGCAGTTCAGTCTTCCGAAGGGTTCAAATGTTCATATTTGGAACCCCCTTGTATTTTTGTTCGAGAGTGAAGTTAGGTCGACTACGATTTGAGTACTGCCTTTGCCTTTATCCTCGTTCTCAAAATTCGTGTCAATTCTGTTTTAATCTCTTTCATCATGCCAAAATTTCTGACCTTTTTTGACGTACATTAAACATACTCTGTCATTGTTCCCTTCATTTTTTAGATTATCAGTGGCATTGTAGTTATGTTTTCATCTTTTTGACTCTATGGTAACTGAAACGGTAACTTGCATTTCTGTTTGATTTATTTCCACGAATAGTGCTCATTCTATTCTTCCTCCTGAAACTTAATTTTCCTGTTTCTGGATGTTACTCCTACCTCAAAAATTCAGGTTCACATTCCTGCGTAAAACACTATGAGTGATACTGTTAAAAAAAGGATTGCTTAACCGGCTTCCTGGTTATTACTTTTATCAATGATTTTCTGCCTGTATAACCGGTGTTTTTTTATTTTCAGTGGCAATTTAGAGCTTTCTGCGAAGTGTTTCCAAGAACTTGTCCTCAAAGACCAGAACCATCCTACTGCACTCGTCAACTATGCAGCTATGCTTCTGTGTAAATATGGATCAATAATTTCAGGTACTCCCTTCTGTTGCCACGAATTGGCACCAGCTTTACTACAGTCCGAGAGTGGCAGCTTTCACTTTCATTTCTACTGTAGCAGATTGCATTTGTAGAAGAATTTTGTCATCAAACTCTTGCTTACTTTTTTCTTATGTTGGGGGGTAGGGGGGTGGCGGGGTGGGTGGAGGAGGGGCTGTTAGAAATGAAGAAAGTAGAAGAAGCAGAAATTCTGAAGTCTTCAACAAGGCATTCGTGGCTGAGTGGATATGGAGGTTAAAATGTTGGCGGACTATTTATTTATAAAACTGATGGCTCCATGACTTGATCATCCAAGGCTTCTCTTCAGAAACTGGAACGTCAGGTGCATGAAATGAAAATATTTCTTTAAGATCTCCATGAAACATGATTTGAATCCGAGTGGACATCCTTATCGACCAGGTTCAATCAGATCTGAATCAAGATCAAGTCGTCCATAATAGCTATTCTGGGGGAATTTGTCCAATCAAGGGAAAGGATATCCTCAAAACTTCATCAAGTGCAAACGCACCAATCGTACTATAAAGGGCAAAGATGTAATGAAGAAAAAAATGCTTTCTATAAATCAGTGCTTATTCAGGCCACCCAACAGCCATCCCTTTTCTCATGTGGGGAGGGAAGGAGTGTCGGACATAGTTCTATGATGATTGGCCAAATGTTGGTGGGCTATTGCATCATCAGACAGTAATGATTGGCAACGGCGTAGGTGTGAATTGCTTTTCTTTAGCTTTCTTCTCCACTCTTTCTTGTATCTCCTTCTTCTTATTCTGCTGGGAGTTGTGGGTGTACTTCGCACTTATGTGCCTCCTCTAATCACAACATTCCACAGATATCAACCCATTTGAATAAACTCGGACAGATCAGGCAAGAAATTCGCTGGTTGGTCTAGAATCACTGATTGACCGATTGCAGGCTGGTCCATCCCAAAGGGGGGAAATGTCTTTGTCCAGAGAAGGGGGCAGTTCGCGGGCAGGATCAATCACATTCATGTGCAATGTCTTCTCCGACTCATATTTCTGGAAAGAAAACTGGGCAAGAAAGAGAAAAAAATCAGATAAGGAACCAAGGGGGAGTTGTGTCAAAATAACTAATGCCATTTGCTGTTACCCATCTAGGGAGGCCTATTTCTGTTTCTATTTATTAAAAAATTACTTCTGATCCTTGTTGTGGCTGCTCGGTCCCACAAAATACGTCCACTGGTGTCATGATCACTCGTGTTCGTTGACTTCGATAAATAAATTTGCTGTTTCTTGGCATTTCTTTTTCATTTCGGTTTATATATTTCCACGAGTCACCTTGATGCATAGCAGATGCTTATACTTTTCAAGATTCAAACTATGACTATCGCTAGCCATTTTTATTGAAGTCGTGTGATGGAATATCCACTAAACTGAAACCATGCAGTACAGCACAAGGATAAGAGGATGAGATGAAAGAAGTACATAAGATGGGCTGTGTGGTGCTCCTCATAAATATAAAGTTTTAATCATATGCACTCTTCAATCATTTTGTTGGTCTTCCTTTGATCCCCTCTTTTAACCATGATGGAACCATGGATTGAGAAATGTGAGAAGAGAGAAGAGTAGAGGAGGATCGGTCTTTCCATCTCTTGTTGCATCCCTTTTCTTTTTCTTTTCTTTCTATCTCAGGGGCAATAATCACACTTTTTGATGTTACCACCTATTGCAAATTTCTGCCCAGCAAACTTCTAATCTTGTAAAATGAGGTTGGGAAGGTCATTGGGACCATATAATGGAAACATAAGTTCTCGCTTGCAAGTTTATCATTTTTTTTACTTTTACTACTTTTGACTGGGTTGATCCAAATCGGATCAGAATGGCTCGCTTGAGTCAGTATGGGCCTCGTGAGTGTTGAACTGATTCATTACTGAATCAACTTGATTCAAAGTTAAAATCAACTTTGGACACTTTGATGCACATTCTAAATTTCTGGCTCTTTGAATATCGTAACGAATCTGGAGTCACAAAATTTTTGATATGTGGACTAGTTGATGCGTCGTCCTGAGAACTGGTTACCTCTTTTCTTTGCGATCATTGGAAGAGAGGGAGGGGATAATTGAATCGACTGAAATAGAGGAAAGAATGTTTTCTGGGGAAAGTTGTATAGTGAGTAGTCAGGCAGATGCTGGAGTGGCTGATTCGGGCTTTCTTTCAGCTGATGATGCAATACAGTGTACATTTGGAGGCTCCAATAGATCGCATTGGTGGATCATGTTTTGTGGGTTTCATCATAATGTGTCCTCATTAGTTGTCAGAGTGGGGAAGATAGAATTTTTCGGCCTCCATTATTCATAGAAATCACGATCAGCGTCAGGTAGCTATCAGAGGGAACATTTGAGAACAGAATTTCTTTCGCCTTTGTAGTTCCTTTGTGGAAGCAATCAAGTATTTATTTTTACTTCCTGCCCATGGGAAGCGGTGAGGGATGGGGAAGAATGATAGTTTTTTTCCTATCAATGGAAAGGGAATAGTGAGTGTAGATGCCACCATTATCTCAAACTCGGAAATGAGATTGTGACATGGCCTTAGAATAAGTTAGATGCTGTTATTTCCTATTAGTCTATGCATGATCACTGGCTTTTTCTGTTGACTAGAAAAAACCATCTCACCATGAACGCTCAAAATAAAATTGTCACTTGTCTTCAAGTGGGATATCTCTTTTGGTCGTCAGATTTGTATGAGTCAGAATGGATGTAATCTTTTTCAGATGACAAAGCAATCTGTGTCTATTTCTTCATTTTTCAGGTCCTGGTGCTAGTGCGGATGAAGGAGCCTTCCCTGAACAAATTGAAGCAGCTAACGTTGCCAAGGAGTGTTTACTAGAAGCGACAAAGGGTGATTCCAAAGTGGGAACTATTTGGGTGAATCTCTCTAATGCTTATTACGTTCTAGGTGACCACAAAAATGCAAGAAGGTGCTTGGAGCAGGTGTTATAGTTTTCTCCGTTTCTACTGATGTTTTTACATTTTATTTATGAGATTTTAGTTAAAGCACTTGGACTAATAGTTTAATCTTAAACTAATTTTAAGCACGGTAGTATTGCATTCTTTCAAGCACTTGGACCATTAGTTTTAAGCTATGCTATGATCCTCGTCTCTTTTTCAAGCACTTGAATTTTAGTTCAAGCACTTGGATCATAGTATGCGAGAAAAGTTCATTTCTATTACTAGGTTTCGCTACTCAACCGCAACTTGGTGTAACTCACACGAGTATGATTCTTTTCTCAAGAGTTCTGGTTGATGAGTACAGTCATGCAGTCAGAGTTTTTTAACAGAAACTATTAATTCTACAAGAGCTCTTTTCATAGTTTTGTACTATTTGGTGGATTAGTCCATTTTAAAGACACAACCAAGCCACTATGATCTGAGGTTTAACATTCTACAAGCACTGATCTGTTTCTGCTGGTTTTGCTTAGAGCGAGTATATGACACTGTCATATCTTGCCAGCGGTAGAAACAACAATTAGCCCTAATATCTTTGGATTACCACCTAGGAAGATTTAAATTTCTTGTGGAAGGGTATGGTCCTAAAGTGTTTCAAACGTTTCTTATATGCATTTATGTTATTGATGTGTCTGTTTCGAGTGGCATTAATTATGATTCTTGGTTGTAGCCTTTCTATTTTAGTACCATCTTCGTTACGTAGTCTACTTCAGGTCAAGCGACAAAACTTTCAATATCTTCATTCACTTAAATATTTTGGCCAATTTTCAATCTATTTACTCTGGCAACATATGATAATTCCAAAATTACACACTTCTGTATTTGAATTAAATCTTAAATCACAGTGTAGCTTAAAAATGTGAGCAATGTTTGAATTACCAACAATTGAATAATTTAATGTGGTTCAGTTGTCTTTCATTTTTATAACGATAATTCAAGTAACGGGACCATTTTAGTTTCATGATAGGCTGATGTGTTTACCCAAATTTTTACAGGCAGCAAAACTGGAGCCTAATATCATGTCTACTAGATATGCTGTTGCTGTTCTTCGAATCAAAGATGTTGAGCGGTCCCAAGATCCAGCTGAACAGCTCTTGTGGGCAGCAAATGAGATGGCGTCAATACTCAAGGAGGGAGATCCTGCAGTGATTGACCTTCCAATAGCTTGGGCAGGATTGGCGATGGTCCACAGAGCCCAGCATGAGATTTCTGCAGGTTTTGAAACTTTGGAGAAGGAGCTGACGGAATCAAAGGAGCGAGCTCAGTGCTCCTTAAAGCAGGTTTCAGCATCTTTCTATTATTTTCCTTTCTTATTTACCATTGTTCTTTTAGATTCTTCTTTCTTGGTGAAAGTTATATTCCTGTTTGACTTCATCCATATCTTATTTGGAATTTTAATTTTTTCTTTTGAGCGAGTTGTGGCATTAATGAAAACCTGAAGCCTTAATGTAGTGATGGCATTAAGAGAAGATTTAGCTTTCAATCTCTTTGAATATAACAACAAAAAAGATCTTTTTATTGCTGCAAACGAGATGCTGATGTAGAGTAGTTTGGGACCCTGGTTTCTTATGCAATTGCATGGCTTCATATTTTGTGTATTTAATGAGAATGAGCATAGGTAAGTCCTTGCTTTGAGATAAGATTTGTCCGCTACGTTCTCTGGATCATATTGTCTATTGACTTGTCATCTTTCTTTCCATATAATCTGCAATTTTAGGCGATTGAGGTGGATCCAGATGATGCAGTACAGTGGCATCAACTTGGCTTGCATAGCCTCTGTACTCTCCAATTCCAGACTGCGCAAAAATTTCTCAAGACTGCAGTTGCACGTTGCAGGGAATGCAGCTACGCGTGGACCAATCTTGGTAAAATCCTAAGTATTTTAGCTTGATTCATGTGTAGCTATAAACTTGCTTCTTTTGGATTCCCTCGTTGGTCTTGATCATCTTTCTGAAGTCCTCATTTTTCTTCTCCTAGAAGCCTCCTTAATCCATTTGCATTCATTCTCCTTCATCTTATCCTAAACACGACCAGACCCATTCTCATCGTTGACTTTTTTTGTTACCTCTTTTTCTTGCATAATGGGATTTTCAGCTCCAAACATGATACAGTGCATTGAAATTTATCTTCTCTCTCTCTCTCTCTCGCTCCAGGAATTTTCCCTAATCTAATTCATGGATCACCCTCACTGAGCCATGCCTTGGAGAGGATACCCAGTTCCCCCCTCGTTGACTCTGGTTTTTTTTCAGGCACCTCATTGCAGCTGTCTGGAGATCCATCCTCGGCGGAGAAGGTCTACCAGAGGGCGCTCTCATTGGCGGCGGCCCGGCAAGTCCACACCATCCTTTCCAACCTTGGAAATCTCTACCGGCAGCAAAAGAGGCTGGATGCTGCCAGGACAATGCTAGGGAAGTCGCTGGAGCTGTGCCCAGGCTATGCTCCTGCTCATAACAATCTCGGCCTGGTCAACGCGGTGGAAGGCAGGTGGGAGGAGGCCATCGCCTGCTTCAAGAGGGCCCTGTCTGCCGACCCGTTGCTCGATGCTGCCCAGTCCAACATGACGAAGGCACTGGCTATTTCCAAAGTCAACGCCAGATGTAGAACATCCAAAGCAGTTTAGATTCTGTTCTTTGAAGACCAGCTCGGAGCCCTGAAGGCGAGTGTTCTCTCCAAGGTCAGCGCCAGATGTAGAACATCCCAAGAAGTTTGGATCATATTCTTTGAAGAGCAGCTTGGAGCTCTGAAGGCGATACTTCTTTCCGAGGTCAGCGCCAGGTGTAGAACATCCCAAGAAGTTTGGATTAGATTGTTTGAAGACCAGCTTGGAGCTCTGAAGGCGATGCTTCTTTCCAAGGTCAGCGTCAGATGTAGAACATCCCAAGAAGTTTGGAAGGCGATCTCACCGTTGACCTCTTGTATCTCAAATGAGGCTCTGCAGATGTATGCATGTACATAGGCCATGGTTTCAGAGCTAGAGGACACTGAGCATCACAACTATGCATATCTTTTGGATCCATCATTTTACAAAAGAAGCTGCATGATGGCATTAAATAGTAAGCCAATTCGAAATATCTAGGAGGTTGACTTTTTTGTAGACTCTTATTCATCACACAAAGGGAAATTATACTCATAGTGATATTTTCAGACCCAAATTGCCAAAGTTCTACGGACCGAATCTCCTCAACGGAATAATTTCTTGTTTGAAATTTTTTTTTTTTCAGTAGAATGATGCGTAAGTTTGGCATGACATGACGCCCCCAGCATAATAAACATGGATCAAAAAAACTTTCCTTAGATCAGAAAAATAATGGTTTCCATTGGGCATGTTAGAGAGAGAGAGAGAGAGAGAGAGAGAGAGAGAGAGAGAGAGTTGGGTGGGGGGTGGGTCGTCAACTCCGTCAGGGCAAAGCTGAAACGCCATTGCTCACTTGTCGAACTCCCAGATGACGCCGCCATCCTCTGCAAGTTGCCAGAAAAGAGCTTACCTCAAGAACACCTAAACGATAGTATCCCCATTGACTAAGCAAGAATGGCAGGAACAAAGAACGGGCCGTGAGGCGGTTCATCCGGGTCAACGCATGCACGAACTTGATCAGCCTCAGGGCGGAAAGGAAGGTGGGCAGCGAGAGCGGGTTTACCTTCGATCTTCTTGTTGATCCAGACCTCCACCAGCATCCCCGCTCCAACGCCAGCAGCGCAGACGAGGGTGGTCATGGCGATTGCAGAGAAGGTGGACATCCGCGGGAGAAAATAGTAGTCGGGCACCTGCCGGAGCCTCTTCGGAAGCCTCTTCTTAAACACAGGTCCCCCAGCTTGGGCCTGATCTGAGGGGGCGCTCCCCAGGGTCTTCCAGTCGACGTTCTTAAGCAAGTCCTTTGGTTCTTCGGCGCCCATGGCGGGAGACGACCCGAACGGACCTCTGCAGCCTAATTGGACCTGGAAGAACTCCAAGAACAAGAACGAAGGAATCAGCGAACAAGAAGAACCGGGCAGATTCAGACCCAATCTGGGCAATCTCTGTTTCTTCCTCTCAGTCTGGAATCTAACTCGCGGCCTACAGCAGCCCAGTTAAGAGCACAGAAATCTCCACCGGGTCTACCGGGAAGTTCCTCCTAATCCATGGAGAAGATAAACAGACGGCGGCGGGGGCGGCCTCGAGAGGGGGGAGGGCGGGTGGCGCACGAACCTGGAGATCGCCGGAGCTGCGGCCGCCGGAGGAACAGAACTGCGACCTTTCCGGGAGTGGAAAGGAAAGTGAGAGCCCGCACATAGCGAGCCGGAGAAGAGCAAGAATCCAGCGACGGTTCGCGGTGGACCGCCGGATCAGGGGACCGGACGCACGGTCTCCCGTGCGAAGCGAAACGTACGGGATTTCCGGGAGTTTCCAGAGAACGGATGCTCCAAATCCAGTTTGGATGAACCCAAAGCATAGAATATCAATCACCCAAGTTCTACTTATCAGAGCTTATAAACTTGTTTATACTGAGAAATGTGGGGATGCTACACAAGCCATGAAAAACAATCAAAATAATTACAGGATATGAAATTTCTAAAATCTACTTGGTGAACAGCATTCACGAGAGTTTTTTTGGTCAAGAGCTCTAGAATTTCATCATATGAGTTCTTAAAACGCCTTAGATTGAAAAAATTTTCGAAAAATGTCTCAATCCACAGAAAAATGTGTAAATAACAACATAAATGTAACCAAGATCTTGAAAAACGGCTGAGCAAACTCAGTCATGAAAATTATTGCACACGTTCTGAGTCATAAAAGGTCTTTCACAAGTTATCTGCCTCCTTTCCTGTTTGCAATTATTACGCAGGTATTATTGAGTAAAATGCCCCAAATGGGTAAGTATCAGGGTCAAGAGAGCTTCAGTCATAGACTTGCTCAGGAACTCAGATCTCATAAATGAAACGTAAACATCAGTAAAAAAAAAAAAATAGCACCTATTCCAAGCACCTTCTACCCAAAGGAATATTTAGTCACCATTATTTTTTTTGTTTTTTTTTTGGTTATCTGGAAAAAACCATCTCACCATAGAATAAAATAGTCACTCGCCCTGAAGTGGAATATCTTTTTTTCTCATCAGACTTGTATGATTTGTATGATTCAGAATGGGCGAATAGGCGCAATCTATTCCTGTCTACTATTCCAGTTTATGCAATAAAGTTTAGTGATGTCTTAATCTTAATGGATATTCTCTCCGGCGGTCAGTAATCTTATCTTATGGCATTTTTTATCTCAGTTTTCCTTCGAACAAGCTCTCTGATGCTTCATTTTTTAAAGACGGTTTGGAAATTATGCCTAAAAATAATCTATTGGAGCCTCCAAATCCACACTTTTATAGCATCATCAGCTGAAAGAAAGCCCGAATCAGCCACTCCAGCATCTGTCCGACCACTCACTATACAACTTTCCCCAGCAAACGTTCTATCTTCCTCTATTTAATTCGATTCCATTATCCCCTCCCTCTCTTCCAATTATTGCAAAGAAGAGAGGCAACCTGTTCTCAGGATGACTCGTCAATTAGCCCAGATATCAAAACTTTTCTGACTCCAAATTGGCCACGATATTCAAAGAGCCAGGAATCTCTTATGTGCATCAAAGTGTAAAAGGTTGACTTTGCCTTTGAATCAAGTTGATTCGGTACCGGATCAGCTCAACACTCTTGAGGCTCATACTGATTCAAGCAAGCCATTCTGATCCCATTTGGATCAACACAGCCAAAATTAATAAAAATCGCCAGTAAGAACTTATGTCACAGAACCAAGCTTAACAGGATGACTGAGATGCAGAATTTACCATCTAATAGTTTCCATTATATGGTCTCAATGACCTTCTGAACCTCATTTTACAAGATTAGAAGTTTGCTGGGCAGAAATTTGCAATAGATGGAGCATCAACAAAGGTGCTTTTTGAGATAGAAAGAGAAGAAAGAGAAAAGGGATGGTGGTAATGGACGCAGCAAGAGATAGGAAGTCAAATCATCATCAACTCTTCTCTCTCCTCACATTTCTCACTCCATGGTTCCATCGTGGCTGAAACAGAGGATCAGAAGACGACCAAAAAATGATTGAAGGGTGAAAATGACTAAATTTTTAAACCTATGAGGAGCGCCACACAGCCCTTCCTATGTTCTTCTTTCATCTCATCCTGGTGCTGTACTGCATGATTTCACACGATTTCTATAAAAATGGCCAGCAGAGACAAAGTTAGAACCATGAGAAAAAATATAAGCATCTGCCATGCATCAAGGTGACTCGTGGAAATCTATAAAACCCAAATAAAAAAATAAAAGGCCAGAAACAGCAACTGGATTTATTGAAGCCAACAAACACGAGTGATGATCACACAAGTTGTGGGACCGAGCAGCCACAACAAGGAATGGGAAGTAATGTTGTAATAAATAGAGTCAGAAATAGGCCCGCCTAGTGATGGCTAACCACAAATGGCATTATTTATTTTGGCACAACTCCCCCTTGATTCCTTTTTCTGATTTCGTCTCCTTTCTTGCCCATTTTTCATTCCAGAAGCATGAGTCGGAGAAGCCCTTGCACAACTGCCCTCTTCCCCTGGTCAAAGGCATCTCCCCCCCCTTTGGGATGGATCAGCCTGAAACCAGTGATTCTGGGCCGATTAGTGGCTTTCCTTCCTGATCTGTCCGAGTTCATCCAGATGGGCTATGTTTGTGATCAGAGGAGGCACATACGTGCGAAGAACACCCACAACTCCCCAGCAGAGTAAGAATAAGAAGAAGAAGAAGAGATGAGAGAGAGTGGAGAAGAAATCTGAAGAAGAACGGTTCACAATGAAGCCATTCCGATCATTACTAGCTGATGATGGAGATGGGCAGTCATCATGGAACTCTGCCTGGCACTCGCCCCCCTCCCCCACATTAGAGAAGGGATGATGGTTGGAGGACCTGAATAAGCACTGTGATTTTCAGGGAGCAATTTTTTTTCTTCATTACATCTTTACCATTTATAGTAAGTAGAATTGACGGTTTGACCTTGATTCAGATCTGATTGAACCTGGCCGAAGTGGGTGGTCCAACCTGATTCATATCATATTTCATGGAGATCTTGAGCCTATATTCAGTTCATGCGCTGGACGGCGAACAAAGAGATCCAATCTTCCTCAACGGGGGTCCAACAGAGAGAGAGAGAAGGCGGCGCACAAACCTGGAAATCGCCGGAGCCGCGGCGGCCGCCGTATCGCCGGGGATCGCCGCCGGGTCGGAAGACGGCTGAATGAAAGGAAAGGAGGGGGACGGTTGGCAGCGTGGGCCTCCCGTTAAATAGACACAGAAATCCTGTTAAATCGTCAACTGGGTCCTCTCCATCTGCCACCGGCCCAGTAGCCGTCTCCGACTCGTCCTAGCTCCATCGTTAATGCCGGCACCCGCCACCTCCTCTCACTAGCTTGTGCATCGCCGAGAGAGAGAGAGAGAGAGAGAGAGAGAGAGAGTACTAACAGGAACAGTGAGACAGTGAGGCTATCACCATGGGAAGTTAGAACAAACCCAAGAGAAATGCAAAGCAACGAGGTCTCAAGTCACAGTCTTCACACAACAAAACAACAGAGAGAGAGAGAGAGAGAGAGAGGGTAGATAGAGAGAGGTGGAAAGACGGCGGATTGTGCAATGTTTCCATCTGGGCAAGTTCAGTCTTTCTTCCTGGCGGCGTCCTTGAGCATCCCCTTCTTGCGGATGTTGAGGCAGAAGTTGAGGCGCCACCGGTCGACGGCGCACTCGGGCAGCAGCGAGATGAGGCACCACAGGAGGGAGTGCGGCCAGTAGGGGGTGCACCTCACGTCGTGGCCGATCCACCGCAGCGCCGCCCGCGCATATGTGTCGGCCGACGGCACCCAGAACGAGGACCTCCGAATTGAAGCCATCTTCGTCGCCACGTACAGGGGGACCTACACCCAGATGAACAACCCCGAGGGAAGAATTTTAGGGTAGAAGATGATCTGCATATATAAGTTTCCAGTAAAGGAAGAACTAAGCTATCCATTCTCTGCTGGATGCATCTGCAGCTGAGCCGAGAAAGACTAAGCAACTAGCCACAGCCTGCATCCCTCTGCCCATAACTCTGGCAAGGGCCTTCCAGGACTAGCATCCATACCTTCTCCCTCAGCAAAGAGTCTTAGGGGTAGAAGTTGACTCTGAGCATATAAATCCCAGTAAATTGCTAACAAAAGTCAACGATGAGCAACTATTTCCAAGTTTTAATTGGGTAGAAGGCGTTTACACTGTGAGAGGATGAACAATTTTTTTTCTAAACGCACCTAAAGGACTAAGAAAGAACAGCACGGAACCAGCAGGGGGATGGAACTCTGGGTGAAACGCGAACCATTGAATCCCTCTATTACGCCCCCAGAATCTCAGATTCCGCTGATGGCCACCAATGTTCTTCAGGCTGACTATTTGAACAATGTGGGCAAAGGGCCCAACACCATCTTCTTATTCATCGCATCCCAAAAAATTCCAGTTTTTTTTTTTGGCAAAAGAAATCGACTTTGATCTACTTGACGTCCACCCTCCCAGGGTTCTATTTTCTGGTCTATTGGCAGATGAATTCGACTAAAATAAGCCGTAGATTAGGACATCAATCGAGAAAATCTCAGGGAAAAAAGGGTCCGAAGCCCTCCATCAGCCCACCAAGATAAAAATCAAGAAAAGAAGTATACTCGCAATCAACAAGATGGAGCTTGAATTCAGAGAAATGGACTGGATGGATCCCGAAAGATCCAACATATTAAGCAAGAGAATTATCAATTCCTAGAAAGGGCATCGAAATCTACCCAATGATGGGCATCAAGGAAAAGAACGTACCTGGCACTGCACATCGATGCCACTCTTCTGGTACTCAACATAGAGGCACTTTGACAGCTGGTCAACATACCTGAAGAACATAGGGGAAATTGCTTTATTTGCCGCACAAGATGAGCTGAAAATGAATCCCAGGTAGTGGTACTGCAGGCGGGTAGCCTGATTTCAAAGCTAAAGGCCAAAACACAGGTGGGATCTGATTTATTCCGCCTCTAGAGTGAGATGAGGTCAACGGATGACGTAACTGGATCTTGTCGAATTAAAGGTGCAAAAAAAAGAGAGAGAAACCAACTTTTTTACCTTGAATCCAACAAAAAACCCAATAAAGGAAAATATATACCTACAACTTCCGAAGAAGTTACCCATTTAAAGGACGCGCATGGATCTTCTTATTGATCGATATCACCTGGTTTATCCGACCAAGGGGAGTTCGGGTAGATCTTGGAGAGGGAGGAGGGAAGGAAAACTCACGATTTTGTGGCGGCATACACCGCATAAAGCGGATCCGAAGGAATGATTATGGCGGCGCCGGAGCCGATGTTGACAATGGCGCCTCTCTTCCTCTGAATCATCCCGGGGAGCACTGCCTGGATGACCTTCGTCACCCCCTCCACATTCACCTTGATCAGAGTCCTCTGCAACTCCGCGTCCACCTCATGGAAGTACCTCGCATAAGGATAAGAAGCCCCAGCACTGTTCACCAGCACCCCAACGTCCAATCCCTCCAGCTTCTCCCTCAGCCGCGCCAAGCCGCCGTCTAGATCGCCGGCGAAGTCGATGACCACCGTCTCCACCTGGGTTTTCCCGTATTTCTCACGCACCGCCGCCGCTGTTTCCCTCAGCTTCTCTGGGTTGCGGCCGACGAGCACCAGGTTCAAGCCCACACGGGCGAACTGGAAGGCGAAGGCCTTGCCGATCCCGTCTGTGGATCCGGTGACGACGGCCCAGCTGCCATATCGCCGTTTGAGATTCTTCCCAGGGCGGAGGAAGCTGACGTAAATCCACCGGAGAGAAGCGAAGGAGAGCTTCGCCAGGGAAAGGAACCCGATGGCAGTGAGGGCGAACAGCCAGGCGGGCTGCGTCCTGAGATACTGCAGACAGGCGCAGACCTCCATTCCTTCTCTCTCCTCTCTCTCCCTCCCTCTCTGCTCCTCCCCAGGAACAGATCAACAAAAAGGCGTCTCCTTTCGCGTTCAGAACGCAAGGGGACCGATCGATCAAGGGGGAGGAGGGAGATAAGACCTGAAAGAAGGCGACACTGATCGAAATCTCCGTGTGCCGCAGTGGGCGTGGGCAAAGGGTTGCCTTCGGGTCATTTAAGGCGGGGTGGCAGAGGAAGGAAGCAGTTGGCATGTGGGTGTGATGTCTCATTTACTGATCAACGCGGTGGTTGGGTTGGGTCACCCAGAGATCGCTCTACCGCCACCCCCCCTCCCTACCCTAGAAAAAAAGACAGCTTTTTTATAAGTTGCTCGCCGGGCCTCGCAGGCAAAGTTCTTAATGATATTTAATGCGGAATTGAATGCGAAAAATTCTCCGATACTGAGTTCAAGGGCGCCCAATCAACTCCAAACCGACGTGCTGGGCTTGAAAAATGACGACAAATGATGCGGTGTTACTCGAATGGAGTACTTTTGTGGGGGCGGTGTTGGGTTGCGGTTTCGCTGAGGCCGTTAACCCACGCCCGAGGGCAGCCCTCCCATTGGATGAATGAATTTCTAGAGAGAGAGAGAGAGAGAGATGGACAAGCATGAGAGAGATAGAGAGAGAGAGAGGGAGGGAGGGAGAGAGAGAGATGGACAAGCATGAGAGAGATAGGGATAGATAGAGAGAGAGAGAGAGACGGAGAGAGAGAGAGAGAGAGAGAGAGAGAGAGAGAGACGGAGAGAGAGACGGAGAGAGAGAGAGAGAGAGAGAGAGAGAGAGAGAGAGAGAGAGAGAGAGAGGGAGAGATGGCCAAACATGGGATTCATGGAGGGCTTCCTAAAAACTACAGGACACGTTTGGGGATGGGGACCCCATCTCAAACTTGCATATTCCCCATTTGCCAGACGTTTCTATGTACATCTATGTATAATGTGCTCTA
Source organism: Spirodela polyrhiza (assembly GCA_024713555.1). NCBI lineage: Eukaryota > Viridiplantae > Streptophyta > Magnoliopsida > Alismatales > Araceae > Spirodela > Spirodela polyrhiza. The sequence goes on from CM046530.1 coordinate 5,748,393, forward strand.
TTTCAAACCGCCTTCCTCTCAAGATTGATGAGCGCATTCATTAAGCATGATCCCCGTACTATCCCCGCCCCCCCACCGCTTTGGGCGTTCACGGATATAATAATCTACCATCAAGAAGCATGGGCAGGATCCAAAGTTGGTAGCTTAGGTGTTCTGGATCAAAGTCATCAGCACTAAGAAAAATATAATAGAAACCTCATCCTTTTGGGGTTCATTTTGATCTATTGTTCTTTCTCTCATCTACCCACCGGGTCATCACCTATAAAAGGACTCTATGGATGTGGTTGAATCGCAATAAGTGCATGTGGAACCATAGTAGACTCCTATTCATTTAATTGTTTACTTTATTTTATTCTCACCACACAGAATGTCAACATCTTGATCATGAAATTTGTAACATAAATATGTAAAATTTTTAATGATATTGATATCTATGTGAAACCACATAATGCAAGATGAGATATGGCAAAAGCAATAAAATCTTCTATGTTGTCAATTTAAAAAATTTATAAGACGAAACAAGAAAATATAAAAGAAGGCAATTCTAAACTAATATGCAACTTTTGTAAGAAGTATGGTTATACGGAAGTAAATTATTGGGTCGAGAAAAGAGAGCAAGCAAAGGAAAGTATTTAGTGTTCTTATCTATAAGTAATAAAATACAAAGGAAAGTCCCTTAAAAGAGTGGCATTGTACATGTGGGTACCTTAGAAGCTTTGGGAGCCTCAAAAGTTCTGATGTTGACAGAGGATATTATGATAATTTATGGATGATGTTTTTTTTTATGTTTAATGTGTGAGTTGTCATAGATTAAGTTAGGTATCTAAATCTAGAGGAAATATTCCAAGGGTAAAATGGTCCATATTATTAATCCAAATGATATCAATAGTTTTTAGCTATATAATGTTGTCGTAGAATGGGCACATGAAAACTAGTTGGAAATCTAATTAGATGAAAAACACATTGCAAAAACATCAAACCAAATTGTGTTTTAAAATTATTTTGAATTTTCAAACATTAATGAGTGTATTTTTTTGTGGATTTTAAAGCACAAGCATGCTCCAATATGGACCACTCAACTAGTGGTTGAGATGATCATTGTGGCTCAATAAGATGTGTATAAAAAAGGGCCCTTCGCCTAAAATAGTAATAGAGCAAAAAAGGGAAAGAAAAGTCTAAGGTACTCTCATGCACCAACCTTCTTCCCCTATGAATCAAAGTAAGATTATTGTCCTTAAGCACTCAAAGATCAAAAAGATTGCTCATGCATAAGTCCTCATCAACTCAATCATGCATTCAATATTTCTTTCATTCAAGGGAAAGGTTTCTTCATGTTGAGTTTTAAAGATGACGTGGTAAAAATATTATTCATTCTTAATGTTGTTAAACATTGATTAACTCCTTAATCTTCAACACATTAGCTTGTTGAGGTCAAGATATTCAACATTTTTTTGATAGAACCATATATATTCAACACAGGATTTTTAAGGGCTATAGATTTAGTAGATATTTTTTGAAACTTAGAGTCTTTATGTTTTAGTCATAAATTAGTAAACCAAAGGATCTTACTGTTAGAGGCAGAGTAGGTCAAACTAACCAAGTCACAATAACTTTTGTGTGTGGGTCATCCTTGTTTGTGTTAGAACTAAGTACTAAAAATGTTGAAAATTTTAATTTATGTTCCTCTTGAATTATGATGATCTCAATGTTTTACCAACATAACAATCAAATTTTTTGGATGTAATGCCCTTAGTCACCAATGAACAGTTCAGAAATGGATAACTTATTCATGCACACTTAGAACATAAATTAATCATAATTTCTCTAAAACAGAAATGACTCATTGTCCCCTTCCCCAAGTCCTAAACCATTGGAGACTAACTAGAGCTTCCTAGTTTTGCAAATATAATTATTTCAAGGAAATTTTTATCATTGTCATACATAATAAGCTGATTTTGGTCATTATAAAACCTCCCTAAGGGTACTGTTTTTGTTTATTTTTACATCAGCCCAGAGTAGAAATGTGAAGGTTTTGAAAGCTAATGAAATAGTTTGTGTATTCGTTGACTAAAGTCATACAAAAATCCCAACTATAAACCAGATGTCAACCCCTAAAGTGAAAATTAATTATTGGGTACAAATTCAATCTAATACTATCAATACTTGAAAACTAAATTAATTACCCTACAACCTTATTGTTTATTGATTTGAAAGTCTTAGCATTTATGAACCATTAGTAAAATGTATATAAAAGAACATCAGCAAAGGGAGATTCATCAACACAAAATTTACCGATTTCTAATGTGTCAGTATTTTTTATTAAGTAGATTAAAATTAGGTTCATAGTCATAGCTTATGATTTTAGGAGGTAACAAAAATATCCATAAGATAATTAATGAGAGTTAATACAAATGTTTTAATTCTACCTTATGATTAATTTTTATTATTCAAATTATTATTCTCTATTCTAAAACTTTATATCAATATTATCTTCTCAAACTAAAGCTATTAAGCATAAATTATGTGAAAGCCTTAAGAATAATAGAAGTGTTTACTAACATTTATAATTTTTTCTTAGCATAGCTCATATATGATTTTATGAAATAAATTAAATTTTTATAATCAATAAATTATGAAGAATAATATTTTTTCTGAATAAAATTTCAAATTTCATTCCTAATTTGAAGAGAAAAAAGGAAAATCAATAGTCATAATTATGTACATTGTTTGCTCTCTATGAAAATGATCACTAGTTAGATGTTAGTGGAAATAGCTAGAGATGGAAGAATGAAGTTTAAAGATGACTTTTATGGCCACAAGCATATACCATCCTTGATATGATGATCATTCTTTCTCTTTCAACCAATGTTTAATGTAGCACTAATTTATGTAAGAAAAGTTGAATGCACAACGATCACCTCTCAAAGGTGTTCATCTCTCCCTTTCATCTCTTTTATCTTCTCCTTTACCATCTATTATTCTCACTATGGGGCAGTTTGTTTTATTCCAGCCTTTCATCAAACACCAATTGGGTGGGTAATCTTTAGACATAAAATTGATGCTCGATATGTTAGAGTATTTGAGGATACAAAAGAACCAACACTCATGGGTTGTGTGCCAATTCATATAAAAATATTGACTTGGCAACTATATGATATTTGAGGGTACAAAAGAAATTTAGGACTTCTACAAGCTTCTATGAACAAATTTACTAAGCCATTAAAAATCCTAGCTCCTAAATTTTGAAAGCATCTAAGGTATGATGCAACAATCTAAGCATTTAAATACATCATTGTTGATAATTATTTTGGTATTACATTTTATGAGAAAATATAATATTAAAGTTAGAAATTATCTATGAGCTTATGATAATTTCTTAATATATTACAAGTATTCAATTTAATTATTTATCTCGTGAGATTATGATTTAATTAATTAATCTAATGAATTAAGTTTTCAGATTAATAGATTTGATAAATAGAAGAATCATAAATTTTTATTGAAAAAATATTATTATAAGTAAATGAGAAAGGTAAATATTGATTATTTTTTTGATTCATTTATCTATATTAGATGACCATTTAAGTGTATCTATTTAAACTTAGTCACATGCATTATAAAAAGAATAAGAAAAAGGTTCAAAATATAAAATGAACTTTTGTAAGTCTAAAAACTTGGAAATTAGATGAGAACACATTAGTTACATATGTGGAGAAAATGATTATCTTATTGTTGCATTGGAAATCAACATGGATAATAAATTTATTAGTTTATGAGAGATGAATCTTCAATTCAAATTTCAGGTTAGATAGATCAAGAAATAACATGTTATGAAATTCAAATTGGTTAGAAGTCATTACCACATGTTTTAATAAATGGTAAGGATTTAAATTGAACTTTCATATTTATTTATTGAGTTCAAATTGAAAAATTTCTAGAGGATGATGATCAATAAAGATGAGAAGTTAGGAAACTCAAAATAGAACTCTTTCATGATGATCTACAATCAATTATTTCTATGATTTAGGAACTTCACTGTGAGCTTTAACTATGTGCATAAGTGTTTTATCCATCTTCATTAACTATTGGTAATCAAAGCAATCACTCAACTTGATTAAATAAGCTCTTTATCAAGTTTTAAGGTTACTAAGTTATCAAGGGAGAGGTTGTGGGCAACAACACAAGGCGTTCTAAGCCTAGATTTACCTGAAAGGGGTTAGATCCTTATAAAGATTAAACTTAGTTTATTGGGAACTGATCTCTTTAGTTGTAGTATGTATTTCTAAAAAAAATAGTGAAATATGGTAAGAAGGATCCACTAAGATTATAAGTAGCCAAGTGAGGGATGAACCAGTATAAAAAGATTATCTTCTTTATAAGAGAAAGAAAATAATGAGAGAACTCAAAGCATATATAGAGATACACCCAAAGAACATAGTTAAAACATGTGTCAACACATTCACCCTCAAAAAGAAAATTCAATATTGTAGAAAAACTAATTCACCTCTCTCTCTTGATATTTCACCTAGCCTCTTAGATATTACAACCAGAACTTTATAAAACTTATAAGTAAGTTAATTAATTTATTTGATTATGGTTAATATTTTTATTATGTATGGCTTGAAATGTTTCCTTTGTATATTGAGAACACTCAATCCATAAAATGTTTAGTTGGTACTATGAGATAACAAAGCAATGTAAATATGAACCTAACCATAGTATAAATAGTCAATTGGAGACTTGACTAGAATAGGATTCATATTGATTGAATCACCTAAAAAATTCGTGTTCTATTGTAATATGAACATTTTTCATTAACATTTTCTTTTATCTTTTCATCCATCTCTAGGCATGCTTAGAGCCTTCCATCTCATAGGTAGATCACTTGTAAAGCTTATTTTGGTCCCAAGGCACATGTAAAATAACTTAGTTGGGCAATGAAAACAATTGAATAATTAATATGGCAATGAAATCAATTGAAGAACTCAATTATAAGATGTTGACACCACTACATGGTGTCAACCCTCAATCCAAAATACATTATAAATATTGACAACACAAAGTTCAATTTCGATTCAATCTGATCTATTACACTAACATAAATTACAAACTATTAGAGAAAATATAAAACTATTATCCCTTTTGAGAAAATGTCATTTCAATAAGCTATATATTTTGAGGCAAAGGATCACAATTGTACTTACATATGGACTTGCGTAGAAATTGTATTTGGATATATGAAAGATAGAAATAAAACTAGATGCTATTTATGATAATAGTTTCATAAAGTGATTGATGAAATAATTGTTTTGAATAAATTCTTATTTTAATGCAAAAATGACTTTTGAGATGGAAAGTGAGAAAAGCAGATATTTTGGACTATTAACTAGTCAACTAGGGAGAATAATGATAATAGCAAGCTGAACATCAAGTAATCAAGAACATGATAGTTTCTAGAAGTTCATGGAGAGATAAAAAAATAAAATAAAGAGAAATAGATAAAGACAGAGATAAATAATTGCAAATTAGAAGCTTGATACCCTAGCTAACTAAAAATCTAAATCTTTAACCAGTCAGCTTTGTGACACCACTACTTGACTGGGTTGTAGCATATAAAGGATATATGCTTGACCTTAATCCATTATGTGAATTAGGCATCTAGCTATTTGACTTTCATTAATTCTTCTCAAGCTTACACAATAACAATAAAGATAATCTTGAATCTTAGAAAACATCTACTTATAGGGCAGCCATGACTAAATGACTTTACATAGCCATTGTCTATATAGGTCTTATACTCCCATAAATAATTTTCTATTAGTTGAATATTCAATTTATCTTTTAGCTCTACTAAACTTTTATCAAATACCTAAAAATTTATCCCATTTATATTAACTATTTTCTCATCAAACTGAACAATTATATAGTTTTCAATTGAATTATATATCTTTTATGACCAAAATTTTTACAATCTTAGGGACAATTTCAAATCCAATAGTTCAATTCTTTTAAAACTAACTTTCAAAATGAGAGCATTCATGAGTAATTTAATCATGAGAAAAGTATTGACTTTTGGAGACTAAATAACCTTGATGATGAGAAAAAGTGAATAGAAAGTTTAAAAAAACTCTGAAAATAATAAATCTGTATTGCCTAATTATCTAAGTTATTGTGGAAAAAGATATGAATTAAACAAATGAAAATACACTAAACTGCTTCATATATACTTAAAAATAGTCAAAGAATTCTTTCATACATGTTTCAATATCAAGTATAAGCATGCATGGACTCATTGGAAAGATATTTTAAAGGAAAACACAATAAAACAAATAAAATATTAAAATATTTATAGTTTTTATGAAGTTTAAAATATTAATTGACATGTTATGAAGCCTAAATCAAGATACATATGTGAGAACAAGTGACAACATTTCTAGTCATTGTAAAAGACATTGGATGGCCCAAAATCTAGAATATAAAGTATGGAATTTAGCCCATATTAGAAAAATAAATAGAAGAAGAAAAGTGGAGAGCAAGAGCTACAACATCTACATAAACCTTTGAAGGAGTTTACACACAAAAGTACAAGAAAAGTAAGCATTATACTGAAGAGAGGTTTCGGTGTTACTCAGGTGCTTATCCACACAAGAACAAAGGATTTCACACTTACAAAAAGCCTTAGACTGAAACATATAAGGACGACAATTCATTCACATTCTATATGTGACTAGAATGGTGATTCATTCATTTAGATAGAATGGTAACCTATTCCACTTGGGCTGATTTAGAATGATGAATATAAAAATAATTAGTGGAGTGATAATCCAAATTGGGAAATCTAGAATCATGAATCCACAAGAGGTTTTAAGTGAGAGACACCCTAGATTTAACTAAAGCTGTTAAATAATACAACAAGCCCATTGAGGTCTTTGGCTTCAAAGTAAGTCACAAAGTATTAGTAGAGCCTAAAGGCTTGGTCCTTATAGAGTGTTGTAGATCAGCTTCACAAAATCACAACAAATTTTGTGCAAGTAGTATTGAGAAAAAGATTAGCAAAATACTATGTATCATGAAAAGACCAATTTATCCCCTTCCTCTTGGTTCCTCACAATGTCTTAAATAAAGTCAACAATAATGTGTGGCAAACTCATTTATTTCAAATCATGGAGATGAAAGTTTTAGTTGAGGACACTAAAAGGTGAAACATCTTTGGATGTAATTAATTTATAGCATTGATCATATTCTTATCAAAATTTTGATTTTTCTTAGATAATTATTGTGATAAAAAAGAATGAGGGATAAACTCATAAGAAATAAGGCGCAACTTAAAGCTCCAACTTATAAAAAGAAGGTGAAGACTATGAAGACTGTAGATGTAAGTAGATAAGGTGAAGTTGAAATAATTTTATCATTTTGTGTTAAAAAATTCGTTTTGTGTTGAAAGGTTGATTATATTCGTTTTTCTCCATCTTTTCATGTTCTTATATTAATCTGTAAAATGTTTTAATTTTATGATGTTTCATAATAATGAAATTCGTTATCTGTTAAAAGGTAGATCATATTATTTTTTTCTGGTCTTATCATGTCGTTAGATTGATCACATTTTTTTTACAAAAAATGTTTAATTTTATGATGTTCCATAATTAATCAAATTCATTTCACGTTAAAAGGTATATTATATGAGTTCCTTCTCGTCTTGTCATATTCTTATATTAATCTCAAATTTCGGTAAAATGCTTTAAGTTAATGTGTTTCATAATAATGAAATTCATTGTGTTAAAATGTCAATTATTTTAGTTTTTTCTTGTCTCGTCATATAATTACATTAATCTCAAATTTCTCTAAAGTGGTTTAATGTAGTGATGTTTCATAATAATGAAATTCATTGTGTTAACAAGTAGATTATATTACTTTTTACTTACCTCATCATATTCTTATATTTTCTCTCAAATTTCTCTAAAATATTTTAATTTTATGATCTTCCATAATAATGAAATTCGTGCGGCTTTAAAACTAATATATATATCTATATTATTTTTATATTATTACTACATGAATAATGAAATCGTTTTTCCTCGCCTTGTCATATTCTTAAATTAATCTCAAATTTCTTTAAAATGTTTTAGGTGGTAGTAAATCCGCTTCCAAACATGATCCTTTAGAAGAAATGAGGGAGATCATAATAATGAAAAGTCAACGAAGGTATTATAAAGAAATTCCGGATTCTTATAGACGGAATTTATGATGTTTCAGGGGATATTTTTTTAATTTTTTCCTAACTAAATAAATAAATGCTGAATAAGACAGATTCTTACAGGTGGACTGGAGAGTTCTCAGCTGCAGCGTTTGTTCAGCACATACTCGGTTTGGTCAGCAGTCAAAGCTTGCTGCCCGGGGGGGAGAGGGGTGGGCGGCTTCCAATTTCTCTTGCCGTTCTCCCTGATGCGAGTCTCCCCATGGCTTCCTGCGCCATCCATGGAGGCTGCCCCAGCGACTACGCCATCGTTGGCTTCGCCGCCGCCTCTTTCGCTTTGTAAGCCCTCCTCCCCTTCCCTCCCCTCCCCTCCCCTCCCCTCCCAGTTGCCGCAGCTCCACTCTCATCCTCGCTCCTCTCTCTTTCTCTGTGATCTCAAATAGACCTTATCCTTTCGGGTGGGAAGAGCTCACGATTCTGTTGCTTTTTGTACCGGTTAGGTGCTTTTCCTACCGTGTCTTGAGGATCCTTGTCATTGATTTTTGCGCTTGCTCCTGGATTTTGGGTAATTTTGGTTTCGGAGCTTCCCATGTTCTTTCGCTTCGTCTTGGTGGTTTCAGATTTTAGTTCTTCAGTTATATCAGTTCTTTTGCCGGATATCAAACTGTTTTTTTTTTTTCATACTGCTTTCTTCCATTGTCTTGATATCAATTTTGATTCAGGTTATATCGTACACTTCACGCTAAGATGAGTTTTAGAGCTACGAACTCTGCTCTGAGTTATCAGCCATTTCCTACGCAGATGTTTTTAAATAATATGAGGTTAGAGTAAACTGTGTGGTTATTTTAAAAAAGACTTCAAATGTGTTTTAAAAATATATTTAATAAATAATAATTGATGATTCATGAAAGGGAGAGAAGTAGTTGTGTTTTTTTTAATTGAGCATATTTTTCTATTTGAGCTTCAGATTTAATCTAAAAGTTAAATAATCATCATTGGTTTGTGGATGAACTCATGATTTCTGGAGTTTCCATCATATTAAAAATATCTCCATGACACAAATCCAAGAGAAAATTTCGTCGTATTTGACCAATATCGAGCAATGGGAATGGCATTAATAGGGCCCAGCAGTAATCGTTGGAAAAAGGGGCTGTTGGAGACCTAAAATACAAGTGTAAGCATTGAACCCACATGGTTGGATAATTTTGATCAAAGTTTCCTGACTATTATGTTTTGGAGTTTATCGTCAATCGATTTCCTAGAACCAGATCTGTACACTTGCCTTTACCTGATAGCGTATTACTCTGAGGAAAACTAGAAGGAAATTGAGCAATGGTTCTATTGGAAGGAATGTTATCATGGGACAGCCGGAAAAACACATCCTAAGGACAGATGAAGTTATGTGATGAAGTAAATAAATTTGATGGCGCATCTAGAGATGGTTGTGCGCAGCACATTCGTCCACAAATGATAAATGGTTTGAAAATTCAGATTAATTGACATGTTGAGAAGAGCATGTGTTCACTGAACAAGAAACAAACTAAATGGGAGCTCATGCCATGACCAATAACGAATTTAACGCAAAAATAAAATTTATTTATCGATGGATTCGGATTTTTTATTTTCAAAGAAATACCTCGAGTTCGGTGACAGAAAAAAATCAAACAGGAATAGCTATCATGCCAATCTATACATGTATATCGTCCTTTATTGCCCTTTTTACAAACCAAGTCTTGAAATAAACTTTGAGCTTTCCATCAACTAAAGACTGAAAAATTATTAAGTATGTTTGGATTTCAGATTGGTGATAGTTTCTTTCAGTATATTTTCTTTCTCTTATTTTAGTTTCTGACACTTGTGAATGTAGTATAGTTCCTTATCCTTAAATCCCCTGGTTTTGTTTGATCCATTGAACTGTTGACTCTCGCTCATTTGAAACGCGTGGGGAAGAAAGATTTGTGACTACAAAAACCTATATGAAGTATTGCCACAAAAAGCTATATAGTGGACTGCTATAACTACTAGTAAATTGCTAGCGGCTTGACTAATCCCAAAATTTCATGTCAACGCCTAGAAGAATTTTCTCTAGTTTATATAAGCCAGCTTTTGGTATTTTTCTTGAAGGAATCTTGGTCAGTTCAGAAAGTGGATTGGTAGGTGAAATAGGTATAGAAGAAGAAAAAAGATGAGCATCATAAATAGGAGGCTTACTCCAGTGGGCAAAGAATAGGGATTGAAGGGAGAGATAAAATAGAAAAACGATCTTTTTTGAAAAAATAAGAAGATATTCTTCTTGCTCTTCAAGTAAGGAGAGAAGGAAATCTAATCCATACTACCTGTGTAGGTTGAATACTCATCTAATAATGTACATTCATATTGACTACGTCCTTTGAAAACAGAGATATACATTCTAATATTCAGACTTTTGGTTATTGGATTTTTTCAAGAGTTCACTACCACTTTATTTGCATGTGAAAATAGCTTATAATTCATCAATTTAGCATCTTCTTCTTCTAACTTTATCAATTTAATAATTGATGATGAAACACTATATATTTTGTCTTATAAATGCTTACACTAATCTTTCATTGGTTGCAGGCTTTGTATTCGTGCTTTTTACCCCTTTCTTTACAGAAAAGGTCCTCGTTCAAGAACGAGGACTAATGGCTTCTGGATTGTTGTTCTTCAGATTTTCGGGAGCTTCAACCTTATACTAGGTTTAGTGGTATGGCATAACTACAGTTCTCAATTGTGTGAGAGTTTTCTTCTTTTGTGGCACCTTGGCTTATGGGTATTCATGTTCTTAGATGTCTCTAAATTATTTCAATGTCAAAAAGCGACATCCATGGCAATGGTGTTACATTTGGGGAGGTAATCACGTTGTTCTACGTTTGTTTTGAGAAGATGTTTGTGCCAACCTTCTTGTCTCACATATCTATTTCTGATTTCGGTTTCACTATATTGGTTGTTTTTTGATATATCCAATTTGCAATTTTCACCAGTCTGGCTTGGAGGAGCTCTGGGTTTTGGTTTGTTGATAAGCTTCCGCATTGTACAGTCCTACCAACTTTATTACTTGTTTGTTAAGTAAGTCATATCTGGATTTCCTTCTGCGAGGTTTCCTCTCATTGAGTTGAATTACGCATTTTCTTTATTTTGAAAGATTCTTGTACAGTTTTGCTATAAAAGTTATGGTAACTGTTTTCATATGCTACTGATATTTCCTTGCACACGATTTAACTCAGGAGGAGATTACCTTCAATTAAGTCAAATATCTTGATTCCATTGATTCTCTTGCCATGGATCGGTGGGGCAACAGGTCAGCGCTGACTCATATATATTTTTCTGCGGGCGAATTTCTTTTCATTTTTTGTGTAAATCGTCCCTACAACCTGCATTAAAAAGAAACTATTTCTGTATTGTCTTGGTATTTGATGATAAATACTTGGCAATGACATTTTTGAGTCATTCCTTGGAGAGATTGTTTCTCTCCTTGTATCTCGTTGACAATTGACCTATTTCCTTCTTTTATCAACAAAAGGAGAAAAGTATGAGATAAAGTGGGAGTTTGCTAGAAGATTAATAAATAATTGGAGAAAGGAACTCTAGAAGATGCTATTACTTTCAAGATAATATTTAAGCTGTTTACACTGAAAACTCTTATGTACCTTTTATGCTTGACATCATTATCATGCTCTTGTATGTTTAGTATTCAGTATTGACCCCAATTCTTTTATCTGTAGTGAATTTTAATTATAGATCATCACTCATGTTTTATTTGTGGAACTTTTTTTGCTTTGGTGCTGTGAGTCTTAATTGCATTGACACATTTGTGAAAAGAGAAGAATAGAATAGACATCATTGTAAAGAGAGCATCACCTTGGTAACTTTCATCTTAACTTTTTTGTTTCTTCTTTCTTGAGATTAAATCTCAAGCCTGGAACTGTCTTATATTGCTTTAGCCCACAACATTTTGCGAGGCCTTTGACAGTGAAATGAACCACTAAACAGCTTTTTTTCTTTCTATTTGAGATTCGTTGGATGCATGTGAGTGGGAGATAGACCATTTCCCAATTTTTTATTCATCACAGATTTCAGTAATCTAACTCTGATCATTGAGGAAACCATTTGATCCATCATCTCCATATTGTTATTTCATGTATCATCTTTGGCATGATGATTGTGCTACAGGTGTGGGCACAGGTCTGCATGTCCTAATGCGTTTGCTGTTTTTGAAAAATAAACCCCTTCTCCCAATAGAAAGATATTTCTTTATCAGTAATGCTAGCCATTTTTATCCTGACAAACAGTGTGAAATGAGAAATTTATTCCAAGAAAAAGGGTGTTATCTCCAGAAAGAGACATCACCATAGTAACTCTCCTCCAGAAGTTATTTCTTTTTTCTGAACATCATGTGAAATCGGGGGATGCCTTGTCATCTTGCACCTGGTTCAACGCCATGCCATAGTTTTGATAACGAGGTCTGAAGATAAATGGACATTTTTTCATGGTAACGGTGGTCTATTGGACTATAGCTAAAGGTGTTTCTGAAAGAGCCTCTTAATTGCTAGATAACTGATTTTCCAGTTTTCTTGGCACGATAGACAAAGAAACGACTAGTCATGAATTTCCACTACTCCGAGGTATAATTTTTTATTCATATGAATAAATATTACATTGTTAAATATTATTAATCTTTGAGACCAAGAGTGATGCTGTATAAGAACAAGAGTATAAGCTTGTTTTTCTATCACAGCTGCTATGACCTTCCGCGTTTTGGCAGCAGTCCCAGAGGCAGAGATCCATCCGCGCTCAGAACAGGGGTCATGGTAATGTGGTGTGGGGACGTAGGGCTGCTACAATTGTGATGATTGGAGCGTGGGCCTTCCTATCAATGATTCGTTTCGTTAGTTTATCTATGTCAGCTATGTCTTAGGAAACCCAGTTTTCACTCATTTCACATCCATCCTTGATGTTATGCTGCTAGTGTATCTATGGAACACAAGTCAGTGCGCATAAATATCACAACAGATTCTGCATTTTAGTGTTCATTAACTTGGCCCATCTAAATATGCTGTTTAGCAGTAGTATAATTTATAATTTTGAATCTCTTTAGCTTTGGTTTTTCCGGTTACTCATATGTACAATCATCATGGTTTATACCCATTATTTCCAGTTCATTATGTCTGTTTGGTAATTTTTTCGATTTTCTTTATCACTGTACGATATATGATTGAACTCACTATATTTGCAATATATTACAGTTATCAGCTCAACTAAGCCCTTGAACGTCCGCTGCCATATACAACTTCATTGGATTGCTCCGGTTGTATGCTTCTTCATGTTATATATCTCTGCTTTGATATGGCTGACATATGCCATTCGTCACATTAAGTTCCAATTTCATGAGTTGAAAGACCTTTTAAGAGGAATAATCATCTCTTCTACTGCCATAGGTATATTTCATCCTGGTATTTTACTATACTTTCAAAAGTGTGTATTGATGTTCTTTATTTGCGCGGAACTTGACAAGGAAAATAAAGACACGAATATACTACACTGTGGTTAAGACTTAACTGAAGAATTCATTCACATGGCGGGCCCATAAGCATTTCAATGTGATTACTAATTAAAGTTTAGGTTTGTATAATATAAGGACTGAAACTAACCATAATTCATAGGCATTAATTCTCTCTTTGTTCTTAACAAGATTGCCTGAATAACTATTTTCGTTGTTTCATCTCCATTCTTACTTCTCTATCAGGCTTCATTTTACCTTTATGTAAGATTCAAATTCACCATGAATCTTCAGCTAGAAACGAAATATTTCCCCACGGTGGGGATTCCTGTACCTTACCACTGGGTCTGCTTTTAGTTAACTGTTGTTTCCTTTTATTGCAGGCATGTGGATTATTGCTTATGTTTTAATTGAAGTGAATAAGGATAACGCATGGATTCAAGTTATATCTAGATTTTTGTTGCTATTCACGGTGAGTATTCTTCCTCGAGTTTCCACTGGATGTCCTTGAAAATTATCGTGAACTTTTTTACTCATATTGCTGGGGTCTCTCAGTGTCATTGCATATTTCTATGTATAACTTTATATAATATTATGGAGATGGGGTATTACTCAGAAAAATGTGTACCACTTTTGCCTTGGTTTAAAATTCCCAACGAAGAATTATTCGACTGTCCATTAAGTGAATGAAGTAGGTGGCTATCGCTGGCATATTTTTTCAACCAGAGCAAAGTGCTGTCAACTTTTTAGGTGGGCAGTTGGTTCCAGCATTCAAGCACAGGACTAGTAAAGCATTTCAGAGGAAGCTTTAGAACCATGAACTACAGACTACGGACTACATTGCAGTTCACTTATGGCAGACCAGTGCCTTGGTATCTACTAGATTCTTGGGATTCTTCCAGGGTTGTTGCTTGAGCTCTGTGTGATATCTCTCTGGTGGATGGTAAAGTTGTATGCCTCTAGGGATTGAATCAGTCTTACTCCCAGTGGTTTATACTTCTCTTCATTGCTGAGATTGATTTACTTTCCAAAAATAAAGCTTGTTGACCATCTGGGTGTTGATGCCCTTTCCTAAAGTCAACGCTTTTGTTTTGCTCCAGGCGGGCGTCCTTGTGCTGGCGTTCTTTTCCATGTCGATTTCTCAACCCCTGCTCTCTCAAATGAGCCTGAGCAGAGGGAACGCTGCGGGGTATCTTACAATGGGTGAAGCTCTGGGCATTCGAGAGGGTGACCCATCACAGAAAGCCTCCCACTCCGATTTGGATTTCAGTGAACCTCTGGACAGGCTGCTGCTCGATGAGAGGTTTCGCCGATCTTTCATGGCGTTTGCTGACAGGTGATCCTATTTCTGCTCCTATTCCTCGGCACATGCCTCATCCCGGCAAGCTCTATCTTTACCTTGATGGTGATCTAGCTGCCCCTTTGCATGCTCAGCTGTCTGGCTGGTGAAGGTGTTCATTTCTACAACGAAGTCCTTGAGCTCGGGAAAATACCCTTTGATGATCCTGCCAAGAGGATTTACATGGCGAGGCACATCATCCAGAGATACATCAATACTGGTGCGTTACCTTTCTTTTCTGTTGCTTGTCCAGAATCAAGCTGCAATCTTTGCCTTTTTTAGAATTAAACTGAAAATCTTTGGGGGATCTCCTGGAGAAGACACCCCAATTAAACTGCATCACAACAATGGAGACGATCCACGCCATAGAATATGTGAATGAACCCTGTTGCAAAATAGCGGCAGAAACTTTTCCAAAATTAATCTTTGACCAATTTGTTGTCAAAAAATGCCGTTAAAGATCTGTGATTACTCCCCTTGTAGCGATCTGTAGAGCAACTCTTCTTGTGATGATCTTGACATGCTCAAAATGGAGTCGAATAAAAATTCGTTCTGAACCGGATTTTGCTCCTACGATTGGCCTGAATTCTTCGCCACAGCAGGCTGCAAATTATTCCATTTTCTCTGTTTGCTTCAGCAACCGCTAAGCTGCATCGTTGCTCTCTCTGCAACTTTCAGGCGCAGAGATGGAGGTGAACATCTCCCACCGGACCCGTCAGGAGATCCTCACCACTGAGGACCTCACCAGCCCACACCTCTTTGATCGTGCCGCAGTAGAGCTGCTGAAGCTGTTGAAAGCGGTATACCCTCTTCCCTGATCTTTGAATAACCCATTGAGCACCACCATCAATCGTTTCTACCTCCTCTGACTGCGTAATTCTCTGCCTGAAGAATTTGGTCAAGGACTACTGGTCTTCGCTGTTCTTCATGAAGCTGAAAGCGGAACTGGGTAAAGATCCTGACCACCATGATCCCTTGGATCGTCTCAGACATCCGGAGTCCAGTTCTTCTTGTTCATGGCAGCGGTGATCCCTTTCACTGCCGTTGCTGGTGACTGGCCCCAGATTGGCTGCACCCTCTAGAGCTTGGAGCTTCATCAATGGACTGGAAGTAGTAAGCAAATATTTTTTATTGTGGGTTAGTTTAATCCATACTGACCCCATGATATATATATATGAAGCTGCTTGATATACCTTCAAACATTGTTAGCTTGACCACCCCCAATATTAATGGATACCCAATACCCAATTATATATATGAGGCTGCTTCTCCGGCCACGCCGGCGTTCCAAGCGCCGCCACAATCAGCGCCGCCATCGCCATCTTCTTCCTGCCACCCCAGAAGGGACCTCCATGAAGATCGGAGCCAACAACTTGGGAAGCTACCCAATTCAGGGCAGAAGGAACAGACATGGGTTCTTGATCCATCACCGCCCAATTAAGAAACATGGGAAGAGTTCAGTCAAATTACCTGTCGGGTCAAATTGAATGGGCACAATGGAAACCCAGGAGATCAAGCAGGCGTCTGAGGTGGAACAGCGAGGAGGAGGACCAAGAAGGCGGACAAGTCCCTAAACCCTACCCGACTCCCAACAATGGCAGCTGCATCATCCACAGCCCACAATATACAGAAGAAAAAAAAGGAAAAAAAAAGGGAAAAACCCAGCCTTTCTTCGTCGTCATGAGTCAGAATCGAGAACCCACATGAGCGCCGGCGGTCAGCTCCTGCCCTTCCTCGACACGTGGCCGGTCTTCCTCTTGTGGCGGCTGAAGTCGGAGACGAAGCGGAAGGTCTGGCCGCAGCCCGGCTCCTTGCAGACGTAGGGCCTGGCGCCGGTGTGGACTCTGATGTGCTCCGTTCTGGCCCACGCCCACTTGAACGTCATCTTGCAGCCCTTCCAGGGGCACTTGAGAGGCCGATCGTCGACGTGGACGCGCTGGTGGTGCACCAGGTACTTGTGGGAGAAGAACTTCTTCCCGCAGCCCTTCACGGGGCAGATGTTCCGCTTGTGCACGGCGAGGTCCTGCTTCGACCGGAAGCTCATGGAGCAGCCCTCCACGTTGCAGGGGTAGTCGCCGCCGTCCTCGCCGGCGTCTGGATGCTTCTTCTTCTTCTTCACCGCCGGCGCCGCCGCCGCCGCCGTCTTCTTCTTCTTATTCTCCGCCGCTGCCGATTTGGCGGCGGTGGGTCTCTCTTCTTCAACGGCGTAGTGGCGTTGCTCCTCCTCCTGGTCCAGGCTGGGTCTGGAGATCGGCCGCCGAAGACGCCCAGACCGCTGCCGCCGTGCCGAAAAGCTCTCAGTCAGACTCTCCACTGCCGCCGCCACCTCCACTGCCGCGGCCTCTGCCAGCGGCAGGCACTTGGGCTTCTTCGAGGCGGGCTTCTTCGATGAATTCTTCATCTTCTTCTTCTTATTCTTGCCCTTGGGCTCACTTCTCTCTCTGTCTCCGTCTCCATTCCATCATCTGGACGCTCTCGCTTGCCCGGCAGAGCTTCCCTCTGGCAGTCAGCATCGCCCTCAATCTTGGCTTCCTCCGCCAGCGCCGCCGCGCCGCCGCCGCCGCCTCATATTGCTCATGAATCTCGTTCTTGTGGGCCAAGAAGGGATGGACCTGGCTGGTCATCCAGACCTTCCCGCACCATTTGCCGGCCACAACTATTCTCTTCTGCTTGCTGCGCCGCTTCCCGTTGACCCCCGCCCTTCCCGGCGAGCTGCCGGAAGCGCTGCGGCCGAAGGCCCTGTAGATGACGGGATTGTACGGCAGCTGCTTGCTGTAGAGGGGGGACTTGCTGAGGTTGGCGCTGTAGAAGAGGTTGATCCCCAGCTTCACGGCCCAGTCGCTGTTTGTGGGCACAGCCTCTTCGTCTTCGATCGCCCCGCAGATCTTCTGCTGGTCCTCTTTGCTTGCCTCCATGAAGCAAATCTCCTCCCAAGAACACTCCATTCCCAGCTCCTCCGCCAGGGATCTCGCCTCATTCTCAATCTTGGGATAATCTGCGGGCGCGGCGCAAATGGAACTATTAAAAGACCGATTTTTAGACAGAATATGGAAGACCCGCCTGAGAGGTACCCAGAGATGGAAAAAAAAAAAAAAAAAATCATGCTTGGTTCTCCACTGAGACATTGTCAGAACGATGGAAGATCATCAACCTGAAGTCAGCGGTTCTAGAACTGGCTTCCGACCCAGCAGGTCATAAGACCAGGTGGCCCTCTGAGCCTGTTGAAGAACTTGATTCTGATATTAAAAATTAAAAAAAAAATCTGGGTTTGCCCCTTTTGGAAGGGAAGAGCGACGCCAAGGCAGATGTAATGCCATTAAAAAAAATTATAAAAAAAAAAGCTGACTGGGAGGCGGATCTGTTCTCTCCCTGAAGGCTGCGCACACCAAGAACGGTTGTGAAGATAATTAAGGTCTCCTCAAGGGCTTGAATGCCTTTGAAAAGTGGCAGATTCCTCTTTATTGCGGCCATGGATTAACAAAGGACAAACTAAGGGGAGGTCCCAACCATCTTCCAGGGGTGCCTGAAGCAGGCAGCGGGCCTTCTCAATGCCTTGCCGTGCTGCCAATTGAGGCAATGGGAGCATCTTTAGGATATACTTGGAGGATGAATGGTCGGCCTCTAGCAACGGAACTCCCTGGGATAGATAAGTCAACTACCAAAGATAACTGGGAGGAGATTGGAACAGGAGAGAGGTTACTTGATCTGGTTGGGAACTCCAGTTTAAGAAGAGACCCCACGGAAATTCCAAGACAAGAATGCCCAGTCTAGACCAATTTGGAGCTCAAATCGGTATTATTCAGCTGCCCAGGGAGGAAGATAGCCCAAACAGAAAAGATAATGCCACTGGGAAATATTCTGTAGACACTTATGATGGAGGCCACACAGATTGATCATACAGATGGATCGGCCAAAAAACACTGCGCATCAGTGCACATTGGGGAAAATGCAGAGAGAATAGCAATGATGAACAAAAAAAAAAGTCATTTATTGCTAAATCACTGCCCAAAATTCGTGCAATGGAAACTTTTATCCTTAGCCATGAAAAATCATTTATCCACAAAGAAATGTTAAGCAGAATAGGGATGGCTGAAAGCAAGAAAAAAATAAATAAGGCCACCTTATTCCTTCAAAAAAAAAATTTCCTAAAGGGAGGGTCTAGAGTAAGAAAATAGAAAGTGCAGTGAAGCACCGATAAAGCAGTATCATTGAAAGAATAGCAGCAACATCAATGAAACGGAACAACCTACTTGCACGAAATATGAGAGCAGTAAAGCTATTGAAAAACTAACCAGGGTGGCAGACAAGCATTAGATGCGATCCTCCCATCTTATGAAGCTGTTTTTCTACTTCCAGCGCATGCTCCAGACAAAATATGTGCATTCTGGAGGAGTCCTTATCGGATTTCTGCAGGAAGGGTACAGAAGGGTTGAAACTGCTGAGTTGAATGCTGCCTCCATTGGCTTCCCTGGTGGGGCTCAAGCTTGAACTGACTGGATAACCAGGTGAATTGAGTTCTATTTTCTTCACGTCCTCACAGCCCATGTGAATTTTTGCAGCTTCAGTAAACTGACGAATACCATCCAAGTTACCATTAATCTCTTCCATGGGTGCTGAACAAAAAGAATTCGGAGAAGTGATTGGCCTTTTTAAATCTCTTAAATTGTCTAAAATGTTTTGCTCCATGCCTTCAGCATTCTTACACGAATTTTGTGTGGAGACTGCAGAATTTTGTTGACATGATCCCATATCAGAATCACTCACATTTTGACATGCACTATTAGAACCAATCTCGCGCTCTGAATGTTCAGGGATGCCTTCATCACCAGAGACAGCACAAGAAGATGGATGGCATGAGCTCTCTCCTCCATCTGTACCCGTCCTAGAGAAAAATGGCTCTTTCCCACATGGTGCTTCACTTGCATGCGAATCTAGTGACGAAACAGAGCCATTTGAGTACCTTGGATCCTGATCTGGCCCAGCTGATGAGTGAATATTGGAAGCATTCTCATCTAGGCGTACAGGCGCTTCCGATGTAAGAGCTTCCTCCTCAGCATCAGATGAATCTCCATATGCGGAAACTAATAAATCAAGAGCTGACGCTTGTTCCTTCCTGGCTTCTGCATCACAAACAATTGACATCAAAATTGAAGCTGAAAATTGCAAGTTTTCATCATAAAAATATTCATGTTTTAAAGTACATGGACCAAAGTGATTGAAAATATTAGCTGCTGAAAATGAACTAGCTAAATGACGAGATAAATCCGGAAAAAGCTAGAATCCTTCCAAAAATTTATGACAAACATTGGAACTACTCAGATCCCTAGTAATATGCTAGCCTACAGGGGTGAAATAATATTTGGCCACTAATTCAATGCCGTCTTCACATGATAAGCCAAAGCCACATGCAACATAAACATGTTTTATTGTTAAGCTTCGAGGTTCGACCAAAGATTATCGTCGAAATGTACATCCCCGTAATAATGCACAGTCCATTTGAGCATGAAAAGAAAACAGAGAAAAAAGTTCCGCAGAACTCATTGAATTGCCAAAATTAAAAATAAAAGAAATCAAGCTTCACTCAACTTAGACATTAATAATTGGAAATCTAAAATGGATAAAAATTCAAGAATTGCGATAGCCTAAGATAAATTCACTAGGGTAAATGAATATTCAGAATTCAAGGCTAAATATAGCACTAAAAGGCCAAGGCAACAGCAAACCTGGACGGGCTAGAAAATTATAATTGTGTGCATTTGCATTCCCAAAAATGACTGTATCACTTGTCTCCCCGGAGCCAGCATAAAGATCATTAAAAGAACTGCAGTCGGCAGACATTAAACACCTTGCTGCTATATCTGTGGGTCGAACAATAGCCACACAGGTAAAGCTCAAAATCCCACATGTCACGCATGAAAGTACGCCTTGATCCAGTAATCCATCACTTCTGAGGGTAACCTCCTTCTCAGGCCCAGTTTCCTGAGAGTCAGCAATTGTGTACGAAGTAGAAACGTCGGTCTTGCTGCACTTTTCCGCAGGAAACCTTTTGGCCTCAGCAGAAGAGATAAACCTCCCGTTCATTGAAGAGAAACCACTCAAATACCTGAGACCTGAATTTCTTTCAAGTGTATCCTCCGAAGGAAACAAACTTCTTGATGCATTCAGTGCTTCTTCTTGGTTGTAGAAACTAAGTGACAATCTTGGTTTAACCTTTATTTGAGATATGACTCGAGAATAAGGAGCCACCGAAATGTCAAATGCATTATGTGGAAGAACGATGCATGATGAACCCTTATCAAGAAGACTATGAAGCCTCCAATTAGTTTCCAAAACATTTTCAACAAATAGTTCTTTGATCATCTGTTCTCCTTCACTTTTCATCCTATCCTTCAGGCGATAACTCCGTGGCTCTGAACTGTTATTTGTGGTGTCCCTGACGATAAAAACCCAATGAGAACAGTTGCTAACAGTTTCACTTGAGAGTTCAACATTAAATAATTAAATAAAATGTCACGGAGCCTCACGATACCAAAAGAAAACATGAAGACAATCAACATGACAAAATACTTTAGAAGGACAAAAAGGTGATCTTACCAAAAGAGCCTCACAGCAGTAATTCAATTAATAATATGATAACTAAATCAGAGAATAAAAGCTTTTTTCATACAGGATAACGGCCAAGATTAACAAAATTATAAGGACGTATTTAACTGTGATAGCATTTAATTATCATCAATCAGCTGAATCTTGAAAAAATGAAACATGAAAATTGTGCGGTGAGAAGAATAACGTTGACCTCACGAAAACCATGAAATGAGCAATATTCTGAAATATATTGAAGCCTGCACGGAACAGATGATAGACCTTTATTTAATAATATATCTAGCTCAGATGCAAATTAGATAGATAATACATTTAAAATACAATTTAAGAGAACAAGAGCACAAAATGAAGATGTAATCTCTGTTACATATGAATAATGGCAGCTAAAAATAACTTGATTAGGGCTGTCAGACCACAAAGTTTCCAAACACTAGATCGCAGATAGAGGATGACTGACACTAGAAGGTGCATGACTCCTCGTTGATGCAAACTTAGCCAAACTGGACCAACATGAATCCAATGTTCAAGTGTTTTTGATCTCTCAACTGACCAATATACTTAAATACTCTTATCAGTATTTTCTGCTGAAGGTGGTGAAGAAAAAGACGAAAAGAAAAAGGAAAAATGAACAAGAGAGGAAAACTATTCAACTCTTTCTGCTGCTTATTGCCACTGTTTATCGTCATATCAGAACCACTGCCACTGGCACCACTGTTCACAGAGTCAGTAATCACTGCCACAGCCACTCATGCAGAAATCCCAGTACATTCTCTTTTTTCTTTTAATTTCTCGTTCTTGATAACCCCCATAGCCTGCTATCATCTCTACCAAGTACTTCCCTTTCTCCTATTCACAATAAATCCTAAGCCCCAACTCTTTCAAATGGCATGCTATGCAGATCCAGAAATCGAGACAGGTGAGTGAGGAGTTGAGAGAACGTCGTTTTGTAAAACATCCTTCCTACTATGTGGCTCGTATTTTCGGTTAACAAAATATTTTATAGATGTGCCTTTGACCTTTATAAAAACGTCTTTTTTACTTGGATGTTTTCATGAAAGATTCGACTTGGACAGATATGAAACAACTTATTTTATTTCTGTCAATAAAATCATCTATATATATACACCTTTCTCTGTGTGTGCACGCTTTTGAAATTGACAGACATTTTTTTATCTTATGCTTTATTGACCAAGCTGTTCAGGGCTGAAATGAAGCAATTTATACAAATCCATACATGTCAAATGAGAATCGAGCCAATTTATTATTAAGGCAACCAGATTTCCTAGTAACATTGTCTTATAGAGAAGTAAGCCTCTCTAGACCAGGCAAATGCACACCAAGGCCATGCAAGGGGCATGATTAAGATATGCCAAATTCACCAGGTATACAAATGGAACCAAATGACAAAAACCTATGTCCTCCAGTTATATATTATAAATCGTTCACGCCAGCAATCCATCCTTCTTCCCTAAAACGAGACAATGATCTAAACATAGTGTCCAAATCGACAACTTCCCAAGAGGATTAAGATCCATAAAAAATCTAAGACATGCTAACCCATATGAGCCAGAAAAATCTAGACGGCAATCCAGATAGCCAGACAAAAGACTACAAAGTACAATAATATAAAATCCATGCGGGTGAAATAATTAAGCCAAACAAACGATTTACCAAACAGCCAATGGAATTGTTGTGAATTTTTCTCACTAATCTGCAATCGTAAGGGCACCTAGTAGGAAAGGATTTATATAGAGTCACAAAGGAATAATTGAAAGAATGTCAACAGGGTCAACCCATCATCTACAACGGCATAATATTAGTCATTAATTTCTAAAGAACACCACTTTCATTCCATCCAATAGTGAACTATTTGAGAGGATTAGAGCGATATCCCAAGTGCATGGCACAAAATATTTCAGGTTCCAAAGGCATTTAAGCTCCAGGAATCGAAATATCAACAATAATACTAATTTTGGATGGACTCGAAAAGCCATCTCATGTGCTACACCATCTCATCCATTGTCAAAGTTCTGCCAGCATCTTCCGTACATAGGATGATAATTCAAACAGCTTCCAAAATAATTCGACTGAGGTCAAAACCAAAGCAGAGAAAATATTGTGTTACATGTGCGGAAAAGGTTGTGTCCAAACCAGCACAGCAATGACTCTTAGAAGATTCTTAAAGAATTTATTACAGCTTCATTTGACTGATGAAGAAAATTGACTTTCACCTAAGCTGAAATGGTTAAAGGGGCGATCCATGTGTTCTAAGGTTTACCAAATCAGTTCATTTCAACCTTGAAACCTTGACAGGGACTGGCATTCCTACCCTGATCCACTTTTCATTAGTAAAAACTTGACTTCTCTCTGAGAGAGACTAGGTCGAGTTTTTTTTAAAAGACACTGGACTGGACCCAAAAGTAAAGGATAAATAGGTCAGAACATATAGACCAGACCTCTTTCAGCGAAACAGGCCAAATCACCGTGAGCTTCTGGGGGTACACACACTTTCTCACTGACATCATCTCACGAGTATAAAGGACTCTACACCGACCCACAACCATCTATGCCACAATTCGGGTACCTTCATCACCACCCCTCTCACTCCACAATGTGGTTGGGTTCTAGGAAATATCTTCTAGAAAACCAGTAAATATATGCGGGGAATAATGCAACCGTAACTCTGCTCTATTGTAGAATAACAACTATAACTCTCCAAAGGAAGAAGAAGGATAAGATGATAATCTGCATGTCCCAGAACACACTCATGTCAATGAAAATGATTATGATCCGATATGCATATCACTAGCATGCTCAGGGTGTCAGAGACAGAGAAGGCAGAACTCGTGAGCATGGAACCTAGAATGCCATTAGAAAATCAAGTTGCATTGTAATTAACTTTAGTGATGCTAACTGGTCACGGGAAGATTTTTCACGCTATTAAGGTCCATATGCATCATCATTAAGTTACTTGTGGAGGGCAAGTGAAAACTCCGAAAAAGACAATCAAAGGAATCATTTTATGAGGCAACAGAAACCAAAGATAGGCGGCCAACTTTGCTTCCACTTCAATTCCAAATAGAAAAACCAGATCAGGAATATTCCACCTGACATACTTCAAATTTTCAAATAGTGGTAGTACTTTATCACGTTGTGTCAGATGATAAGAAAACATACCTTGAGCTCAGTGATAGAGCAAGTTCATAAAGTAACTGATAATGAGACACCATTGGGGGATAATTTATTGAAGCCCTTCGAACAGCAGCTTCTTTAGCCACCCTCAGCCACTCAGGGGTTGCAATGTTAGCTGCCTCACCACAGTTAAACCCTACCAAAAAAGAATATGAAAGCACATAAAAAAAAAGTCAATCATTTCTCCTGAGTGGTGGAGAGAGATTTCAGCCTAAGACTGAAACAATCCAAAATGACCAGCGGATAACAAGATATTGGGCACAAGGGTCCAAATATGAATCGGCAATGTTTTGTCAAACATTTGCAACTGTCGATTTTACACAACAAAAAACATCATTCTTAACAATAACGGCAAAAATAGATATCACAAGGATAAGAATAAGAATAGTTCCATGTGAATCAGTATTATATCTGTTAATCAGGAACATGAGCAAGTTATCAGAATATATGACATGTTGTCATGAATAGAATAGAAAGATCGCTCTCAGATGCGTTAACAGAACCACACAAAGAAATTAAATTTAGTAAAGATTTTGAGCTGAAAAGCACTTATCCTATCTGAATCGCCCAAGCATTTGCCTAACAAGGGAAACTCAACAAAACAGAGATTATAATATGGGCAATCCCAATCTGAGCACAACAGGATTTTGTGAGCATGATTCCCCATAGTCAGCTTTACATAAAACGATGGTGATTGTACAGAGCTTTTTTATCTTAGTTTTTTGTCTTTTCTCCATTTTTATGAAGCCACATGATTTATCATTCAGTTCGTATGGTGGCTTTGTTGCCCTCCTCGACCTGTGCTCATAAAGCACGGGCAATGCCTGATTTGCTTATCACAATGCGAATTCTACAGACGGAGTTGACAGAAGCTGGGGTTTTGTGAGAGCCAATGCGATGGCCGGCCAGTGCTCAAATTTTTGACCTGTCTCCCCCTTTTTGCATGCAGTAGACAACTAATAAAGCATCCCGTAAGAGTGTAAGAAGCATACCCAAAAATCCCTTCATGAAAAGGAAAATGAATATGAGAATTTTTACCAGCCTGATTCACACTACAGAAACGACATTCAGTAACCAGCGAATGCCATTTTAATCGTAGCCAAAATAGAGATTGCCAAAAATAAAATTTATTTATAGACTAAAGAAACATTTTTTATTCTTCTTCCGTACATTCTTTTGGTTAGATAATTAATGGGAGAAATCCCTTAAGGATTTACTTATTCAAACGCACGCATTAGGAGAAATGAAATTGCAATCCGGATGTTTATCAGCACAAAACATAAGAAAAGCAATAGTTTCATATAAATGATATCAGTTCCATTTACAACATAAGTCCTACCATGGCTTTTCTTCCTATTCAAAAGACAAAGTGGAAAAAGGCATTCAAAAAAGAGCTCACCAAGACTAAAGCCTGAGTGGTATGATCCTGGAAAGGTGACAACAAAATCGCCAGCATTCTGCACCAATCTATTTGGGGAAACAAATTGAAAATGTTTTATCTTCATTATCCAAGAAATAATTATAATTTGAAGCAATGGAAAACATAATAATAAATGGAAATAACACCATAAATGAGAAAATAAGGGAGGACTATGACTAGATATCACCTGCAGCAAGGAATTCCCGCTTCAATGAGAACTTCTGGAGACATGACGGTTGTTTTCTCGCCCAGAATAGCAAATGTGACTGTCATAAGAAAGCACAAACACTCCATCAGCTTAGCAAAAACTGAAAAAAAAAAAAAAAGCAAATTGGGACCCTAACCAGAAAAAAGTTCACCAATTGCCATCTGGAGTAAAATTATGAGGAATCACTCTCAACTTAAAGTATGAGATGATGGAGAGAAAAGGGAAACTTTCTGAGAAATTATTTTCAGGAATCCAGTACGCAAGAGGAAAATTCCAATTTACGAAGTAAGATTAAAATGTAGGAACTATCTAAACGAAGGCAAGAACTTAACTTTAACAAGAAAACATAACAACGGCCAAGGTGAATGACAAGATTAAAGAGATACACTACTCACCCAAAGAATTGACCTCTCCACCATAACCATGCAAACGAATGACGTCCTCAAATGCCAGCCCAGCATCTCGCGGCACACCATACCATGTCTTCCCTGCCCCCATGTGCAGGTAGTTCAAGCTGTGAAGCTCATGGTCCTCCACATGCCATGCAAACCAGCTGAACATCATTGCAACATACACCATTGGCGATGTCACCCCAGGAATATCCTCCTTCATGAACTTCAACAGTGACCCCTTTGCCCTTGACACGCCCCTCATATTCCATGCTGTCTCCCCAACGCTTCCTGCCTCACCGTCCCTCCATTTCTTCCCAACCAGAGGAAGGCCGAAGCCTGAGCCAGGCATGTCATTGGCGTACTCCACCGAGAAGGGCTTGTCTGCACAAGCCTTCCAGAAAAGGGTCTCCACCTCGAGTGGCGAGAGAGGACCCCCAGCATTGCCACCGCCACCACTTTTCCGGGCACCACTACCTCCGCCAACGGTCCTCTTGATGTGGGCCCTCTCGAACTGCTTCGCCTTGTTCTCAAACTGCTGGAGAGTGTACTGCTCGCCGCTCTGCCACACGGGCTTCTGGACAGGTCTCGGACGCCGAGGGCAGAAACCAATCTGCTGCTGCCGCGTCGTGAATGTCGGTGCCCCCTTCTTCGGAGTGGCACCTCCGCCGCCGCTCCCAAAGCAATTTTTCTGAAGCGCGGCGAACGAGCGGTTGAGATTGGCAATGGTAGTCTTCTTGGGGGCAGGGGGAACAGGGGGCACGATCTTGCAGATACCATACTGGGAGGCCTCCTTCTCAATCTTGTGAATATATGCAATGGGATCCTGGAACTCCGCGAGGGTGGGATGGTACTCTGGAGCCAGGGGTAGGGTTTTGAGCCACGAGAGGACCTCCAGGGGCGGATGCTCCACCGACGAGGACGGCGACGCCATTGCCACCGCCACTGCTGCCGACACTAAAAGTACCACCCACTAGCGGCAGTTAAGCAGGGGGCGGCAGAGCAGGGGCTATTCCGGGTAACAAAACCCGCCACTCCTCTCCTCCTTCACCCCCCTCATTGTCCTCTGCCTCCGGCCGGAGAACGACCCGAGGAAACCCAACAGCGACCAAATCAAACCCGACAGCGAACAAGATAGGCACTCAATTAACCTCCTCGACCTCCTCTCCTCCACCCCACGACGCACCTGCTCTGTTCTCACCTCTCCCTCGCAGCTGATCTCCCCCTCGCGGAGACCCCGGCTCTCCAGCTGCCGCAGATCCTCAGAGACAGCAGGTGTAGGCCCTCCATCCTCCCCACTTCGCCTCGCCTGAGCGTCCGACCCCTGGGAGAGAAGGGGAGGAGAGGGGAGGGAGGAGCAGAGGGGGGGAGGGCCGACTGTCACTTGGAATGGGCAAAGGACGTGAACGATGAACTGGTATTAATAACCAAAACAACTCCCCAACCTCTTCAGCCACCCAGAATCCTCCCGTTTTGTATTATTATACATAAGCCCCCCTCCTACATTTCCATGCGTACTTGTACCCTTTTGTTTCCTCATTCTCCTGATTTATCCATCATGTTGGCCCCCACCTTGTACAGCCTTCAAATTTTTTTCCTAAATGGGATTAATTCTTGAATTATTGGAGTAACACCAATGAATAGATGCTTTCTTTGACCCCTTGCAGCAGTTATGCATGGCCTTTGAATCAACTCGAAACGTGGCATATGTGCCCATTTAATCACCTCCCAAAAATAGTATTAACCATTGAATAGTAGTGGCCTTTCAATCCTAATCAGCTTTTTACCTATCAAAATCTTTAGCCACCGTCTTTCCATTCACTCAGTCATCTATATTGTCAAATCGATTGCATTCAGTCCTCATTACCTTTCCCAATATTTTAGCCCATCTAAAAAAATTTTACTTTTGTTGATCAGTTTTTCCTTTCTATCAATGAAAGGATCCAAAACTTTGTTTGAAATAATTTCATGTATAAGGGGGAGTTTTTATCTTCTATCTTTTTATAATAGATGAATTTCTTCTTTTGGACCAACATCATCCAAATAACTTTTACATTCTAATTCCAAGGGCTATACGACCAATTTCAAGAGTGTCTGAATTTAAATATTAATTTACTATTAAAAGAGAGAAAATTAATTTTTTTACTAATTTTTGTCATTCTTGACTAATATAATCTAGGTGGTTAATAAAATATTTCACACAATTTTTATAGTGGTTTGGTCAACTAATGTACTCCACTTCCAAAGTAATTTGTATGTTCCCACTTCCTTGTATTCTGTTAAATTAATACTGAATTTCACATTGACTTATAGGCTTTAGTTTCTCTATTGGATTTAACAACTCCATTTAACTTAAGAGCTCACATATTAAACTTCTTCTAAAGTCACTACTCTATGAGGGTCAAATTAAAGTAAAACCTACTTCTCTCTTCTAGATATAATGGTCTAAGGGGGATTTGACCAAGTCTACTCACTTGTGCCCTCTTGTGTCAACCTTGATTATTGTTCAATTCATATCAAATAGCTTAATTCATATACAGAAAATACACAGACTCAAGGAATGTGCTATACCTAACTCTTATGAGAACATATTATGGAGAGAACATATTAAAGAGAAGTGAAATATGCCTCCAAGGTTCACAAACACATTCTATGAACATCTCTTTGACCTAATCCCATCATGTGGCTTCGTGTACAACACATGACTTTATGTGTGCCATACCATACCACACTATGTCAACGTGCTCCATTGCACTTGCCTATATTGACTATCATGAAATCTCATGCCAATTATGAGGTTCCATGCCTATAACCTTGTTCTTCCATACAAAGGGTGTTTAGAACATGTAGCCAAATAGAAGAGACACACTCTTCTCTTCAAAATTCACAAATCTAAGGGACCAAACAAGATTATCATATACTATTTTCCTCTAAATTAAGGTTTTATATGGGACTCAACTACAAAAAAACTCTAAATACAAAAGTAGAATCTCTTATCATTATTGGCATTCGGCTCCAAGCTTCTTGGAGATTTGATCCCTCTAATTTCATTTTAGATGATTTATGGTCTGGATCTTTTTTCAAATTTTGGCTCCTTTTCACCTTATTTCACATCTATTCTCCTTGTTTTTATTCAAGAGAACAGTTATTTATATAATCGTTGAATACTAAATATTTCATTGGCTTCAATTGTTCATGAACCATGGTAAAAAAAAATTCTTTCAAATTTTATAAAATGCTCAATCCATTCTTGTGGTCTAATATTTTATTTTTAAATGTCACTTGATGTTTTTTATATTTAATGTTAGTGATAAATACTAAAATTTGAACTTTACCTTTACTCAAGTATAATCATAGGTTTAAAATCTTAAATGATTTATGTTGTTGACTTGCTTCTAATGAGAGATATTGTTGGAAAATTAATTAAAATATAATTTTTTTATCAAGACAAATACACATAACATAAACAAATGGATCAAATTATGTTTAATATTTATATTATATGAAATACACATGACTATGAAATTAATTCAATAAAAATTCATTTCTAAATACATAGTAATAACACTAGATATCTAGAAGTAATGTACTTGAGTCTAATAATCCGAATTATATAATTTGGATGAATCTTCCACTCAAACTTAACACTGCTTTACTACAATTGGAAGTGCTAATATTTACAAAAATTACAACTAATGTAAAGTAATGTTTAGAACGTTGCTAATTTTTCAAGTAAAATATTTGTATGAAAGATTATACTTGTATAAAAGCTAATTGTTCATTTATGCTATATGTCTATGGTTTTTAATAACTATTTATGATCATTCTAGAAATATAATTAATTTATTGGGTCAAAAGTATTTAAAGGGTCACACAAAAAATTTAATTATTAATTAAAAAAATTAAATATCAAGAGTCACCAAAAAATGATGATTTAAAAGAATCATTATTTAGTGTGTCTAGTCTATATTCATACTTTATTTGAAGTGATTTTTGTTGATGTCCTTAAGTTTGATACTACAATGTGAAAAATTATTTATTTATTAAATCTTATATATGATGAGAGCTTTTTAAAAAGTTTAATATTTCTAAGATTATTCAATATATATGATCATATGTCTAACAAGTGAATCTAGTAAACTAATCCTTGAGATTAATTAATTTTTTATCATAGGAACACTTGATTATTCATTTATATTCATAGAAGAATTATTCTTTGAGAAAAAAATAGCCACACAATAAATGGTAAAAGTAATGTGATTCTCATTTATATATATACGGGTGTGTGTGTGTGTGTGTAACTAACCTCAAAATGTAGCTTCCTAGATTTCATAAATAAATAGATAAACCTATGTGAACTCACATGAGAAAATATATGAAAAATCTCAAAATATCAAAATCATGAATGAGCCTCAAACCTAGAATCTAAGTGATGAAATGTTAGTAGCTTACATGGATAAAATAATAAATCAATTGCACTTATTTGGATTTGGTCTCAATAACACAATTACTCGCAACAAAAAATGTAACTTCCATTCAAATTTAAATCAAATGGACAAGAGAATAGAAAGTCTAAAATAATAAAAAGTTAGAGGTAGTTGTTGCATATTCTAGACAATAGTAAGTCTTCTGAATTTGTTTCATAATATTTAATGGCTATTTTAAAAATAAGAAACTATTGGAGAACAATGACCACAATAAAAAAGAAAGCTTGAGAATATAAAAGAAACCTCTCCAACAATTATATATGTATCTCTATCAAGATTCAATCATCGCGAGCTTCAATTTTTAACCAAAGTGGTGAATCATATATTCATTCAAGTTTTACAATTCTCAATAGTTTATATCGTTTATGGGGCTAAGATACTTAGATGGTGAGAGGAAAGGTTTTTAAGCAGAAGTCCAAGGTATTGGTAGCCTAGTTGAGCCTTAAAGGATGAGGTCTCTAAGGAAATATAACTTGTCTGATTGATCTTGTAAAAATAATATGTATTTCTAAGGAAAATAATAAATTATTTGAAAACTGATCTTTTGGGACTAGAAGTAGCTAAGTGAGAGGTGAACCAATATGAAAAGTTTTGGTGTCTTTCTTTAGGAAGAAAAAGCCATGAGAGAACATGCATTAATAGATTTATTAATAGGCAAAAAAAAGAAGCAATGAAAATCCTTAAAAATCTAATTCACCCCCACCCCTCTCTTGGCATTTCAGCTAGCTTTTTGAACTTAAAATTTTGATTTAATTTTAATGTGAATTAAGTCATGTGATAACAGATTTATTTCCACTTTTACTTTAATAATAATACATTCTTACTTCACACTTGCACTAAAAAAATTTCTATATATACATAGTAATATTTAACATCTAGATTTATTTATTTTGATATTTGTTATACTTTAGAACATATCCAAATATTCAAAGACGTTGCACTAGTATTTAATAATTCGAAATTATATAATTTAATATTAAATAATGAGAAAAAAAAGGGAAGGTTTCAATTTAATATAATTCTCAACATCTCTCCAATCATTAATCTTTTCAAATATGATCTTTCTTTTTTACAATATGAAATTTCTTTTTAAAATTTTTTTATAAATTAAATACAAAGTTGAATGGTCTTTGAAGTTTTCTCACATAGCAAGAAAACAATGGGCTGAGGAATAAATTTTCATTCAATAATTAAAAAATTCATCACCCTAATTGTAGTGTCAAGATCTTTACCAATTAGATAACTTCCTAGTATGAAAGCATAACAAAAAATAAGGACAACTTGAGTTTCTCTTCATTCAATTTCTTGATGCAATATAAGTCCTGATTAATTATTAAAAAAGTTTCATGATAAAATTATTCATGATTTACCATAAAATAAACTTGTGATTCATTATTTAATTACTTAAAGGATTTGATTAGTGTAATTAGTGGTAGGGCATCTAGAGCTATGAATCTAGAAGAAAATGTTTAAAGTTAAATTATGCTGGTTAAACTTAGTAATCAATGTTTTTTGGTAACTATATGATTTAATGGATCTATGAATTAGAGGACTAAACTACTATAAATTTTTTATGTACTCATGATTTAGATTCAATAAATCTAAAACAATTTAGGTTAAAAAAGGAGATAGTCAATGCAATTAAAATACGTAACCGAAGTCAAACTAAAACTAGATCAATTCAACCTCTCTTTGATCTAAGTGCAGCCCCAAACCTAAAAAATTATTTATGATGGTATTTTTTTTTCTTGAACATTAGTCATATTTATGATGTTCATATAGATCTTGATGAATATGTTATGTCACTAGGAAAAACCAAGATAGGTAAATTACAATTTTCATGATTCTAATTACTTTATTAATCTTTTTTGTAATCACATGTATGATTTATCATACTTTGGTTACTTAACCTACTTTGCACTATATGGATTACAACATTAGGTTTCCCTTAAAACAAAGACTTAAGCTAGGTTTTAGAGACTTAAGCTAGGTTTTAGTAGATATGATACCTCTAACCTACTTATGAGCTTTAATAATAAATCATCTTCTACGTTCATATCTCTATGGGCGAACCAAAGAAGCACCCAACTACTCTCTTTCATATAAATGTATATAAAGAGCCAACATCAGATTATACACACCTATTTTATTTTTAAATTGATGACTCTTGATTGACCTGACCATAGCAAGTTATGGTTTACTCAAATGAATAATAATCATTATAGTTCAAATTGCATGATATTAATGCATTATCATTGTTTGACATTTTAGTTCAAAGGCTTGTATAGACTTTAATATCAATATTTGAATAGTTTGAAAACTTTTCCATGTAGAGAACTTTCACAACTTGAGCAACATTTGGATTAATCTTCTTTTAGGCACTCAAATAAACTTATTTGTAGTGTTGCTATATGGAGAATGGAGGTAAGTGATGTGGCTTGTACTTGTATTTTTCGTTTCTCTCATTTTTTTTCTTTTCTCACTTAGTTGTAACATGGGCTGAAATACCCCTTTTCTATGTTACATTTTGGACCATCTAATAGTCATTTACTACAGTTGAATAACAATAAATTTTCTGTCAAATTAGTGGCTAAAATTTAAAATTAATAAAACGTTGATCAATCCTATAAAACCCATAAAAAATATAAATCTTCCTTTTACTACGCCTCATTTACTACATCATGTCCATCTTCCCATTATCTATCTAGAGAATACATCCATTTACTTGTTATATATATAAACCTGCATTAGAAGAAAATTTTCATCATTTCAAGTTTTATATATACAACTTTGCCTTTGGGTGCATTTGGTTTGATTGAATAGCCATTTACATCTATAATGATTTCGATTATCAAAAGATATATCCTACAACTCTAAGATACCATTCTACCTTTCTCATTGTGACCATTATCATCAACATTGCATGAGGAGATTTAGGTGCCAAAGATTTTTTTCATTATGTAATTTCAACAATTATGGACACTTCACTCATTATTTTTTTTAATGGAGAAATGTATGTTGATAAAGATAATTAGCTTTGTTATTTGGTGTATTCAGTTTGCAATCGTAGAAGAGATCACCTTACAATTTATTCCGTGTTAATAGTTTAAAATATAATTACGTGTTTAGTATTTAATGTATGAAAAACCATTGATAGCTTCTAGAAGTAAATTTGTTAGTCACTATTCTTGTTTGTGAATTTAGAAGGATTCTTCTAGACAAGGTAAAGGCTCGTGGGGACTAGATTCAATGAACTGCAATCAGAGGCTTAGATGTAATAAATATTAGTTTTGGAGAAATCATTCTCCTATGAAAATTACTTGTGCAAAATCAATAATACATTTTGGCTAGTAGTTTGGTATTAATTTACTCTATTAATCCAATAGCTTCTAACCCTTAGACCTAGTGTATAACCATTGAATTTTTCACTTTGAGGTCATCCCATCCTCTACATTTCTAACCCAAGGCTACTACTACCATACATATATTCCACTTCTAGTTGTCCCAAGTGCTCCTCACTTGATCTAGTAAAAACAAATTTGAGAATTTAAAATTTAATAATACTTAATTAAAAAAATCTAATGACAATTGGAAGTATTAGTATACTATTATCATATTGTTTACATATTGTTACTGACAAGAGGAGAAGATTGTTGGCCTTTTGGAGTTTTTTTTTCAAAGATATTAAAATAGATATAGGGATAAATTAATTGTCTAAAATTGTCATCATTATGCTGCAATAAGATGAACTATTAGTAACATTAGTCAGGATGTTTTGATAAACAACATTGTCGTTATTATGCTGCTCAACAACTCACCTTTTGCAACAATAATGAGTAGCACATTTAAGTTAACATTGGGCTAAAAAATGACAAAGTGATACTAGCTATTGAGCACTCATAAATAGTCATTAAAAAGGTTACAAATTATACTTTCCAACTAGTCAAACCTAAAAAAAATGCAAAGTCAACATATAGAAAAATATAAACCTAAAAATTATTTATAAGCCTTAGAGATAGACTTTTCATCTTTTACCAAATCATTTATTGTTGCTTAATCAATGCATTGATGTGTACATGCTTTCATCTTTAAGGGTAAAGTTACATGTTTGAGGTAAATTTGAGAAAAAATTTGTAAGCTCTCTCTATATTTACTCAATGGAAAATGTTCATAATGATAATAGAACACCATTGCATGTTAGTATTGGCTGTCAATAGGCTACTATAGAGTTGTGAATTTAGAAGTTATACAATAGTACTAAAAGGCTAGGATGCTTGTCAACCTAAAAACCCCATAAATCAAGAGTTAATGGTTAATCAATAACTTAGTGTTTATGGGTGCAATGGTCATGAGTTCACTAAATATAAGGGTGAGACTCTTGAAAAAGTGGATTAGCCAAGGGTTACTATACAACTATAAAAAGTTTGAGTGTTTTTGTTGCACATGACACTCAACTAATCTCATCTTGGCAAACTAGTATTTGAACTTTAGTATTATAAAATCTATAAAGGCCAACTCATACACCCTCTTAATCATAGAATATTGAATTACAAAACTATTTTACGGCATTGAGGATGCTCCTCCCTCCTCTAGGTGAACCTAAGATTTATGAGAACCAATGTATATGGAGAACTAGTGCATTCAAGATGCCTTTGTACAAAGTCATCTAAGTTCTATGTCTGTGCATATTAGGTTGCCTATGGTATTTTATTAAATTTTGGTGAATTAACATCACATCATTGGTGTGAGAAACACCACATATTTGCAGAATAGAACTATCCAAAAAAATTATTTTCCTATTAGTGATTTACCCCTTTTGACTGCCATTGAATTGGCACAAATCTTCCTTCAGCATCTAATCTTACTCCCGCTTTATATCCATAAATCATGTGAGATTTACATTTTAATAATGCCAATACCATATGAAAAATCTATGATAAATTGTTTGCACACTCTAGATGTTTGCCATTATTCATATAGCATCTACTCAAGATTAAGAGGAAGAAATCTATTTGGGCTGAACATCATCTTAATTTTCATATATTTTCATATTAGCTCATTTTGTTGCTACTACTATGTTGACTGGGCACCCTACTAGTTGCATGCTTACAAACTTCACAAGCTTTATTGTATATAATCATTCAAAAAATAGTTACATGCTACTTATGGGTCTCCCTATAAATAGAATCTAAAATGAAAAAAAAGATTTCTGGGAGATAATTTCTAGGAAAATAAAAAAATACTTACTATATATGTGCTCTAAAAGGAAGAATCTTTCCCAAGAGAAGAATGGACTGCATGACTTTCTTTTGGGGCATCCTTATTTCACACACACTTGGGCCACCAAGGCTGCAGTTTTTGGGCCTTCTGTGGGAAGGGGGCTGTGGGGGAGTGGCGGATGGTGCCGGTAGTCTTCCAAAAACCCTTGACTGCAAGCCCCCAGAATCCTCTTTCACTGTTCTTCTTCTCGTGGGCGTCGCCGCCCCCTTCTCCTCCCTCCGTGATCTTATCTCCCTCTGCAATTGCTCATAAATCGGAGGTGCTGCGTTTTCCCTCCCCGTCGTCGCCGGAGGCCTCTCCGTGGAAGAAAAATGGCTGGAATGGTGTTGGCTTTCCCGCCGGACAACCCTCCCCTGGCCGTCCTGGCTGTAGCCCGGGTCGCGGGCCTCCATCTCTCCATCGACCCTACCCTTCCCGTCAGCTCGCCGCCGGTGCTGCGCTCCGGGTAAATTCCTTCCCTATCCTCGCTGCTCTCTCTCTCTCCCTGCCTCTCACTCGCGCGTTCCCTCTGTAGATTTCTTCTATTTCGCTTTAATCTCGCGTGTTGAGTTGTTTTCTCACATCATTCGATCTTCGCAGACCGGAAGTGGAGTTGAAGGGCCTCCATCAGCTCCTGCGTTACATAGGGCGGGTGGCAGTGGATCCGCCCGCGTTATACGAGCGTTCCGCGCAAGAATCTCAGGAGGTCTTCCTTCATATAGCTCTTCTTCCCATTGATCTGATGCTAGATATTCTATTATTCGTGGGGTTGACTTGTTTTCCCCCTGATTTCAGATTGACATGTGGCTCGACTATGCATCGACATTATCCTCCGGTGCCGAGTTCGAAGCTGCTTGCGCAAACATCGATGGATACCTGCTATTGCGGACATTCTTAGTTGGATATAGCATCTCCGTTGCAGACATTGTCATCTGGTCAGGGCTTGCTGGTAGGCGTATCTATGTTTTCCCTGGTTGAAAATTGATTCCTCTTCTAGTTCTTTGCCTTGAAATCATGCCCTTTCTTCCTGCAGGCACTGGACAGAGATGGGCGAGTCTGAAGAAGTCAAACAAGTACCCGAACCTGGTCCGATGGTTTGATGCCATCGCAACTCAGCATGGCGAAGCTCTGAATGAAGTCACTTCTGCCTATGTCGGCAAACGGGGGGTTGGAAAGCCGGGGCCCTCTGGGTCCAGGGGAGCAGATCAAGCTGGAGGCCAGATCGCCAATGCAAATGTGCAAGGTCCCAAGGGGAAGTCGGACGATGCCACTAATGGGGGTGTTGCTGGGAAGGACAAGGCTGCCACAACGTCTGAAGTTGATCTTCCAGGTGCCAAAGTTGGAGAAGTCCGGCTCAGATTTGCTCCAGAGCCTAGTGGTTATCTTCACATTGGGCATGCAAAGGCTGCACTTCTGAACCATTATTTTGCTCAGAGATACAAGGGCGAATTGATTCTTCGCTTCGACGATACAAATCCAGCCAAAGAGAGTAATGAATTTGTGGAGAACTTGATCAAGGATGTGTCTACTCTGGGCATTGAATATTGTAAGATCACGTACACCTCTGACTACTTCCCACAGTTGATGGAGATGGCTGAGAAGTTGATGAGGGAAGGAAAAGCCTACGTAGATGATACTCCTCGAGAGACCATGCAGAAAGAGAGGATGGATGGCATTGAATCAAAGTGCAGGGGCCATAGTGTTGAACAAAATTTGGCATTGTGGAAAGAGATAATTGCTGGATCTGAGAGGGGTCTGCAGTGCTGCGTGCGGGGTAAGCTGGACATGCAGGACCCAAACAAATCACTTCGGGATCCTGTCTACTTTCGTTGCAATCCCATTCCCCACCATCGTATTGGTGACAAGTACAAAGCCTATCCTACATATGATTTTGCTTGCCCATTTGTGGATGCCATTGAAGGCATTACGCATGCCCTGCGCTCAAGTGAGTATCATGACCGTAATGCTCAATATTATAGGGTACTGGGAGACATGGGATTGCGGCATGTTCAAATATACGAATTCAGTAGGCTGAACATGGTTTACACTCTTTTAAGCAAGCGTAAACTTAAGTGGTTTGTTGAAATGGGCATTGTTGAAGGATGGGATGACCCCCGTTTCCCCACTGTCCAGGGAATAGTTCGCAGGGGGCTGAAAATTGAGGCGTTGATAGAGTTCATTCTTCAGCAGGTAAAGCGCTGCACATAGCTACCTGCCTTGAAACAAGTTTGAATCTAAGTTTATAAGTTTCAAATCATTATTTTCTTCTTGCAGGGTGCCTCAAAGAATCTCAATTTGATGGAATGGGACAAGCTATGGACTATCAATAAAAAGATTATTGATCCTGTTTGTGCAAGGCACACAGCTGTCAATGAAGAGAGGCGTGTCCTGCTGCTGCTTAGTAATGGCCCAGAGACACCTTTTGTCCGTATCATCCCCAGGCATAAGAAATATGAAGGAGCTGGAACTAAAGCGACTACATACACACAAAGAATATGGATAGATTTTGCTGATGCTTCAGCAGTCTCTGAGAATGAAGAAGTTACCTTGATGGATTGGGGGAATGCTATCATCAAAGAAATCAAGAAGGATGGGGAGGGAAATGTGACTTTCTTGACCGGGGTATTGCATCTTGAGGGTTCTGTTAAGACGACAAAGCTGAAGTTGACATGGCTTCCTGAAACAGATGAATTGGTTAGGCTTTCCTTGATCGAGTATGGTTACTTGATCACGAAGAAAAAGGTATTATTTGCTAATGTCTTGCATTTTGGTGTTCATATTTTTTATTCCCACAGAATATTAACTTATTGTTCCGATTTATGTAATATGTTTACTTTCGATTTTCTGGCAATGCTGTTATTGAGAAATGTGAGGCAATGGGGAAAATGTATCCTATCACAAGTTAGAAACCCTTATTTTCTACTAAAAGAATGAATTGTATAAAATGGAGAAACGTTTTTCTGTAGGCACCTTGTTTAATGGATCGCATCTTCGTTATAAGGAAAAGGTTATATGTCACCATCTAGTTGTTAGCTTAATCGCTGGATCCTATAACCATAAAAATAGTCTCCTGATATGTCTATCACCCTTTGATGCTATGTAATTTCTTGTTTGCACAATTTTTGATCAATTCACAGACCGTGAAACATTGACTTATAAGATGACAGTCAATGCAAGTTTCGAGGTTGGAATCTCGAAGAAGTCAGCGTTTGTGCAAAAGTGGGACTTACGCTAAATGCAGGATTTAGGGCTAACTACTCATCGTTACCCAATAGGGAGAAAAAAAGAACGACGAAACAATGAAAGGATCAAGAACAGACTCTAGGACTTGAAGAACACGTTGGTTCTCTGATGGAAAGTTTGGACTCTGGTTTGTATGCTCTGAATGTTATGTATGTCATAGTGGCGGCATTGATTATTAAAAATGAAGAAACAGAAGAGGAAATTTATCCTTGCAGGTCTGATGTATACAATTGTGTTTTTTTTTCTCGTTTTTTTTTTTTTTGCTCTGTTTTTTCTTCCACGTATTACGTCCACATTATGCTTTGACTTGATGTTTTCATGATGTTTTTCTTTGACATGGCTCTGCAGCATTTCTTGAGTATTGTATCCGAACTTGGGAAAATGGCTGTAAATATTACTTTAATGTTTATCTTCTCGTATCTTCGAACTTTATTTTGTGTAGATATTTGTTTCAAAGTTGTAGAGGTTGATCAAATCCTTGGATCGGGTAGAAATTTCTCGTGCAAATTTCTGATGATGGTGATTCGTGTATCTGCTTTGATCCTCAGCTTGAAGAAGATGAAGAAGTCACCGATTTCCTGAACCCCTGCTCGAAGAAGGAGACTGCAGCTTTGGGGGATACGAACATGCGCAATCTTAAGCATGGAGAGGTCATACAGCTGGAGAGGAGAGGTTACTTCAGATGCGACGTCCCGTACCTCAGGGCTTCAAAACCCATTGTTCTGGTCGGCATCCCTGATGGAAGACAAGGGATGCTGTCTCCAGCACCGGTGGTAGCTCAGAAACCCTAAAAACCCTAACTGCAGGTCTTAGGAATCCTCAGTTGAGAATAATCTTACATGGGCCCTGATGGCTGTCCCTGGACGGCATTCAAGTAATCTGGACATCATTTTTGTCTTCATGCACTCTGTTGATAATCGCTATGGATCTTGATCCAATTTAAATTTTCCAACTGAACCAGGGGGGGCCATCAGATGAACCAGGGGTCCCCAGATTGTATGAATTGCAATATTTGGCATTAAGTTATTGCATTATACTGTTAATTGTTTCTTCATGGCCTCTAAACCTTAAGTTTTTGATATAATTGGGTCGCTTTTGCTTGGAATTTCTTATTGGACAGATCTTTTGAGGGAGCTTCAGATCTGAGCAGACCCAGATGAGAAAAAAAGAAGAGAGACGCCATCTGTGAGGGAAGGTACTGATTGCCATTCAACTGTTTGAATGTCTGGCTTCGGATATAATGCAGGAAGGGTTGTGTGTCTTTCTTTCGACTGAATTTATGTGCCAATTCTCATGTTATAAACTTATCAGCCCCTCTCATTAACTGTTGGAACACCAGACTTAGTCTTAGAGAACAAACGGCCAGCACCTATAAACAGAACAGAACAGTTTAAATTCTGGTGTTCAATACTAGGAAATAAAATAATAAAAAAAAAAACAGAGAAGAGAGCCACATGAAAAGTAAGTCAACCTTTGATCTTAGGGGCACACCAGCTAGAAGTCTAGAACCCTGAGGATGAATCGTGTAGAGCTGAATCAGGGTGCCATGTTTAGGTGTAGTAACCTAAATATATGAGACTATACTCCTTGATAAATAATCAGGGGGTAACATCCAAAGAGATTGATGTACAATCATAGGATGAGTTCCAGCGATCAAGCCATAAAAAGTCTACATCTCTCACGAGCTTTGAGTTGAAAAGGTCAGCACCCAGCATTCTCCAGACAGTTAAACCTTAAACCCTCTTTAATTTCCAGCCTGGATCTTCCTGGTTCTCTCTTTGAAAGCACTGATTTTCTGATTTTAAAGGGTATATGTTTGAAACTATGAATAACACGATTCAGTTAACCATGCTCTCTCGTTTCTAATCCGAGTTAGTGCCCAGATCCTGTTTCTCTTTATGATTGAGCTGCGCGGAGCTGTTAGAGCTGTTTTTGGTGCCTACCCACCTCTCTGAGATTTGAGTTATGTGAGACTGGGTCATGCCAAAGATAGGAAAGAGTGCAAGAGCAGGACTTGCTGGGCAGGCTCACCCAGCCTCACACTATATGACTGAGCTGTGCCCACTCTGGCCTATCTCAGCCGCGCATGAGAGAGAGAGAGAGAGAGAGAGAGAGAGAGAGAGAGAGAAGAGAGAGAGAGAACTTTCACTCAACTTTTTCTTCGGTGAATGGGTATAACGCTACATTTCTTAGTACCCACATTAAAATTCATGCAACTGACATAAAACAGCAGAAAGGAAAGTCAAAGCATTTGGCAGAAACAGCTCCAAGCATGGCCATTCCTGCTTTGGAATAGAAAGCTCAAGGTGTGAGCTAATCAGGTGAAGATTCAGATCTCTCACTTGATGAGGAAAGGTACCACAGAAGGCCCCCAACAAGATTGTTCAACGAATGTGAGGCCATGGGGACTACGATGCTGGAGGATGCCACCGCCGCCATGCCATACACAAACCCAACAAACGTTGCCCTGAGTACATCAAGTTTCAGCAGGCTCATTAGGATATCTCAGCCGGCAAAATCCCTCCAAAACCCTCCAATTTAACGCTTTTTTCAGATCATCAGGCTTCTGGCTAGATGATTCAACTAGGTGTAAATATAATGTATATATATATATATATATAGATCTTAATAAATATTTTTTTAAGTAATAACTCACCAGGCAGCAAAGGAGTATCTCCGGCCGCCACCAAGGTGAAGGCATCCAAAAATGGCCCCAACAACAAGGGCACTGGTCCAGTTGACCCCAAACAGTGGGAGGAGTCCTCCGCGGAAGAGCAGTTCCTATGAAAAATGAAGTGTAAGAGGTCAACGCTCCAGCTGAGAGCTCATGTTTCTCAGTAATAATGGAATCATAGAAGATGATGCAGGGCTTGGAATACACAGGATGAACAGCGGCCCTGGATCAAGAAACACACCTCGCTGATGCCAGGAAGACATGCTACCACAAGATAATCCGCAGGCTTCAGTGAACTAAGAACCTGAAGTAAACACATCCAGTTTAGCCCAGAAAAAAAAAAATTGCCACTAATCAAGAAAATTGTTGTTTGTTTATTTTTCACCCATGAATATCAATCGCGTTTGTAGAAATAGAAAAATAATCTAAATTTAGATAAATGAAGAGATGCTTGATTGAGCACATAAAGAGCGGAGTATATTTTTGAAATCAAGGAGACAGTTCTTCAAAGAAGCTTTTATTAAGCAGTAAATAGTCTAGTATATTAGCTTTACAGGAGAAAAAAAAAAAAAGCGAATATTTTAGTGACTGCATGATCACATCAGGCCCATCTTTCTGCCGGAGCATGATAGCCAGATTTTATTCTCATGTTACTTAAAATATATACCTGCTCATTAGCAGCTTCACTGGACTCTGCAAAACTAGGCCAAGTCTTCAGCAGTATGTACCGA
The DNA here is from genome assembly GCA_024713555.1 of Spirodela polyrhiza. Lineage (NCBI taxonomy): Eukaryota > Viridiplantae > Streptophyta > Magnoliopsida > Alismatales > Araceae > Spirodela > Spirodela polyrhiza. The sequence continues at coordinate 5,791,650 of CM046530.1, forward strand.
CTGACTGACACCAGTACCACCAATAATGCAATCAACTCAAGATCCCAGATCTGAAAATGAACTGGAAATATCACCAATCAGAGGCTGTTTACCTTTAAAATGGGCGCTAGAAAAGAACGATGATAGGAAAATATCTCATAAATAGGATAAAAAAACTGCAAAGAAATCTGTGAACTAGCATCATTTCTCTGCAAACGACATCAAAATTCCCCATATTCCACAAGTAAATTGAGTTTTCTCCTCAGGAGCATGAGTGGCAGAAATAAAACCTCTGGAACGTTGCAGTAATTTTCATTTCATTCGAATGAACTACTTAAAATATAATTTATCTGGGTATACAATTCTCAGGGGTGCATACCGTACACATAAAAGAGTGAACTTTCTGAAAAAAACAAAGTGAAATAAAAAAAAGTTTTTGTGCGATGATCTTTAAGCAACAGAATTAAACTAAATATACCCTATTAGGAGAAAAAAAAACTACTTTCATCAGTGATGTTGTGAAACAAGCCACAATTACTTGGCCCAAATTTCTTCCTCAAGTCAATGATACATGGAAGAAACAAAAAATCAATGAGGATGTGTCCTATCATTCTCAGACAACTCTATGCGCCCCATTTTCATCCGTGCAAAGATCAAAACGTTGCCAATTGACTGAAGCATGGCTCGCCTTGATTATAGTATGAAAAGCATCCACGATCATGTATGTCAACATGGAATCAGGATAGCTCTGAGATGCAGCGAAAAGATTCAGATGCTTAAGATGACCTCAGATGAAGCCAAAAATTATTAAACAAGAATTCAATTATTATCAAAGGGGCTTAAGAAGTAGCAGTAGTAGCAGAAAATTTTTTAAATCGAGAAGAGAAAATTTTAGCCTCTGTTTCGTGAGAAAAAAACAAGAACGCAGAAATTTACATGACACTTCTTCAGAGTCAGATTTCAACCATCCTTGGGTAAATGCAATGTGGGAAACCTGCGAGACATGAAAGTAGAATTAACATATATACATACATACATATATATATATATATATGTACCGGGAATGATAAACATAACACATTCTAGAAATGCTATGGGTAATTTCTCATAAAGTATTGCAAACGATATGAAAATTAATTAGTTTAAAGATACTTTAAAATTAAGTACAATAAAAAACAGAAGATCTTCTGACCATAACATCGGAACAAGAAAGTTCCCTGAGAGTAAAAATACATGGCTGATGGTTAAAAGTGAAAACTATTGGATTTCACTTTGAGATTTGCAACAATTATAATTTTCCTGGCACTATATTCAAACAAAAAAAGCAGAAAACTTTGGTAGATGATCACTTGTCTAATAAATGCCCCCAATGCAAGCATCAAGGCTGAAGTAATGATGCAAGCCTGTAATACAGCATTTCTGGAAGGAATTGAAATTGAACTCTTAGCATCTGAGATAGCATCAAATGACACAGAATCAATCTTGCTTCCGCTTGCATCTTCCTGAGGAAAGGCTTCTGAAAATTCCCCTCGATCTTTCGAATCACCATTTTTTGATGCCTTATAGTCTTTAATCATTTTTTTCCTGGAGCTCCTTGATGAAAAAACTTTGAATTTAGCTTCAGACCTCTAGGACAACAAAGAAAGGAAGGTTTCAGAAAGGATCATCCAGACTTCAACATGATAAAATTTCAAACTAACGCAATATGAGAATCTAGCACAAACTACTCACCGACTGCAAATTGATGAGATGGGCAACTGTCACAGGGTAAACGGTATTATCCTTCCTACCTGATCAAAATCATTCACTTCCTCGTCGTTAAACAGCTACAAACAATATTAATAGAATATTAACTGACAGTTTCCTGATCGTTTCAATTTTCTCCAGACATAACTAGAAAGAATATGGTTACAAATGTCAGTTCGTTCTACAGAAAAAAAAAAGATTTCCCAAGAAGCAGTTTGCCTGAGAACATTATAACAAAGAGAAAATACATGATCTTCATTTCATGTTACATGGCATACAAAACGACTGCGAAATAATTAGAGCCACTGCAAACTATGAACGATATTCAACAAGAACATCAAGGTATTGAGAATAGAATATTGAACACTTCATAACGCATATACTTATAAAACACTAAACCTTCAAGGAAGTCTGGTCAAAGTTATTCAAGACCCCGATCCTATTTGGCCATTGAGGCATTGAAGATGGAGAAGAAAACATTTTGACATGCAGAACTATTCTCCTGTGTCTTCAACGACCACAGCAGGTTATGAATCATTCAAATACGTTGATATCTCACAGACACTGTGGAATCAAATCAATATATATCCAAATAAAATTTCATGTCCAAACGGCGTCTTATGTATTTTCCATGTTTCTAAAAGTTTAGCATGATAAAAATTTACAAAATTTAACCTTCCCATGTGCAGTAGAACTTTTTATGGACTAACCAAAGACTAATGACGATGAAAGACAAGGTTAGATTAGATATACTCAATTCATAGGTCTCTGGAAGAATGGCTCAAATATGCAGGAACTATTTTCTGGTGAACAGGCAAATTAAGGGCAGTCAACATACATATCAGCCATCATGTATACCATCTTTATCAAGCTTCAGCTAACGGTATACACTTAAGGTGGTGCTTCGTAGAAATCATGCCCTCTGTAGACAATGCCTCCAAATGTAGTGCTTCTGTCTACCTGCCGAATCCATCTCGCAGGAAGAGAATAAGCCTTAGCCTCGATGTTGATTTCTTTGATACACACCCTTTTAAGCATCTTTTTGGATTCCATTTTCTTGAACGTTCTTCTCAAGCTTTTTAAAAGTGTGGTTTGGAGTTTGTTTACATTTTTTTTTCTGTTATTCATGTTTAGCTTTGACCAATTGCTGGAATTTTAGATTCTTTCACGAACCTTGGATTCTTCTCACCAGCCTATAGACATAATTGATTGTACCATTATGATAGATCGCTCTCACAAAAGGTTTCCATTGAAAATCTAAAAGGAGGATGAAATAACTGGAGAAGAGAAGGGGGTTGCAGGACCCTCTTCTAGCGCAGGAGGCATACCCCCCAAGGAGACCGCCGAATGGCAGCAGTTCAGGCAGACGTGCTGCCGTAACCCACTAAGGGTAATCATTTCCTCGCCTCGAGGATAAGCTTGTTGACGATGCGACGAAGCAAGGCCTGCACGGAAAATCATCTCATCAATTAAAAACGCGATTCTTCGCAGCCCCCATGAACTAAATTGCACCCGGGAACCACTAGTTATAGGCGACGTTTACATTACCAGAGACAAGAAAAGTACGAATATGGTGTCGATTTGATCATCCAAAGGAATATACAGCAAATTACAGACCACCCCTTCGAGCTTGAAGCATCAAACTAAGGGGAGAGAGAGAGAGAGAGAGAGAGAGAGAGAGAGAGAGAGAGCCCATGCGTGTAACGAAGGGTGGCCTCTCAGGACAAAAATATGCACACACACACAGAGAGCGAGAGACAGAGAAAGAAAGAGAGAAGCTTCCCGTAAGGATTATTCCTCTCCTCTCGTCACTCCTACTCGAGCAGGTGGCCTGGCCTACCGTAGCAGCAGTTTCTGGCCACAAGGGACTTTGCCCGACCAAGAAACCCCTTTTGGGAAGCCCGGGCCGATCGATTCCCTCAACTGTCCCATTTCATACAAGAAACCCGTCACCCCCCGTTAACGTCTCTTTTTCTGTGGATCATCAAAATCTGCTTTTTCTATTCTTAAGTGTCCAACTCCGATTCCCAACTGATTATAAAGGCCAAAATCTTGTTTATCATGCACAAATCTAATTCTAGCTCTCTCCCTCTCTCTCCCTCCCTCCCTCTCTCTCTCTCTCTCTCTCTCTCTCTCCCTCCTCTCTCTCTACCTATCTATCTATCTCTCCCCCCCCCCTCCCTCCCTCTCGGTGGGTGCCTTTTCTTACCATTTCCTTTTGTTTTTCATATCATACATTCCAATTTAATGCTTGTGTTATGGAACTAATCATGTTTTTTAATGAAATATTAAAAATTTAGTTTTTTCTGTTGAATATACAATTTATAACATTATTTAGTATGAATGCATTATATGAGAGAATTCATAGAAATTATTGAACATGTGATAAGATGAATGTTTTCATATTTCTACAAACAAATGTTTTGTTTGCATTGAGATATGAAATGATGCATGCTGAAGATGAATAGGAATGTAATGGCACTCCATCAGTCATTTGGGCAAAATAGTGCAATAAAGGAAAGTAAATGCTTTAATGGTGTGACAATGATGTTGAAAGAAGGATAATAGTCTTATAATTGAAGTACCCCAAACAAATATGGAAATGACTTGAAAGCAATAGGGTAAAATCCTCCAAATGCTGATGGAGCAATATGGAAACTAAATAGTGGTTTCACTAGTGTCTAGATAAAAAATAAACTCCAGCTTGATTGTACTCAAGCGTGGTGAGGATGTTCAAACCTTCCTATTGTCATGTTTAGATACATGTCATTAATTAACGTCCATAATTTAAAGAAAATGGAAATAAGTTAGTTTCTTGATGTGATTATGAGACATTATGCGATGATGACTCTTTGTTGAGGGGCTGAAAATATCTAATTTTAAACTGATATTTGTCCATTAAGGTTTATTGTTGTGCTTATAAAATCATTTTACTGATATTAATTGATATCTCCTTTGTTCATCTCATGATATATTTTACATCACAAGTTTAGGGAATCCTCCTACTGAGTTGAAAGTCACACCCTTTGGTTAAGAAGAGTTGCAAATGGGCAGTACTAACAACTTTTGTGTAGATAGAGCTATATGTTTTACTTATATGCCATAATACTAAGTAGTGTTCTCGTAGCTTTGTCTTATCATGATTATATTTAATGATATTTTGATCCTATGTTGGTATATAACATCAGCTAGTTCATATCTTGTCCTTGACTATGGAATGTTACGTTAGTTGAAACTATTACAATGATACCATCACTAGAGTATGACCAAGTCAATCAAAATGGGTAATAAGTCAACCCAAAATATATTGACAGGTTTATGTAATTTTAACTCTTAAGACTTACTCCACCCTTCTAAAGGCACTCTCTATACTGTTCCAAAATTCTCTTTAATTTCAATAATTGAATATATTGTGCAAGTGGCCCTCCACTATAAGTTATCATGCTAATGACTTTTGGGCCAAAATTGATTATAAATTGACCATGACTAGCAATTCTAATGGTTACTTATAAATGTGATATGACTAATTTGTAGGATTGAAGTTCATCTTTTTCCTATTTTGTTATTTAGTGCTTGAAGTTTCAGCTACATATTCTAGTTAATTAATTCTCCATTGAAAATGATTGGAATTTATATTTTCAAAGCATGGAAATCTTTTATACTAATTATCTTTCATATCAACATTTTAATTTAAACATTAATGTAAAATTCAATGTCCAAACCATTACTTTTCATCGTTGGTGTTTTTCTTAATTATTGATAGTTTCAAGATTATTAAATGAAATGATTTTGAGTGACAAATTTGTTGTAAATCTGGAATTCAAAACATGAGTATCAAATATATTCGTTAATCATGTGGACACTTGACATCGTTAATATCTATTCTCCATGAATTTATATCTTATGCAATTTCAGGTGTATGTTCAAAAGATCACTCCTGCGATACAGGAATATGGAATATTAACTAGTGAGTTGACTCATTAGATCAATTACTTTTAATAAAAATTATAAGAATAATAAAACAACATGTGTTCAATCTAAAATTTCTCTAGGATTTGGTTTGTGATTAAATTAAAAAATAATTTCATCACTAAACATTAAAATCACACGATAAGGTCATGTTGGTACTTCATCAACAACAAAAGCATTATTAATTCTAAAGGCAACGCACAAAAGTACATTCCAAGTATTCGAAGTCCACCAAGCCATAATCTTATCTATTGCAATCCAGCACTCAAATTGCTTAACTACCAACAACCGGTCCACAATTTTCACACATTTATGTGCTCATATCTATACCCAATCTAGAAACCCCATACATATCAAATTTCAGAAATCTCTGTTTGAACCCTCATTCACATGCAAAATATTAAGCACGTTTGCTTATAAACCCTATCCCTTTCTGTGAGCATGCCTCAGAACCTTATTATCGTCTATCTCTAGCTTCGCTACAATCATCACAACCATCATGGCTCACCAACGTTTCTGGTTCCTATACATAGCATACCATGCAGCGGGATATGCCGAAACCTTGCTCAGTACTTGCCAAGTAACCAGTTTGTGAGAGTTGGGATCCCTTCCAAAAACGTGCCCATCTTCAATGTGAGCGGCTAGTTTTGTGAACTGGTAACGGTCATGTTCCCAATGCCTTGGGAACTCAAGACCTACTCTCGCTGCAGGTCAACTACACTCCTTCCTTCCCTCCCCCTGAAACCCACCTGCAACGCCAGCACAGGGTCAACGGAGGTTTCTATAAATACGGTGTAAAGAGAGGAGCTCTCCTTACTCAATGATCCACTCTCCAATGAGGCTCTTGCCCCCCATTATCAAGATTTTTCTGCTCGGATTCATCGCCGCCATGGTGGCCGCCGGCTCCGGCGAGATCCATCTGGCGACGGCGAAGCATATCACTGTTACAGGTGAGAACCCAGTCCACGCTATTCTTACTATTTCTTACTGAGAATGTATTTCCTTGAAACATTGATACTCCAATCGAAATATTGTTTATAATATATTCGTAAGCTGATGTATATAGAAAAATGTGATGGGTATGGATACATTTTAGTTCTGCCATGGATGAGATCTGAGAAGCTTCTCCAAATTTCTGGGTGTTCATGCATGAAGGTTGCAACAACAACTGCGACGTAGCTTGCTGCTACTGCAACACGAGCAAGATCCCTCCGGTCTGCGAGAAATGCTGCCGTATATCAAGGAGATGAGATGGAGAAGGGAATAAAGTAGGTGAAGAGCTGTTTCATTGTTAGCTTCTTTATTTCTTTCCAATTTTGGAAGGAATGGTGGTGACCATATTCCCACTCCCAACATATGTAGACCGCTTCGATGGCACTCTACGAGCGAGAGAGAGAGAGAGAGAGAGAGAGAGAAGGGGGGAGAGAAAGCGAGAGAGAGAGGGAGAGGGAGAGAGAGAGAGAGAGAACGAGAGAGAGCGAGAGAGAGAGAAGGGGGAGAGAGAGAGCGAGAGAGAGAGGGAGAGGGAGAGGGAGAGAGAGAGAGAGAACGAGAGAGAGCGAGAGAGAGAGAGAGAGCGAGAGAGCGAGAGAGAGAGATAGAGAGAGAGCGAGAGCGCGAGAGAGAGAGAGAGAGAGAGAGCGAGAGAGAGAGAGAGCGGGAGAGCGAGAGAGAGAGAGAGAGAGAGAGAGAGAGAGAGAGAGAGAGAGAGAGAGAGAGAGAGAGAGAGAGAGAGAGAGAGAGAGAGAGAGAGAGAGAGAGAGAGAGAGAGCGGGAGAGAGCGAGAGAGAGAGAGAGAGAGAGAGCGAGAGAGAGAGAGAGAGAGAGAGAGAGAGAGAGAGAGAGAGAGAGAGAGAGAGAGAGAGCGAGAGAGAGTTCTCTCACGCTTCTTGAATGGAAAGGGATTGGCAGCTGTGGGTTGGAAGGGTTGGTGGCAAAGCAGTTCTTCATCCTGCCACCCAGATTCCCAACCACGGTGTACCTAGGATTGGAACTTTCTTCCTAAATCAAAGCACTGACTATGGAGCTTCATTGAGATTGACTGATTCTACATAGAATGAAAATATTTCTCAATAAGAGGGGCTGACTAAAAATAGATTTATTGAAACGTCATTCCGTAGTAAGTTTTCATATATTTATCGAAAAATATAAATAAAAAAACCGAAGGTAGAATCACAAGTCAAAATCTACTTGAACTACATAAATTTTACATAGTTCTCATTTAACCAGTTCATCACCTTTTTAATAGGCGCTAGGAAGTGGGGAAAAAATATTTAAGTGATAATATGGAGAAAAATATTAAAATTTTAATTTAATTTATATGGATTGCATAATAGTTTTTATATGCATGGGTTTACTACGATACTAGTTGGTTTTTGAATGCAAATATAAATACATAGATAAATATAGTTACACATACTCGCACAAAAATACCCATTTGTTACGCCACAATGTTGAGCCAGGTCCCCAAATTTGCGTGAATTTACAAATTTACCCGAATTGATGAAGTTTTGCAGATTTTGATATGGCCCATTTCCTTTCTAGCCTTGCAAATCCAACGATTTTCCCAATTGGAGAGCAATTAAAAATTGGTTTTTTATTGGGACAATCCCTTTTCTAAGCCTCTTTATAAAAAAAAGGATCCAATTTACGCTTCTCGACTGGAAATAATTTTGCATTAATGTAGTCAAATAAATATCATAAATTCTAACAGCAGAGAGAGAGAGAGAGAGAGAGAGAGAGAGAGAGAGAGAGAGAGAGGAGCACCCTCATAAGCTGACCAGCACACTAACCACCGACACGTACAACGACTAACGCCCACATGTTGGTCTCGCGAGTTGGCAGACCGCGGTAACGTACACGGAGCTCCTGTTGGGCCAGTGACCATATTATGTTAGCGTAAATTGTTCCGGAGGAGCACTAGAACTGCTTCCTCTTCCTCCCTCCTCTTCAGCTACACCCCTCTTCAGACGACCGAGGAGACACAACGGCACTTCCGGCTCCCTGGAGCTTCATCCCGGAGCTGGAGGTGCTTAGCTTACGAGCTACTGTGAGTGGTCAGGATCTGGTGGAGGCTCGAAGGTGCCGCCTTCAGATCGGATTTCCTCTTCCAGATCCCGGATTGTGTCTTCATCCATTGCACCGGCGAGATCGACCCCACAGGCAGACCCCCTCTGCATTTCAGGTTCTGTGTTGTCTCCTCTTTTTCCGCCTGAAACGACCCTTGGTGGGATGTTTTTTGTGTTCGGCTGTTGCCGGCCGATCCGTCAGCGCCTGATTGTCCGGGGGTTATGCCTGGATTGTGCTGTCTTGTTTGTTCATCGAGATTTTATTTTTTGCGATCGGGAGCGTTGAATCTGTTTGTATGGATGGCATGGGGTTTTGTATTCATCGAGATTTTGTCTTTTGCGATTGAATCTGTCCGTATGGATTATGGATGGCAGAGTGGTGAGGGGGAACCGCCATGGCGAGGAGCTCTGTGGAGTCCTCGTCGAGTTCGGAAGGTGAAGAAGATGACGAGAATGTGATGCTCCGCGACACGGATAGGATCTCCATGTCCAAGTCGTTTGGGCGGCCGGCGAAGGCGTCCTCCAAGGCCTCGCCGTCCGCCGCGGGTGCTGTTGAGGATGATCCCGAGTCGCCGGGAGGTAGCAGCAGCAGCGGGGATGGTAGAAATACTCGCCAGTCGGCATCCGAGGTCTCGGTCAGCGAGGGCGAGGGCAGCAGTAGCGAAGGTGTGCTAGTGGAGCACCCTCTCAATCCAGATCAGGTACAAGCTACAGTTTACTGGAGTTCCTCTACACTGTTCTTCCTGATCCGATGCTAATCTACACGGAACACAGGACTCCAGATCCCTGCATGGAGACCCTGACAGTGGTATTCTGGTGAACATTGATGGCTCTATGCACGAAGGTGATCGTGAATCGGAGGATGGAAGCAGAGAAGAGACCTTCGTTGATGCGCCAGACGACCTGGGTTTCTCCGAGGGGCGGAGCTCCATTGGCGACCCGATGGTGCTGATTGGTGTCTCTCAGAGCAACGAGGTGGCACACCTAGCTTCCAGATTGGAGGCGGCTCTTGCAGAGTGCACCAAGTACAAGGTTGTGCTCCTCTTTGACTACATGCGGCAGAAAATTTTGATTTCATTCTCATTTCTGGGCGTGGTTGTAAATGAGGTTTGGATTGATTTCAGGAAGAAAGAGAGGCATGTGGGAGGGAAATTGTGACTCTTTACGACGCGCTTCGAGCGATGACCAGCAGCTCTCAATCTGGACCAGTCAGTGTTGACAATGCCACGCTTTCTTTGAGTCCCATGGATGCAGTTATAAAGGGTTGCTCCGAGCTTGCATCCCAATTGAAAAGTGATTTGGATGAGCGGTTGCAATTAGAGAATCACGCTAGAGATCTGAGTATGATCGTCTACGCCAAGAACCAGGAGATTGAGGAGCTCAATGTGAAGGTAGCTGAGAACTCCATGTCTCGAGATGTTGTCTTCTCTTACTTGAACTCGCTTCAAGAAATGCAGTCGGAGTATCTGAAACAAGCTGCTGATGATTTTGTGCGGAGGCTGCTAAGTTCTCTCGCAACAGTTGCCACTCTGGATGATGAAGGTCTAGAGAAGGAGGGTCTTGACGGCTTCTCGCTTGTTGAGAAGAGAACTGCCGAGCTGATTGAGGAACATTCACTATTTTTGTCTGAGATCTCTCAGCTTGGGCGATGTCTATCTACTGTCCGGTCCGATTTTAGGATGCCACAGCACAATGAATTGAAGATTGTTTTTGATGCTGCGCGCCAGGTGCTTCTTGAAGGCAAAAGTAAGGAGTCATATTTTCTAGAGACCATAAATGAACTCAAGAGAGAGAAGGATGGAGTTCTTGAACGACTGTACAGGATGACACATGAGTTGGAGGAAGCTAAAGCTGAGGCTAGCAGAACGAAGGCAGGGCTGGAGCAAGCAGAGAGTAGGTTCATGACAGTAAAGGAGAAGCTCAGTATGGCAGTCACAAAGGGCAAATCTCTGGTCCAGCAGAGAGATGCCTTGAAGCAATTATTGAGTGAGAAGACGGCAGAGCTTGAGAGGTGCTTGCTAGAGCTGCAACAGAAATCTGATGCCCTCGACTCTGCTCAAGCTAGGGTTGAGGAACTGGGCAAAAAAGAAGACATGATTCTTTCTCTTCAGGATTCACTCTCGCAGCAGAGCAAGGTTCTTTGTGAAATGGAAGAAGTTGTCTCTCAGATTGACTATCCAACGTACGTGCCATCTGTGGAGCTTGTGGACAAAGTTAGGTGGCTTGTTGACCAGAAGCATACTGCAGAAGGAGTTCTCCAAGGCTACAGTAAACTGCAGGCTGCAATTTCTTCTGTTGACTTACCTGAAGATGTACTGTCCTCTGATTCAGAATCTCAATTAAACTGGCTTTTAAGATCATTTACTGAAAGTAAAGAAAATGTAGCCAAACTTCGAGATGAACTATCCGGCATGCAGGCAGCTGTAATATCATGTGAATCACAGCTTCTTGAGGCAAATAAGGAAATTGACGGTCTAACTGCATCTATCTCTGAACGAAGAGAGGAAATAATTTCTTTACAAGATGTAAATGAAGACCTTAAGTCCAAATATGAAGGAACTGTTGAGAAACTCTTTCATGTTTCATCGGAGAAGAATCGGCTGATGGAAGTGCTTATAGATCTTTCTGAAAGTACCGAAGATCAATCCTCCCAGGCAATAGATACACTTATAGAGAATTGTCTTGGAAAAGCAGAAGAGTGGAGAAGAACTGCTCATGAAGCTTCTGTTCACTCTGAACTGTTTCAAAGGATGCAAAGTTTGGTATTTATGAAAGAACAGGAGTTAGCACTAGCTAGAATGATCTGTGAAGAAGAAATGTTGGATAGAGCAGTGGTAATGAATATGTCAAACCAATTGAAGCAAGCCTATGAAGAAATAGAGTCCTTGAGAAATGAAAAAGAAGGCCTGCAGAAGGATTTCGAGCGTGTTGAGGACAGGTGCTCTTTGCTTAGGGAAAAACTATCCATGGCAGTTAAAAAGGGCAAGGGCTTGGTTCAGGATCGTGAAGGCCTTAAACTTTCACTGGATGAAAAGAACTCTGAAATTGAAAAGCTAAAGCATGATCTCCAGCTGCAGGAATCTGCAACTGCTGAACTCAAGAAACAGATTGAGATCCTATCTGCTGATATAGGACACATGAAGCAGCTTGAGACCGACATTGCTTCCTTGAAGCAGGAGAGGGAACAAATGAAACTGTTCTTGCAGGAGAGTGATGACTCTTTCCAAAAGGTGGTTGGTGCAATTGATCGCATCTCTTTTCCAAACAGTATAAACTCTGAAGACCCTGCGGAAAAGCTGAGAAGGATTTCTGAGTACATTCATGAAGTTGAAGTTGATAAAGCTTCCATGGATCAGGAATTAGAGCGAGCAAAAGACGAAGCTCTTACACTGGTCACCAGGTTGGCACATGCTGATGCAACCATAAGCAACTTGGAGATCGCATTATCCGAGATGGAGAAGAAAGTTTCTACTATTCTTGAAGAAAAGGAGGACGCAAAACTTGGGAAAGTTTCTGCCGAAAAGGAGTTAGAAAACGTGAAAAAAGATGTAGACAGTCTTACTGAAAAATTGTCACAGTCCTTTGTGACCATAAGGAACCTTGAGGATGCGCTGTCTCAGGCGGAGAACAGCATCTCCATCCTCACTAATGAGAAGAATGGAATTGAAGACGGAAGTAAACAAGAGATTGTAGCATTAAATGCCAAGCTAGCTGCATGTGTGGAGGAATTGGTGGAGGCTCGTGACAAATTAGAGAACCAGTCAGCTGAACTGATTAGTCATCTTAGGAATCTTGAGACGATTACAAAGGATGAGGGTCTATTTGTCATGATGGTAGAGGGATTTAGTAAAAAAATTGAATACTTGAAAAGTTTTGGTCTTTTAATTGAGAATCTTCGTGACAAATTTGCTGCAAGTGGATTGGAAGGGAATCATGATTCAGAGGTATCCTGTTCATTTCTTTACTGTACATTTCTCCTTGCCAGAATTATATTTTTCTCTTAGTCGATACAGAAGTCAGATCCACTTGACAGTTGGATACTTTTACTTTGTCAATGCCAATGCTATCTTTATGTCTATTTAGATCAATTTTTGATCTTCTTTGTATTCTTTGTGGAAAATGACATGCGGGAACCTAGAAATCAAACCGACTGAGCTGATGAATTGAGCTTGGCAATGCAGTTACTTTTAGTCTGTGAACCTTGGTTTTTGGTTTACCATGTACGTTGTGAAGGTGAATTTTCTGTAGACAATATAGGTCGTGGCCACCTGGTAAATTACCACGCATTAAATTGATTGTTCTCCCATTGCGTTCGGTGAACATTTTCTTGAACCGGATTATTACTTTAAAAAAAAACCTGCGGAGTTGGCTGCTCTTAATCATTCCACGTCACATGCTCATTTTATTTTCTTCACTTTTTCTAATAACTCTGCATGTATTTGTAATGATTTTACGGTTTATATATGGGCATATGATTAAAATGTATTTAAATTTGGATTAAATTTCTTATTATTATCTTCAGGATTGTTATCTTCCCATTTGTGTAGCATCCAAAGTTAAAATATGAAAAATCAAGAAGAGACCAGATAAAATTTGTCAGAAATGTGGTTCCAGTGTTTAACATGAGAGGAATCCATCACTGTGTACTCCCTCTGTGTTTTAGAGCATTCCTTTGGAGCAACTTTACTTCTTTGTTCCATCATTTTGAAAATATTTCGTAGCCTCAATAATCTAGAGTGTGAAGTAGGGATTTTCTGTGATATTTTGTTCCCCTTGTATTATTACTGTTGGAATGTTTACTCCGTCTGTTACCTACAAATGTCTGAACTCATACACTCTTATATATCCCTACGCTCTTCCCACAGAGTGAAGTACTTTTCCAGGTGATTGCTTAGTTTTTGCTTTTCATTTAACAAATACCTTCGTATCATTATTAAGACAATTTATTTTTATGAGTTTGCAGAAAGATCCTCATTTGGTGAAGCTTTTCTCTTTTCCACCCTTTGAGGATTATTGTCACGCCAAACTGGCCGCAATTGATTCGAGGATAGCTGATGCTGATGGGGACACTCCATCTCTTGCCAAGGTTGTTGAAGCTTCCGGTATTCAAATGAACAATCTAACGGAGAGGTTCAAGGATTTTTCTGGTTATGTTGACGGGCACATCACACTTCTATTACAAGCTTTACAGGCAATGGTGAATGATGTTGATAGAATGATGGAGTCTAGGGAAAAGCAAACAGTAAACTTGAAGAACTTGGAAGCTCATAACCAGGCGCAAGAAATGAAAGTACTTGCATTACAGAAGAATCTGATAACCGTTCTGTCTGCATGCAGACAGGCTAGTCACCATTTGAATGTTCAATCTGATGGCATACTGGACGCAGACTCCAGTGTAGAATATGAGACGCACCCTTCTTCTAAGTTGCAAGCATCAAGAGAGGCGGGTGGTGGTGAAATGGAGGAATATAATGAAAATAGCATCGCAGTTGAATGTGATACTGTAAAAGTAGAACTTCTGGGTGCTGTCCAAAGAGTAAAAGCTGAGACCCAAAAGTTTTCAAGTCTCAAGGGTATTTCAGAGGACTTTACGAAGCTTTTTATGGAGAACCAGGGGGAGACCCTTTTTGACCGATTGAATATGATAGAAGTTCCTTTCAAAGAATTAGCAGTCAACATCGAAGGACAAAGTTTTTCAAGTCCTGTAGACAAAATATTTTATATTTTGGATAATGTTTCCAAGTTGCAGCTTTTGATAAGCTCAATGGCTCAGGAGAAAGATGAGATGCAGTCAACTCTTGGGAATCATCTTCATGAGATTGAACAACTTAGAGAGGCCTCTCAAAATTATGCTGTCATTAATCAGGATTTGGAAAACAATAAAGCTAACTTGGTTGATTTGTCTCTGGGTTTGGAGAAAGTCATATTGAAGTTGGGTGGCCATGAGTTCCTAGAAAGTAAGAGACCTGTTGATACGAAAGGGCTTTTACAACTTCTGGAGTGGCTGGTAATGGCCTCCCTTCAGGATTCTGAAAGCTTGAAGTCAAGAGTTCAGGAACTGGGAGCTAAGTTGCAGGAAAGCCAAACATTAAATGATCATCTGTCATCAAGTATTAAGTTGCTTGAGGACTCTATTCATGCGAGGTCATCTCTGCCAGATGTCAGCAAGGAAAGGACCATCTCTGAGGGGTCTTCAGTTGTTACTGGTTCAGAGATACTTGAAATCGAGGATGGGGTAAAGCTCTCTCTTCTACTTGAGCACTTGTTCAATATATTGCTATCGTCGGTATTAAATTTCCTGTTGGCTCAAAGATTACCCTTTTTCTTGATTAATTAGTCCCAGTTTGCCTCATTTCTTTTTTTGACCCCTCATGGGTGGAGGTAAAGCCCTTCAATTCTTGCTGTAGAGTTTGTGATATTATGACAGAAAGATAGATTACAATTTCGGAAGTTTTTTTGATCCATCTGCCTCTTTATGTTCGATTCAGCTCAGATCTCTGCGGTGCAAATTAACTTTCCTATGTTCCAATTGAAATCAATGAAAATATGGAAAATGTCTGGAGATATTATCTTAATATTTTGTGAAATAGTAATAATTAAAACACACACACACACACACACACACACACATATATATATATATTGGCTAGACACAGGGTGCTTGTAAGCTTGTTCGTATCCTATTTTAAAGGCAAGGCACCTTTGTCTTATAAATCTGCTATAGTTGATCAATCGGGCTTGCTGCTTCAAGTTTAAGCTCGAAGATCACCCTGATTTCCGCATCTAGTCGTCATTTTTGAAGCCATGTTACCCAAATGTGTCTGAAATACAGAAGATTGGCTTTTATATTTCGATTTTTATTTTTTATATTTTTTATGATTTAGGAGTCATCCGAACCTGCAAATAAGCTAAACACAATGCTTAAAAAAACTGCTGATCACTAGAGCTGCGGATATCCATTTTTTGGTCTCTAGGTTCCAAGAAATCCTTGACTGATGGAATGAAGCAAGATGGTTGTTTGTAGGATGATAAAAAAATCCAAAGTCTTGTGACTTTGGATTTTTAGGTTGTTCAGAATCATGGGTTATAATATATTATATCTTGAAATGCGGATCATCAAGGATCGGAACCAAGGTTGAGGAGCTGCCTGTCCTCAGACTCTGAAACTATCTCATTACTGTTGTATTTATCTTAAGTTTTTTTAGTTTTCTGAAGAGCTGCGCGTACATTAATGGAAAATTTGACTGCATGCTATCGTGAATATTGACTCAAATAACCAGCCGTCAGATCCTGAGTCGTTTGATCACATATGCCAGGCCCATATTGGGAAGAAATCGGTCTCCCCTGTTCCCGCCGCTGCGCACGCGAGAACAATGCGCAAGCCATCAAGCGACCACCTCGCTCTCAACGTCGAGCCAGAGTCAGAACGATTAATCAGTTCCCGTGGAATCGACGACAAAGGTTCATTCTCATCATATTACTATTTTTGTAATAACATCTTGATTTTTCTTCCTTAAAAAGGAAATTTTTTCTCCATCTTTTTCGTGGTTATCTTTCCACAGGCCACGTGTTCAAGTCCCTCAATACTTCGGGCCTCGTCCCGAGGCAAGGAAAGCATGTAGCCGATCGGATTGATGGCCTCTGGTGAGTCGGCTTTCTTTGCCTTTTGCAGATTTTTTTTTTCATCTTTTTTTTAGCTTAAAAATCTGCACGGGTCTCTCTATTTATTTATATGTGCTCGTGAATTATCCAACCGAGCTGTTATAAATGAATGATATAAGGTAGGTAGCTGCTCAGCTGATATGGAAATAACCAAGCTATTTCTGGAAGTCGCCGCTTCCAGATGGCCTTTCATCCACATGCTTGGACTTTCCACCGTCCACCCAGAAAAGGAAAAAAATGAAAGAAATGATCTGGAATGAACTGTCAGCTTAAGATCTTGAACAAAGGGCATACCGGTTTGACCTGGTGTCTTGTTCAAGCTTAAGGTTTTGGAAAGAAGAAAGAAGGGTCTAAAGTGGGTCCCCAGTTCCTCGGTTTGACCTAATTCCTGGAGTTGACTTGACCTTGCAGGGTGTCTGCTGGTCGGCTGCTGATGGGCAAGCCCGAAGCGAGGATGGGCCTCATAGCCTACTGGCTTCTGGTCCACTTATGGTTGATTGGAACGATGCTATAAATGGCAGCGAGGTATTCGTGGGTTTGACTTTTCCCAATATACCATCATTCTTTTATCTTCCTTGCCGGGGCCCACCCTCTCTCCCCAGTCTTCTCCCTCTCTGGCTGTATCAAAGTCATCTGCTCTGTTCATGCCAGCCCCATAGTTTGGATGCTGGAGGGTTTTATACGTC
This sequence comes from Spirodela polyrhiza, assembly GCA_024713555.1. Lineage (NCBI taxonomy): Eukaryota > Viridiplantae > Streptophyta > Magnoliopsida > Alismatales > Araceae > Spirodela > Spirodela polyrhiza. The sequence continues at coordinate 5,808,760 of CM046530.1, forward strand.
TTCCAATCATTGAAAGGTATATACAGGTTAAAAGGAGAATAAGCAGTCGGGTGTAATTTATCATCTTGCATAATAGCATCTCTCTCTCTCTCTCTCTCTCTCTCTCTCTCTCTAAATTTGTGGGTTACCACCAAAGTGAAAATTTGGGACTATTCTTAAATTTATGGGTCTACCAGGAGTTTTTATACATCTTTCCAATCACTGAAAGGTTTAACATTCTGGGCACAGGTTTTGAAAGGACAATAAGCTGTTAGATGAAATTTATCATCCTTCATAGTAATTAGCATTCCTCTCTCTCTCTCTCTCTCTCTCTCTCTCTCTCTCTCTCTCTCTCTCTCTCTCTCTCTCTCTCTCTCTCTCTCTCTCTCTCTCTCTCTCTCTCTCTCTCTCTCTCTCCCTCTCCCTCTCTCTCTCCCTCTCCCTCTCTCTCTCTCTCCCCTCCTCTCCCCATTCTCTCTCTGTCCATCTATCTCCTCTCTCCCTCTCTCTCTCTCTCTCTCTCTCTCTCTCTCTCTCTCTCTCTCTCTCTCCCTCTCTCCCTCTCTCTCTCTCTGTCCATCTATCTCCCTCACTCCCTCTCTCTCTCTCTCTCTCTCTCTCTCTCTCTCTCTCTCTCTCTCTCTCTCTCTCTCTCTCTCTCCCTCTCCCTCTCTCTCTCTCTCTCTCTCTCTCTCTCTCTCTCTCTCTCTCTCTCTCTCTCTCTCTCTCTCTCTCTCTCTCTCTCCCTCTCTCCCTCTCTCTCTCTCTCTCTATCTATCTCCCTCTCTCCCTCCCTCCCCCCTCTCTCTCTTCTCTCTCTTTCTCTATCTATCTATCTCTCCCTCTCTCCCTCCCTCCCCCCCTCTCTCTCTCTCTCTCTCTCTCTCTCTCTCTCTCTCTCTCTCTCTTTCTCTATCTATCTATCCATCTCTCTCTCCCTCTCTCCCTCTCTCCCTCTCTGACAACGTGCTGGTATGTTGGCCTCTTATTAAGGCTGTTGGCCATCTGCTCGAAGGGATGAACCATCTGAGTTGACTTTTTTTCTGTCATCAGATGTAACTCGATCACTTTGGTCAAGCCCAAAGTGGTGTCATATTGTTTCATGGGTCCAATTTTTAAGGAATAATTGGTACTCTTTTTTAATTTGTTGGCCACCTCTGCCTTTGCAAAAGGTCAACTATAACGAACCTGGGATAGGAATGAAGCATTTGGCTGCATCCATTCCATGATGAGGATTGACCGAATCATTAGATTTGGGTCAAAGAGGCCATACAATACTATAATTGGTAATAAAAATTTATAATTTTTATGGAGAAATTATATATTTTATTCCACAGGAAAATTGTCATTTTTAAAATAAAATATACCTGAACCAATGAAGGCTTCCTACACGTATTCAATTATAATGCCAAAAAGACCAACATTTTAACAACTAAATTCGACCCATCTTTTTCCAGCGATTCGATTTTAAATCCAACAGCGGGATTAAAAGATTACATCTTTTTCCAGGTAAACTTTTGGTCTCCGAAAAATTCGTTGCTAAAAATTTGGTAGGTAATAAAAAAATAATTTCATTACCCAGATGTCCGGAGCTCGATCTTGCTCTGACTATACAAGTTCTGAGCCCCATCTTGCTCAAGGGCCAAAACAAGAACATACCTGACCCAGCTTCGAAGCCCATTTTAAGCAATTATGGCTTGAGACGAAGGTGGGTTTATGCCTTGAGCAGGGATATAGAGCTTGAGCTCGAGACTGGCCCAATAGACCAGGCTTTCCCTTTGTGTCTCGCCGGGGCCGGGGTTCAGGAGGAGCTGCTCTCCGGCGGCAGAGAGAAAGAAGCCCGGCGGCAAGGCGGAGGAAGAATTGGAGGGTCTCTTCCCGTGAACACAGGTGCTCGCCCGGGTTCTTCCCCGTCGTCCTCTTCGTCTGCTACCATCATATCCTTGGAAATTTCCTTGGAAACTACTTGGACTCTGTCAACCCCCTGAGACCGAGTATTTTGATCGCTGGAGAACCCAGCCCTGAAACTTTCGTCTCCCCATCCTCCTCTTTGCTGCATATTCAAGATGAACTGGTGGAAAACGGGGTATAAATGGGGGGGATGCTTCATCGGTTCCTGTATATTTTCTCACTAGCAAAGGGGTAAAAGGTGGGCTCAAGAGCGACCCTGCTAATCTGGCTGGTTTCTTGGAGCCCGAATGTCAACCTCGTAGCCCCTTTCATTCCCCCGAAGTCGCTGATTTTCACTGTGTGTCGAGATTTTTGCATCAACCAGGAGAGCTCTGGCTGGTTGGATCTCGGAGAACTAGTGAGTGTTTTTTTCTTCTAATCAGTTCTATAATATGGATGTGGACCGCTCTGGCTGGCAGTATCTCCATAGCCCAGAGAGAATCTTCCCTGTTGTCAGTTCCAAAACATGGATACAGGGAACATTTCTAAGCTATTTACCGCTCTAGTTAATAATCTGAGTAGTTCCTTCCTGTTATGAATTCTAGAAAGTTGGATATTTTAATATTTTAAAGTATATAACCAGAATTCTTGTGATCAGCTCTCAAACGTGTAGATGACGTGCTTTTTTGGATCATTGAGTTCTTAATTGTTATCAGTCCTAAAACATGGATATGAGGCGACTTTCTGAATTAATTACAGCTCGAACTGGTGGGATCCCTAATGACTGCTGTTCTAGAACAGAAACGATATGGTTTATCGAAAAAGGCACCAGCATTTCTTCTGGAGTGGGAAGTAGATAATATTTCGGTTAAGATGCTCGAAATTCGGTCATCCTTTCAAGACCATGGAAATAATTTTATAGTTTTAAAATTTTAATCTTTTCCTTCTGTCTCTAGCGTAATTTCATCACTCCACCTCTTAAGATTCATGTTCTTTTTCTTCCTAGGATGATATCCATTTCGGCCTCAAGCTCTCAACTAAGCTTGTCACGCAGAAACTGTAAGAGCTCTTCGTTCCTCATTTTCTTATGGTGTTGCCCTTTTTATTGAAAGCATTTGCATATACTATATATATTTCTCTCCTGAGCATCATCATGATCGCCATCCCACCCAAAGGTTTGATTTTCTTTGTTTCTTCATTTGTCACTAACTTGATTGAAGCTAAGCTCCACGCTTCATGCTTTATTCCCTCCATCTCATGCCCATTCATTCCCCAATATTTTGCATTTTTTTATCTCAAAGCTTGTTAGGCTGAGTGGTAAATTCTTAGCTGAAGATTGCCAACTATTTTGATTGCCATCTGTAGAACCAGCCAACCTACATGCCTACTGTGGTGTGCCGAATGCACTTCTAGGCAATAAAAGGGCAGGAGCAGGAAGAAGATGGTGGTTCTTAGACATGAGGCCCACATAAACCAAAAAAAAAAAAAGAATAATCTGATGTGGTTGTGATTCTCAATCTAGAGAACTCTGGGTTGAACAGGTTATAAGAGAAGCACCAAATTCTAATCCTTGTTACTATCATGAATATGGATTCAACCACCACAGGGGCCCAAGGCGTCCAGAAACTTAACCAATGTTGACTCTAGCCTGAAGAACCTCAACCCATCCTGAGCCAACCGCCAAGGAACAGAAGACTCTTAATCCCCCCTCTCTCTCTCTCTCTCTCTCTCTCTCTCTCTCTACACAGATTTTGCGTGTGTGAGTATCTATGCCTGTCTGCACTGCTGTCAGTTTTCAGAAAGAATGATTTTGATCTGGACAGGTTTCCATTGAGACCAGTGACGTTGAACATCTCAGGGTAGGCCTAAGATCCGATTTCTTAATCAAGCCAACTAGAGAGGACCAGCAGAGCATTGGCCTGAGGTTGGACTGACACCCATATTTAATTTGGCGGACTTAGAGTTCACACCAAGCTGCAACCTTAGATATCATCATTTTTTTTTGTATTCCCTTGATCTGACATAGTTTGGTTTTCTAAAATTACCTTCATATATCTAGGAAAAATCCAACTTGGCATTCTATTTTTTTTTTTCTGGTTTAATGTGTTCCGTGAGCTCTTGAAATCACCTCCCATACATGAGATTTGAACGCAACAAGGTGGTGTAGGTCGCGTTTCCTAACCCTAGATAACATATATGCAAAGTTTATTACATTGTCAACTGAATCTTCTACGACAGTAACTAAAAATCTGATTTTTTTTTAAATTACTGATGTTGAGATTTGCATGGAATAGAAGCCACCAAAATTTCCAGGTCATCTTTCACAGTCCAATGTTGGTCAAACTGTAACTCTAAGCCATCTTGTGGACCAGCACATACATGCTGTAATCATATACTTTAGAAGTGAGCTACGATTCCCCAACAAGGTGCAAGGGTTAAAATATCAATGAAAAAATCGTTTCCATTCAAATATTCTCAAGTACACTTAGTAAGATGATTAACTGACGTATGAAAATAAGTTGGACTTATGGTTGGCTGTTATCATTTCGGTGTTTCGATTTGGGTTTTTTGTGAATATCACTTTTTATCCCTCATCCACTACTCTCAACTGGCTGAAATCTCCGAAAAATGTTTTTTTTTTGTTATTTTTTTGTGAAATACTGTATGATAGCAATGGTCTCAAGAATGATAATTAAACCCGTCTAGTGGACGTGTGACTCTTCTTAAGCTCAGAAAGAAACCTACCCAGTCTTCTCTTGTCAACCATGAATATCAACGGAAATGGGTTTGCCTTGAAGAAATTTTGGTTGGCTCAAATGGATTTACATACTGTTATTATGCATCGAAAATGTTAAAAATTAAATTTACCCTCATTTATTGAAACTTGTACATTATTATCTTGGAAATATCCTGCTGTCTCATTGAATCTACTCAAAGTCTTATTAATGCAACCCACTTTAACCAGCTCTTTAATCAGTTTTGGCTATCTTAAGAATGTGATCTGGATAATGTGGACACACTGGTAAGCATCTCTGATGACAAAGTTCATCGAGTTCTTGAATTCTCCCTCGTCGATTTTTTATATTAGATTAATGTTCCTTAATCTTTTTTTTTTCCTTGCATTTTGTCATAAACTCTCTGATCTAGATCTTGGGATCTTTGACCTAACTCAGGTGCCCACATTGAGAGAGTCCATCTGGTGCAAAAATTCAGGATTTTCACAGATAAGTTTAAAGCGAATTCAGGATCTATCCAGGTCAGATGCTCCTTGAAAGAGGAGCATACAAAGGGCGTGATAGTCAAAATGTGCGGCATCACCTCAGCTCGAGATGCAGCGATGGCCGCCGATGCCGGCGCCGACCTGATCGGCATGATTCTCTGGCCCAATTCCAAGCGCTCTGTGTCGCTGACCGCCGCCAAAGAAATCTCGAGAGCGGCCCGAGATCACGGAGCCGAGCCCGTCGGCGTCTTCGTCGACGACAACTCGGATGAGATACTCCGAGCAGCCGAGGCTTCGGAGATCGAGCTCGTCCAGGTGCCCAGATAGACAGCGCGGCCAAGTCTCATTCTTTCATTGAGCGGTTCCCTTAACAGGAGCGTTCAGCTGGTGCAGCTTCACGGCGATGGGTCTCGGGCCGCGCTTCCGGTGCTGCTCTCCCTGCAAAAACGCATAATATATGTCCTCCAAGTCAACGACGATGGGAGGCTTCTCAACAGCGTTGACGAGGAGGAGTCTTCCCAAGTTGACTGGCTGCTGGTAGACAGCGCAAAAGGCGGCAGGCTAGAAATTTTTTCCATCCTCCCCGTCATTTCATTAAAATGGAGCTCCCAAAATAGCCCCCTCCCCCCCCCCCAAAAAAAAACGAATATTTATTTATTTATTTATTTATTGATTTTCATTCCTCTTATTGGTTGCAGCGGCAGAGGGTTCGACTGGGGGAAGTTCAGGCTGCCGTCTGTGAGGAGCAAGCGAGGGTGGCTTCTGGCGGGAGGGCTCCGGCCGGAGAACGTTTCTGAAGCGGTCGCCGCTCTCAGGCCGGACGGGGTTGATGTGAGCAGCGGGATCTGCGGCCCGGACGGCCTCCGCAAGGACCCGGCCAGGATATCCGCCTTCCTCAGCTCCGTGGCCTCGCCGCAGCGGCCCTTCTGAATGGCCGGCAGTTCTTGCGGCGCCGGCGACTGAAGACTTGCTTTTTATTATTGTTATTATTATTCTTGTTATTGATGCCCGTTTGGGGGATTTTTGAGCAGTGGGTCATGGGAAAAATAGCATCTTTATGAAAAATGTGTATGGCCGAAAGAAGAAGAGGAAGCCAGTTATGGATGGATTTGTTTGCGATTATTAGCATAAGACGCCGCCGTCATCGGGGGTGGGTGAGACAATGCGCATGGAGAGATGTTTATCGAGCTGGGAGGGAGAAACAGACACAGAGAGAGAAGGAAGAGAGAGAGAGAGAGAGAGAGAGAGGTGGGAGGGCCTGTGGACAGCTGAGGTGTTGTTTCAGAGCAGAATAGAAGCAGGAGGGGAAGGAAAAAAAAATGCAGAGAGGAAGCGCAGCAGACGAGGGAAGCTGAAGGAAATGGGGAGATGGGCTTCGCGCTGTCAGACCGTGTAGTGTTGCTGGATGGTGTCGATGTCCAGGCCCTTCAGCTTCACGACCGACTCTACGTGCCCCTTGAGAGTGTGCAGCTCCCTCAGCCTGCAGTGCAATGCAATGCCCCCACACCACGTTAGCCGAAACCCTAATAGGCTCTCTCTCTCTCTCTCTCTCGCTCTCTCTCTCTAGGAGGAGGAGCAGAAAGATGACAGAAACCTATAATAGAGTCACTCTCTCTCTCGAGGACGATGAAGAGGACGGAAACCCTAATGGAGTCTCTCTCTCCATCGAGGAGGAAGATGACAGAAACCCTAGTAGAGTCTCTCCCTCGAGGAGGAGGAGGTAGAGGAATCAGGCGCACCTGGCGACTTCGGCCCGTCTCTTGGCCTGCTCGGCGATCTCCGAAAGCTCCCGGTAGCTGTTCTTGTCGCTGAAGAGCGCCGTGTTGTCCGCCGGCTGCAGCCCGTGCAGCGTCCTCTGTGCCAGCGCCCACTGCGCCTCCCTCTCCCCCTTCCCGTAGTCCTTCTTCGTCGTGAACGCCGTCTGCACAAAAACCAGACTCCTCCTCAGTAGCTATGGAGAGAGAGAGAGAGAGAGAGAGAGAGAGAGAGAGAGAGATGGGGAGAGAGAAAGGGGATACCTTGTTCTGGAGGAGGTTGTCCCAGGCCTTGCCGCTAAGGGCGTAGCGGATGACGAACTTGATGATGTCGAGGGGGAGATAGGTGACGAAGCTGTAGAGCCAGATGACGGCGGCCCAGCCCCAGCCGATGCCATGGACGCGGGCGAAGCCCCACTTGGCGTAGACGGCGATGAGCGTCGCCACCAGCTGCGCGATGAGGAAGGCTCCGACGAGGAGCAGCCCCGGCCTCTCCGCGTAGGACCACCCGCGGGACCTCGTCACGAAGATCAGCGCCTGGCTCACGATACTCACTTGCAGGTACAGCGCCGAGTTCAGCTCGTGGCTCTCCAGCCCGATGGACCTCACCCCGAACACCCTCTGCACAGAAAAACGAACAGAGACCATCCTTGGTGTTCGTCACAGCAACACAGGAGGGTGGCTCTCCAGGAAGAGATGGAAGAATGAAGGAGGGAGGATGAAGGTGGGGAGGTGGACCATTTTTAGGGTTCATCAGAGTCTGGGGGAAGAAGGAAGAAGAAGGGATGGGGAAGGTGCGACCGTCTTTAGGGTTTCATCACAGGAGGATGGTCCTTCTTCCTTCTTCCTGGACACCCATCCTCCTGTGATGAACCCTAAAGATGGTCGCACCTTCCCCATCCCTTCTTCTTCCTTCTTCCTGGACACCCATCCTCCTGCGATGAACCCTAAAGATGGGGGCAGTGCAGAGAAAGAGCAAGTACCGAGAAGAAGTCGGTGTCGTGGGCGGCCCAGAAGAAGACGACGGTCATGACGGCGAGATAGGAGCCGAGGACAATGCCCGTGGCGAAGATCTCCCCGAGCTTCCAGGAATCCGGCAGGGGAGAGGGCTTCACCCTGTCCTTGGATATGGTCATGATGGTGCCGTCGTTGAGGATGGCGATGATCAGCACCATGAACGGCGAGAAGTCGAACTTCCATATCAGGGCGATCAGCAGGAAGCCCACCACGATCCGAATGGTGATTGAGACGGCGTATATGGTGTAGTTCTTCATCCTCTGGAAGATGGCGCGGCTGGTCAACACTGCGCTGACTATCACGCTCAGACCCGGCTCGGTCAACACGATGTCAGAGGCCCCCCTGGCGGCGTCGGTGGCGTCCGCCACCGCTATCCCGATATCCGCCGCCTTCAGGGCCGGGGCGTCGTTGACCCCGTCGCCGGTCATCCCGCAGATGTGCTTCCTCTCCTGCAACTTCTTCACGATGTTGTACTTGTGCTCCGGGAAGACGCCGGCGAAGCCGTCGGCCGTCTCGATGAGCTCGCCGACGGGGATGGAGGCCACCGACTCGTCTCTGTTCTCCCCGAGCAGGGAGGAGGAAGGGTACATGTTGGTGCCCATCCCCAGGCGGCGGCCCGTCTCCTTGGCGATGGCAAGCTGATCTCCGGTGATCATCTTCACGTTGACTCCGAGGTTCAGGGCCCGCCGGATGGTCTCCGCGCTGTCGTGCCTCGGCGGGTCGAAAAGGGGGAGGAGTCCGACGAACTCCCATGCCCCGCCGGCGCTCTCCTTCGTCTTCTCCGGCACCGGCTGCCTGGCCACGGCCAGGGACCGGAGCCCCCGCTCAGCGAACTTGTCGATGATCTCGTGGGCCCTGTTCTTCGCCTCGGTGCGTAGGTTGCAGAGCTCGATGATCTGCTCGGGGGCTCCCTTGCTGACCCTGTGCCAGGAGCCGTCGGCGAGGTCGATGTAGGTGATGGCGGTGCGCTTGTCTACGGGGTTGAAGGGGAGGAAGTGCACTTCTTGGATTCCTGCCCTCGCCTGCAATTTTTCAGGATGGCCGTAGGATGGATCAGATCGAATGCCGGAAATCCTTTCGCCGGCGAAGAAGAAGAAGAAGAAAAAGAAGGGGGGGGGGGGGGGGTTCACACCTCCTTGGGGTCGGCGAGCATGTTCACGATGGAGGCGTCGATGGCATCCTGGTTCTCTGTCCGGGAAGCTCGGGCGGCGAGCAGCATCACGGTGTCCTTTTCCACGTCCTTCGCGAATACCTGGAGGGGAAAGCCTATGATCTTAAGAATCCAGCTGAGAGGATCTAGATGACGACGACAGCGACAATGGAGTGACCTCGATCATGGTCTTATCGACGGTGAGCTTGTTGAGAGTAAGAGTGCCGGTCTTGTCGCTGCAGAGGACGTCCATGCCGGCCATCTCTTCGATGGCCGTCATGCGCTTGGTGATGGCGCCCTGCTCCGAGAGGCGGTGAGAGCCGATGGCCATCGTCACAGAGAGGACGGTGGGCATGGCGATGGGGATCCCGCCGATGAGAAGCACTAGGAGGTTGTCGATCCCGTCCCTGTATCGCCGGTGCTGCACGGGGTACATGACGACGATCTCCACCAGCATCCCCAGAGCGATGGAGCAGATGCAGAAGTTCCCGATCGCCGTCAACACCTGCGAAGATCAAAACAAGAGGCGATGAAAATGGCGAAGGAATTGGGTGGCTAAATTTCGAACGATCTGGCGACGAGAGATCGGAGCGACCTTCTGGAAGTGGCCGACGTTGTTGGTGCTGTCCACGAGGTGGGCGGCCTTGCCGAAGAAGGTGTGGACGCCGGTGGCGATGACGACGGCCTCAATCTCCCCCTGCTTACAGGTGGAGCCAGAGAAGATCTCGTCGCCGGGGTGCTTGGTGACGGGGAGGGACTCGCCGGTGAGAGCCGACTGGTCGATCTTCAGAGGATCGCCCTCCAGAAGGCGGGCGTCGGCCGGGATGATGTCCCCGAGCTTCACGCTGATGATATCTCCAGGGACGAGGATCGCTGCGTCCTGCTCCGACCACTTGCTGTCTCTGAGCACCTTCACAATTAGGTTTCAATTTAGAGAAGGGAAATACGTCGGCGGAGTAGATCGATCCCACACAGAGACGGCATGACAGGCAACCTTAGTCTTGGGAGCAAGCCCAGCCATGAGCGCCGCCGCGGCATTCCCCGCATTGTTCTCTTCGATGAAGCTGATGGTGGAGTTTATCACCAGGAGAGTAACGATCCCGACAAAGTCCGGCCAATCAGGAGGTTTGCCCTAAGCACAGGAAGGAGGTGATGGCGCCAATCAGTAGTTGAGTTGCGAAGATGACGACGACAACGATGACGACAATGATGATCTTCGGTTACCTGGCCATTGGCGAGAACGATCGCCATCAGGGCGGCGCTTTCCATGACCCACGATAGAGGATTCCACATGAACCCCAAAAACTTGAGGATCTTGCTCTCCTGAATAATGTACCAGAAAACTCAGAACACAAAAATCAAATCTAGAGAAGATGAGAGAGGATCACGGTTAGGTTTCCGGCAGACTAGCCTCCTTCTCCTCGAGCTTGTTGGGGCCGAATATCTGGAGGCGCTGCTCTCCCTCCTCGGCGGTGAGACCATCCTTGGAAGTCTTCAGCAGCCCGAACACCTCCTCCACGGGGATCCGCTCCTGCAACAATCGAAATATAACCAAAAGCTCGCCGTCGACGGGGGAGGACGAGCACAGCGAGAGAGAGAGAGAGAGAGAGAGAGAGAGAGAGAGAGAGGGGGAGGATCATCTCACCAGGTCGACATTCTCGTTCCTAATGTCCTCCAAGCTGTAGTTCTCCATGATGAATCTGCGAAGAGGGAAATCAGAGGAGAGATCGTCCTCCTCCTACCCTCCGTCTCTCCCTCTCCCTGCCTTCTCTCTCTTCGTTAGGCCTCCTCCATTGACGAAAAACCAGACTCTCCTCTCTCTCTCTCTCTCTCTCTCCGGCCACAATGGGAGGCAATGCGCAACCTCCGACTCCCCTCCTCTTTAATACACCATCCTCCCCTGCCTCCCCTTTCCGCCTCTTTCGATCCCTCTAATTATACCCCTCTCTCTCTCTCTCTCCCCCTCTTCATTCTTTCTCTCTCTCTATCTGTCATTATAATTTAATCTCTCCCTTCTTTAGAGAGAGAGGGAGAGTGACGGTGTGTCATCGAAGAGAGAGAGGGAGGGAGGGAGAGCGGGCCGACCGTTGGCGTGGCGACGCGCAAAGCGGACGGTACGGGTCGTCTCCGAAGCGCGCGTGGAGGTTCGTTAGTTCGTTATGCATGGTCACTACTTTTGTGGGGCCCGCTTCTCGTGGGAATTCCGTTGCGATTTATGCCACGTGTCTAAATTTACAGGCAGAAGACCGTGTACATAATTCAATAATAAAATTACGTCATTTTTAATTAATTAATTATATTTTTGCGTGGTCACACGGCCCAATAAGCATGGAAAATAATAACGAATTTCATTAGAAAATACTAAATAATATGTGTTTAAATTAAGTAACTATAATTGTGAGGGATTGCATCTGGGGCAATAGGCGTGACCATTGCCAATATATTTTAATTAGCAGTACATTTTTATTTCTATTTAAAATTTTCGTATTTTTCAAATGTTTCCTCCTCCCAGCGTATACGAGAAACAAAGGTAGTTAGCGCGACGAAGGGAGAGAGAGAAAGATAGATAGTTAGAGGGAGAAAGAGAGAGATAACGAGAGTGAGAGAGAGAGGGAAAGACAGATAGTAGTTAGAGAGAGAAAGAGAGATAGTAGTTAGAGAGACAGAGATATATAGATAGATAGTTGAGAGAATAGAGAGAGATAGAAAGAAGAGAAATAGTTAGCTAGAGAGAGAAGATAAATAATTAGCAAGAGAGATTATTAGCGAGAGAGAGACAGAGATAGCAAGAGAGAGATATAGATAGATATCGAGAGAGAGAGAGAGAGAGAGAGAGAGAGACACGTGTGGGCTCTACCTCTAGGTAACGGCGGTTTTCAGTCAAATCGACTGGCGTTCGGGGACCCGGGAGCCCTAATTCAGAGGGGTGGGGAAGGAGGCTGTGGGCTTGGAAGCAGTGGGAGTGGTGGGAGGTGGAGGCCGCAGAAGCGGGGGGAAGCTCCAGGTCTGCCATTCGTTTTCCACGCGTCACTGTGTAGACCGAGGAAGCGAGGGCGAGCAAGGAGAGAGGAAGATCACCAGGCGACGCTCCTCTCTCCATTCTTGTGGGATTCGGTCGACGAGGAATCCACGGGGAGGTAGGGAACTTGGCCTTCCTCATTTCCCAAGTATCCTTGTTTCTCTCTGTTCTTTGCTCGGTTTGTTGAATCTCTGTGACAGTCTGGGGAGAAAAGATGTTGGGTTATTGGCCTGGGCTTTAGATGGCTGGTGGAGTGGTTTTGTGATCTAGGAGACCGCGCTACTTCTCCTTCTGTGATTCTGGTGGATAAAAATTGGCCAAAAAAATCGCCGTCCGGCAGCCAGCCCTGTTGGATGTCGAAACCGGTTGCCGTGTGGAATTTTTTGAACACCTAGACTGTGTCATCCAAAAGGGGTTTTTGTTCTTGGCGGGGAAGAATTCCTTTTTCTTCGTTAGACTGGTTTACAGGTGGAGGTCAGAAGTCGCGAAGCATCCACAATATGATAGATTGAAGGGGAATGTTGGATGGATGGAAAGATGTATCGTTAAATAGAGCAAGCTAGTGGATGGAGAATTTGAAAATATAGGCCGCATTTTTTCAAAATTTTTGAAGTTATTGAAATCGAAGATTGTACAAAATGTATCGAATGATTTGATCTACTGTAGAGGAGGCAAAAAGTGAAAATATAATGCTGGTAAAAGTTGGTGAAAGAAGGGGTGGCTTCTTTTCCCATAATTTGGAAATAAATCATTGACCAAATGGGGCAGATCTCATGGAACAGATTTTATTGAGAAGTTTTCATAGAAGAGGATGTGTGGATAGTTGAAGTGTGGCAGGTTTTTTCTATTCTGAATAATGGGAAAGCTATTATTTAATCTCTCCCTTCTCAGAATATGAGGTTGACATGACACAAAATCTCCTAAACATTTTTCAATGGCTTTCAGAAGCGTTGTTACATTGCTTTCTGAAGAATACTACTGGTGACTATTGATTTTGGTAACCCAGTATCTATTAAACTCCTGGTCATTCCTGAGAAAGGAGTAGATGGAATTTTGTATTGTTGACTTTATACTATTCGTAATGAATGCTCGAAGATTATTACCATATTAGCAACGCTCAAGAATATGCTTGTTGTACTTGTTTATCATCAGTTGGATGAGTAGAGAAATTATGTGAGTAATCGTTTCTCAATGAAATTTGGATTAATTAATTAGACATAAGTTCTTCTTACCCTTGATGATCAGTGAAGAATCTCTTTATGTGCTCGAGAGGGCTTAGACATAGAGGTTGATTTGTCGATATCTGTTCTTGATAGGCATTCAAACTTAGTACAGTATGGAAGAAAGCTGCTGCAGTGAGATTTATTTAAGGGGTCCGAGTTGCAGGAAATTATGACCCACTCAGTTACCTCACAACGCTGGATGGAGGTGGCGACAGAGATTAAAGATTAACTATTGATCAGAAGATGTTGGAGCTTATATAGAAGTTATTTGCTTGGAAAAACCTTCCTTGTACAATGTTTTTTAAAGACCGAAAATTTCATCTCAGACCTTTGTCTGCCACTATCAAATGTGTGCGTCAAAAAATAGAGAAGAACATTATTTGAAAATAATTAAAAAATGCTTAAATTGCTTGATAAACGTAGATTTTTTTTTCGGTTCTCATCTTTCGTGTGCATTTAGTCCTGTAAAAAGAGGAAGAATGCTAAGATGGAAGAGGAATGAGTTTTTCACGTGTAATTCAGTTTTAAGAATTTCTGGGATATGCTGCAGAGTGTGATGGCACAATTCTGCATGCTAGAAAAATCTACCAACTAGGATGAAAGGGATCTACGTGGAAAATAGGTCACAGAAGGTGAGAAACATGATGAAAATGCTAAGAGCTGCCGAGGCTAGGTGCATATTTTATGGCACCCAATCATAAACACTTTATTGTCTATTATTTTACAGTGGGGAGTTATAATTATTCTTTGGAAAAAAGTTGATCAGATCACATCACAATGGAATGATACTCTAGGTATTTACGGTGAAATAGTGGGGCGGGCTGAGGAAGGTTCCCAGGAGCCTAAGGAAGAGAAAACTGAATGGCGATTCCCAACACTACCTGCAATTTTCTCTGATATCCAGGAAGGAACAGAGGAACACTCAAATAATATTTAGGGCAACAGTTCATTTTCTTTTACTCTGCAATTAAACATTAGAAAGATGTGGATTAGATAAAGTCAGTATGCTTCTGTTAACTTTTTGTTTTTAAAATTGTAGGGATTATATGCTCTTCTTTTGTCTATTTAGTAGACCTTTGTTCTTTTTTTTTTCTCTCTCTCTTTCGTTAAGATTCTCAAGAAAAGAAAAATGGATTTTTTTGTATAATACCGTGACGTAGATTTTCTTTTTCACAGAGGCAATTATATGATCCTTACTTTGGGTATGCTGATTGTCTTATACTAATTAGCATGATGCCGTCTAAAGTTTTATTTCTCATTTCTTCAGTGGTGAAGCGGCCAGGAGATAACCAGTCATTAGGCAAGTAACCCATAGCTTACATGGAATGCTCAGAACCGCTAGAGCTGGTGCAAAGTGAATTGCAAACCCGAAGACCACATGTCCTCTTGGCTGCCTCCGGTAGTGTGGCAGCCATTAAATTTGAACATCTTTGCCGCAGCTTTTCTGAGTGGGCCGAAGTTCGGGCAGTCACCACTAAGGCAGCCTTACATTTTATTGACACGTCATCGCTTTCAAGGGACGTCGTCCTGTACACCGACGACGATGAGTGGTCCACCTGGAGTAAGATAGGCGATAGCGTACTGCACATTGAGCTCAGGAAGTGGGCGGACCTCATGGTTATCGCTCCATTATCGGCAAATACTCTTGGCAAGGTACGTACTGATGCATTATTATTTCCAGTTGTTGGGTCCCATTTCGCCTGATTTTTGGGTACTCAATTGATTCAGCACCGTTCTTTCTTGTGTGCCGTTCCTCACTTGTTCTTCTTTTTTTGATTGGTTTATGAAGATTGCTGGGGGATTGTGTGACAATCTACTGACCTGCATCGTGCGGGCATGGGATTACAGCAAGCCTCTGTTTGTTGCTCCGGCTATGAACACCTTCATGTGGAATAATCCTTTTACAGAGCGCCACCTAGGGGTGATCACTGAATTGGGTATTTCTCTGATCCCCCCTGTGACGAAGAGATTGGCTTGCGGAGACTATGGAAATGGTGCCATGGCTGAGCCTTCTGCCATTAATGCCACTGTGAGGCTTTCATTTCCACATGCATTCTTAACTGTATCTAACCCTCACCCTCCTCTGGGGGAAGCCCTCCCTCCTCAGTAAATATTAACTATGTGGAAATCAACAATTTACTGACTTCCAAGATCGAGGAAGGAATTGACTCAATGTCCTTGCACTACTCTCTCGCTCTCTCTCCCCCTCTCTCTCTCTCTCCCTCTCTCTCTCTCTCTCTCTCTCTCTCTCTCTCTCTCTCTCTCTCTCTCTCTCTCTCTCTCTCTCTCTCTCTCTCTCTCTGTAAAATTAATATATATATGTGTGTAAGTAAGTGTGTGGTAGGAGTTGCATGTCCTGCTGTTGCATTCTTGAGCTTCTTGTTTTACAGTCTTCTCTCTTATTGTTTACATGTTTTTGTTCTTTGGTTGCTTGATTTTAGCTTCCTGTAAATAAGTTGAATTATTATTAAGCTTCCTTGGTTTTGGTAGTTGACCCCCAAGATCTCTGGAAACTATTCCTCTCTTAAGCTCTCTCAAACTTTGGTCTGATTCTTTTTATTTAACATGTTATTTATGTAGGAAAACTTGGAACACATTCGTTATTCATTCTCTCGTTTGCTCCGCTGTTCAGCTTCGATCCTGTTGGCATGTCAATTCAGATGGTATCTTGTCATCATCATCATCATCATCATCATCACCATCGCCATCTTTTGCTTCAATTTTAGCCAAATAATCAAGATATATGTCGGCTCCACAAACAAATTTTCGCCCACTACCCATCTGAGTGGGTTCTACAATCTTCAGGCATCACACAGAGGATCTGTTCATCCTCTCCCTGCTCTGTCTGCAGCCAGATTAAGTTGAAAAAAAAGATTTGAGAAGCTCTCGTCTGCTACCTCTGCACCAGGTATTGGCAGAGGTCCTTCCAATGGCACATTTGAAACGGAAACGTTTTTCAATCTTCACCCAGCATGGCGCATTGACCCACCCCACATACGGCCTTGGTGCCTGCCCGTCGATCCAAGGAAAGTCAAAGAGCGTTGACATTGCAACGCGTCTCCTCAAGCGGACCCACCAGATATCTGCAGTCTCTGCACCAGACAACTGGCAGGATTGGACGCGACGTTGACTATTTACATTGGATTATCTTAAAATGAAAACCTTGTTTGAATCATCACCCAGCATGGTGGACAGGCGCGCACACATATATATAGCCTTAGTGAAGTCAACGCCCGAGGGGGAGACAGAGTAGTGGGTCTCCTGTGTGCAAGGCTGCCAATACAGGGCTTGACTTCATCTGTTGACTCTCCCCCGGTCGGAGTCGTAGATAGGGGGGGAGGCCCCAGGAGATGAATACTATTTTTGGTAAAAGTCAGACCTCTGACGTGTTCCCTGCCTCGGAGGGCTTCAAGAGAGGGGCGATGACCTCTTCGTGGACCACTGGATTCTTCTCCACGTTCTTCAAAGGGTACAGCACGTAGTGCTGGAGGATGAACAGCAGGTCAAAGAACACCACCTCCTGCAGGGAAACAACAGTTGACCCAAGCTCAATCACAAAAAATTCCGAGTATGGGGCTGTCCGTTTAAAGCGAAGTGAGGTCAAATAAAGGAGGCCCGTCTATGTAGCCACATGTGGTTATGTACTACTCACTAAAACGGAACTGTTCTTCCAACAGCCGTTGACTCAAGTGGAAGTCAACCTCTTGGTTTTGTCAAGTGGATAAATAAATAAAAATAAAAATGGATGGAGCACACAGCCGTTGACTCTGGTGGATGCCCGGATACGAGGGCCACCATATTCAAAAGCCAAGTTTCATTATGCATTTTGCGATGAAATAAATCCAAGATTTTATTTTTCCCTCTCATCAACTCACCAAATTTATCGATGCAAATATATACAGCAAGAGAAAATTCACGGCAAGATGCAGTAGGCAACATATTTGACCAAATAAAGCAAGATATGGCTGTCCAGGGAAAGTAAAAATTCACATACCAAAGAAAGCAAGGTCTTGCCTATGTTGCCATAGAAATTCACCCATGTACCTACAGCGAGGGCAAAAGGGCATCCATGAATCATCACCATTTTTCATTGTTCATGGTAGATCATACCATCTAGATAATAAAGTTTGTTGTTTACCCTGGTCAATAGATTGCACAGCCAGCTGTCCAAAATTTAGGACACCTCCAGTTAAGTCAAGCAAAATATTTCCAATGCTCCAGCCAACTGTGCTCTTCCGCTGGAAATTCATGAATACCTAAAATAGAGTAGGATTCAGTGAAGTCATACAGATTATAATGGGTCGTTACGAAAGACTTCTCCTTGAGATGTTTAGTAATGCTAATATGAAATAGTTGAAACATAGAGATCATGAATACATCTTCAAAGACTCAATAAAGTCACTAAAAAAATGTCATTAAGAAGATAATTTTCAACAACCAATAGCCCAGATTATATAACTTTACATGTTGGCAATACGATCATCCCAAGACAGATGGGATGATTCTACCAACCAACACCGCAATTATCCTTTCTTGTCACTGTAAGAATAATAAGTAAATCAAAGGAATATCTCTTAAAGGGATTTGCCAACTAAGATTCATGCAATTCCCAGACGAGAAGATGAGAAGATAATTACAATTTAATATCAGGGGAATTTACAAGTTATATATGTAATACTTGCGCTGTTGGTTTCACCTGAATTTACACAACTGAAAACTTGAATTTAGACCGTACGGAATTCTAGTCACGAAATTCCAATCTGATAAACCAGACTATACTAAATAAGGCTCAAGTATCAGGTTGATTCATGTTATATGAAAGAGATGACAGTAAATTTTCAAGACAGCTATTATAAAAGTAATCTTCACAGTACGGTCGTAAAGAAGATTAAGTTGGTTAACTAGAAAATCAAGCCTCCCCCGCTAACGAGGAGGTTTTTCTCTTGTTCATTTCTTATAAGAAGAGTAAAAAGCTGTTTGTATATTTTGTCTCATGCGTTGGAGCGCCTCACAAGGAGGTC
This sequence comes from Spirodela polyrhiza, assembly GCA_024713555.1. NCBI lineage: Eukaryota > Viridiplantae > Streptophyta > Magnoliopsida > Alismatales > Araceae > Spirodela > Spirodela polyrhiza. The sequence goes on from CM046530.1 coordinate 5,827,033, forward strand.
TACTGATATGGCATTCTAGATGCCTCAACCAACTCTCTTCACCATGCTATAAAATATAGAAACTAAAAATTTATGGAGCACTGCTGAAAAATCAAGAAATGCTGTTCATGGAAAAAAATATGCTAAGCCTGCTGAATCATGCTACTGATGCATACACAAAATTATTAATAAAATTGGTGAACAATATATATATATATATATATGTATATGTATATCCGTTTATTCTATTGTAGATTCCTGTTCATCGAATACGTGAACTAACTCGGTAAATAGGCATATGGTAGTAATTTGTGCCAGGAGCAGGGAAGTGTATCCAAAACTTGAGGTGAATTTTCAAATTCTTTATTGAGCTTCACCCCTTGTTGGCTTAACCTTCAAGCTAAATCCGCCACCCAGTGTGTATTTCCATCAGAATCTGATGGAAAATGGCATACCTATCAGGTGATTCCTTCTTGACTAGACGACTAACGGTGAGTTGAATGATAGTTAGCCACTCAAAAGGACCAAACAAACACCAATAAAATAGCCAGTTATGCACTTATAGACAATAACTCTCTTTCTTCAGGATAGGAGGGCTCTAAAGATACTGCTCGTCTATAACAACAATACAGAATAATTACAGCCCTTGGATGGTCACCTCCTCCCATTGGAATAAAAGAGAAGAAAGAAGAGCACCCAGCTAACGTAGGACGAAACACGAGGATGATCAATTAGGGCAACCACCTGTTTTCCAACACAAAAACAAAGTATCTAAGCTTAAACTTCAATCACCATGAATCATTTATTCACAATACTTGAGATATAGGCTCCATTTGATGCCAACATCATATGAGCTAGAGGAAAGGCTCTAATGATTGCCTCAATTTCAGGTTACAAGAATAACCACGGGAAGGGGCACCTCAGCAAACAGACATCTGCAAAAGGGCGTAAACAGGAATAAGCAGTACATCTAGATTCAAATTTTGGGCTTATGGATTGAGGAAACGCCACCGTGACCCTCAAGAAATATGATCAAATCTGAGAAGACTACATTGGGCCTTTATGTGTATTTATTTCGAATCTTCTTCCAAATCCATCATGGTATCCCCTTAAGCACCACAGACATTTCTGGACAATCCCCAAACCTAGCAGCCAACATTCAAACCTTCGGTAAAGCTTTTTTTCAAAAAATACTGTACACATCGTCCATAAAGATAGAAATACCCTATTTGATATTTTAATATGAAATAGTGTGATAAGGAAATGGACAGAAAGTTTGTTTGTAGCCCCGCCCAAAATCATTCTTCTCCTGAATAACAACGAATGATCCTACTGCATCAGGACCCTTTCAACTTAGCACAAAAACCATGACTGTACGTTCAGTTAGCACTAAAAAGGCTGCTCCTGGTAGAAGTGGTAGAATTATTCAAAATATTTCCGCTAGAACAGGAATGTACGTTTTCCTTAGGTGAATAAATCAGGTTAATCCTTCCTCCTCAGTGTATTTGGTTTTGAATCCCTTGTGCTATCTTAGAAGAGAGGTTCTTCACTCCAGCTGTAGAAGGGAAGATGAAATATAGAGTGCCTATAACCTTGCGGTTAGTGAACAACATCCATCGAACCATATTTATCATTTTTTCTTTAAGGGATAAGTTTTACTGAAAACTTTGTCTCATATTGAGTTCAGATTAAAAGAAAAACTGGGCATCAAGGTAAATCAAGATACATAATGGCAAGTATCCTTCAAGAGATCATGTTTAACCACGAAAAAAATGACACCATAACCACTTGACTATTCAAAGAGTACACATAGTAAAAATCTGAAAGACGTGACAGCTCTTTTTCAAACTAGTTCTCATTCTGTTAAGAGTGTGGATCCGATAGCTCACAACACTTTTACAAAGTCGTGAGTTTCACACTCTGGGGATGAAAAAAAAAGACTTATACGCAAAATAAACTTTAGGTGGTCTGAGTCTGCATCAACGTAGGTTTCAAAATATAATGTTACAGTTCCAAGGTTTCTTCCCCTAATGATTCCATGGAGAAACATAATGCATATAATCCATTTCATTTGGGTAAACCCCACAAGAACAAGGTCAAGAAACAAATAACAATAAGGAATGCTAGAAAAATCTGTAAGAGCCAAAAATGATATTATGATAAGCAATAAGAACCAACCCTACCTGTGGGATATATTTGATGGCAGTCATGATGACCTGTATTGTGCTGCATTTGATAGATTGTGCATACAAAACCAAAGAATCAGACGGCTGTGAGTTGGCATCATTATTCCGAAATAAAATGAAAGTGAGTCGGGAATACTTACTTGAACACAGAGATAAGCCACAGCCAGGAATTGCTTGGCCATGCAACAATTAAGCATACTATAGCAGTAAACCACACGATAGAACTAATTCCAATACACGTCTTTGAGACCTTCTGGGTCCCACGCTGTAGATGTGGCAGAGTAAGAAATCCATTTGAGGAAAAAAATAGAAATAAAAGGAGGTAGAGTGTCTTACATCGTATATCAGAACTTGGAATAATGTGACTCCTGTTAGCAAAACAGCGTGTATTGAAAAGCATACATCATTTGCGGCCACAGGAATCATCTGCCAAGGAAAAATACGTCATAATGCACAGCAATATGGTGACGATGAGAACTTAAAAAATGCAGGATGAGAAATAAAAACCAAGGTTTAATTATAGTAACTGCATAATTCGTATCCCCAATTCATGGGTTACTTCCAAAAATATTGAGAAAATATTGCCAGAAAAATTCTAGAAGCGGAAATAACATTAACTACTGTAACAATATATGTAGGTAAAACGCTGGTCAAGTTACTATTTGGCCCCTCACAACACCTCATACATCCATTGAGTGACTTCCTCAATGCTCTATCTAGATGACTGTATGGCCATCCATCCACGACTAAAAATTCTATGACTCCTTGTTACTTAATTACTTCGTTTTACGAAAATTTAATCTTGAGTTGCTTGTCTTGAATGAACTTGTTAAGAGCACATAATTGCCATTTTCAACCCCATTCAGGGGCATCTCCAAGTGTAGGATGCTATTTGCCGCCAACAATGGATCCTGAATGGGATCCATAGAATATGAGTTGACAAAGAAAGTGCACTTAAAAACCACATTTACAGGAGGGGAATAATCTCCAAGACACGATATCCAGCTGGCTCGTATTGAGAATACGAGCCTTCTGTGGCAGTGTGAAAGAGAAATACCAACAAGTCCTCGGTCTAAAGTCAACAGCTAAGCTCAACCTAGGAATTGATTTTAGTGTCAAAATTTTACAATTATACCTGCCAATTGAAGTATTTTTGATTCACTAAAAAAATCTTATAAACATAAAAGAGAAACGCCAAGAACATTTATGAACGGAGATAATCATTCGTGAAAAAAATATGCGCTCCAGAGTAACTACCGACCTCGTCGGAACCGAACTTCTCGCGGTACTGCCTCTGAATGGTGGGGCTGAAGAACAGACCCGCGTTGTATATGAGATACGACGAGTGCTTCGTCAGGTTGAGCACCAGGAAATCGAAATTCAACCCCACCACGCTGCATGAAATCAATGATTTCCCCACACCCCGAGAATAAAATGGCGAGTTAACAAGATGTCAACGCCAGGAAGACCATAACAAACACATCAAAACCGAAAGACCCAGAAAAAAGGGTAGCGTCGAATTCGAAGAACGTCAACAAGTATTTTCACCTTTTCCTCCGGTAGTTGAGAAGAACCTGCGGGTAGAAGCTCAAGGACCAGGAGACGAAGGCGATCCATCCCAGCGTCTGGTACAGAACTTCCATCGGCACCGAGTTCCATGACCCCATCTTGGTGCCTTCCTGGTCTCCCCCACCCCCTTCCCTCCTCTCGCTCCCTCAGCGCTCTTATTGTTTCTTCCCGCGACGGTTCCTCTTCCCCGAGGTGCGCTGTCAAGGATATTTGTGAATATACCATCTTCATAAGCTATAATTATTTTTAAACCTTTATAAAGTTAGAATTCGTAAAAAATACCCACCCTATTAAGCTACGGGAGATCCCTTAGACCCACCATACAAGAGGAAGTATTAGCGTAAATTATGAAAAATATTTCTCATCTTGGTAAGAGATCTGTTTTCTTCAACCGATGTGTAAAAGACAAAGTTGAAGAGAGAGAGACTGCCAGATATTGGCGGCCGTCGCGTGAACGTGGACGGAAGGTTGGCATGGTTCCAGCGCGTCCTTTTCCCAATTTCCCAGGTCAGCCTTCCGCCCCCGGATGAGTCAAACGATGCCCCGGGGTGGGGCCCTTTTCTAAAATTGGAAAGGATCTCCTCTCGGAGTTCTTGCGTGGCTGCCACGTGTCATTGCGGGTAGCATGGCTTAGGGCTCCGGAAATCCTATGCGGTTTCCTTCAAATTAGATTATCTATTTTCGTTTGTTACTACTCTTACTTTTTAGGAAAAGCAAAACCATTTTTGGTCCATTTGAAGGCCACTGAGTGTACCATCATATTTTTCTTGTAGTAATCAAATTTTATTCTTTCTAAATATTTGATCTTTGTTTGTAGATTTAAGCTACAGCTATGGATCCAATTGGCATGTTCAATTATTCATGGATTCAATGATTATCTAAATTATAACTTATGAACACAAGTCAATCTTTGTGACATACAACAACATTCACATGGAAAGAATTCTATTTGAAGCTTATCATTGTCTTTAGGTGAAACTTTTTAGGATATACATAATAACTTGAAACATCATATTACTTTTATTGGTGATAGATTATATACCAAGAGAGGGTGGTGGAATAAATTTTTATTGGGCTTTATATGTTTAAATAGTTTTTGTAATTTTTTAATATAGTGGGCCAAGACAATAGATGTTGGATTGACAAAGTGGGTCAATTCACTAACCATCTCAACTAAGTAAAAATATTGGGTTGACACACAATTCACGTACTAGGTCTACACATTAGGTCAATGCACTAAAGTTTAGGATGTGAAGATACATTTATTTTTTATAGTTCGACTTTTCCATAATCCACATTGAGTTTTCAGGGGTTCCTACCCTTTGTTTCTACCATTTTTTTCAGAGATATATAATTTGACTTCATACGGTAAATATTTTATATGGTAGACTTCACATATCTTTTACACCACACTAGATATTGAGTTATTAGTTTTTCTTTGTATGTTCATTATAAGTATTCTCCTAGAGTGACGTCACATGAAAAAAAATCAAGTTATGAGAACTTACACCTTTGTTTCAAATTGCATGAACTGCTTTGGCACCAAAAGAAGTTTTGACAAACAATAATTCATGGTTGACTTATGGAGTGAATTTTAAAATGTGTAAGAAGAGATTATCTTATCATTGAGATGTTATTTAAAAGTTATTATCGTGTGCCATTTATAAAGCTCAAAATCTTAACCATTGAAAATTGAATCTTTGAGATATGATGAATCAAATATTATTAAGGTTGACATGTGAGTCAACTACTATTTGAGAATGGTAAGGACATCAATTTGACTAACTTTTTGATCGAATCAATCTATGGACATGTTAGATGAGGATTTTTTAACATGTCATCATATGGTACCTTGGTAAGAGATATGCATTAGATATGACTTCTCTCCCTTAGATTTCACATAGAAAATATACTTCTCTCCCTTAATATTTGATATGAATTTCTAGGTCAAGACATGGTTGAACATACTTTTTCTTTACTCAAGTGGGTTTACACACATTTGCTCAAGTGTCCCACATGACTATAAATTAGTATGATGTGAAATCTTGTTGCTAAAGATGTATTCAGCTACCTTTTGCAAAACAAGGTAGGCATACCATATAGATAAAAATAGTTTGTTTCCAACTCAAAATGAATAAATAAATTTAACCTTCTCTCAAATCTCTTTGTCAAATGAAGACATATATTTCTTGATTTTTTCAACTCAAGATCAACTCAAAATCTTTGTAGATTTAGGGATTGTGGATTTCATCCTTGTGAATATAAGTTGCCCTTCAGCCTTAGACATCTCAATTGTTTTGTTCTTCTATTGTAGATTCTTTGAAACTTTATGTATCTCATTTTGCAGAACATGTATGGAATCTATGCACATTGTAATATCTATTTTCCTTTTTGGATACTCTAAATGTCGATTATTTTTGAAGTATAATGTTTTGACATTGTTTATTGAATAAGAGATCATTAATTTAAACTCGTTTTGTATAACATTGAGTTTTCAAGTTGGTTGTAGGGTTGCTTACCTTCTAAGAACCCATCAGGTCACTTTTCATCCAAGAAATAATGTGAGATTTAGATTTCCCCCTCTTCAATTTTGATGCCCTTGGTAAAAATCTGTTTATAGTTTTAAAGAAGAAAATGAGAATTTAGTAATATTTTGATTATCATCATATAAGAGTTGAAATGTATGCAGCTTCCATGTCTTTGTATCAAGTCCTATGCTTTTGCATTATCCACTATTTACACACTAGATATCATGAAACACAACTTTCTATATTTATCTTAAATTGAAAACTACGAAGCAAGAACCTTTCTAGCATAGAAAATCAACCATTTAATAGACCAAGAAACATAAGCAAATGTTTGTATTACTTGTAATTGTGATGTGCACTTGCTTTATGCCTCTCACAATAAACCAAGTCATAAATATAATTATAACATGATATAGATTTTGGGAGAACAATATTCACATTCATCGAGCTAGAAAGGATTAATTAGGGGAATCTTTTAATAAAAAATAATCAAAATATTATTTCGTAAATAGAAGAGAATGACAAGCAACAAAGTTAAACAAATTAATCTATTATGAGAGTAGGGAACTTGGGTTCAAATACAAAAGAAGACTAGCTGGAGATTCCATCCTAAAGAAATGGAAGGCCTTGGTCAAGGCAAGACATTCATCTCCTTTTTAGAAATTTTTTCTAGAATGAAAAAGAATTAGTTAACAAAAGCTTGGGTGAGAAACCCCAATCCCTCCCTCATCTTCCTTCTCCCTTGAACACCTCTTATTTTCCTTCCTCACCCTTTTGCACCTCTTTTCATCCATCATGTCCTTCACATTACTCTCCTTACACATGGTGATCAGCCTACTTAGCACATATATGTATTGAAATGTTTGATCTTGTAGTGATAGTATTAATCATTCCAATCCATGCACCCACTATAGGACATATTTCATACATGGGCATGTCTTCTTGCTGAGGCATCCAATAGTACCTCATTAGCTAATGCACCTCTTAGTTAGTGTGCCTTCTACTTTTTTTCCCCTAATATGTTCTTAGAATTACAACCTCATGTGTCACTCATCTGCCCATTTGCCTAACATATGTACATGATGCCAATCACATCGTACTTTCTATGTCTACTCTCTAACACACTTAATCTATGTCCATTATGAATCATAGTGCATGGCCATTTGACTAAGAATTTGATGTTCTAATTATTGATAATGTCAATAGTTTTGCCCCCTTCTTGTTGTACCCTTTTACTTCCTTCTATTATCCCGAACAGATTACCTAGTCACCCTAAACTTTTGATGACTCTTAAGCAACTTTGATCCTTAATGCTGTAGGATTTTGAATGTCAATGTGCCAAACTTTTTAATCTTCATATAAGTAGACTACTAGATATCATAGTCTACATTCTCATTTCACATCTTGCACTCTCTATTTCTATATCCTCCATTCAAACTAGAGTTTAGTTCTTAGAGATCCTCTCTATTATTAATACTAGTCATCTACAACCAAAATTATCTTTAACTTTTAAAATACCATGTCTTTTTGCTTGTAAAGCAACTATTTCATATCTCTACTATTAAAAACTAAAAAAACCCAAAAAATAAAAATCAAAATGTTAATTTGACCTTCAAAACTGCACTAGAAGGACATAATGTACGTCACATTTAGAAATAATAATACATATATATATGTCATGTTGCCTAGAACATTTTCTTGAATTTAGTCAAATTAATTGAAAGAATCACACATCAACATAAAAAACATAATGGATAACCCAACTACAACCTAAAACTCATATTATTCATCAAATTTAATTTAAATGTATTGTAAAAGTGTAGAAAGTGCAGTACAATGATTGACAAATTGCTCTAACAACTCAATATTCTAGTGGGTTAGATCTTTTTCACAATACTTGTCTCATAAAATTCTCCATATCCCATCTTTGTGAAATGTGAGTTACAATTTATTTTTCATATTCTTGAGGAGTAAATTACTTACTAGATTCAAGGAAGTGGTTCTAGATACAACTCTGTGCAATGTTACATGAAGAAGAATTCAAATTGAATATTTAGGATTACTAACCTCTACATCCCTCATCTTAATCTTTTGAAGCTTTATACTTGGGAAATGTTGAAGATCTTGCAGAAGAAAATGAAGAACTTGATGAAAAAGTTAGATTGCTACTAACCATGGAAATAGTTTGTTTTGCTGATGGACTACTTCTTACCTTTTAACTCTACTTTTTTTATGCAATCAACAAGAGAATAGCTTTATTTATAAATAAAAAAAATTAACATAATTTTTTTCTCACTTGGAGTGGGGAAAGCTTATAATGGTTAATTGTTTTGAATAGCTTGATATGCTTATAGACGCTTTGCCAACTCAAATAGTTTAATCATTCATTAATAATATCTCTTAATTGAGATGAGTTTTATGAGTTTCTTTAATGAATCATATGACTCAAACTTGACAAGTGATATAACATATTTACAATCCATAAAAGTAATTATGAGGCTTATACATTTTACTTTTTTATGACAATCTATTGTTATGATTAAATCTCTCAAATTCTAATGTAGAGATCACTGAAAACACAAAGCTAAGTTTGTCATTAACAAATGAATATTTTGAAATTGTGTATTTATCTGTGAGAGAACGTCAACTTGTTTTGCTCGCCTTGATACTTTATTGAAATTTTGTTTAGTTGACTGAATATCAAGCTAGTGCTTTGTAGGTATATTGTTAGATGGGAATGTAAAGCATATTACTAGACATTGGTATATTCCATAAACTTGTTTTGGGTTTTGGACAACTAGGGCCATGAGTGATGTAATAGCTATCTTTTAGAGGCATTGTTCCAATAGTTATGAATTCCAATAGTTATGAATTCCAACATTCTAGGATTTCTTTTCTTCAAAGCTTCCTGCTAAATGAGTTTTTAAGTTATTTTTTTTCTCATTCATTGGGTCGATTGAAAAAGACAATTTTTTATGACAAGAAAGAATGGTTATCATCATCTAGTTCAGTGGGAAGCATCTAGAGAGAAGCAAAGGAATGATTGTTACCCAATTTAGTTTATTAGTGAACCAAGTGTGGATAAATAATCAACAAGGGCACCGAGCACATTTAAGGATAAATATGCATGCATGCACTAAAAAAAGTGGTGCCATTCATCAGACTTTTAATTTTTTTTGAAGACGTCAAATTAATTGTGATTTGCTTTAATGATTTGTCTTATAGATGAATACAACTCCACAACATCAAGGGTGTGAATGACATGCTATTAATTGTGAAATAATTTCAATATCATTTATTTTTAAAAAATTGTATTTGACATCATTGAGTTTATCATTATTTATTTAATAGCATAACACATAGCATACTTGCATAAAATTGACTCATTGAATGATTTTTCTGCATGTTTATCTCTCTTCTCTCTAAATCTGGTCTTTCTCTAGGTTCATTCTCATCACAAAAAATTGTCATGGTAGCTATATGCAGACCATTTGTGACTACCTATCCTCAAATCATCTTGTTCTATTTCTCAATCTTTCTAGTTCACTCCTATGCAACAAAGGTTGAAAAAATTGTCCATTTGGTGCCCCACAACCTTCTGATTTTAACCCAAACCATAATTATGTGTATGGTGTAAGTTGACTTTAATATCTATGATGTTACTTTGTTAGCTTTGTTCATGTGAGATCATCACCATAAAAAAAAATAGATAACATTGTTAACAATAACTATTTGTCTTATAGAATTAAGGCATCAGGAGTGCAATAAATTTCAATATGGAAATAATGATTTAGGTTTAAGTACTTATGGCCCCATAAATTTAAATAATTATTTTCATAAATAATACAATAGCTATTAAATTTAATAAATATAACAATTACATGCCCCAAAATCTCATGTTTTTGTCATCATTAAAACCAGTTACACTTGCTCATAGTTATTATTAATATTTGGTTTTTATGAACTAAAAATTAAATGAAAGGGAGTTGATGAGTATTGAGCATCTCTCGATATTAATTACTTTTTCCATTAGGCTACACAATATGGGTTCTGGCGTCTCTAAAAATTTCTTGACGAAATCAAAGTACAGAGGAGTAACTGATGAATGAATTTCTTTATGGGAATATTAACTGAAGCACTGCTAGTTATATATAGTAAAATAATCCAGCGCGAGGGGAGAAGGTCAAATTGGGCTTGAGCATGCTGACGGGAGCTTACACCAGAGGCGAGGGGGGTCCCAAGATGACGTTTTGAACTCCTCATCGGATCGGACCCATGGCGGGCCTGTACCTGAAACGAGAGGGCGACGGGTCGGAGAAGCCCTCGCCCGGCCAGAACCCCTTCGCGCTCGATCACTTTCCCGCCACGGGCGAGGTGAAGGGGCGGCCTTTCCAAATACGCCTCACTCCCCCTCAGAGCACCTAGTAATGGCCTCTGCGTCGACGTCGGAAGACGGGCGCTCTTCCAAGCGCCCCAAGCTCCGCCATGGCAGATCACTGCAGCACCGTTCCTATGACAGGTAGAATCGGGAACCCGCCTGCCATGTTTCCCTTCTCTGTTGGTATGCCATTCACAGTCTTCAGCTTGCGTTCTTTCCTGCTTGGGGCAGAACGATTTTACTTGGATTTCCTCTTTTCCTCGCCCTCGGTCCGCACTAGTTTCTTCGAATCGCTGTGCGTTCCTTATTTGTTCTTCCATTGCGTAATTTATGACTGGTGGGGTTCCTTTGGCTTGCTAGTTCGTCATCCAGAGCAGAGGACGATTATATGCCGGGCAACATAACGGAAATCGAGATCGGGAATTTCATGACCTACGATCATCTCAAGTGCAAGCCTGGCTCCCGCCTTAACCTTGTCATTGGCCCCAACGGTTCGGGGAAGAGTTCTCTTGTCTGTGCCATTGCACTTGGACTCGGTGGAGATCCCCAGGTTCTATAATGTCGACCTTCCATCCTCTTTTCTTCAATTTTCTTTTGGGTCTACTGTTTAATTTGCGCAGTAACGTTGCCCTTTGGTCGGAGAAAATGGATAGGAGAGAGCATCATCCGAATGCTCCATGGCCACTTTCATATTCTGGGCACCTTCGCTGAAGCTGTCACTATTTTCGCGATGTGCTCGCAGGTACTTGGAAGGGCTTCAAGTATTGGGGCATTTGTGAAACGGGGCGAGGATAGTGGTTTCATAAAGTTATCACTTAGAGGTTGTACCTCCGAAGAACGAATCACCATCATCAGGAACATCAACACTCAGAATAAGTCTGAGTGGCAGCTCAATGGTATATGCCTTCTTGTTGAAAATTTTCTTAATTAATATTTATGTTTTCTGTGACTATTTTTTTTAGAAGGAGAAGCCAAATAGTTTTCATGAACAAAGGAAATTATTATCCAGTGATTGCCGCGTTGTGTAGGAACTTGAGGTGATTCTGAAATGGTCAGTTTGGTCTCAAAGCTTTGAGATGCTGAATTGTAATGTGAATTACGTTCCTTTCATTCTTCCACATGGCCTATGGAAATGCTTTTCTGTGAATTTCATTGATCCTTGCAAGGCAACATTCCGAAGTATGAGAAAGTTACGAGACATTGGATCTGAGAAAATTTTTTTTGATGGAAACTAGGCAGTATATTTCCTATGCATGAAAAATACATTAGTCCACTACAATGCTTGCATTAGTTTCTGGGGAGAGATGATTGCTGGGAAGGTTTACAACATATCTCACTAATTCACAGAATTGACATGCTCATTGTGAAGTTATTGCATAATTTACAGGTTCTAGCTTGCACTCAAGCCAACAACAAATAGATTGAGGAAAAAAACTGCTGTTCCTATTTGGCTCATATAAACTTTCTACAACAGTAGTTGCTAATTGCCACCTGCGACTCATTTGTGGATCCTTTTTCATTTTATTTATTGTGGATACTAAAATAGGTTAATGTCGCTAAATATGCGTTTTATTCCTGGACAAAGTAATTCTTTCTGCCTTGTACGCTGTAACTTACTATTCAGTTACATGGGACCGTAATCTTAAAAGCCTATTTTGTTGAATCAACTGATTACGAGGATAGTTCTCACATACTCGTCATCAAATCAAGCCTATCGAAGAGCAATACCTACCATCTAGTTGTGTATGCGTATTCAAAGATTCAATGGTCTGACTAGGGCGAAGTCAGTCCCTCTTTAATCTTAGAACAATCTTGCCTGCATTTTTTACTGGTAGGGTAATTTGCTTGTGTTTTGTTATTTATTTTTGGTCAATGAATCTAGAATTCCAAGTATGGCCTACTCAATATTCGTCCTAGATGAATTTTTTATGTATGCATAACAAAAATATTTCATGCGAAAGTTTGAATCAAATAGTGCTGTTACACGTTATTTTGAATCAAGCAATGGTCTGCTAACTTTTCCTTTAGTAGGCGGATTCCATGTAAAACCCTCAGATTTTGAATGTCGTTGTCTAGTCTTCTTGACTTTTCCAGTCTGATTATAGGCTGGTGCTGCACAATTTTTTTTGGTTGATTAGGCTAAAAAATTATAACCTTTGAAATGATGAAAGTGATTATGGCAGATGCTCTTTTAAGCTATTAGCATGCTTTCATTTGTGGGACTCAAGCAATTATCTCTCATGAACCCATTATATTTTTGTGAGGATATGTGATACAAACCACAAGGAAAAGAGAATGATATTCACTGCATCATTAGTATCTGTCAGCTGAAGGCATTTTTCATTTTTGTTTGTAAAACTACCTTTATGAGGCTTTAAGTGAGGGCCTTATAATGGGCTTAAGTCTAAAAAGTTCTAGGAGCACCAAGGATTCTAGAAGCTTCATCCTTAGCCTATAAATGCGGTTGTCTTGCATTGCAATGAAGGAAGGAAATTATTTTTCTTTCTAGGGTAGAGTGCGAGTGACTGCTCTCCATTGGTCGCCACAAAATGACAGTATCAGATTCAAGAAATTCTGGAAACTGGGAATCTCTCTACAAGAAACCCCACGGGGAGATGACTAAGAAGAAGTAGATCAGATGTCAAGCCTGTCTGATCTGTCAGGGTCGAATGCAACTCCCACAGTCTGCCAGCGCACTACACCCACCCTTTCGTCGCCAGTCTCCTTTCTTGGATTCTTGATATCCCTTACCCCCGAATTGGAGTGGGTCTTTATAAGAGTTCCATTTGAACTCTAACTACTAGCCACCCCTTCTTTCACACGTGCCATCACACACATGTCCATAATTAAAGTATATATCTCTCCTCTGTGATTCATCTATTTGCTATTATGTGGCAGTATTCTTTTCTCTTTTATGTTACGTAATCAAGGGTATCTTATCAGTATGCTCCTATGCTCATAAAATTTGCATAGTGCGATTATGGTAGACACAAGATCATCGTGCTTGGAGCATTGGTTTATGTAATGTGATTAAGTTTTTCTTGTAGGTAATAATGAAACGCAGTCATTGTTGGAATGAAGTCCAAGCACTATATGTTATATCAATGCTTGCCAGTAATTTGCTACTCTGGGAGGGCATCTTAAAAATTATTTCAATTTCATACAATCAGAAATACTGTGAAGGGTACTATACTAAGTAGCATTCGTAATCTAAACTAAAGAGGTCTTTGGACGTGTAATATCTAACTTTGACTCAGGATTTTGTTACCCATGAATAAAATTGTTTATTATTATTCTTGATCAATGTATAATTATTGCTGTCTCTTATATGATGTCAAAACTTTTTTGTTGGTTGAAGTTTCTTCTTGTTTTATGCTCTACAATGGGTTATTTTTCAGGAGTCACGGTACCAAAACGGGATGTCATTGAAACTATTCAAAAGTTTAACATTCAAGTCAACAATCTCACTCAAGTAAGCAACAATTTTTTTGCTTTAATTTGAGTTTTAAAATTTGTTTAAAATAAGTTGATGAAGGCGTATGAAAAATAAGTTTTTCAATGCATATTTTATAAATTGATGCATATCATCTGATGATACTTGTGTTGCTGTTCATTTTTCCCTTCACTTCTCAAATATGAAACTTGTGGCTTCCTTAAGGCTAGCATGGCTATTGGAATTGCTTCCTCGGTGATTGGTGACACAGTAAGAAGTTGAGAAGAAGAACGAACCTTAAATCTACATGGATTGAAAAGGGATCCCTTCAAATTTATGTAGAGAGAGGGAGAGATCACAATAACACTTTGGGTTGAAAACCCATGTTTCTCTACATTTCATGCTCATTTACATTGAAAAAATTAGCTATGGACCTGTTAGGCCCATTGGGGACCTAACTTACTCCACAAGGGGTAGGAGGGTATGTGGGCTATGCGAGTTTCATGTGAGGGTTAAGTAGGTGTCATTAGGTCGGTGTCTTGCAGGAGAGAAATGGGTTATCAGGGCCTGGACAGGATGAGGGAAGGGGAGTAGAGTGGTGGCTCTCTTGAAAGGTCACCATGAATTGGAGCTAGGGTTCCTTCTAGAACTCAATCTCTCCCCTTTCTGTTATTTTAGAACTCTATTTTCCGCTTTCTTTGCATTCCAATCTTGGGTTCCTATCAACGTCATCTGAAAAATAAGATATGATAACCAAAAAAGCGTGGATCACTTAAAAACGAGTAAAGGCCAATGTGTAAAATGAAAGATCTAGTGTAGGTAATGTGCTGCAAGTTTGGGTTGTCCTTGTTTCACCCGTTCTAGCCTTTTGAAGTTTACTTTTTGTAGAATCTTGAATCAAGTTTTGTGTGCTATACTGTAACCCAGGCATAGGGAAAGAAAGAAAATCCTTCTCTTATTCATACAAAAATCACACACACAAATGGAGAAGAGGTCTGGTATTTATATTAGCCCCCTCAGAAGTTTCTAGATACACACACATGTACTTATAAAGGAAGGCACGTGAGGTATATAAGGAAGGACGTGATGTGTACTAGACACATCCCAACAATACTCCTCCCCAAGCTGGTGTGTGGATGTCATCCATGCTTAGCTTGGGAATAATCTTCTATAGTTGTTTGTTAGAAAAACTTTTAGTGAGCATATCTGCTAGTTGATTATGACTCAAAATATATGACATTTAAATTAGATTCCCCTCTAACTTTTCTTTGATGAAATGCCTATCAACTTCCACATGTTTTGTACAATCATGTTGTACCGGATTATTTTCCAGATTAATGGCTAACTTATTGCCACAATAGAGCTTCATAGGACCAGTTAGAGAAAATTTTAGCTCATCAAGAAAATTTTTCACCCATAATAATTTACATGCATCTTGGGCGACTATCTTGAATTCTATTTCAGCACTTGAACGAGCAATCACATTTTGTCTTTTACTTCTCCATGTAACGATTTCCTCCAATAAATGTGAGATGTCTTGAAGTTGATCTTCGATCAACTATTGATCCTGCATGATTAACATCCATAAACATTTCGACTTTTACTTTTCCACTTCGTTTGAAGAGGACTTCTCTTCTGTTGTGCCTTTCAAGTAATGTAAGACTTGATATGTTGCTTATATATGAGATTCTTTTGGTTGATGCATAAATTGACTATTTCAACCACATCATATGAGATATTAGGTCGAGTGTGTGTCAGATTGAGGAGCCAACCAATGAGACGTTGATACATCTCATGGCCAACATGAGTTTCTTCCTCTACCATGCATAGTTGATGATTCTGATCAATGGGTGTTGACAAAGAATTGAGCAGGTGCTGAAATCTCTCCCAAGTACCTCCAATTTGTCTCTTGTAGCAGCAGCTACCACACACACAAGGAAAAAAGGAAAAATGGGAAAGAGAGGCCGAGGCCCTCTAATTCTGATTCAAGAAGAGAGTTTATAAATTGGTTAGTATTTATACTAACCCGAACCAGTCCGGTTCAAGTTGAACCAGTTTAAGCCAAACCGGTTCAGAATACAATAATATGAAGCAACAAGAAAGATAGCAAGAAAACACTCTTATTTCTAACAGGTCTACTAGCTGATTTACATGGAGATTTCTTTCTTTTGGTCAACAAATCTGTTGGATATTTACTGGTAGATGAAAATACCATAAGAGGAGTGAACAACTTCAATGCTTAAAAAATATCTGAGTCGTCCCACTATCTTGATATCAAATTCTCTGGCCAAACAATGACTGAGGTTATGTATTTCTACAACATCATTTCTTGTGATTATAATATCATCACCGTAAAGTAATAAGATCATAACTCCTCATGAAGTAGTGTTTGAAAAATGAGGTGTGATCACCATTGCTTTGATAATAGTCCAATTTTTTCATAGCTCTGTAAATCATCCAAATCAAGCTCGAGGTGACTACTTGAGTTCATAGAGAGATTTTTTTAGGTTACAAATAATTTTAGATGAATAGTGACATTTTCAACGAGATCACTATATAAGAAAGTATTTTTAACATCATATTTCTGGATATCCCATTTAAAAATTGTTGCTAGAGATAATAAAAATCTAACAGTATTCATCTTTGTCACATGTGCAAAAGTTTCTTGATAATCAATTCCATAAACTTGTGTATAACCCTTAGCCACTAACTTAATTTTATGTCTTTCAATTGAGCCATTTGAATTACACTTCACGATATGAACTCAGTTTTTACAACCATCTTCTTTACTTTGGTAATTTTGCTAAATCCCAAGTTTTATTTGCAGGATGATCAAGTTTCTCACCAAATGTCTTCTTGATGTGCTTCATTTTTTTCTGGTTAAATCTCATTGTTATGACTAGAAAATTTTGGTGACTGTTGCTACATTTTTTTGGTCTCCAGTTCTTACCACAAGATCGGGTCTGTGAATTTGCCAAACTTACTCCAATACAACTTCTGGAGGAGACTGAAAAGGCTGTTGGCGATCCAGAGTTACCAGTTCAACATCGTGCCCTGGTTGAGAAAAGTCAGGAATTGAAGAGACTGGAAGTGGTAACCTTTTCTAAAAGTTTTACCTTTACAAGTGTATTCTCATTCATAGTTTTTAACTCGACAATTGCCTATGCCAATTGGTTGTGATCTTTGTCACATTTGCTTTTATCATAAACGTATCTTGCACCTTGTTTATTCTCTTGTAGACTATCAAACAAAATGAAGATACTTTGAATCAATTGAGGGCTCTCAATTCCGAACAAGAAAAAGATGTGGAACGAGTTCATCAAAGAAACCAACTTCTGGCTAAGGTCTGTGTGATTATTCACTTGTTTATCTGCAAGGTATGCTCCTAATGAAATTTTTTCTCTTGTAGGCTGAATCTATGAAGAAGAAATTACCCTGGCTCAGATACGATATGAAGAAAATGGAATATAGGGAAGCCCAGAAAAAAGAGGCTAAAGCCAAGAGAAAGCTGGATGAAGCCGCTAAAATTCTCAATGATCTCACCAGACCAATCGAGTATGCTCTTAAACAGTTGGTATACTTAAATTGTTTGCAGACCATTAATAGTGGATAGCTGTTATGCTGTTTACGTTTTTCTCATAACTCATATTTTGTAATGGCACACCTTTAATCCATACAAATTGGTAGATGATGTTTTTTCTATAAAGAGAAACCTCTAAATATATAAAGCAGCATGATGGATATTTACATTTTCAAGCTATTAGGTCAAAAATCTGCGAATTATTATGGTGTAAAGGGGAAGTGATATACATGTTTTTGCGTATAAAGTATCTTAAGGGAATCTTCTGTAGAGTGGAATAGAAGATTGACATATCATATTTTCAAAGCAAAAGACTGAGGATAAACCAGCATGTCTTTGATTATGTTTGCATTGAATCTAGTTTGTGTTTCCCTTGCTCTTTGATTTTGAAGAGTCTTCCGTCAACAGCATGGTACAAAAATCATACAATGTAGATTATGCCAAATGAGGTTTTAATGTGAAATTTGATTCATTTCAAATTAAAAAGTATGAGTAAATATAAAAAGCGACAAATTGGTTGATCTTCACAAATTAGTTGGTTTTCCGCTCTGTCCAGAGCATCACCAAAAGTCCAAGGAATAAGAAGAGTGCGGACACCTTGTTCCATTTAAAAGGAGCATGCTCCGGTCTAATATCCTTGTTATTTTATGTCTTCCTTGGAAGTCATACCATTGCGACTTGATAGATGTGTCCATGATCTCGTATTGTAATGCACCACGAGGATAACTACTAAATGAGGAGTAAAGAAAATTTCCCAAGCATGTTAGATATTTTATGTTAATATTATTCTTTCTCTGATATTATCTAGAAAAGGAAGTGCCAGGCTCTGAAATTTTGGTTGTCTTTCGTTTAGATTCAATGCATTGCAAATGTGAACATAGAGTAGCTAATGTATTAGATGACTTTTTGTGAAGCTTCCACAGTGTGACTACCTCCAAGAAAATATCTGATTTTTGAGCGATGAATAAGTTTTTTGCAAGATGATGATACTGTCTAAAAGGGATCAGAATACTTTAGGAAAGAATGTTATTGGAGGGTCTATTCTTGATATTTTTAGACCGTAAATGAGAGGTACCTACAGTTTGTTTGCAGCAGGGATCAATTTGGTATCAGATTGCACGGCTTCCTCTACATATTTGGAATCTGGAATCCATCTGAAATATTGCTGATAATTTTGTCATTCTGAAAGAGGTAGATAACGGAATGCTGACAGGTGGGCTAATGTATGGTAAATTTGGAATAGAAGGAATCAATAGCAAAAGCTACCCCAGAGACTCTTACGATTAGGTATGGAGGGGAATTCTGTCTCATGACGAATGAGTACGAATATATTCAGTTTCAGGTCGAAAAATCTACCCAGAAATGAGGCTCGTACTTGTTCAAGATGGTCATGGGCTGAACTAGATGTGTTACTGGGATTCAAGAAAAGAGATAAAGAACAAGAGGGTGTTGAAGAGGCTGAACAGAGCAAAGGCAGGTTCCTAGGAAAGACATAGGATGAGAGGCCTAAAGGTCGCTCCAAAAATGCCTGAAAACTGGGAGAGGCACATCTTGCCAGCCAGTTGTTATGTTATGAACATTTGATAACCTTGATTCAACAATTTGTAGAGGGGAGAAAGTTATTGAAGGGGAAACATAATGTAGTCGGTTTCTTTACAGGATCTCAATGCTGCTATGCGGAATAGAAAGGAGAAGATTGATGATCAACACGGGCACAAAAACTAGGGTACCTTTGACTGGTCCTGTAGAGTGATAAGTACCGAGATAAGTGCAGGGTATGCTGCTTAAATGACATTTGGAGAGGGTGGTTTGGACGTAGAAGCAATAAGAGCTGGAATAAGCAAAACTACAACTTGAAGTTCCTCTATTACAAGAAAGGAAATCCCAGTTATATGACCTTTCTGATGTCACAAGAAAGGTTGTCCTCTGGCACCTGACTGTATATCTAAAAGGATATTTAGACATTCTATGCTCTGGGCTAAACATGGACTGTCTGAGGAAGATATTATTGATATAGTGAGCGTTAGACATCTCCGAGAATATACCTTAGAGTTGAAAGTGGAAGCTGTGAAACAAGAAAGTCGTTTGGGGTAAGTTTCGAGGATGAAAATAATGGACGCCCAACGCATCAGTTTCAAAAGAAGTGAGGGTTGAAGAAGAAAATACATATTCAGGAAGCACAATTTATTATTGCGAGATCAATTTCTTATTATTGAGGGGAAGTGGAGAGGGAAGGGAGAAATATAGAATTTACTAATGAATTTTGTGACATAGGAACATTAGAGGACTAGAAATGGTTTTAAAATTAGAGCAATAAGAAGCCAAATCTCGTCCCCGTAACACTGATATCATATGCATTGTCTAACTCTGTTAGAAGAAGATTCGGTGACAACCATACTTAATGAATGGGAAGATAATGCAGCATATGGATGTACATGTAGAAGGCTGATGGTATAGAATAGAGTCTTGTCTTCAAGCGGAACTACCTAAGCAAGTTTTGTTTAAACGAGACATTTTGAATGCCAAATGTAGCTTGATTAAATTTTTATAGCCTTGTTCAGTGTACACTTTATGGTCTTATTAGATCAGATAACAATAATTTAGTATGCTAGGATCCTCAAATAGTTAGCTATTGGCTGTAGATCTTGAAAAGTCACTTGTGTAATTTTTAATTCTTCTGACTATTCAAATTTGTGGTCATGAAAAGATAACATAGAATAGAAAGAAGGTTGCGATTCATATGTAGAACTTTTTCTGCCTTTGCCCTTTGGCTTAGTGGCTATGTTTTTGCATATATTTTTCTATCATTAAATTGCTCTATCATGTTACTTTCGTGATGAATATTGCTGTAATCACTTGGAATAGATGAAAAGATAGTTGATTTTGTAGGGAAAAGAAGAAGGTAAAAGAAGAAAATGAAAAATCAGCCAAGAAATTAGCTAGTGTCATTGCCGAGAAAGAAAACAGGTGCAAAGATCTGCATATTCTGGAGAGTCATAAGGTGCTTTGTCATTTTGCATAGATTTTAATAAATTTGAGTTCCGATATTCTTCTATGTGATGCTCTAGTTTTGATAATTTTATAGTGCATGGAAGCTCAAGTAAAATATACTGAAATGGATGATTTGCGGAAGCAAGAGGAATCACGTCTACACAGGATCAAGAAAGCCGAAGATGATCTTGCTGCGGCCGAAATCGAGCTATCAAATTGTCCTGTTTATGAACCTCCGAAGGACGAACTTGTATGCGTAAATTTATTTTTTTACTGAATTTATTTGAAAGTTTGTAACGCTATTGCATCTTAGCATGTACAAATAAAAAAAACTTGCATAGTATAATTTTGTTCTCAAAACCAGACTCGTTCACTTGAGCACATTGTTACTAGTATTTAACCTTGTAGCATGTCACTTCGATTTTTGGTTGGAACTGTATTACCCTAATATTTGATCATGCTTCAAGCTATATTACTCTTGCTTTCGTCTGTTATATTTAACCATGTTTCCGTACAACAAACATCAAAGCCATTTCACTTTTCTTGATTGTTCTACAGCTCCAGTAATGTCCCCTTTTCTACGCCTTCATGCTTTGTAATGAAGAGGGCTTTTGCGCAATAATAATTATGTTTCTGTAGTAGCTTTATGACATCTCTGTACTACGGACCTTTCCTAATGGAAGGCAACTTTATTTCTTCTTTAGACCTACCCTCCAGATTGCCTAAACCATACACATTCCTCTGATTGTGTTGTGGTGATCGTCTGTCAACCTCTGACATCTGTAAGGCATGGGACGGTACAAACAATAGTCCGAAATCTGCAGAAAAACTGAAAACTACGGCAGAAAAAGGATTTTTGGCATTTAAGGCTGAACGAATCGACAATGAAGGTCGATAATCAAGAAAGATTGTCGGCATTTAAGACTGTCCTGGAAAATCACGATGACGACCACTGAAAAAGTTCCGAAATTTACAAACCTAAGGCTCTGATACCTTGACAAAAACCACACAAGGATAATAGACGGAAAAAAGCTCTTCTACTTCTCAAACTATAGAATAATTGGTAATTATATACAATTACCCTTGCCACAAAGAAAGGAAAGTAACTAGGTTAAGAAAACTGACCAACAGAAACTAACTCTTAATTGCTTGGCTTTCCAACAGTGCCTTAATTCGTTCGTTATCTCTTCCTTTGTTGTTTCAAGGCTCATTATTCACTCATTGGCATAAGACGTTTGGGCTTTATTTCATTATTTGTGCACTTTGTTGGTCATGGGGATCCATTTTTGCGTTTTTTAAAGGTGCTCTTATGGCTGCCGTGTTGTTTTTCTACTCTATGTTGCCAAACGGATTAATGATTCATGACAGACTTCTGCTGTTAGTAGGAATCGTTAGGTGCTAAAATATGTGAGCTAGAAGTCGCAGCTAACCAGAAGAAGCTTCAGAAGGCAGACAAAGAGCGGAAATTAAACCAACAGAAAACAATGTTGAAACAGTGCCTAGAAAGGTGGTCTTTTCTTTTTTATGATCTGTAATCTTTTTGGCTAGTCAAGAGCTTGCATTTACGAGAGTGTTTTTTGTTTTCAAAGATTGAAGGACATGGAAAGCAAGAATACTAAGCTTCTAGAAGCATTGCGTAATTCTGGTTCCGATAAAATATATGAAGCTTATGAGTGGTTACAGGGGCATCGTAGTGAACTACGGAAGAAGGTCTATGGACCTGTACTACTTGAGGTATGCCCAGAAAGAAAGTGACAATAATTCATACGAATTACAGTTTGTTTCATTTATTTCTTATTTTTTCTTGCACCAGGTAAACTTAAAAAATCGTGATTGTGCGCCATACCTGGAATCCCAGGTCCCTTACTATATTTGGAAGGTACATTTTCCAAGTGCTGTTTTTGAGAACTAATTTATGTTGTTGATTTATAAATGGTCCATTCATTGAATGGCGGGTAGAGTTCAATGTTGAACAATTCAGCAGGTCTGATTGAAATTCAAACAGTTGCAATAACTCGAAGTAAAAAAGCTAATGAAGGAATAACTGCAAATATGGATTCACTAGACGAATTAATTTTTATATAGCAATGGTGGTAACCAAAAGATTGTCTTATCCAAAAAATAAAATGAACTCTGTTGACTCTGATGGACAGTGGCACCCTAATAAATATGCACTGATCTATGGCCTTTGGACAATTATACCCTACTGGATAGGTTTTATGTGTTCGTAGTTCAGATATGAATGCCCACAGTTCTTGATTATGTTTCTTCAATTATCGTTTCAACTTGACCATAAATGTCATCTTCAGTGGGGATGTGACGTGGACAAGATGCAGTGTTGCCATCCGTAGCTAGGCTCTTTTTTGTATATTCTATCACAAAGTTTTAGGGCAGACGATAGGTTTCAGTTCACTCTCTTGCCTTATATGGCTTGCTCTCAACTAGAGTTTCTCTTTTATTGTTGAATAAGACAGGGACTATTCTGGTCTCCGATTGTGAAGGGAAATCTATCGTGAGAAACGTTGTGTAAGTCAATTTGGGGAAGCATTATAGAATCACGTCGCAATTTTGTCTTTCAAATGGGTAGCTTCGACTCATCTAGTTGAAACCTTTCATGATGAATTTTGAGTCAGTAATTATGAGCATTCATTCAAAACAAGCCCCCTCCGTTTTGGAGGCTTGCTGCTCACATATAGTGACTCTTACAAAAAAAAAAGACTAATCACCAGAGCAAACTGCGCCATTAGTCATTGTCTCTGAAAAAAAAGAAACATCAACATCATATCCATTTTCTCCCTACTTTTTCATCCAACTCTCATGCTCTTCTCATAGTCCACCTCTCGTTTTCCCAAAATTCAGCTGACCATCAATGAAATGTTTTCTGATAGTTTTATTTTCCTTTTAAGCCTGTGTCATTTGATCATTATTTGAAAAATATTATGTGCTTATCCATTCTTCTGTTAGTCTTTCGTCACTCAGGATGCCGCTGATAGGGATTTCTTGGTCAAACACCTCAAATCATTTGATGTTCCAGTTTTAAATTTTACAGACGAGGGAGGAACCACAGAAATACCGTTTCAGCTTTCTCTAGAGGTATTAAAAATTAGTATTTCTGGATAAGGCATTTTTCCTTTAAGCTATAGAGCTGACGCTTATCTTTACTCTGCTGGGCAGATGAAAGATCTCTGTATATATACAAGGCTTGACCAGGTTTTTGATGCTCCTCCTGCTGTGAAACAAGTTCTCAACAGCCAGAGTCCTTTGCAGACCTCTGTATGGTCATTTTCTATTTCATTGTTGAATTCTTAATGACTAGTAAACAAGATACATATTATTGGTCTTTATTAAATTATGAAAGAAACAGTGCTACTTAGCAAAGGCATTTCTTGCATGCAGTAAAGTCCCCCCCCACCCCCACCCCCCCCAAAGAATAATTTGGAGAAGTTTCGCAGTGTCTGGTTATGGTCTCTTCTAACTTTGAATATTTTGTCCTCAGTATGTTGGTACACGAGACACAGATCAGAGAGCTGATGAAGTTCAAAACTTAGGGATTGCGGATCTGTGGACACCAGATTGTCATTATCGGTGGTCTAGGTCCAGATATGGCGGTCATGTTTCGGCTTTTGTAGATCCAGTACAGAAGTCCCGACTTTTCTTGTACAGTACGTATTTTTAATCTTGTGTGCTGCCTTCATCCATGTTCTCTGCGAATTTGCATGTGCTCACAACACTCCCTTTTGCAGATTTAGAAGTTGGGGATGTGGAACGAATGAAGTCTAGGAAAGAGGAACTTGAAGGCAACATATCACAAATGGATGCAATTTTGAAGTCACTTCAGTTGGAACAGAGGCAATTAGAAGATGAGGCAGCTAAACTTCAAAAAAAGCGTGTATGTGAGCTAAACATAGGATCTATTTCTACAGACATTATAATTATGGGTCATGGCTCAATTCTGTTTCTTGCCAGGAGGAAATCGTTAATATCGGTGCGCATGAAAAGAGAAAACGCCGTGAAATGGAAAACCGTGTTGGTATGTCTATCGAAATAGAACTTTCGAATAAACATGCCTGTAGTTTTCCATTATATTAATGTGTTTTGTTTCTTCAAGTTTTGTTCTAAATCTAATGGTTCTTTGGTTTTGAACCAGACCAGAGAAGGATGCGACTTGAATATCTGAGAAAAGAAGATGACTTAGAATCTAATATAGAAAGATTAACTGACCAGGCTACCCAGTTGAATCTAGAACGTTATCAGTTGGCAATTAAGATTAAGGTGAATCTGGTTTGGATGAAGATATCCCTCCCATTATGTGCTCATGTTTACCTTTCAATTGTTGTCATTGTTTTACAGCTCCCATGGTTTTGTAAATATGCTCTGACAACTGCTTCCATTCACCTTTTCTTAATGTATGGTTGCTTTTTTAGGCTTTGCTTATGGATGTCATTTCACTAAAACGGAGTTATGTTGAGAGGCGAATGATCACTGTCGACCTTGATACACAGGTAATACTAAAATGCCTACCTTTCTCGTTGTGTTAGGATTAATCTATTCATATGGAACTGAATACCCATTAAAATACCTCACTAATGGTCACCTCATAATTGTGAGACTTCTCTTTGGTTTTGGTTACTGGTTACTTTGTATATTCTTGTTATTGAGGAGCGTCGATCAGTTCTTTGAATAAACGCCATTTCCAACATAACCATAAGAACAATTAGACCGCTAGGTTTTTTGTTTTATTTTTTTTTGTTTTAGCTTTTCCACTCTTTCTCGTACTTTGTATATGGTGATATCCTTATTCCTTTCTTACTTTCCACAGTTACATAACTACTTGTCATTGGAATTTTACTTTTGACATTTCTTGCTGCAGCCGCAATAGCTATATATTTAAGCTAGATTGTTAGGAGATGAACTATTTTGTGAACGTAGGTAATCTGAATTTAGATGTCTATAATGTAAAACTTAATTAGGAAGGATTGCTTCTCCGTTTTCTACGACTGTTTCCATTTCTATGATAGATAAAACGTCCTTAACAAAGTCCTGTCATCCAATCTTTCTTATCTTGAAAAAAGACGAGAGGATTACTCCCTTCGTTCGATCGATTTCTATTTCTGGGAACGAAAATCAGTTATTCATGGGAAAACTTCGTTAATTTTACCTTCTTTTTGCTTCTGCTATAGATCAAAGACTTGGACGCTACCCTGAAGCAGCATCGACGAGCAGCTTTGCAGGCATCCACATATTATGATGAGTGTAAGTTGAAATCTATACTACTTCTTGTGAGGAATACATAACTGATAGATATGCAGATATATAGTATGTTTTTTATTTAGTTTATGCAACAAGTTCTATTTATGTCGTATTTTATGCTTCTGTTCATTTTTTTTCATCATCTGCTGTGCAGAAATTTTATATTATCATATGTCATTGGCCAATACGTTATGATATAATTTTTGTGAGACGGGTTAGTGCTACAATGTCTTAATGGCATAAGAAGAAGAATAAAATGATTAAGAAAGGAATTATTTTGGTGAACATGAAACATTTCTTGGTTCATCCACCTACAAAATATTACCGAAAGATCCTTAGTAAATGAAACATTTAATGGTGCCATCTAGAGCAATAAAAGAAAAGTAAACACATAAAACAAGAAAAACTGGTATCTGGTTAAAATCTAGGTCGCAACATATTGGTATGTTGATTTCCGATTTTCATTTTAGTTTGAATTAAGCCTTTGACATCAATCCCCTGTTATTCCGTAGAAATCTCCTGGGGATATTCCGAGTTGTTTTACCTGTTTCCCATCAGATAGCCCATATCATAGACAAATTACTGGTAACTTAGGGATAGGCAAATCCCATTTCTTGTCTAAACATGTTACTGGCAAACCTTACACTATCTCTTGTTAGAGTGGCTACTCACAAAACTTAGGAAAAAGATAAATTTATTTGTTATTAATTAAGTACTGGAAAACAATTTTCTGTCTCTCTCATATATTATGCACCCAGAATATAGTTTTGATGCAAAGAAAATTAATAATGAATAAAAGCACAAACACATTGAACTTTACCATGGAAGAATACTAGTTCAAACCCTGATAAGTGAATGTCACACGCAACATTCGTGCAACATTCAAAGTAAAAGTAGGAGATCTGATATTAAAAGTTGAGGGAGGTAAGAGGAGTGATCAGAAAATAGTCACGTGCACGCCTTTCACTGTCTTCATAGTCAAACATGAAACTCATAGATTCGTTTCCTACGTAGGTAGTCCTAGGTTTTTACTGTGACCCGAACAGTAAATTGGTAAAAAAGATACCCTCCGATGGGAAAAAATAGACGTTTCTATGTTCATTCATTTGCATATGAAACCATTTCTGTGTGGAAGCAATGATAAGTTCTTTTATTGATTGCAGAGCTTATCAGAAGAACATTAACAATTCATTCCCTTGCAATCCACAGTGAATGCAACTTGCCTTTAGGACATACCAGATGACAGGTTTCATACTCCGAATATGTAGTTCAACATGGTGGCATACGTAATGGAAATCCATATACTGTGCTTCAGACAATAAGCAAATAGAGGTATAGGTTTTATATTTAAAATTTTTTGAAATACTCATTCCGTTCAGGCGTACGTAGACTATCACGATGAATGTATAGGGTATGATTTTTCTGGCGAATACTCACTCTATTCTAGTCTAAGTTAATCTCATAGTCTCTGATTCAGTTGAGGATCGGATCAAAACGTAAATATAACAACCTCACAGAACGGTATTGAAATAAGAAAGTTAGGATTAATCTAAAAGGCATAAACATTGTTTCTAATTTCAAGGATAGTCTACGTTTCCAAGACTTATTATCATAGAAAAATATGGAGGTTTGAAGTTAGATGATAATTCAAAGCACGAAACTGCTCAGACTAACATGGGGGACAGATGGGGAACAGATGAAAGTGTTAATAAAATCTCCCTCCCTTAAACTTGGTCAAATGGGGGGCATGTGCATGGAGCATGTGAGGTGCTCAGAGGAAATGTTTTCAGGTCTCAGAGTGATGGTGCTATGAGGGATGATGAGTCATTTTGTACCAATGCGCTCTTGGTAGGATGAGAGAATTCTGCTTAACAAGCATGTCATTTATAATTAACCAATAATTGTCAGGAAATCATATTTAAATATTGTGTCACATTTCTCCCTGCCATAAATTCAAAAAATATCTCGTGCTTTCTATTAACCAAGAAATGTTATTCAAATACATATACTCTAACGGCAGAAATGTCGAAAACTTCCCATGGCATTGGGAATGTAATTATTTTGTGGTGTAACACTGTGACTTTCAGATCGTCAATCCTTCAAAGAGTATCGTTTCTGAAATTTTCAATGCTTTTGCAGCTTTTTATGCTTTCAAAACATAATAAAAAAGGCGTCTGGACACAAACAAAGAAAGCATCCTCTCACCAGATTTGCTTTGATCGTTGAAACCTTTTAAGCTCCCCTTTCGCTAGGTTTACTTCCGGGTTTCCACAACACACCATAAAGAATAATTCTAACAAGTTATAGCTCTGATTACATTTTCTTGCATATATGCAGCTGCTGAATGAGTCTACTGCTCATGGTAGATGGAAAAATTGCTGCCTAAATTTTTACATATCATCCTTCGCATTTTTTGTTCACATCATTGTTGGTGTTTTTCTTTAAAAAGTTACCTTCAATGTCTCATTGTCGAGTCAATGATGCCGATGATGATGACTGCCATCACAGTTATCAGGTTAGTTTAGTGTTGTTCTAGGCCATTAGCGCACATAGTAAAGAGAGACTCAATTAGCTGCTCGATGGTGATTGAAGAGAGATCAATTCGGCTGATTAATACCAAAGGGCATGATCACATGCGGGAAAGAGAGTATCAGGACCCTTCTCCATCTAGTCTCCTCTACTTCCTATCCCTCTGTAGGCTTGTACTCTTACTTAAACTAGCAGAACTGTCCTCTTCCTTCGCTATTATCCACTTAGTACGTGCGTTACTTAAACCTTAAGTATAGGAAGTTTCATGTCAAATTCGAATTTCGGGGGAGGATATTGAAAAAATTAACTGTAGAAATGGCTCTTCATTTCGGCTTTTTTTGGTCATTAAATGTAGCTTTAGTTTCCAAGTTCTTATATCAGTCAGTTTAATGACAAAAGGTCAATTATCTTATACATCTTCCTCTGTATCTTTTATCTTACTGACAAATTATTTTTTTTCTCATGGAGATATCGTTGTTTGAATTGCTGTGTATTAGTCTTTTATCATATTTGAATTAAAATTATATGGCAGGCACAAAAGTTACAAAATCTTTGAAACAAGAACTTTCTGATGCCAAATGTCATGCCGAATCAATTGCAACAATTACTGTGGAGCTTGAACGGGAATTCCTTGAGGTGAAACTCCTATTAATAATTTTTTTTTTTCTTGAAGCATTGGAATATGCTTTACCTTTACCAACTGTCATTGGCCTGTTGCAACTATCCAAGATGTTTCGATTGCTTTTTTGCCATATAAGTCAATGCAATGTGATTCATATGATAGTATTTCTTGGCTTTCTCATAGTAGTTGTTTACTTTCATTCCTCATACTCTGTGCCCTAATATTTTTACACTACATGTCAAACAGAATCATGTTGAAAGGCGCTTTTACTGTGCAATAGAATCTGTTGATTCAGAGGATGATCTATTTTCGCAATTCTAAACACATTATAAATCTAAATAAAAAATCAGACTAGATTCTCTGAAAGAAATATGGTGCTCTCCTTTTGACAGCAACTCGCCAGTGAATGATGATCGCTCTTTCATATGCCAGTGTGGGTTTTTGCAGACAACTAGTGGTGAATGTTAGATTAATGCACTGGGAAAGAGAGACTAGAATGGAGCTCAATTTTTAATTAGGTAAAAAGTATCAAAAATTATAACTTTAGTGACGAGGAGATCTCAAGAAACAGAAAGGTAATCTTTGACGGAAGGCCTGACGACAATGGCAAATTAACTTTTGAGAAACTGGAAAGGAGATTTCAAAGATGATATTAGGTACTTAACCTTCACAGGAATGAGGGATTCAGGAGAAATGAAGTTCAATAATAAAAGAATAATTCTATCTTAAAGGTCTTGGACGAGACCCTGAATTGTTCCTGACATCTGTAAGAAATATAGAGCGATCACATCGATTCCCTCTCCCCTTGACAGTTGAGATTAACTCAACTCGAGTGAGCACTGGCAATAATATTGAAAACGTCAATGTCAAAACTCATGTTCTGGAATTCAAGCGGCAGCAATCGAAGAGTAGTTCCTCTATTTGATGTAATCGCCATTTGCTAGCATGAAATAAAGAATATGCTGATCATCCATAATATAGCCATAAGATAACCCATAGCACTCTAAAGAATCCGCATGAGTCTGAAAGAGCATTAGGCTCCTATTTCACGTAAAAACTATCTGCGTCAGCATTTACGGGTCTACATACTACCCTAGTAAAGCATCAGGGTCATCTTTTGTATCCATTCCTATCAGGTTGTCTAGGATGCATTGAGTTAAATTTTCAAAAGATGGGTCGCACAAATAAAACAAATCTAAAGAGTGATTAAGTAGTGTAAAGTGTGTATTTAATGACAGTGAGGTTGAATGAGATGAGGACAATGCATAGCTGGCCTTAGAAAGAAAAGCATGAGGATGAAATATTAGCAAGTTGACCTCTTAAAAGAGAGCCAATCAACTTGGAAGGAAATCCATCTGACAATGGGAAGTTGGCCTTTTAATGAATGAACCATTGACTAAAATGGAAACATCTAAAGGGAAGGAAGAATCAGATATTAAAGGGGTCGGAGGACACACCTGATTTTACCAGATGATTGTAAAATTGGTGTCGTGATCTCCTTCACTAACCCAATGTAGAACTTGTTGGATGTTGGCAAATTTATTTTTTGTAACAGTTGACGACGCTATAGCTAATGTGCATATGCTTGTCTTCGTTAGATTTGAAAGTTAGTGAATCACTAAGTACCCAAAACAGACTTGTAATAATAGGGAGGGTAACCCTTTCCGGCTATCCTCAAATCTTTGATATACTATGAAAGGTATAGGATTGATTTGATCTGTCTTCTTTTTCTTTGTGGCTAAATATGGAAGCCACGACTAGAATGAGGCCCCACGCATGGAATCCATAGAGGGAAATAGCTTTTTATTCTGGAAAGAGAGTGGCTCATCAGTGTTCTGTGTTTTGTTCTTCTGTAATCTGCCTAACCGAAATCAGAGGTTGTCTTGCAGATGCCTGGCACCATTGAAGAACTTGAAGCTGCTATTATAGATATTACCTCTCAAGCAAATTCAATCCTTTTCCTCAATCAAAACATTTTGGAGGAGTACCAGGCACGTCAACAGAAGGTGATCATCCGCCATTCATCTGAGAACAATGTGATAACCCTTGTACGCTGCTTTCTTCTATTGACCATTGATCATACAGATAGCTGTTATTGAGAGGAAACTGGAAGCTGATGTCTCTCAGTTAAATAAATGCCTATCCGAAGTGAATGGGCTTAAGGTAGGCTAAATTCACCTTAGTCATTACATGATTTGGTCGTTCCCTGTGTATGGAATTGTTCCCATTTGAATTTTTTTTTTTTGTAGGGAAAGTGGCTTCCAACATTAAGAAACCTCGTTGCAAAGATAAATGAAACATTTAATCGCAACTTCCAAGAGATGGCTGTTGCAGGAGAGGTTTCACTGGGTATCCCCAACTATCTTTTTGTCTGGGCGTCATTAATAGGAAGAATGGGTTCTTACATGTTGTTTTATTTCATCAAATCTTATTTTTCAGATGAGCATGAAATGGATTTTGACAAATATGGGATCTTAATCAAGGTGAAGTTTAGGTGAGTAGTCCTTCACCTCAGTCGCATCGCTCTCCAATAATTTATCTAGTGCACATGATAAACTAAGGAGAATCTTGAATCAGCTGTTCTGTAAAACTGCCTTTTTTTTGGACGTTCGACCTTTTTTGTTAAAGATCAAATCTTTTCTACGTGGGATTAAAATTTCTTTTGTTTTTTTTGTTCAACAGTTCTGTTTTAGTTGATACCACTTAAGTCTTGTAAGTAATAGTGTTTATGAAGCACAGACATCCTTTCTTCAGCTAAAAGGGATGCCGCATTCATCTGCATTTATGGCCCGATGCATTAAGTAGCAGATAGGATAGATCAATCCCAGTCCGGTCTACTCAACCAAATGCCGACTGGTATGACATCAAGTTGCTTGAGCAGGAGATGATGGTCAACGGCCACTGTGATCTTCCATCCGTCCCAGAGGTTGCATCATCCTAATGCTAAGTAAAATGGAATTTACTATTTTTGTACATTAAAAAGCGTCAAGGGTTCAATAATTCTAGAGTCATGCTCGTCAGAGAAGTTGCAAAGTATGATCATGCTCATCAGTAGTATCATCTTTCACTATATTCTTTTCTCCATTATCTTCAGGAATTATGGTGCTCCCCTTGACATCAATCTTTCCTTTTCAGGCAAACAGGGCAGCTACAGGTGCTGAGCGCTCATCATCAATCAGGCGGGGTAACCCAACTGCAACAACTCAGAATGCTTCTCCGCCATTCTACTCCACATATTTACCTCTCATTCTGCTCTCTCTCTCTCTCTCTCTCTCTCAAGGAGCGCTCTGTTTCCACCATTTTATATCTGGTCTCCCTGCAAGACCTCACCAACTGCCCTTTCCGAGTCGTCGATGAGATAAATCAAGGTCGGGACTGGAATCTCTACGTTTCTCTTGATGCTCGAAACTGTTTGGCTGACGACCCCAAGCATGACGTGATCAGGAATGGATCCCATCAACGAAAGGAAGATGTTTCAGCAGCTCGTGCGGGCGGCCAGCCAGCCCACCACACCGCAGTGAGGAGTCCTTCCCACCCAGTTGCCCAATTTACCATTTTTTTTTGCCCAAATTGGAAGATATGAACATCTGATCCTTTTTCTTCAGGTGTTTCCTGCTCACGCCCAAGCTTCTGCCGGATCTTGAATACAGCGATGCTTGTAGCGTTCTGAACATCATGAATGGTCCTTGGATCGAGAAGCCTGCAAAAGGTATCACAGTTGTGAGCTGATCCTTCATGCAGTTCATGATCCCATGATCACCCCGTTGACTTTGATGAACTGTGTCTCAGTGTGGATGAGCGGAGAGTGCTGGGCGGCGGTGATGGGTTTCAGAGGAGAAGCTTAGAAGCCCAAGAACATGCATGCAGGTCTGCATCAATCCTTATCAGTTTCATCTGGCTCTGGATCCAGCTGCTTGCATGGCTTGGCTTCTTGAGCATCGACAGAGAGGGCAGTTTGTGGAGGAGCAAGGTGAGGTGAGGTGATGAGAATCTGATGAGAGCTGCGAGATTAGTGGGTCTAGAAGAGCAGCTGAGTTTTTCAGGCTTCTTTCTCACTGGTTTCATGTTTTTTTATCTGTTCTTGCCCTTGATTTATTTTATGATCATCTGTAATAGTTAAAGTGTTCTTGGAGTTGCAACAAGTCAACGTTTAAATAGGTTCAAATCGCTCCTAATTCTCCTAGAAAATTAGGATTCTCTCTGGCTAGTTTCTTGTTTCCTCTTTGTTCCTGCCCTTGATTTATTTTCTGATCATTGTAATAATTAAAGTGTTCTGGGAGTTACAACAGGTCAACGTTTAAATAGGTTCAAATCAGTTGTAGCTCTCCTAGAAAATTAAGATATGTTACGAAATTTTTTTAAAAACAAACTAGCAGCAAGAGAATTGCTAAATTTTCGGATTTTTTTCATTTTTCCTCGTTTTTTCTTCCTTGTTTGACTTTAAAATAAATTTATTTGATCCTAATGTTCTTAGGACTAAATCTTCAAGATAATCAGTGAATAATATGCTCCCTTATTGGTGACCATGAACTTTTTCTTATAACGCTAGTATCCTGCTCAGTCATGGTAGAGAGAGAGAGAGAGAGAGAGAGAGAGAGAGAGAGAGAGAGAGAGAGAGAGTCAACTCAAGTCTCAAGTTAAAGAAAAAGTAAAAAGAGACGAAGGAAGATTCTTGCTCGCCTGCAAAAAGAAGTCGGAGCTGGGTGGCACTGCTTTTGCAGAGGGCAGGTCACACTGATTCTCTCTCTTCCCTCTTCTCTCTCTATCTCTGTCTCTCTCTTCTCTCTCTCTCTCTCTCTCTCTGTGCATCTTTGTGCGTACATTCCATATGAAAGGGCTCGAATTCTCAAGTTACCTGGGTAAAAACTGCAGCGGAAAAGAAAAATGAGGTCGGTCAGGTCCGAACGAATATTTACGTTCTAACCCAAAAAAGAAAAAGATTTGCCAGGTGACAGCGCCCCTCCTCTTTTTACCATTTACCCTCCCCATCGACATGAGAAAAAACAACGGCCACGTGGAACATTACAATTGGTGAACGCTTATTGCGCGCGGCCGGGAAGCCCCTGACATCTTCGTCCCATATTTCCCATTATAGCCTTAGTAATGGTTCCCAAAGAGAATAAAAATAAGGGTATTATTGTAATTTATGATAATAGTATGCCGCTGCGTGTAAATTTCCACGTATTTCTGTTTCTTTTTGTCCGAAACCGGATTTCTCTGTCTGCGTCCGGCCCGCCACCTTCCTTCTCATCGTCGTTTCTCCGAGCAGCGCCACCGGAGCAGCGGCGGAGGGCGGGCGGTGGCGTCGAGAGGAGAGCTGCGCAGAAATCTACGCTTTCTGATCCGTCTCCCCCGTCCGCCTAGTCGATCCTGATTCCACCTGGCCGTTGCGTTTGGCTTGGCGGAGCTGGCTGAGCTCGGCCACGTCGGCGCTTCAATCGCGTGGTGGCCATCACATTGTCGATCATCCAAGGTGATTTATCTGAGTATGGGTTGATTAGTGTGGGGTCGTGGATTTTTTCTTTTTGACGTTTTGTATTTTCTGTGGATTTTCTCGTCTCGTGCTCTTTACCTGTTGAATTTTGATTTTCTCTTGCATTCTGTCTTTTGGGACCGGGTTTCCTCATCTTGGGGCATATTTCTTCGGTTAAAGAGTTTTACATTTTCATTCGTTTATTATTTTTCATCTGAAGCCTCACCGATGGTTGTACTCTGCGCTCTGCATTTTCTGTATTTTCTCTTCTTCATGTGTCGTTCTCTGTCTTCTCCTGGAAACGTGCCTCGCCGTTATTGACGCTTAAGGGATCTGACTGGGCAGCAATGGACTCATCGTCGCTGAAATCTTGACCATTCTGGTTTGTGGACTCGCCATATGCGAAGCAAGATGTATACTGCTACTCCTGCTCAGCATTCTGATTCAAACCGGAGAATGATCGAGCCAAATGGTCCCACAAAGAGAGTTTATCAAGTTTGGAAGGGTAGCAATGTGAGGCTCTCCCAACATTGTTGTCTTATTCATTTCCTCAGCTTTACAGGCTCTCTCTTGCTCCATCCCCGAAGCTGCATGA
Organism: Spirodela polyrhiza; assembly: GCA_024713555.1. Taxonomy (NCBI): domain Eukaryota; kingdom Viridiplantae; phylum Streptophyta; class Magnoliopsida; order Alismatales; family Araceae; genus Spirodela; species Spirodela polyrhiza. The sequence goes on from CM046530.1 coordinate 5,862,146, forward strand.
GTTTACCTTTTAAGACATGAGCAACTTCCTCAGTTGCGCAATCTACTCAGAATTGTTATTGCCAGGGGAAACTGTTTTCTTAGTGTATCTGCAACGATGACCTCACTTGATATTTTTTTCGACCTGCTTTTGTTGTCCCCAACGTGATGATAGGTACTAGGACAGCAGTCAAGGTGCGTGAACGTTCCTCATTGACCTCAGTTTTATTATTTCCCCCAATTTATCCATCCCCAGCTCCCCAAAGTGAGCTGCGTATGGACGGAGAATGGACTGTGCTGCTGCACTTTTCGATGCCAGTAAAGATTTGTCAATATGTAGCTCTTCTACATGGAATCTATGCAATTTAAAAAGAGTTGGTTTTCTGCAAAGATGGATTGTAAGATTCGGATGACACCAAATCACGGGAATCTTTAAGATAAAACTTTTCACCCTTAGGTCATGAGAATAAAAACCTGGGGGTGGGAATCATCGGGAGGGTTGGCATCGGGAAGGATTTACAGTAGATAGATGAGGCCAGTACTTTCTTCTCTTGTAAGGGCTCCAGTGTCCATATGATTCGACTATTATGGTGATCCAAATGCTAGTAGTGTTAATGGCTCAAGAATTTTCCATTGAGTAAAACTAAATTTCGTTGAGAAAGAGGTTAAGCTCATCATTGACATGCAAAACTGTAGGCGAAGGGGAAGCATTTTAAAGAGCATTTACCTTGACACATCTTCTCGGGTTTTGGCTGGCAATCCCAAGGTTTCCCAAGGTTACATCAAGTAGCATCGTGGTGCCAGTGGACCACTTTCTACCAACCCACATGCAGATACTTGTTCCGTACAGTATATGTATATCTTCTTGGTTCAACCCTACTATGGTTGTACTGACCAGCTGAACAACGGTATCATAGACCTCCATGTCTATGAAGGCCATGCCTGAGTTTTCAACAAAGCCTTTGGGTTCATCTTCACGAGTGAAAACTTGTCTAGATTAGGCATCTTTAAGTGTACCGTGATGTTGCTGGCTTTATTTCAAGCATCTTCTACACTGTGTGGGACTGCTTTTAAAAAAAAGGAAATTCCGGCAGTTTCTAGTACGAAAAATCTTCATTACTTTTCCATGTTTGTCAGATTACTCCACTTGAGCATTACCCAAAAAAATTGTCGATGACTTGGCCATCTACTTGAAGGAGAAGGGTCATTTTTTCAATGAGATCAGCATTAGAAAGAATAGGATGTTAGACAACCCCAATGTATATTGTTCAAGTACAGCATTCGTGGCAGACAACAAAATCTCAAGAGCATATTCGCACGTAGAGCCATACATCTCCTTCATTCGCTTATACTTGATATGATGTTTAATAACTGTTAGTTTATATTTAAGTTTCATTAATGTCTCCTTCGTATTGTCCTTTGCAGAAATTCTTCTTAGGAGGGCGGTTTATATTTGGCCCAGACGTAAGGTCACTGGTGTTAACAGTGTTTCTGATAGTGGTTCCAGTCATTCTGTTTGCTGCGTTTGTTTCCCGTCAGCTTGTGCACGAATTCCATCACCATCTTGGGAATCTCATAATAACCGTAGCTGTTGTCTTTGCTGCATATGTAAGTTCCTTCTTTACGATTGCGATGGTTGCGAAAATACATGTTTCTATATTTGCCTACAGAACATTTATATTTCTCATTTGATGTGGTAATATTCATAATCTGCGTACTTGTTTCCAAGCGCTTTATGGGGATCCCGTCCCAGTTGGCTCTTTTTCCTTCCGCTTTGTTTCCAAGCTGAAATACATTATTAGCTGTTTCATGTAAACATGTGGTTATATCACTGAAGGAGCATTTATATAAGCTGCTCATTAGCCAATCCTTGATTTGGACTTGACGATGCTGCAGGCCCTTCTCAATTCCCCTTTCATGAAAGCTTTTCCGGGATCATTTTTATTTATTAATGTGCAAAATTCACTTTTTTTTTGCGTCCCGAATCATCCGATAATTTTGCATGCAGGTTCTGTTTCTTCTCCTGATGACGTCTGGCAGAGATCCGGGCATAATCCCTCGTAATGCGCATCCTCCAGAGCCAGATGAGGAAGCTGAGACGTCAAATATGTCCGCTGACTGGGCAGGAAATCGTGGGGGCACATTGCCCCCCACCAAGGACGTCATGGTCGGCGGAGTCGTCGTCAAGGTCAAATATTGCCACACTTGCATGCTGTATAGACCGCCGAGATGTTCCCATTGCTCCATCTGCAACAACTGTGTTGAACGCTTTGACCACCATTGCCCTTGGGTTGGCCAGTGTATCGGCAAAGTAAGCGCCAGCCTCTGTTTCTCATCTCCAATATCTATCATCATCTGGGTTTTTTTTTCGTTTTTTTTTTGTTTTTTGTTCCATGCAATGGCGAAGATTTATAGCCCTTTCTTGTCCAGCATCATCTACACCTTGAAGCATCTAGGGTTTTTTTTATTTCTTCCATGCAATGGTGGAGATTTCAGCAGATAATAGATTGTAGCCCCATGCCAGATTATCATTTATCTAATTCTTCAGGGGAAAACCTCTGCTGTGGCGCGTGAACTTTCCCAAGGGCTAACTACTATCCAGAAAGGGAATTAATTAATTAAAGCATGATCGCCATTGATGTAACCCACATGCTATTATAGACACCTGTTCTATTCCTTGCACAGCATCCACTGTCGGATTCTGCATGCCTCTGATCCATTGCGGCTCCATCTCTACCCAAGTCCGAGTGCACTTATTTCCGCATGATTTAAGCTCACACAGCACCGGAACCTTGATAAATTTCCAATATTTATGCCACTATAACCCATAATTTCTTTATGACACTCCCCCGGATCTGATCTGCCCCACTTTCTGTTGATTCTTGTAAGATCATCCACTACGGACGGATTTAGTCACTTTTTCTTCTTCTTCTTCCTCTTCTTTTTTTTTCTTTTTTTGTTGTTGTTGTTGTTGTGCGTGTGCAGAGGAACTACCGCTTCTTCTTCATGTTTGTTTCCTCCACAACTCTCCTGTGCCTCTACGTGTTCGCCTTCTGCTGGGTAAACCTCAAGGAGATCATGGCGGCGCACGGGTGCAGCCTCTGGAGGGCCTACCTCAAGTCGCCCGTGTCCGGCATCCTCATCCTGTACACGTTCATCGCCGCCTGGTTCGTCGGAGGGTTGACCGCGTTCCACGCTTACCTAATCTGCACCAACCAGGTGGGTCTCTGCCTGTAAAGGTTGACCTCACGCCTCTCCATTAATGGCATCAAAAGGGCTTACTAATTACTGGACTAGTTAGTGATATCAGGTTTCGCCTGTTGTCTGTGATGCAGACGACCTACGAGAACTTCCGGTGCCGGTACGAGGGGAAGGAGAATCCCTACAGCCGGGGGTGGGCGGGGAACGTGAGGGAGATCCTCTTCAGGAGGGCCCCCAGGTCGAGGAACGACTTCAGGGCGGTGGTCAAGAGGGAGGACGGCGGCGGGGGTTCGTCTTCGGCGGCGGGGGTCTTCTTCCCGGCGGCGGTCTCCGTGGCCAGGACGAGCTTCGACCTGGAGGCGGGGGGGAAGCGGCGGGCCGTGGCGGCGGAGGAGTTCGAGGAGATAAGGAGCCAGATCGAGGGCGGCGTTGGGGCGGAGCGGTGCGGCCCGCGGCCGGCGCACTCGGGCTGGGCCGACCTGCTGGGGATGGACCATCAGGGGTTCACCAAGAGAGAGAGAGGAGAGAGAGAGGGAGGGAGAGGGTGGAGGAGGGAGGACCCAGAGGACATGTCTGAGCTGGGAGGCGCCGGTCTGTTGGTGAGCAAGTGAATGACGAACCACCTTCTATCTAAACCCTGGTTAGATAATGATGATGATGATGATGCTGACGATGATGATGATGATGATGATGATGATGATGCTGATGCTGATGATGATAATCTTCTCGCAGAGAGAGAGAGAGAGAGAGAGAGAGAGAGAGAAGCTCTGCTGTAAGTCTGAAAACTGTCGTCAATGGCCGAGCTGGAGAAGCGAGCAGCCTTCCATGATCCTGCTGGGTGGAGACCAAGAGAGCAAGCTCTGCTGAGCGCCTAGCCTGTCAGCGTGATGACGAGCCATGTGAAAACTATGTGTATACTACCACCGAATATGGTGAAGTTGTGCCCAAAAATAGCAAAAAAAAAAAAAGAGGTCAACGTTCCGCCGTCATCTCTCCCTCTCAATGGCGAGGAGATCCAACCACCTAAGTCAAAGAAAAACCGAGCGGATTGACAGACATCAGGCCAGAAAAACCCAGCCCCAAGAGCTGAGAGAAAGCAGAACGTTCTGGAAGATAGTTTTTTTTTTTTGTTTACCTGCTTCCTTCTGTGGAAAGGTCAACCCCACCTTGACGAACCCCAACGAATCCACACGAACAGACGGCGCTGGCGGCGTGTTCTTGAGACTGAACCAAAACTTGAGACCTTGGATGGACGGTATATAAGGACTGATTTCCACCGAGGACCTTGCGGTTCTCAGTAATGTTCTGAGACGGGGGGAGGCCCATCAGTACTTCACGAGGGCCGGCAAGGAGGCGTAGAGCTCACTCAAGCACTGGAATACCCAGTTCAGGAGCTGCCCTGCTGGCAGCTCCAGAAGGAGCTCGGCCTGGAAGACGGGGAGGGAGGAGAGATCATCTAAAAGTCAGCGCATGGTCGTGATTCTGATAAGAACAGATTCGAGGGTTTTCTCGCCATGCACCTGCACAATCTCCAAGTGACCAAGACTGCATTTTTTTTTTTTTTATTTTTATTTTTATTTTTATTTTGGGTGTATGAACAGATGAACTGCTATACTGACCTTGATCTCATCGCCGTCAAAAACAAGGCAGCTGCGGTGGATGTCAGACACCATTGACTCCGTCATGATTCTGAAAACTTTCTTGCTCATGTCCGTTCTCATGCAGACCGTCTTCCCTGATGCATAGATTTTACTGATGCCAAGATCTGCCGCCATTCTCCTAACATAGAGTTTTTTCAACAGTATCTGCATAGATGTTCTCAATGTCACAGATTGAAGGAAGATTTTTTTTTTTTTTTGGTTGGGTACGGTATTTCTTCATCAAGAGCATCATTACCTCCATTGATCGCGGTTCTTTTCCATATTGCCGACGCAAGCGCTCGGTGAAATTCATCAAGCTCCAGATGTCCCTTTCGGCGGCTTTCTCTGCTTCACTGATCAACTCAAGAGGGTTTTCAAGATGGTCGATGTACTCGGATGAGTGGTGGGGGGTTATGTTGATGTCCAGCTGGGAGAGGAAGAGGCGGCAGAGCGGGTTTGATCAGCCTTTTTTTTTTTTTTTCCCGATTTGGCAACTTTGAGAACAGGCAGCCGTAAATGTTGGAAGAATTTACCTGAACATGCTCGTAAGGAACTGAGACAAGTCGATGTTCTTCAACCTAGAAAACAAAGTAAAATAAATTACTAAGTTTAAATTGATGGGGAAGGCTCTGAAATAGCAGAAAGGCTGCAGAAAAGAGTCGGATTATGAGCCGTAAAAGAAATATATACGATAAATGGAGATTTTTTAATAGGTGAGAAAGAAATAATCGTACGGAATACCAGGTTTAGAAGGAAATAAAATACCTTGGACAGACTTTCAAAAAGCATCTCGAAGAAAAGATCGATTCCCACGTTGCCAACATCACCAGTCTGTTGCTCACCAAAGATATTTCCAAACCCTCTTATGCCCATGTCCCTCTCTGCCAGCTGGAACCCCTGGCCGAGATCATGGCACTCCTCAAGAGCAGCCAGTCTTTCCTGCGGTCAAGCAGCAGTAATTGGGGATTTTGAGCGGAGTCTTTCATGATGGTGGGTGGATGAACCATGCCAAGAAAATGTGTATTTAAGGCCATTAAAAAAAAAATTTAAGGGGAATTTTTTTGATATGCCTGAAAAAGGAAGGTGATGGAAAACATACCAATGCTTGTTCAGAAAGAAGCGATTTGTCTGGATAAAACAAGTATGCAAAAGCTTCTTTATCCGCTCGTCCAACCCTCCCACGCAACTATTCAATTATATATTGGAACAACATCGCGTTAGCGCATTTATATCCATGCAGGCAAAATCTAGGGAATAGAAAGCAATGGCTTCATACTTATGAAGGTTTATCTTGTTTTAATTCCCAGTCTGAAAATTTCCATTGAAATTTAAAAGGTAGTAAAAAAGCAAGCATTAGGACCTGATATAACTGGGCCAAACCAAACTGGTGGACATCCTGGATTATTATGGTGTTGGCATTCTGGATGTCCAGTCCACTTTCTACTATATTTGTGCATATCAGAATCTTGATTTCACCAAGGGAGAATTTCTCCATAGTGTCTTCCAGCTGCTTTGAGTATTGCTGCAATAAGAATAAAATACAGAGGAAAATGCAATGTCAATGCCACATTATCAGCCCATTAAGAGGATATAGAAGTGATAACAAAATGATTCCAAAGTTGAAGATAGATAATGAGAGACTTCCATTGACAAAAATTAATAACATATAAGCAGAAACTTGGCCAAAAACAACAGGCACGTAATGTCTCACAGATTTTAAGAGCGTATTTGAGACAAGTCATGCTAATCAAGTGATCTAAAGTACGCCCATTACGTGAATCTTAAGATGTCTGATATTTTAGTCCTTAATTTAGTCACGTGCCCAGGGTATTGAGGAATTCGTGGTTCTAAATCTTCAAGTTTGAATGTGAAAATTAAGATCGTGTCACTGAAGAGCTGTAATCTTGGAAAACGAGAGATTAGCACCCAACAGAAAAATATTCACAAAAATTGATGACTCACAATGTACATATTACCCGAAAACATCAATTAAATGTAGTCCAGAGACTTTTTTTCAAAATTAAAGTATATTTGGTAATAAATCAGTAATAATGAACACTGAAATGTATCTCCACGGGAAGATTTCACAGAGAGAATGTTACATGATAAAGTGTTAATCACATATCATATTAAAAAAGAAACACCTTTCCATGAGCAATTGCAATGGAGACATCCGGGAATGATTGCTCGAGAGGTTCCATCACTTCTTCAAGACCTGTTATTTTTAAACATCAATGGGAAAGCCAGACTTCAGCAAACACCATTAATGTGCACAAAAAATAAGTGCGTAAAGCTCACCATTTTCTTCTAATATTTATAAAGAGATTCTTAAATAATGCCCAAAAAGATATTAATATTCAGAGAGGAAAAATTAGTACAACTCTTTTTTAGAATGAACCAACCTATAAATAATACTCAATCAGGTGTAGAAAATTGTTACAAGAAAAATTCAATGAAACATGACCTTTAATCCGAGGAAGAACATAGAAGACTTGGCCACCACGGTCCAACTCAAACTTGATTGCTTCTAAAATTTTTTCTTTACTGTATGCTGAAAGATGTGTCCTGATTGGAACTCTTTCTGGAGGTGGTGTCGAAATCAAACTAGAACAACAAAGAAACTTTTACGCATATTAAAATCTGGACAGCTAAAGCATGCTGACGACAGGATATTGCGGCAAAAATTGAAACATATTCTTGGTTCAGCGTAAACAAGGAAGCACTAAGCAGCTTATCTAAGTTGCTCGCTTGAGAGGAGCATAACAAAGGCAGAACCAAGATATGAGTGCACAAAGTGATAATAACTGAGAAGCAGAAGCAAGCAATCAGGCACTTTTTACAACCAAAATTACTCCATATTATAGTTGTCTTATTTCCTTCATTCAAATGAAGGCATGCATAAGCATGTCTTGTTTAGTCTCTAATCCTCTTCTTTTGAGACTTCTGATGAGAAAAATAATTTTGAATAAAAGTTGAACGTTTACAATGACACATATTTCTTCTATTGAATGCATAGACGTCAATGTCAAAGAAAAAGGTTTTGTTAGAGAATAGAGGGGTATTTTAAGAAAAACGATGTTAGGGTTTGTTCCTATTTAAGGGAAAGTGGGTTAGAGAGAAAATCTGGAGTGTTTCGCATCCCTTCCCCTCTTTCTTTCAGGATAGAGATTTCCTCTCTCTCTCCCTCTATTTCTGCCTCTATTTCTTATGCATTTCCTACGTTTTGCTACTGGATTCATTCATGTGGTATTTTTCCTTGTAGTGAAGGAGTTTCGTTTGTTCTATCTTCCTTCTCCCTCTCTCGTCCAGTGGACGAAATTTTACAAGTGCACTCATGCATCTCAACTCTTTCTACCTCTCTCTAGAGCACAGTTGAAACTAAATCATGCATGGCGTGTTCAAGCTTTATCCATGATCTATTAACCTTCCAAGCCCTATGAATAGTTTTTTCTATCTTTGTTAGACTGTTTTTAACCTTTTTATTTCATTTTATTTGTTCCCTCAGTGTAAAGTAAGTTTGTTGGCAAACAAGCCTTAACTGATATGTAAAGCTTTTTTTAACTTTTTGTCTTATATAACTCATAGGCTAGATAACCAAGTGGAATTTGAAAGAGAGGATAAAGTGATGGAGTACGTTTGCCATTGAGAAAATCACGGACATGTCGATCTAAAATAAGCCATTTCATATGGGAATGATGGTCAGCAAAGAGGCTTCCAGAAGTTTATCCATTCCACCCAAGCTATTCCTCATAAATTTTGTCTGCAACATGTGATTGATTCTTACCTAATATTTCTTAACTCTGCATGCGTGTTTTGTATGTGATCTGTACACAAACCTAATGATTTTAGCACATTTGTCACTTGATGGGTAGATTAACATTGGGAAAACGTATGTAGATAAATCAGCATTAATTAATTTTAAAATGATGACTGCCAGGCTGGAAACACAAAGTCTACAATGATCTTGTACTATGATTTGTGTCAGATTTTATTATTGCTTGAAGTTATGTTTACACAATAGACTGTTTTTTTCAATTGTTGACGTTAGAAGGTCGTTCAACTTGAAAGCATTGAAAATGTAATGGAGAACTCTCATCTACTAACCAGAGAATCTATTTGTCTCTTAATATGAGACATGGAATCAATGTCCTTAACTGCCCCATCACATATTAAGCGACTTTGGGTTTTTATCCAATAAATGAGTGTGCCTAGGAGCACTCATCAAATTTTGATTTAACGTTAGACCTATCAGAACATCTAACCCAAAACTAACCGGCAATGAATGGAGTAGACTTTTTGCTGCGAATAATGAGGTCCATTGAGTAGGGTGTATTCAAGAAAACCAACATTATAACATGTTAAGAAATCTACTAAACATTTTTAATTCGGTTTATAACTGGAAAGAGTCAGAGGTATTTAGATGAGCACAATCGAAATTAAATATAAAATTATGCATACTGAGAGGCAATATGATGTATGACAGCGTGAAATAACTTTCTGGTGATCAAATCTTGAAACCAGAGTAGATAGGATTTGTTAGATGAAGATGACAACATAAAACTATACATGGGAGTCAAACATCTTCCCCTTTCCTCCCGCCACTCTCAAACCTATTTCCGCCCATTTTGTGAAACTCGAGCCTGAAGTTCTTGGCATCATTTCATCACCTCTCTCTATGAATCCCCAGCTTTATTGTCCATCCAAATCCTTCTATTTCTTTTTAAGAACACAGAAAGTTACCAGATTCGTACCATAAGAAAATAAGGGCATAAGTCACGTTGCATTTATTTCAGATTCCCCATCTAAAACATCTGCTGTGTCATAATCATGTGTTCTAAGGCACAAGCTTGGTGCCATTCAACAAGATACCATGACAGAGCAAAGCATTGGTATCCCCAGGAAAGCCAGCCTAAGATGTACTCAAGTTTGTTTCCATAACCCTCTGGTGGTTTTCTTTTTTTTTCTCTTGAATGTTCTGTTGAGAACATTAGGACAAAAGAAAACATCCACAGACAAGTCCTAGTTTATTCCTAAAAAATGTTCTTCGTACCCTAAAGCATATATGAGTAAACGATTTACCCTAAAACATTTCAATAACCATCGTCCAATGCGAGTGATAAAATGCTCAACAATTTTTCACGAAGAACAAGAGCAGGATTCCAAACCTCAGCCACATTTTACATTCCCGAAAAGGGAAATATTCACCCATCAGTAGGTTATCCCTATCTTTGTATTTTTGCCGCCACAACATTTAGACATTATCTCTTGTCTAATGCAACCTGGCCGGTTGCCACTGTCTTTATTTCAATCAGTTTCTGTGAGCATGTTATTTTTTCATACACCATTAGCTCAAATTAAGATAACATACTATCCGATGCAAATGTCAAAGCACTGCTATACATCTAATAAATTCAAAAAAAAATGATTGACTAGTATTATAACGTCAATATTACAACAAAATAATTGGTATATTAGAGGTTTTGTAGAAAAGTATGCAATTAGGAAGTAAGATTTTACTAAAAAAAATAATCTTCATCCTAAGTTTAAACATTCTTCAGATATTACCTGGCATCACGGAAGCCAGTCAAAGCCAAATAAAGCGTGCGGGGAATAGGTGTAGCAGAAAGTGTCAGAACATCAACAGAGGTCTTGAATGACGCAATCCTCTCCTTCTGTTTGACGCCAAACCTCTGTTCAAGAGAGCAAATAAAGAATGCTCACATCAAGTTCATAGTAAAGACAATTATGAAAGTTATTAATTACTATAACCATAAAAGGCATCTTCATTTCTCTTCAATAAATACTAGGACAAAAGCCTATAGGCAAATTTAAAGACTAAAGACATAAGAAATTCTCGTAATAAGATAATATAGAAGTAATGATTATATTGGCCAAAAATCTTTAACGTAATGATAATGATTCATTTCCAAGAACCAGCTGGCAAGGAGTTTATAACCATAGGATTATTTCCAATAACTAATATGGGAGCATGCTTCTTAATAAGTGCCCCACATGTGCAAGCCGATTTTTAGGGTTTTGTCATTCAAGCAATATAAAGACGGTACTTTCGACCAGAGAATGACCATCAGCCTTGATTCTATGTTAATGTCATTAGGGCATCCATCCAACAATAGGTTCAGTAGGCCCATCTTTGACATCACATGTTTATTTCCATAATAATTAGTATATGATTATTCTTATCAACTATAAGAGAAGATAAGTATCCATATCACCATCATGATTAAACAGGTCTTATCTCATAAAACTGACTCTAATACATGCCGCAATGCTTCCTCATTACAGGTCTTCTGACAAGTAGCTCCCTATGCCAGCTTTTGATACTAAAAAGTCTGTCAAAAGTCCCATCAGATAAGTTGGCAGGAATTAAAATATATAATACTTTATGATTAAAGTCATGACACCCGAATAAAGGTCCAAAGAGTTCACACTAAACTTCGGAAGAGTCACAATGACTAAAGTGCCACGCAAGCTTGACATTTAATCATGCCATTATTAAATGTGATTCTATTTAGAAAATATGATTCTATTTCTATGGATAATTATACATCATTTCTAAGCTATTTAAAAAGACCACACACCTCCTCTCGGCTCCTTCTTGGTCCTATCAAACGCCAACAATGATGACATGACATATTTAATGCATTTGGAAAAAAGGTAAAATATGACGTACCTGCTCTTCATCAACCACGAGAAGACCAAGATTATTATAGACTACCCGATTTCCAAGAAGTGCATGGGTCCCAACAATGATATCCAAATCGCCGTCTTTTATCATTGAGAGATACCCCTCTTTCTCTGACTTGGTCTAGAAGATGATAAGAAACAAGAATATCATTTTAATGACAAAAAGACACAAATAACCAAAAAAGCATTGACATCTGCATCATTGAATTTATGAATGATCCGAAAATTTATTTGTTTATTCAAAAAAACAAAACAATTATTTGACATCTCTGTATCCAATTCTCATGATCGAGCTTCTTTCAAGAATCTTATTCTTTCTTCTTTTTCTTGGTTCAAAGACTAAGGCAAAACAATTTTTCAACTAGTTACCAATTCAAAAATTCAGAATGGAACGTCAGCTCTAGATGAACCCCAATGAAAGAAGAAATAGAAGAATTCCTAGCCTAACAGCATGTTTGTTCAAGAAACTATGTAACTCAAACAAGGAAGCATCTGGAGATTGATACTCAAGAAGAAATTCACGCAGTAACACACCTGAAACCTGCTTAGAAGTCCAACCTTGATGTTAGGATAGTGAGAAAAACGCTCGGAGATGACATCGAAGTGCTGTTTGGCTAGGACAATAGTCGGTGCCAGAACCATAGCTTGCTTACCTGCTGCAACTACACAAAAGATAGCCCGAAGGGCAACTTCAGTTTTACCAAATCCAACATCCCCACAGATCAATCTGTCCATGGGAGTTCCTCTTTCAGTTAAATCTTTTTCAACATCAATGAAGGCCTGTCCAGAAGAAAATTTAACAAAGTCATAATAAGCACGTGAGTTGAAATAAATTGAGACAGAAGAAGACAAATGTAAAAGAAAACGACGTGAAGGAATTATGTCAGTAAAAGTTGAGACTGTAGTTTGATTTCGCATTCAAATTAGCACATTTTCACCAAATTTCGAGATCCACAGTGCTCAGAATGTGTTGGATGACGTACATGTCCTATATTAAAACGTCCGATTTCATGCTACTTTGTAGATGTCTCGATAACCTTGTACCATTACATAAAATGGTGGCATAAAGATGTAGGATCATTTAGGTAGAAATTGTCTCACTGGCATCAACCATGCAGATAGAAAATTGTCTCTACTGACGAAAATTTTCAACAGACTTTAAACTTCGAATTTAACAAACTAATATTGCAGAAGAGGTACTTCATGTTTTAGAAGCTGGTTAATAGAGTTATCCGCTGAATCTTTGCCCAGAAGAAATCCATGAAAATGTCACAGAAAACACAGTGATTTCATAAAAACCAATTCATCAAAACATCCAGAATATTTCATTCGGAAATGCCCCCCAAAAGGTGATGAAGTAATAGTGCATTTATCAAGACGTCTATACCTTATATCTTCTGTATCAGGTACCACAAAAACCTGCCCCATTCGAATAGTATCCGTCAGAATCATTGTTTATGTCCGGTAGGAAGCCAGTGAATAATCAACGAAATCTCCATTACTTCTGAAGGCAACTTGTAAATCAGTGTCTATCAAGTTTCAACAACCAGATCAACCCATAACTCAGCAATTCATTCTAGAGCTGAAAATATTCAGCAGGTCAATTCTACGTTCCATATGGTAAGAGTCAAATTCGAACCCAAAGACCATAGAATATCACCCTCTAGGCCAACTTCCTTATGATCGGCAAAAAACGCGCCTTTATCATTGTATCATCATCATTCAGCTTTCCACAGAAGAAATAATCACTCATGGTGAGTGAATGTTGCTAAATGATATTTCTCACTGTGCAAGATTAAGGTTCCTATACGTTTAAATAGATTCCTGATACCCATCCTTCCTTTCTTCTTCTGTGGGTGATATGAATGAGAAACCAATACAAAGAAAATTTAATCTTCATAACCAAACTAGAGTCAGCTAATAATTTCGCTCTCTATCGAAATAATTCCACCCATATCCACTAATTAGTATTGAGCAGAATTCTGGCATCACAAAATAGGAAGCTGTCATCAAAGAAGCGGCCAGATAATCCTCCAAATTGGGTAATCAGAGTGTTAAGCAGACCCCAAAGTGGGGAAGACATTATGATGGTCATGATAATGATATGAAGCGAAATAAACAGTAGTTACTGTGGTCTTTTTTAACTTGTAAAGTTTCAGGACTTTTGTTTTGCAAATAAGCAAAAAGACAAAACATACAACTATCGTTGCAAGAGGATCTGTAATCACAGACCTTATAATTTATCAGATCTCTACGAGAGTGATTGAATGCAAAAAGTGAGCTACTGATTGATCGACGGAATGTCCTTCCTAAACGTTCTTGGCATGCTTTACTCCTACAATTCTGTTTCTTCCAGGTTACCTTGAATATCAAATTTTCAAAGAATTTAGGGAAACAAGATAATGTACAGAGCATACCAAATTTAAGTCAACTGAAAAAAATCATATATCAAAATACCATATGCTTCTATATTAGCAACATCACTCTTCCTAAATAAAAAAACTATTGATTGTTGGCACCAAAGAATCACAAATGGCGAAAAAATGACGACATAGAATTTTGATAGTAAACCTGCTTTTGATCTTGAGTGGGCTCATAAGGAAAATGAGAAGCAAATTCATCCGAGGCCTGAGTTTTTGGGTATGGTGGCCTCTTCTGTTTTAGCCTATGCAAATAAAGCTCCATCAAATCAACAACCATTTTCTGAATAGCAATCTTCCCTTTCGTCCTTCTCCTTTCCCATGCACTAGTGTCAGCTAATTTGCTCAATGCACGTGGCCTTTTTGTTTCATTTGGACTGCATAAAGAATATGAGATTAAACGAGTCTTATTACATAAAACAGAATATCTTCTCATGATCTCTAAAAAGGCCTTTACACTAAAGAGCGTAGGTGTTTCAACATTGTTAACCAAATAACATTCAATGCAACTTCATAATGGCCCACGTAAATTGTGGAACCATAGATGTTGTCTCTTCCTTTAGGTCAACATGGGAACAGAGAAGAGAGACCTATTTATAGAAACGAAGAGCAGGGTCCACGGAAGTGCAAGATTGAGCAAACTCACAGATTATAACGATAGAGCATTTTCTTCGCCTTATTCACCGGAAGCTTCGCCATCCCGTCCCCGTACTCTATAAACGCATACTCAATGGGCTCCGTAGAATCCCTGGACACGTCATATTTAATCCCAACAAACCTCCCAATGCCGACCTTCTTGTGCACCACGTAGTCCCCTGGCCGCAGCGTGTACGGATCGACTCTGTATCCGTACCCGCTGTTATCGTCCCCCTTTTCTCCTTTCAGCTTCCGCAGACCACGCTGCTGCTGCTGTTTCACCATCTGGATGTACTTCTCCGCCTCCTCCAACCCCATAGCCGGCGCCGCCGGAGCCGCTTCCCTCTTCCCTTGCTCCCGGCGGATCCTCTCGTGCAATGTCGCGATGGCGTCTGGCACAGTTTCCTCCCGGTCCCTCCGGTACGCCGTTCCCGTGACTGAGACCCCCTCGACGGGGACGACGCCCATCCGGGCACGGAACGGCGTCGTCCTCCTCCAGCACGGGCATCCACGTCGGGGAAATTCAGAAAGCAGGCGCCTAGAGGGAATTCTGCGGGCCATAGTCCGCGAGGATTCGCCCTTGGGAATGGACGCCGGAATCAAAGGTGCTCGGAGAGCAGCCATGACGAAGAATGGAGAAGGCGGCAGCACCTCCTGCGACACTCCGGCTTCAGCGCGAGTGCAGGGGACGGAGAGAGGGAGAGGAATCCGGAGAAGAATCCGCCATTGCTGCGAGGGTTTTGGGAGGGTTCTGGTCGCTGCCGCTGCTTATCCACAAGCTTCTTCTGTATATGGCGGGAGGAGCGGTTTACGTGGAGATTGTTCTTCCTTTCCTCCGCCTCAGATACTTCCACGTCCCCATTTTTCCACATGGACCAAACTACCCTCCCTATTTTTCTCCTCCGATGATATTTTCACGTTCCTCCCGGCCCCGCACGTGCGCCAATTAGCCCGAGAAAAAAAGGGGGTAAAAACTCCTGAACTGGAGATTTTTTTAGTTACAAAAATATTTTTGATGGGAGTAATCTGTAATTTTTCATGCCCTTCTTAGTTCTTCCCGCTTGCCCCTTCGCTCAGTCAGTCGTCCCATGCCGTTTAATGCGCCCCTCCCCTCTTCTCCGGCGAGCCCCTCGTCCCTCGTCGTCGCCCCTCGAAGCTCCGGCGGAATCCCGCCGCCGATCTCCCCGATGGGAGCATTTCTCCGGCCGGCTGTCCACCGGCGAGCACCTCCGCCAGCTCCTGTCAGCGGCTGTCGTCGGCGGCCTGCTCTCCCCCCCCGCCGGTGGGGCGGTTCGAAACCCTGGTCTCCCGATCCTGAACGCGATAATGAAGACGGTCGCCGGCGGCCAGTCGCCGGAGCATGCCGTCACACTGTACGACGCCATGAGGAGGGTGGCTGTCGACCCCGACGACTACACCTTCACCTTCGCCCTCAAGGCTGCCGCTCGCCTGGGAATCTCCCGTCGAGGTGAGGCGCTTCACTCCCTCAGCCTGAAGCTAGGGTTTGGGATCAACGTCTTCGTGCAGAACTCCCTCATTCACATGTACTTCGCCTGTTGTGCGGCGGCGATGGCGCGTCAGGTTTTCGACTTGATGCCGCATTCGGTCCGAGATGTGATTTCCTGGAACAGCGTGATCTCCGGCTCCGTGCAGAATGGCCATTACAGAGAGGCCCTCCGCCTGTTCGGTGAAATGGCTGGCAGCTCCGTGGCGCCAGATACGACCACATTCGTGAACGCTCTAAACGCTTGCGGGAGAAGCGGATCGGCCATGACCGGGCGGCGGATTCACGCGGTGGCCATAGCCAGCGGCTTTGATCTGGATTTCTTCCTCGGTTCCTCTCTCATTGATATGTACGCGAAGTGCGGGCGGACCACCGAAGCTCGGACGGTGTTCGACACAATGCAACATAGAAACACTGTTTGCTGGACCTCCATGATTTCAGGGTATGCCCATGCCGGCCAGTTCAAGGCATCGGTGGAGCTCTTCCGGGAGATGCAGATAGCCGGAGTGAAGCCGGACGAAGCGGTCGTATCATCCGTAGTCTCTGCCTGCGGCCAACTGGGCGCTCTCTACCATGGGAGATGGGTTCATGCCTTCTGCCGCTCCAGTGGCGTGGGGGAGCGTCTCAAGGTGAAGAACGCTCTGATCGACATGTATTCAAAGTGCGGGGACATGGAGAGAGCTCTGCAGATTTTCCAGGGGATGCTTCGTCCGGATGTGTTCTCTTGGACGGCAATAATCTCCGGGCTCGCCATGAACGGCCACTCCACCATGGCCCTGGATATGTTCTCGCAGATGGAGGCTTCAGGTGAGGTTGCGCCCAACGGGATCACATTTCTCGCAGTTCTATCAGCCTGCAGCCATGGGGGCTTCGTAGAGAGGGGATTCCACTTCTTCAACAAGATGATCGGTGTTCACAAGATTTCCCCCACAATTCAGCACTACGGCTGCATGGTCGATCTTCTCGGCCGGGCAGAGCTCCTGCCGGAGATGGAGTCCTTCATACGGAAGATGCCAATCCGGCCCGACGTGGTCATATGGCGGTCACTGCTCTTCGCCTGCAGAAACTGCGGGAACGTAGAGCTGGCGGAGGCGGCTCTTCAGAGGATCTTGGAATTGGAGCACCAGAAGGAGCACGGAGCTCACGTCATGCTCTCCAATGTCTACGCCTCAGCAGCGAGGTGGAAGGAGGTGAACCTGGTGAGGAGAAACATGGGAAACCTGGGGATCGTCAAGAAGCCCGGCTGCTCCTCCGTCGAGATCAACGGAACGGTTCACGAATTCGCCGCTTCAGAGTCCTCCCACCGCCAAATGGACTTGATCCATGCGACCCTTCTGGGGCTGAACGAGCTCATCTGCTCCCAGGGGCATGCCTGCGCCACCACAGCTCCTGGCAGTCTGGTGGCCGGTCAGCTGTCCACGAGCTACGAAGGACATTTCCAGTCGTACTGAGACCGTGTGATCGAAATTTCTCGCAGAAATTGCCGGATTGAGAATGTTTCAGCTGTAATCGTGTTAAGATAATATGCTATCCGAAGCAATCGCGCAAGGTCAACCTCCTCACGCTCAGCCATCGATCCTGCGACTCTCATGAACAGTGGTTGGCTGTGATCAGGAGGATGGAAGATCGCTGAGGCATCTAAACTAGTGTTAGCGGCAACTCCTGTAATCGTGCAGACTAAGGAGCCGGAGAGTGCAGGAGCGAGTGAGGAGAGAGAGAGAGAGAGAGAGAGAGAGAGAGAGAGAGAGAGGGAGAGAGAGAAAGACAGAGTCTGTGAAGAGAGAGAAAGAACCTTGGGAATAAAAAAGAAATGGGTTTAAGTGGGACGGACCAGCGGACGAGGCGCGAGAGGGCTGCACGGGCTACGCAACATTTGAGGATGCGCTCGGCCCATCTCGGCGTCACCCCCCGCAACGGGGTTTTGGCGGGTAGCCGTCTCTTACGTGTCGCGTGATGGTTGGTCCAGGTCAGTGCTCAAGCGGCGTCGCGCGCTCTCCCGCCCCTATTTTCCCGCGCTCGGCGCCGTTCGGGGTGGGAATAAAAAGTACCAACTAAAAATAGAGAGAGAGAGAGAGAGAGAGAGAGAGAGAGAGAGAGAGAGAGAGAACTGAGGTAGGAGGGGGGAAGAAGACACAGGGCAACGAGTTTTCACTGTCCTTTGTCCTCGGTGCGATTTCCCAAAACCCTAGCTCCAACGTTGCTGTAGCTATCTGCCCCTGGTCCGTTGGCGATCTCCATCGTAGAAGGGTGCATTACGGTGGAGTCCAGTGTCCTGCGTCTCCCAGATCGGGTTGTTTTCTGAGGAATCTCGACTTGGAGGGAGATCGGCGTTCTCCTCCGCGGTCTTGGGAGGGTTGGATCTGCGGTGCAGTCCTGCTATCTGGAGAATCCCTGGGGACCATGAGGGGAACTGCGAGGTTGGCTGTAATGGCGGATCAATTAGGGTTTCCCGCTGGGGGAGTGGTTTTGGCGCCATTTGTTGCAACTTGAATGCCTCCGGTGATGTGCCCTGGGACGATGGAGATGGAAGACGCGAAGCCGGTGTTGCCTTCCGCAGCTGACGACGGGGGAGCCATGGAATCTCGCTTCGCCGATCTCTGCAAAGTCTGTAAAGTTCTCTCTTTTCTGAAGCATCCATTTCCGTTTCTGCTAGCTTCCTTCGGTATAATCTGATATTTTCTCCTGGACATTTTTCGGCCTTGTCAGACGGGGTTGGAGCTTGATGAGTCTAGGGCGAGGCTGGCGATGGAGCTGTTTTCCGAGATCAAGCCCACTCTCGTGGCTTATATGTCGGCGATAGGAACCAGCTCGGTACCAATTCGTTTGAAAACTGAGGCAGTTAATACATCTTCTGATTCTGTTCTGAATTGCTATATTTACCTTTTGAATTTTGGCGTCGTTTCCTTCGGTTCCTTCCAGGCGGAGGAAATTGAACGTCTGTGGTCTGGGTTTGTGCTGTACTGTGTGAAGAAGCTGAACTCTGAAAAGGCAAAACAAGACTGTGAGGAGGGAGGTTTTACCCTACCTCGGATATTGAGGGCAGCGAAACTCAAGTATCGATTGTCCCAGCCCATTTATGCCTGACTGAATTATTTCCTCAAACCCTCTATATTCTGGTTCTTGTTTTCCATTTTCAGTGTTATGGATTTCTTCAAAGAGATGCCGCAATTTTTACTCAAGGCTGGACATATAATAGGTCGTCAGTTTGGTTCAGATTGGGAGAAGAGGCTTGAGGTATATTAAATTATACTAGAGAAGTGGTATACTTCCGATTCTAAAATATATTCCGGGCACATTTTTTTATTAATTCCACCTGGTTTCTGTTTCATGTTCAGGTGAAAGAATCACAGGGGAATTTTGTGCATTTGAAGATTCTTAGTGGGTTAGCATCTATCGTTCGTCATATTTGCCTCACATAGTATTTGAGTCTACCGGAGTCATTTGTTTCTCATCGCATTTGTAGTTATCATTGAAATTTTGGGATAGTTGCCCATGCCAGAAACTTTGTTATTTGTAATCGCCTTTGCGTATATGCGGATCTACACAACAGAAATCCGAATTTCCATGTGTGTTCTCTTTACACTTCTACTCTGTTTACGAAGCTTCCTACCGTATTAATGTATGCTGATTATACTGTAGATTCTACAAGCGTGAGTATGAGGAGTTTTTCTTGCCTGGTGACATGCGTGGTGGTAATGATGCTTCTGATTCTGCCAATATCGTCTATATATCCGACTACCATCGTTTTGGATGGCTATTATTCCTGGCATTGCGTGTCCACGCATTCAGTCGCTTCAAGGATATCGTAACTTCTACGAATGGAATAGTTTCCATATTGGTTAGTTGCTTGTTGTTTGTTGGATTCGCTTTTATTTATTTGTCATTATTTTAGATGATCTGTAGACCTCTCAGGTGCTTTGTTCGTAACTCTATCATTATGTTGTGTCTATGCAGATAATCCTGATTCTTCATGTCCCTGTTCGGTTCAGGAAGTTTTCAGTTCTTGATTTTGCACGCCAAGGTAGTGCTGTCTGGATGTTATATTGACTCTTTTATTTTTCTATCTGGCTATGTTAGATTTTTGATATCTGACTCAAGGTTTCCAGTTGGTTGAGATGCCTGTTTTTGTTATGCTTGTAGCTAAGAGAACTGACAAGGGTCTGGACCTTGTCGCTTTCCTATGTCAAAAATACGACACATCCGAAGATGAGCTGAAAGTAATGTTGGAAAAAGTTAATAGCCTCATAGTTGATATTTTGAAAAGGGAGCCTCGCTCAGCATCAGAGTGCAAAGCTGAGAACTTACATAATATTGACACAGGTGAAATCATTATCTCATTGTTCCCTGTTATGGAAAGTTTTCCGACTCAGGATTGTTTACTCTTTACCAAATTGTCAATTGGCCTTTTTCCTTGACTTCAGATGGGTTGACGTACTTTGAGGATTTGATGGAGATGAATTCTTTATCATCGAGCTTGATTACTCTAGAGAAAGATTATGATGACGCCATTTGTGTCAGAGGAGAACTTGATGAACGCATGTTCGTTAATGGGGAAGATAGTTTGATTGGCACTGGAAGCTTATCTGGAGGTGCTATTAACATTTGCGGTGCCAAGGTATATTTCTTCTCTCAGAGTATTTAGCGTGTGAGCAGTAACCCTTTTGGATTGTCCATCAAGCCGTTTCAGATGTTCACAGTGCCTTTCCCTGTTGGTGCAGCGAAAGCTTGATGCGTTGGCCTCGCCTGCAAAGTCGATAACAAGCCCACTGTCTCCCCCTCGTACTCCTGCATCACCATTAAACGGTAACCTTCTTGGTAGCGCGAAAATGACCTCTACTCCAGTGACCACTGCCATGACTACCGCCAAGTGGCTTCGAAATGTTATTTCCCCACTTCCCCCAAAACCCACAGCAGAACTGGAGCGCTTTCTTTCATCATGTGACAAGGACGTAACCAATGATGTTATTCGAAGAGCCCATATAGTATTGGAGGCAATATTTCCGAGTACTTCCTTTGGGGAACGCTTTGTTTCTGGAAATCTTCAGAGTTCAAGCCTAGTCGATAATGTTTGGGCGGAGCAGAGGAAGTTGGAGGCCATGAAACTATACTACCGGGTCCTGGAAGCAATGTGCAGGGCTGAATCTCAGATACTAAATGGGAATAATTTGACGTCCTTATTATCCAATGAACGGTTTCATAGGTGTATGCTTGCTTGTGCTGCTGAACTTGTTTTGGCCACCCACAAGACTGTGACGATGATGTTCCCTGCAGTTTTGGAAAAAACAGGCATAACAGCATTTGATTTGAGCAAAGTGATTGAGAGCTTTGTCAGACATGAGGAAACCCTCCCGAGGGAGTTGAAACGGCACTTGAATTCGCTGGAAGAGCGGCTATTAGAAAGTATGGCTTGGGAAAAGGGGTCGTCAATGTACAATTCCTTAATTGTGGCAAGACCATCGCTTTCTGCTGAGATAAACCGTCTGGGGCTTTTAGCAGAACCAATGCCATCTCTGGATGCAATTGCGATGATGCAGAACATTTCAACTACAGGCTTGCCACTACTGCCTTATCCAAAGTCTGAGATTTCACCAGGTGATTTTTGGCTCAGTTTGGCAACTTTTCAAGTGTATACAGTTATTTTTTGTGTTTCCACGCTGCTCCTGGATCAATGATTTCGTCCACATATTACGTGGCCATTAAAAGTTTTCTGAGAATGCTAAAAGTTATGTAGTAAAGCATATTCAGCTGAATGGTTTAGCCGTCGTCCTCATTCTGGTGCTTTGCAATTAGCAGTCCTTTTTTTTTTTTTTGCCTGTTACAGGATAAGACTTCCAAAAGACTCAGAATTTGCATTCCACTGTGAGAGAGAGCTTGAATTGTTTTCATCAGTGAGATTTGATCTTTGGCTCTTGTGTAATTTGCACAGCACACGTTGCAGATCAGAACAGTGAGATGCGTTCTCCGAAGAGACCATGCACAGAGTATAGGAGTGTGCTGGTAGAGCGCAATTCGTTCACTTCACCAGTCAAGGACCGCCTACTGACCTTCAACAGCCTCAAATCAAGGTTACCACTCCTCCAATCTGCCTTTGCAAGGTATGCGGCCTTCTGACTTGAGAAACTGAGCTGAAAACATATTTTTTGAGCACTCCGACTCCGTTTAAAATTCACCTTAAACCTTTTTTATTCTGCAGCCCCACACGACCAAACCCTGCTGCAGGTGGGGAAACATGTGCAGAGACTGGGATCAACATCTTTTTTAATAAGGTATTTTTATCCTTGGACTTTTTTTTTTTGGTTTGCGTCTCACGATTTTCCTGGATGATTGATAGTTCATGTTTTCGGTATGTTTAGAGTACTGAACCTTGGCAAGTTTCTCCGGCTGGTCTCTTGTTGTCCGTGCGTTTATCAAAGAAGTTCGTCTTCTTTTTGGTTTGCAGATCACAAAATTAGCAGCTATAAGGATTCGAAGCTTGTGTGAAAGGCTGCAGCTCTGCCAGCCGGTTGTAGAACATGTCTATTCCCTTATTCAGCAAATTCTCAGTCACCGAACAGGGCTCTTTTTCAATCGCCACATTGACCAGATCATTCTCTGCAGCTTATACGGGGTTGCAAAGGCAAGCTAGTTTCCCCCTTCTGCTTCATGGTCTCAGATGGCTGTGATCCCAGTCTGTCTGATTCCTCAACTCGATGCCCCTTTTTTGATTGCAGATTTCTCAGATGAGTCTGACCTTCAAGGAGATCATATACGGTTATAGAAAGCAGCAGCAGTGTAAACCCCAAGTTTTCCGGAGCGTTTTTGTCGACTGGTCATCAACCAATTGCAGTGGGGTATTGAATTTTTCAGCTGAAGCTCCCTTCGTTCCACCCGAGATTTTTCTTCCTCTCTCTCTTTCTCTCTGTCTGTCTGTCTGTCTTCTGTCTATCTCTCTCTCTCTCTTTCTCTGTCTGTCTGTCTTCTGTCTATCTCTCTCTCTCTCTTTCTCTCTGTCTGTCTGTCTTCTGTCTATCTCTCTCTCTCTCTTTCTCTCTGTCTGTCTGTCTTCTGTCTATCTCTCTCTCTCTTTCTCTGTCTGTCTGTCTTCTGTCTATCTCTCTCTCTCTCTTTCTTTGTCTGTCTTTCTTCTGTCTATCTCTCTCTCTCTCTTTCTCTCTGTCTGTCTGTCTTCTGTCTATCTCTCTCTCTCTCTTTCTCTCTGTCTGTCTGTCTTCTGTCTATCTCTCTCTCTCTCTTTCTCTCTGTCTGTCTGTCTTCTGTCTATCTCTCTCTCTCTCTTTCTCTCTGTCTGTCTGTCTTCTGTCTATCTCTCTCTCTCTCTTTCTCTCTGTCTGTCTTTCTTCTGTCTATCTCTCTCTCTCTCTCTCTTTCTCTCTCTGTCTGTCTATCTCTCTCTCTCTATCTGTCTATCTCTCTCTCTCTATCTATCTATCTATCTATGTCTTCTCTCTCTCTCTCTCTCTCTCTCTCTCTCCTCTGGGTTCTGATTCAGTAGCTCTTTGATGATCAGAGGACCGGGCAGGAACATGTCGATATCATCACGTTTTACAATGAGGTCTTCATCCCGTCCATGAAGCCTCTGTTGGTGGAGCTCGGCCCCGCAGGGCCCGCTCCGAAGCCCAGCCGCCTTCCTGAGGATGT
This sequence comes from Spirodela polyrhiza, assembly GCA_024713555.1. Lineage (NCBI taxonomy): Eukaryota > Viridiplantae > Streptophyta > Magnoliopsida > Alismatales > Araceae > Spirodela > Spirodela polyrhiza. Next base: position 5,885,868 of record CM046530.1, read on the forward strand.
CGCCAGCGCCGATGGTATCTGCTCTTAAAACGTGCACCCCCCCCCCCCTCTCCCCCCTGAGGTACTTCAGGCCCACTCGCGTTGACCCTTTCCGGGCACCGGATCTTGCTGCCAGGTCAACCCCCCAGCTCGCCGCGGGTGTCAACGTTCCCGAGCCTGCCGGACATGTCCCCCAAGAAAGTCTCCGGCACGCACAACGTCTACGTCTCCCCCCTGCGATCATCAAAGGTGCTCACTTTCCTGGCTCAGCCTCGACTGCGGCCTCGGTCCTGATCTGGGCTTGATTTCTTTTTCAAGAAATTATTTGATTCAATCTCTTTTTTCGTCTTCCGCCAAGATCATGAGCTCTTTTTGGCTAAGATTTCTTATGGCGCGGTGGGCTGTGGGCGATCTATTTTTGCCCATAAATCTGGACAGATGGACGCGCTGCTCTCCCCGAGCTCGAAGAGCTACTACGCGTGCGTCGGCGAGAGCACGCACGCCTACCAGAGCCCCTCGAAGGATCTCACCGCCATCAACAACCGCCTGAACGGGTACACGCTCCGTTTGAAGCCCTCCCCCCCTCCCCCCTCCCAGACGGTCTTCATCGTTGACTTTTGCTCTGTCGTTGACTTGTTCTTGGTCGTCGGGTTCTTGGTGTGGGAAGCAGCGGCAGGAAGGTCGGCGGGAGGCTCAACTTCGATAGCGTGGTCAGCGATTCGCTGGTGGCCAGGAGCCTCGCCAACCCCCAGAACGGCTGCTCCGCCGGGTCTTGCACCACCGACGCAGCGCCGCCAGACCCCTCTGTGAAGGCCGAGCAGGCGGACTCTTGACTGCCGCCGAGCTAGGGCCGCCGGCGGCGCCGAGGGCCAACGCCACTGTATGTACCCCCTGCCCTCCCTGTGGCCGTTTGCTCTGTCTTAAAAGGTTACGCTTGCTTTGTACATGAGTTGTGGGACGGGGGATGCGGGTGCGAGCAGCAGGATTTTTGATACAACTGTGAGAGGCTGGCTCTCCCTGCTGCCAGCCCCTTCTCGCCAGCTCCCGTCCAACCCAGTTTCTAATAAAGCCCGCATCTTTGTTGCCTATTTGCAGTATAAACTCTCTCTCTCTCTCTCTCTCTCTCTCTCTCTCTCTCTCTCTCTCTCTCTCTCTCTCTCTCTCTCTCTCTCTCTCTCTCTCTCTCTATCTACCCTCTCTCTCTCTCTCTCTCTCTCTCTCGCTGCTGCTTTTATTATTATGGTGTTTTCCTCCTCGAGGTATTATTATTGTTCATGGGTCGGGCCCCCTCTCTCCCCCACGCATTTATATGCGTATTTAATCTAGAGATGGAATGACCAAATATTAATGGAGAGAATGAGATTGACTGATACACATCATCTCACATAGGTGAGATATCTAATCATTAATGATGGGACTGACGAGGGAGGACATGGGAATCCATCATGTCGTTGCCAAGGTTCATGCCATTCCACCAATTTTATACTATTTAGGAACAAATTAAGGCCCATATTCCGGCCAAATAGTTAAGTGAACTGTTCTTATTCATCGGTCATATCTTAGAATGCCCTTTCATAGACTGCATAATATCCAAGAGGGTTGAGAAGGCCCTTCTCCAATGTGGAATTAGGGTCTCAAATCATGGAGTTGAGGGTTAGTTTATTCTTGTTTGATCCCAGAATCTTGTAGGTGGTGTGGGATCAATGAGAGGAGCATAATTGGCATTGTTTGTTCCGAGATTCTTGGCTACAAAGATATTTTCAATTTCTTTAAATTGAAAATTTAAGATTTCTCTTAAAAAATCAATCACATGTATCATGTGCACCACATCTAAGCTAATTTACTTTGTTAAGTTTCCTTGAAAATAAATGGTTGCATTGGGGAACGTGACCAAGCCAATGGTGTCTATAGAACAAATTTCTTTCTTGAATCCACAAGATATGAAATTTTCGATGAATAAATTAACTTTTAAATCTGTAAAAGTTGGAAGCTACAATCCATGAATCTGCAAAGACTTTGAACCCCTGAGACTCAAATATTGCCTTGAATATAAAGTGATACAAGAATCATAAAAAAGAGAAAAAAGTCACAAAGAAGAAAAATTCGCAGCAACTCATATTGTCTTTTGGGTTACAGCATGGGGGACTTCAAATAAGTCGAATTTTGTTTGGGATGCCCCTAAAATGGTAGATCAATTTTAGTAATGTGTTTACAGATACTTAAAATAGTTTAAAACTGCTTGTAAAATGATATATTAAAATATTACTTCAAATATCACATTAAAAAAAATTAAAAATGTAGTAAAAGTGAGAATGTTAACTTAATTAATCAATGTCATATTTATCATGCATTTTATTATATGCCTCGTCTAATATTGCACCATCTCTTCATGTAAGTTATTGCTCCAACTTCTAGGGTGTCTAGTCTATTAGTGTTAGATTATGCATGTGTTGAGAGCATTTGATAAATCACAAATCTTTAAAAATATGGCTGAAAGTTTTTATCAAACAGACAGTATCACTAGTTATTCATGATGCTTGCTTTCATCTAAAAAGTCATTTTATATTCACTACTCTATTTTTTTTGACTTGGTGATAATCACTTTTTAAATCAATCACTGTGAAAATATTTAAACCACATAATATTTCAAGTTTATCAGGTACGTCTTGATTAATAGCAAAAGTTAGATAACACTTTTTGTACAAGCTTGTGTAGATTTTGGAAATTAGCATGTGAAATTCAACTTTTCCACTAACACAGATTTTTCATCCATGTTGCCAAAGAGTTATTTTCTATTAGTTAATATGATTTCCTTTTTCTTCTCTTTATTAGTATTTAGAAAATAACTCTATTTTATTTAGCATAAAATTAATTTCTAGTCGTTTTATAAAATATATAATTTTCGTCTTTGCCCTTATAAGTGACATTGTCATCAAATTCCCATGGTCTGTCTAATATAATTTGACATGTATGCATATCAATTGCATTAGAGTAAACTTCATCAAATTAGAGTATTCTCATTATTTTTTTTTAAAAAGCTTCATCCAAGTTCATTGATTTTTTTAGATCAAATAAATTGAATTTTTGAAGGGCCCTGGGCCACAGGTTTCAATCTTCTTTCGTCATCCTATCCCTTCTTCCATCCCCTTCCTATTGTTGATGACAATTCGTTTTCAAAGTTGGATGATGAAATAAAGATAATTAGGGATCTAAATAGCTTTAAATTATCAATTTAAAGAAAGACATGGATTTTACCATAAAAAAGTAAAATTTCAGTGCAAAGTATTACATTCACCTTTAATGATCCACTAATTTGAGAAAGAGTCAACCCCCCCTTATTACCTTGTTTGAAAATAGATATAATATTTACTCATAATCAAGAAGAAGAAATCAGGATTTAAATAATTTTTCTTTTTAACCCATATGCAAACATTTTATTTTCCTAATCTAGCACAAGTAGATTGCGACTTTATCAAAAATAAAAATATCTTCCTTTTCACTTTATATGCAACAAGTTTAACTTATTTTTCATCGTTCATCTTCAAAAAATAAAAAAATCAAAAAACCATTCAACCTCAATCAACCAATCAAGAAATTACTTGATGCACAAATAGCCATTAAAATTTTTTAAATCAGTTTTCATTCAAAAATTTATTGATCCATCTTCTTCAAATTTATTGCTCATATTTCTACAAAAAATAAATAATGGTTTGTTTAATATAAATGAGTTTTTTTTACTTGAATGCTTTTGTGCAATATGTTCATATCATTTTTGTTGTCCAACATAAGCACAAATTTTCTAATCAATGGAACCCTTCCAAAAATTTATTTCAATGTTTCATACATATCTTGAAAATTTTGACTAATATTTTAACCGAACTCAAACAAGTATGTCCTCCATAAGGGGCCAACCTTACCCACAATCTCCTTAGTAGGGTTCACTCCTGACCTCTGTGTCATCTTTATAGTGATGAATATGGAACTTCAAATTTTGCTTTGATATCAATTGACACAGTTAGAGTTGTGTGAAGAAGAAATTTTTTCCTTAAATCCACAATAAATAAGCCAAAGTTTGAATCCACATGACTTGAAAACTTTAATTTAAATCTTCAAAGCCTTGCCCTTGAAGTTATAATGATCATATCTTCCCTCAAATCCATAAGTAGAGGTTGGGAATCTCAAGGATGAGAGATTCATACTAACTCAGAATACTTCTAGGGTTATATCGTTCAGGCCTTTACATAAGCTAAATTTTGTTAAGCTATTCCTTAAAAAGAGGACCATATGTAAAAAAATTAACATAAACTTGAAGTACTCTCATAAAATAATGCATTAAATCAATGTTATCAAATTAACATATTAAAGCAATTCAAAACACGCTACAACTAGAAAAGTTAACCAATATATGGCATGTTTCTCCTACACTATAGGCCTTATCTGATGTTAGAAGGTCTCTTCCTTGTAACCCATAGATCAAGCTTATAGGACATTTGATTCACTAGTGTTAGACTATGCATGCCCTATATCATAGGCCAATTAAGCTGAACAGCTTATATAATGATTGATCCATTATTTTTTAAATATGATACTCTTTGATAGAGTTTGTGAGACATTATTCTACACAGACAAGACAGCTGATTTGATCCATAAGATATTAAATGAAATAAATTATGAAAAATTAGCACAAAAACAGTCACACCTCTTTTTTTTCATATTACTATCATCTTGTCCATTTTTTGATTAAAAAAGAGTTAAAATGTTTTTCCCATGTTGCCCAATTCGAATACTGGTCTTTCTCCTTCACTTTTCTTTGAGGATGCAAAAATAAATTCACTATTTTAAAATAAAAAAATAGACATCATAAAATAAATAAAACTTAATTGTCACAATAAGAGGCAAACAAGCTAAATTCTCAATAAGTCCAAATAAACTATAAATAGCTAGCTTAATTTTGAATTGTGATGAATTATCTTAATTTGGAGACAAAAAAAACATCTTACTGATATCACACCCAAAAAGTTTTATATTGATAATTTTCGTATACATGTTTTAGCTGTTAAGGAAGTTTTTATTATTCCCCAGCAAGCTCTTTCATAGAGTAATATGGTCACAAAATTGTTATGTCCAGAGGAACCAATATCGATTTTTATTCATTCAAAATTTTATTTTTAAGTTCTTTAGCCCCTCTGGTCCTCAGTACTAGTAATCTTCTGCATCATTTTCCAAGGTTTGAGTCTTTTCAAAACTTTTCGGTCACTAAGGTTTCTTGTAATTTGGAGCTGATATTCACCGACCACTGCTATCAGTTAACAAACCTCAAGATATGTTTACTTTTTATTTATGGAACCAACTTAAATAGCTTTAATCCTACCTTGGAAATAGGTTAATCCTCCGAAAATTACCCTTTCTACAGTAGGTCCAGGAATTCCAATATGGCACAGGTGACAAATCTGCAACATGAAATTTTTTTCCAAGAAGACACAAAGGAGAAGCTTGAAAGGAGAAAAAGCCAAGCTGCATCCATTCCTAAAGTTTATGGCTTTGATCCTCAGTCCTCTAAGATCTATGGACTTTAATTGTCGATGCTATTTTTAAACGAGAGTTTTTTCTAAAAAAGGTTCACATTTTCATCAAATAATCTGCTCCATTATCCACTGACGTGTTCAACATGAAAAAATAAAAAACAATTTAAAGTGTCTCTATAGCCATTATTCTATAAACGTTGACCACCCTTTATCCTCTTATCTTGGAATTAAAATTCCAAATTAACTTGGCCCAATCAGTTGGTTCCAAGGGATAAAAGGAGGCGTAAAAATACTAACAAAGAGGTAATACATAATTTTGTGCTCATTGACAGCTGAATGAGATTCGATTATCTTTTTCCAAATCCTGACCTCCAAAATCATCACTAAACATTCAAAAGATTGAGTTTACTTGGCATCATTACTTCCAAATAATATTTTATCATACATCCAAGCTGTAAGCTTTCTTTACGTAGAGCTGAGATTCAGGCTCCACAAGCAATACAGACGGCAATGAAAGGCCCAAACTCATTGAACTCCTATGTAATTCACCACTGGCGATGAAATAAGATCTTTCCACTTGGATGGTAGTTATTTCTCAGTTGGATCATTATTTCAAGCCAGCCAATTTTTTTCCTGACAATGCAAATACAGTTGTCCAGGGATAAGTCTTCCCATCACATTTCCTTTTCACACTGCACCTCAGAAAGCATTTAATCGTTTCTATACAAGTCACGCTAACATGAGAATGTCACTTCTGCAGCTAAATATGAACAAGAACAAAACAGAGTTGATCAATGGGTATCAATGGAAAACTTTATTACTCTGGTAGGCATTAGCACGTTGACCAATGTATCACAACTAAAAAAAGCAAAGATAGAAGCCATATTTCAGAAAGCACTGTTAGTGTGACAGAGAGAGAGAGAGAGAGAGCAGTACCTTGTGATGAGATTGCAGAAGAAACCAAAGTCATTGCCCAGAATCCCATAATATTATTCCATTGAAGCTGCAAATGCATATAACTACACAGGCGGGGCTTCACATCGTTGGGCAAATGGTGACATCAAAAAATTGAAACAATAAAATGAAATATTTGACAAGTAACGCCATCCTCAATATTCTCATCAACTTTACCAGCCATGTAACAGGGGCTGTTCCCCTTTAGTCAAGAGCAAACCCTTTTTTCATAGTTTCATAAACAAGATAAGTTATGCTTGCAGCTGGCACCACTTTGAGAAGATTGGGAAAGATTCCTTTATAGAATCCTGAAAGACCTTCACGCCGATATGTTCTCAAGAAGCAGTCTATCATTCCGTCATAGGCAGCGTCAGTATTAGTAGGTTGGGCCTGCATTCTGAGAAGAATGGTAGGGTATCAACACTACTCACAGATCTAAGAACAGGAGACACATGAAAAAAAATTTCCGATTGTGAAACAGTGAAAGGAAGGCATAAGACTTCAGTATCTGGACTGGAATGTACCTCGTTCTAACCACCTGCAACGGATAAACACACGTTGCTCCGAGAGCCCCTGAAATCGTCCCACAGCCCAATTGCGCCAGAGGGCCAGTTTCTACATAAAAAGGCAATTTTTCAGAGCCTGAGAATGAAAGTTTCTGAAAGAAAAAGCCACCGTGGCCAATGAGACGCCGAGTAATTCTATAGACAGAAATAGTTGAGAGACCTACCCCTATCTTCCAGAATATAGGTCCTGCAGAGATCTTTCAAAGTCTCATATGCAGCAAGATCTATCCCTGCATATGGGATAATCCCAATGAGAGATGGAATAAGGCCTCTGTAGAAGGCTCGAGGCCCCTCCTGCACCCATATATCTTTTGATAGTTTCCCAACACTAGGGACTCTCCCATCTTTACAGGGAAATGTCTGCACTCTAGTTTTTATAAGATCCATCGGATAGATAGCAGTCTGTGCTACTGCCCCAGCCAGACCACCAGCAATGAGTCGCCCGGAAGCACCAATCTCATTTCTATCTCCCCTTTTGAAATCGGCAATGATATCCTTCAGGATTTCAAATGTGTAAAACTTGATTGCAGATTCCGGTGCAACCTTGATAACATTCAATCCGTTGCCTCTAAAAAAGCCTAAGAAGGCACCTTCTTTCCATATATCCTTTATTGCAGGTATCAAATGTGCTTTACCAGTCTGTACTTGCATCGCAACCTTAAGGCGGTCAAGTGGTGCAGTTGCAGTTCGGGATATAGCACCAGCTACCCCTCCCGCAACGAGGTACATGCTTGTATTTAAATGCTTACTAATGCCCTCTGGGATTACAGCCTGTTCGCCAATATCTACGAGACACACCCTCTCCCAGTAATGGTAAATATTCTCAATTGTAGCTTCATGTGGGTATAGCAATAGAAAATCTCTCCATTCTTCGAACGATATAATTCCATTGTTGTCCTTATCAACATGTTCCACAAAACGAGCAAGCTCTTCATCGTCAATTTCAATTCCTGAAAAATAAAACTGGTATAACTTGTTAGGTAGGGACAACAATGTAAACACAATAAAACTGATGATTCCATCCGGTGAGAGAAAGATGGACTGAGCATTACTGAAACTAATTAAGAAACATCATTCAGTAATGATGGTAAAACAAATTCAGCATCAAAAAAAGGCATAGATTCTATAGGGCTATCTCGCATGTGAACCGGGTGATACGTTGATCATTTGCGAGATACTATTCTAGAAAGTATGATAAAAGCAGACACAGCATCAAAAAACTTTCTGATTGAGATCTATGTGGCTACTTGGGCTGAATTTAACTGGGAGGACCGCTTAATGGGAAATACGTGAGGTCCTGGAGGTGAATGAGTCATAACAATGTTTACCCCTCAGTGCAAGTGACACGGTTCAAATATTAGTTTATACACATTAATCTAGACAAAATGATTCGAAAAGAGGGTGTATCTTGAGAGTGTGCCATTTCACTGCATTGCACCTGCACATACCGTTTGAACTTAACATTGTCTTTTATGATGCTCAACGATTCATCTCCGCGTACTGCTAATACATCAATGGGATTCCAGATGATAGCTGAGATAAATGAACATCCAAGATGTAGGAGAATGTAACTATTTCCTCAAAAAAAAACTGCAATAACAAGTAAAGCCTTTGTTATCTGAAAGTTTTGTTCGGGAATTTTGCTTTCTGTGTAACATGGGAGAAATCAATTAAACAAGGACTCTCAAGTCGATCAGCCAAATGGTAGCCTAACAAAGAGATAGTACCCAAGTATGTCAACAATTGACCGTGATAATTCTGACATCACCAGTTACCTGCTTTGATGAGCGCGTCCAGCAGCTCCTCAGGCAGTATGCATCCATTGTGCTCCACGTCGATAGCCTGGAAGATGCGGTACAGCTCGAGTTCTTTCTCGTCCATGTACCGCCGAAACTCTTCGTACCCGACACGTCCGTCCCGATCGACATCGCATACCTTGAGGAGGTCCCTTGCATACTTGTACTCAGCGGGGATGTTGAGCCCCAACAACCCCGCCTCGATCTGTGCCTGGTCCAGGTACCCCGCACCAGGTGCGTCGAAGAAGTTGAAGAGGCTCCGAATCCGGACTTCTCGCTCCTCCATCGTCTCCCTCAGTGCAAGCAGCACGTGGTCCATCGACACCGGCCCTGGCTTTCTGACCGGGTTGCAGCATCCCGCCCGCTGCTGCTGCTGCACCTGCTGCTTTTGTCGCTCTTGACCACCGGCGCTGGGGATGCTTCGGTCCTCCGCGGGCGATTGCTTCTCCGACCCCATGTTCGGGAAGCTGACTTGCCGCCCAACTGCCTGCCCGGCCCCGACCATTCAAAATCTTCTGCGATCGGACGGTTTCCAAAATATACGGTTTCGAATTGAACCGAACTTGCCTACAGTGCGATATCACGGCGAGAGCTTCCCTCAAGAGATGAAGACTCCCGCTTCCAAAAAGCTCGTACGAGACGACCGAATTCGAGGGGAGAAGACCACAACGACACTGTACATAATCCACTCGGATCACCTTACAGCCTGACCGGAATTCCGAGCACTGCGACAAAAACTACTCGGCGCGGGCGATAAAACGAGCCCAGAGATGAAAATTCTCCCTTCTCCTTCAGTATCCTGATCTGGTTCGCGAATTCCAGAGGGCTTCTCGTCCGCGCCATCGCCGACCGGAGAAAGACGCTTGACGGAGGGCGACGACTACAAAGGTGCCAGTGCCGGTCGGCCTGCCTCCCGGAGCTGCGAGGGGCCCTGCGAGGTCCCCCGGAGCCCGCCGACAGGGCCGGCCCTCGCGGAGGAAGGAACGCGGCCGGCGATGGAGAGGACGCGCGAGGGTGAAGCGAGATGAAGCGGGGACAGCCGCCCCCCGAATATATACTTTCCTGATTTCTCTCGATTATTCTTCCCCCCACCTCCACCTTTTTGTGACGTCATCCACCCCTGGGGAACGGTGGGAGGGACTTTCGTATAAAAAACGCAAGCGATAAGCTGGGTACTTAATAAAAGGCATTATTTTGGGAATATTCCCAGCCGACCAGGATTGAACGGCAGCAAATTAGCTTTCTGCCCCCCACCCCGACAGGAACATTCGCATAAAAAAACCACTCGAGCCGGGAGAATATAAATTAAAAGGACTATTTTGAAATTATCCCGTATGTCATGTCCCTCATGATGTATCTGGTTTCGCCACATCCCGATCCTCTCTTACCAAAATGTGAAAATGCTCTTAGCCATCGAAGCAACATTTATTATGTTTATGCACCCGCTCGAATGCTGCGGAGTTGGGTCCTCGTGGTCTGAACTAGAAGTTCGACTGCATGAAAGAAAGAAAGGAGGGTGCTTTAGTCATTATTCAGTATCTTAGGAGTGAAATTATAAAGATCCCAAGTGTGGACCCCACAATCTAGCCAGCTGCCACGTGGGAATACAAGGGCGTCTGGATCCTCCGCGGCCCGCAAAAGATCTCATACCCAACACGCGACCTTCGTTGACTTTTACACACCTGCCCCGCCGCCGCTAGCCAGTACGACTCGCCCTTCATCTCGCTCTGCCAATTGTCACCACTTGGAGCGCAACTGCCGCCTGTGCTGGCTCTAAGTTCACAAGGTCAGCGGAGCAGGACGCCGGCGCTGTTCATGAAACGGCGCACTGGTTGTCTGTGCGAAGACTGAGGAGGAGAATCCGCCGGGAAGGGGAACGTAGCATAACAGGACTGATTCGACGCTGATACAGAAGTACTGGTTACGTTTACAAGTGAAGATGTAGCAGACCAGACGAGCCCTGCGATACAGATCTACGTTGACAAGGACCGGTAGCTTTGACCCCTTGATCGGCTTCGCCCATAGCGGACGGCGACTGCGGAGGACAGGGTTATGCCGATCAGGACCCAAAGATAGTAGGAGTTCTGCAGCTCGCCCTGCAGAAATGAACCAAGATACAGGATTAGGGTAGACGACGATAGCAAGAGTAGGGCAGAACTCGAAGTAGGGGTGCACGCGGCAAGAAAGATTTGCAGGGTCTAGGGGAAGGAGGAGGCCTTCCTTACAATGGACTGAATGGTGCTCACCGGCGGCTCGGCAAGTATAAGGTAGAAGAGACCCATGACCCCCGTGTGCAGTTCAGTGGCGCTGTAATTGGAGACGAGAGTCACCCTCTCCCCGGCAGTCACCTTCACCGTCCCCGGCTTAGGATAGCAGGTCGTCATTCCCACGATGTACCCGGCTTCATCTCCCGCTTCCTCTCCCCGGCCGTAGATCGGCGTCGAAGAGCACAGCGTCCGCCCGTCCTGGATCCATTTCGACGGCAGAGACAGTCAGGCGGAGGCACAGAGAAAACCAGTACCGCAGATGTTCTGACGTGGGTCACCTGGCCGTAGAGGGCGGAGCCGACTCCGCCCGTGTGCTGGTGAGCGACGGCGTAGACTATGTCGCCTCCACGAGGGAGAACCATATCACCCCTCTTGCTATTGATGCAGGCGCTGCCGGCCGCCGCGGCCTCCGGACCACAGGGCTCTACCTGGTACTCCACCTGGAGTGGGAGACGGAGTGGAGAGGATCATTAGAGATGGAAATTCACCGGAATATTGAGGATGGACGACGGAGGTTTACCTGGCAGCCATGATTAGGGTATATGTCGTCCGTCGTCGGTTTTGGTCCCTTCTTCCCATCATCAGTGACGTCGAGGATGTAGATCTTGCCCGGGACGATGCCGGCGGCCCAGTCGAGCCACTTCACCTCGTACTTCAGGAAGAACTTCCTCGGGCCGCCAAGGGAGCCTCCGCCGGTGCGGCAGCGGGTCTTATCGCGGCAGCAGACCAAGCCTCCGACGTACTCCTTCGGCAGGGGCCGGTCGCTCTCGTCGGTGATCACGTTGTAGAGCTCGCACCTGCACTCGGTGCAACCCAGGCGGTCGACGGCACCCCTCGTGTCGATCGCGTGGATGTTCAGCATCCACTTCTCCTCGTAACCGGCGGGGACCTCCGCCGGGTTCCCGACCTCTATCCCGTACGGGTCGGGGACCCAGGTGGCGGTCCAGCGAGTCTCCGACCCGAGGCCGAAGATCTGAGGGAGAGTCTCCGGGCAGGTGCCGGCGTTCCCGGCGAGAATATACTCGGGAGGGCCGTTCGAAGAAGGGGCGGGGTTACCGGTAAAAAGGGACTCGGGAGGCACGGGCGGCGGGCTGGTGTCGCCGCTGCGCTTCCGCTGGTAGTACCTTATCAGCAACCAGTGGTGCATATAGGTCTCGTGGAGGGGGACGGATTTCCCCGCCTCGTCGACCACTTCCGCGTTCAAGCTCTTCAGAGCGATGTGGCCTCGCGGAAAGGCGATGTCGCCGTAGTATTTATTCTCCACCGATCCAGGGCTCAGCGTGAGCGGCGGCGAGTGGAAGACTTGCACTCGCAGAGGGGTGCTGCCCCTGGCGGCGCTCACCGGTGATGAGTGGACGGCCATGGTGACGACCACGGCCACCCGTAGCCACCATCGGAAAGAGCTCGTCATCGAAGCGGGTAACCGATTGATTCTCTGTCAAGGAGAACAATTCAATCCACCCAAGGAATCACAAACTCCGATCCAAGAAAGCCCACCACTCCCTGTATGAAAAGGACGGGCGGATCGTCGGAGTTTTAGAGAGAGAGAGAGAGAGAACTGAGAGAGGAAGTTACTTACCTCAAGGAGGGATGAACAGGGGCGCAGGAGGCACTGGCTTTTTCGTGGAGGGGATGGCTGAAAGAGATGAGGGAAGGGAAGACTTCCGGAGGATTCAGTAGATTTTTAGCGGTTGAGACGACTTTTTCTTGGCCCCCACGGCGGCTACGGTCGGATGGCGTCAGGGATTGCGCCATTCGTTCGCCCGTCTGGCGCCCTTAATTCGCGGCTGCCGGGGGCCGATCGCTTTCTATGGTTGACAAATGGAGTGGGTTTGAGAAAAAAAGAGCGAATTTCGTGATCGCTTTCTATAATTTGAAAACCCAGGTGATCTTGCTCAATTTTTCGTTGGGATAGACGGATGGGTACCTAGATAAGTAGATAAATGGATAGCGAGAGAGAGAGAGAGAGAGAGAGAGAGTTGACGAGGCAGCGGCACGTCTACCAACACGATGTAATCAGAAGTACCCTAAAAAATCTTATCTGTCCTCACCCATCACACACTAATACACAAAAGATCAGAAGAAGTGGGCCAAGCGGGGCATTTCCTTCCCCGGCACATGCCTTTGACGCTTTTAGATTAATTACAATACTCCCCCTTAATGCATAACGTACAACACCAATCAGTTTTACAATTTAATAAATTTTAGATAATTCAACTCATTCATAATACCACTATTGACTAAATATTTTTTTAATAAAATTTTAATTCAATCAACATCTTACTAATCATATGTTGAAATAAATGATATAAATATCTATTTTTGGCACTCGTCCATAGAATATCAGGTTCTTTATCATAAATATATTTGACTTGTCAAAATAAATGTATGTTATTATTGATTAAGTCATGTTGATATCTTCTAAAAAAATATTAGTTACATGACTATTGTGACATTGTTGATGAACCAACATGACTTCATATAGCGATAACATTATTGTTTTTATTTTTTTGAAGTCAGTGATATATTACTTAAGTCATCACACTCAACGACCATCAAAATTATTTAATTATAACATAAACCTTGTGTATTATATGTCAAAAAATCAAAATTTGAATATTCTAGAATAAATTAATTCTGATTTTTTTTATCTTAGTAATTATGTCTATTTTAACTAGATGACTAATTTATTAAAACTTCAGGAAATAAAGCTCTATTGTATTATATATGATTGAATCAAGACATGTATTAGTTGACAGTTCTTGTGCTAAATATTTTATGTTAAATATCAAATATAAAATTATAGATTGAAAATTTAAAAATACTAATGTATTATGAAAATACGACCCTCATAAACTTAGTAAAAATTTAATAATATAATCATATATTTTAGAAAAAAAATATTAATATTAGGCACATGTTAAGCAGAGATCACATGCCATAAATAGAGATTAAAATTAACTTAATTGAAACATAAAAAAGATTAGTTGATGAGTTTACACGACCTCTTTTGAAAGAGGAATTTAATTCAATTGTGCATGAATTTGGAATTGCAATTTGAATGGTATGTCACTTTGAGGACCTATCATTTTATTGAATCTGTCATATGATTAGATACATTTTTTTAATTCTTTTATGATGATATTTTATAAATTTATACATTTATTTTATTATTAATGTGTAAACATTGATGTCAACAAATGTGGAATGATAGAATTTTAGGTTTTATCATATGATCGAAACTAAGTGATTGAACAATGTATTTAATGTTGTTTCAAATCTTAAAAAATTAGGAATTATGTCTTTAACACTTATTTCTGCATAAAAAATTGAAATTCTACATTTCAAACCCATTTGAACCAGTTTTTTCTCTTTCCTCTCTCCCTTGATCCAGAAGAAACTCCTTCCCTTATCTTGATCAAAATCATCTTGAGAAGCCTTTAAGCAAAGCTAAAATCATGTACTAAAAATCAGTCTCTTATACAAGAGATGATGTATTTCTTCAAAGTATTTAACACATTTGCATCACGTTATAATCTGTCTCTTTTCGCAAATTCTTGAACTAAATATGGTTGATACTCAATGATCTATCTTTTTTGTCAACCCCTCCAAAGTTTTCAAATCTCGTAATATTTTTGAGAATATCAAAAATAAAAAAATAATGATTGATTCTTCACTAAAAATAGACCTTCCTTCCACCATTCAAAAAGAACTTTGTTTCTCCTTCCACATACTAATGGAAAGACCTAGTCTTAAATGAGACTTTATTGAAAGCCTTCCTACTACCAATGTCAAACATATGTTTATTAAAGTCCTCACCATCTAACTTATGTCATCACAGACCAAAGAATAATTTCCATTGACCATATGGCCTCCTCTTCTGAAATTACTTGTAATAGCTTCTCTCTTCAATACCAAAGAGAGACAATAATAAATTAGAGTTTCCTAAGCATTAAAAAAACACTTGAACCAGCAACATTAGAAAATACTTGTCTATCTGCCAAATCATCATCTCACAAAAGAATTGAAAACATGTTTTCTCTCTAGAATCATCAAAATGAGATTATCGATATTATTTAAAGATTCTAAAGTACTTACATGTATATTTATCGATTTCACCTTTTTTCATATGTAAGAACTCAGTTTGAAAATCTATTTTGATGAACTTACATTACACATTTTGTCACTAAATTTCTTTATATTGATTTTGATCTTGTTATAATGTTTACACAATTTGACCAAGAATTCTTAGGTTTCTCAACCTTTTTAAAAGGGAAATAAATTGACTTCAATCCAAAAAATATAAATTCCATCCTTCAAATCCTTTTTGGATATGAATTATGCATCAATAAATTGGACATCAATACATTGCTTAACTTGATGCGTATGTCGAATGCAAGCGTATATGATTGTCTCTTTCCATATATTAAGAGATGTCAAACTTTATATTTATAAAATTTAATTCACATTAAACTAAATCTCAGACATATAGTGAGTCTAGGTAGATTACATAGGAAGATAACAAATTTGGTGATAATATCTTATATTTCTTAAATAG
Organism: Spirodela polyrhiza; assembly: GCA_024713555.1. Lineage (NCBI taxonomy): Eukaryota > Viridiplantae > Streptophyta > Magnoliopsida > Alismatales > Araceae > Spirodela > Spirodela polyrhiza. Next base: position 5,901,513 of record CM046530.1, read on the forward strand.
ATTTCAACGAAAGTAAATAAAATGCAGGAAAGAATGGAGAAAGGGAGTAGAAGATATGTTCTAAATTAAATTGACCATGACTGAAATGACTAGCCACTGCTCTTCCATTGTTAACTAATGGGTATTTTTTGTTGGTATTAAATACCTGCTATCTAATAATATTTACAACTGAAACTCAACTAAAATTTAGTATAGAAATGTTTTTCAAATCAAACATAGGGAGTAAAAATAACCAGTGATAAATATAAATTTTGAGTTTAGTTTTAAAGTAATTCCATATTTTAAAGAAAATTTATAATATTTTTATATTTTAACCATTTAAATAAAATAAAAATCAAATAATAGGAATTTACAATTTATTTCTTATTATTCAGGTGAAAGAATAATAAGAAGAGAAAAAAATTAAAGGAGAAAATTAGGAGGCTAGAAAGAAAGGGATAGATATGGGATTTTGAAGAGCTTTAGAGGGAAGAATTTAGGGAGATAGACACGGGGTTTTGAAGAGATTTTTAGAGGAATTTTAAGGAGAAATAGACAATAAATAGGAGAGAGAAAATTCTGGGTCAACACTTCTTGCACCACATTAATTGAGATTTTTGAATGAGTATGTAAGAGAGAACTCACCCAAAAGGTGTAAAATCATGTGTAAAAATAACTAAATCAATGTCACATCAATTTTTTAGGTGTAAAAAATTAAAAGTAAACTAGAAACTCATCAAATTGCTTGAAAATCAGGAAAATATCTTAAAACTTTTGCTTATATTCACAAAAAAGACAATGACCTTGAATTCAATTTCTCAATTGAAATTAGTGGAAAACGATTCAAAATTACTATTAGGATTATTCATGATGAGGTATGAAGGATTGAGATAGAAAATAAGCCTTTTTGTCAAGTATTCATTGAGTTCTATTGATTACTTTAGTGAACTTTCGAAAATTATCATCCGCAAGTAAAATAAAATATAATGTAAGAAAAACTAAAATTAATATGGTCCTATGATGAGTCCACCTCTATGGCAGCAAGAGATGCCAATTGGATAGTTTTGTATCACCTGGTGATGTCTCACCATGTGAGAAGGTGCATAAAGATTTCCTAATAAATCTACATTGCTCCCTAAAAAGATTCTGATGGGTATCTTTCGTTAGAATTAAATACTCATAATTAATAATATTTATAACTAAAAATTAAATAAAAATTATCAAAGAAATGGCTTTGATGTCAAAAACACAATTAAGAATAGCCTTTCATGGAGATTTACTTTCAATTTTATTTTTAAAATAATTTTAGATTTTTTAGAATTTTATAAATCAAATAGTATAAAATAATATTTAATAAATAGTGACAATAAAAGGGAGATAGATGTAGGATTTTGAAGGGGTAAGAAAACATGTGAGTTTTTTAAGGGACTTTTGGATGAATTTTTGAGAGATATAAATGGGATTTAGAAGGGATTTTAGACAAATTTTTAGGTGGAAAAGAGGAGAGAGAAAAAAGAAAATATACAATAATAGGAGAGAGAAAATCATGGTCAATGCATCTTGCACCTATGTTGACTGTGATTTCTAGACGAACATGCAAGAGAGAATTTACAAAAAGGTGTGAAATCACGTAGAAAATGCTATAATCATTTTTGCACTGATTATTAAGGAATAAATGATTAAAATAAAACCAAAAAATCAACAAAGTGCTGAATAATCAAAAAGAAATCACTGGAAAATTGTTCCACCATGGCGAAAAAGTAACAAGGATTTTCAGCTAGATTTCTCAATCAAAATTGGTGAAAATGATTTGAAAACACTCCTTGGATGATTCACAACAAGTTATGGAGGATTAGAGACTAAAAAAACCTTTTTAATCAAGTATGAAATTAATCTAAAATATACTTTACTTGATTTCACATTAAATTTATGACATTTAACACAATCTATTAATCAATAAGATAATTATGTGTTACTTATATGATAAAAATTACATAGCAGTTCACAATAGAAAAATATTTCCAAATCTTTTATCATATAAAATTTTAGATTTCATTATTAGTTATTTACTATTAAATAAGGGTGGTGCAGATGAGAAGATTTTATAAAATTCTACACCTTTATTTCACTACATTTTACAAGGCATTCCTTTCAACTTTGGTGTCTTGTCAAACATATGTATCATTATAAAATGTATTATTTAGTATTTTCAAGTAGAAGTAACTAGAGAAAAATCATTTCATTATGACATTATCAATAAATCCACTTTACTAGACATACATTATATCTCACATGATGACAAATGGATCTATCACTCATCCACAACCTCCAATTCCTCCTTGTTCACCTCTCATATTCTTACTTTTGGTGACCTTCTACTTTTTTATTTAAAAAATCAACAAAAGCATTAATCATGTGAAGCAAAAACTCAAGTTATTAGGAGAAAGGAAACAAGGACTTGAAGACAACATATGTTACACCAAATCAGTTTTCTCTTTACTTTTAATTGAACATAAATTTTTCTCCTCATCGAGATTTTTGATACTTTTAATCTTACCAAAAAGGGAGAGAAACATTGGAATGAGAAATCAAGTGCATAGATTTTGAGGGAGCACTCATTGAGGGAAATCTTGTGACTCTTTAAATATGACATGTTGAGCATTGAATACTAACAAATGGATGTTAAAACTTTACTTGCAAATGAACAAGTTAGATTTCTTATTTAGAGCTTAATGAATATTTCAGCTTCATGATGATATATGAATATTGGAAATTTTCTTACTGATTTTTTTGATTGCCTAGGTTATGATAATTAGGTGTGCAAATTTTTTTTGTAAAGTGATTATCATATATTGGTAGTTATTTATATATATTTCGTGAATATATCTCAGATATTTAGAAAATTTACTATGTTTATTAAATGAAATATATTTATTGATTTCATGATTCAATCACTAATTGTCTAATCTAAGTTATGATCCTTAGGAAAGTTTGTTCTACACCAATCCTTGTAGGGTGCTGGGCAAATGTCCTTAACCTTTTGTGACACAAGACCACACTATTCTATTCGCAAGCATCACTAACGTGACTTAATCATCATATAATAAATCACGTAAATTAAAAAATTTATAAAATTAGAAAAGACTAATATTTTGAATTTAAAAATATATAAAAATAAATAAATTATTTATAAACCGATAAAAGATTCCAAAAATAGTGAGAAATTTCCAAGTCAATCATAGGGATGTAATATAATATCAGGTAATATTTCAAAATTTTTCTAAATGAATACAAATTTTATGAGTTTTTAACTGAATGATAAATATAATATATTTAAGAAATGTAAAAAGAAAATAAGGCTATGACATTAAGGTGATGTTAGCACCTGAAGAACACGAATTAGGTGGAAATAAAGTTCTGACTTACAATTCTTTTGTAAGTGATTAGTGTCGAATTAATATGTCAAATTAAGTTCTGTAAAAGCTCGAAGAATTGTAACTCAATGAAGAAGGATATTGAAGCTTGAAATTGTATCAAATATCACTAATTTAAACGAAAATAAAGTTTAAAATAAGAAAAATAGAGTTCCGGCTTCATGGTGGTGATCGCCGAAATTCTGCATGTTCAAGAAAGAATTTGTGCAATATCCACATCCTCAAAGGCTCTCCTTGGACAGACGATGTGGGCAATCTCTATATCCTTTTGAGAAGTCTAAAAATTGATGAAATGCGTCACCAAATCATTTCTAGCGGCTGTCACCTGACGGAACAAAAAAATGGCAACTTGCGGCCCTCTAGCGGTTGTCACCCGAAGGAGGTAAGCTAAATGGAGATGGGGCATGTCTTAGGGGCTTCGTCCTCAAGTCAGTGCAGCAAGAAGAAACCCTTTTTCACATTTGGTATGCTCTCAAGAGGTGGTGACTTGTCTCCTGGTGGATCGTCCTCTTCCCGATGATGACTTATTTATTGATCAATTGGAGATGATTTTCTTATTGAGTTCATGATGTTTTGTCCAAAATCGTTCACCAATTTCGGTCACGATGCTTCGCGAATTGTGTTGACTAAGTTTTTGCCAAGATTTTGGTGATTTTTTAACTTAATCACTCGCCAGAAATCATGATTTCTTTGTCAATTATCTACCTACGAGAGAGAGAAAGAGAGAGAGATGAAATAAGTATGATAATATCCTTACAATGTGACATCATAAAGATATTTTCATTATGGTCATGAAGGGGTATTTTGGGCATTTATAATCATGTGGGGAAAGGTTAGAGAGATGGGTTTAGTCCCACATCGATTTTCTGACCGATTTTCACACGAATATAAATTGGTGGCCGCCTTAGCCCCACACCTAGTTGGCCACCGGTGACGTGGAAGAGGAGTGACGCACACGTCAGCTACTTGAGCCTTGAGCTCGCAGTTTACATTTTTAGCAACTTGAGCCTTGAGCTCGTGGTCCAGTCCTTAGCTGCTTTAGCCTCGAGCTCACGGTCCTTAGCTGCTCTGCTGCTCCTGCCTGATTAAACCTCTAACTCACTTGCGGGCCCAACTAGCTGGCAATGTTTTTATTTTTTTCTTTAATCTTTTTATTTACTCTTTTCTCATTTATCTCAATAAAATAGGATTATAAAATCATGTAATTAATCCAAAATTTATATTAACTAACTAGAAATCACTATTCATAATTTAACATAAAAATAAGTTTATTTATCATGAGTTAAAGCTAAAGCTATCATATCACTAGATGATTAACGCACGATAATTAAGACTTATCAACTATACCACCACACACACTCACCCTATGGACATGTGCCAGCAATGCATTGCCCCTCATGCCAACCATGCTGTCGTGTGTTAGCACCATATTACTGTAGTTGTCTATTGCTAGGATCAAATATTCTTCATTTAAGAATATTCAATCAACAAAAAATATGAACTAAAAAATCTTATTTAAATAAAAAGAGAAATATGTGGCTAAATAGGTATAAGTAAATCATTTGAATTATCTTCCCTTTGATTATATATTTCTATCCATAATATGTAGCATTTAACCTCACAAATTGAGGATGCATAAGTTTATAAGATCTAACGTAAGCTAAATCATTCAAGAAAGTAGAAATCAAAGTGGCATGTCAGCTCCTTCTATGGACAAAAAATCATAGTAAACTTGATGATTTAGATATGAATTGGACATCCAACTATTCCTCATCAAAATAGAAAACTTAAATTAAAATTTGAATGAAAAAGGATCAGGAACTATAAAGATTAGAATAGTCAAAGGTTGTTAATGTATGTTCTGAAACATTATAAATTTCTCGACTGAATTTTCAAATGTTTGAGGTTCAATTAAATTGACAAAGGTTACTTATGATATAAGACTTATGCATCAAACATTAGTTGAAGACATGAAGATTTAAGCTATTTAATCAAGCTTTTCCTACTACACACATCAATGATCCACAATAATAAGTACATCATCTTCTTCAACTGATTTAAATAAAGCAATCAAATCCATTATTATCTTGTTCTCCATTAAGCCCTAAGCTAATTGAGTGATAAGAGATTAGTAGTTTGCGTGAAGTCACAAAATGTTAGTAAAAGGTGAGTCTCTAAGGAGACAAACTTGAGGTGTTTAGGTAGATGAGTCCATGAATATTAGTGCATAATTCCTAAAAGAATTTGTAAATACTAACCAGAAGTTCCTTCTAATATTTAAAATAGTTGGGTGACAAGATAAATAATATAAAATCTCTTAGTTCCTTAGTCAAAGAGAGTTGAGAGGTATCATGAGCTACATTTGCGTCAACATGTCCAGCATCAAATACATATAAAGGTAACATAAATTTAAAAATAAAAATAAAAACTCAGAAACCCCAATTCACTCCACCTCTTAGTGCTTCACCTTGCCCTATGGCTTTAGCATAAAGAAGATATAAAGTTTTATCATCATCTTCATATTTAACTTTTAATAACACATCATTTTTTATCTGACTAAGACGATCTATTTGTGCTATAATATTGTATCATTCTATCATCTGTAGCCCTTATAGCTCATACATATCTTTAAGGGACAACTTATTCACCTATAATTTTGAAATAAACCAATTCCCTAATTTTACCTAGATAACAAGTAGTGAATCCAAATCTAGGACATAATACAAAAAAATTATTTTAGCAATCTAAGAATATTAGTTTCTTTCATTGCTAATTTTCTCAGTCATAATTTTTCATTATTTCAGGTTTATTTTTTTCCATGTAATATTATACCTAGATCTCACAAAAAAAACAAATCATTCACCCTTTGCTGCCAAATGCTAAAATTAGATGTTCCATCATATTTTCTTCATGTTAAATCTTGAAGGAGTGTATGTCGTTTTTGTCCCTGCTCAGCCTCACTCTTATATCACCGGTTGAAGATTTGAAGACATACAAGCGACAAAAATTATAATATAGCACGAAACAAACTGATTTGAGGATAATTAATAATTTTTAGTGTGAAAAATATGACTTGTTTATCTTGTGGGATCTAGTCAATTGAGTTTCCAAGATCTAATCTCTTCATCTTTCTGAATTACTTCAAGGATATGAGTAAATTTCAAGATCCTTTCTTGTAAGAATAATCAATCTTCTATTTTTCATACTTAAAAGAACTACTTGACTCCAACTGGTCTCTTTCGTACTACCTGCAAGATGAGAAAACCAGATCTTGCTTTGTAAAAAGGGGGAAAGAGGGGAGAAATAACAAGAAAAAATGCACAAACATGAAAAGGAAAATTGAAACACTCTAAACCGGGCTCTAAAATGACTATCTTTGTATACCTCTTTTCTCACAATAGAGTTACAAAAAATGTCTGTTTAAAAAGTCCAAAAGATATGCCACGTTTGGAGTCTCCTGCTCTTCTGTTGTTGGACCGGTGCACAGTCCTTCGGACCTTGGACAATCCACTGCATAAAGCCCAGTTGACATATGAGCCATATCTCAACAATCGTAGTGTCCCGCCCCCTGCTGCTGCTTTTGTAGCTGTTGACCACCGATGCTCAAGCTTCTGCGGTCCTCCCCAGGTGATTGCTTCTCCGACACCATTGTTGGGGACGCAGACAGCCGCTCAACTGCCTGCCCAGCCCCGATCATTCAAAATCAACTCCGATCGGACGGCTTCCACAAGGCGATTGCGGATTGAACCGAACCGAACTCTCCTGCAGTGCGATATCACGGCGAGAGCTTCCCTCAAGAGATGACTACTTCCGCTCCCAAGAAGCTCGCACGGGATAGGCGAACTCAAGGGGAGAAAACCACAGTGAAGCTGTAACGGAATCCATGCGGATCACCTTACGGCCTGACCGGAATTCCGAGCACAGCGTCAAAAATCACTCGGCGCGGTCGATAAGACAAGCCGAGAGGCGGGAATTCTCCGTTGCCCCAGAGACGAAGTCACTCGGCGAGGGCGATATCCTGACCTGGTTCGCGAACTCCTGAGCGCTTCTCTCCCGCGCCATCGCCCGCTTATCTCCCCCCTCCCACTAGTTACATATTTTCTCTCGATTATTCCTCCCTCCACTTTTTATGACGTCATCTCCCCATGAGAATCCGAGCGAGGGACTTTACTATAAGATAAACCAGCATTTATTATGGTTATGCACTTGCTGTACTGCTGCGGAGTTGCCTCTCAGTCGTCTGTGGGAAATTTTTTCGTCGTCCGATGGGTGATGTCTCGTGGCTGTAGGAGTAAACGTTGGGTCCCAGAGACTGAGTTCTACGTGGTGTCCTCACGTGGTCCTTCTCCGCGGCCATTGCTTTGAAACAGATGCCGTCCAACACGTTATTCTACCCAAACGAGGCGTTCAGTATATACCTGTATGCAACAGGTTCAGTAGGGCTCCTTGTCCTCTTTGTCCCTCTCCTCCCCCCCCCCTCCCCCACCGCCCCATCTCGATCCGCAGATCTCAGGGCACCCGCTGCATCAGCTGACTCTACACTCGCGAGGTCAGGAAGCTAGTACGCCATCGCTCTTCATGAAAAGGCATGCTGGCTGTTTGTTTGACAGTGCTAAGTCCGAAGAGGAGGGAGCGATGCTCGTGCAGAAGGAACGGGGACACAGGGTCATTAGTTTCAGATTCGACGCTCATACAGGACTGGTAGCGTTGGCTAGTGAAAATGGAGCAGACCAGACGACCTCACGGTAAATCTACATTTCCAACGACTGGTAGCGTTCACCCCTTTCTCTCCTTCGCCGATAGAGGACGGCGATGGCGGAGGCCACGGTTATGCCGCCGAGGAGGAACCAAGAATAGTTGGAGTTCAGCAAACCCCCCTGCAGAAATGAACCACGATACAGGATTAGGGTAGACAACGATAGCGAGAGTAGGGTAAAAATTGAGGTACCGGTGCAAGCGGCGAGAAAGAGTTTCTGGGTCTGGGGATGGAGGATAAGGGCTTTCTTACGGTCGACGGGACGGTGCTCCCCGGCGGGTCGGCGATGAGGATGTAGATGAAACCCATGACACCCGTGTGCAGCTCGGTGGCGTTGTAGTCGGAGACGAGAGTCACCCTCTCCCCGGCGGTCACCTTCACCGTTCCCGGCTTAGGATAGCAGGTCGTCATTCCCACGATGTACCCGGCTTCATCTCCCACCTCCTTTCCCCGTCCGTGGATCGGAGTCGAGGAGCACAGCATCCGCCCGTCCTGGATCCATTTGACGACAGAGACAGTCAGGCGACGGCAAAGATAAAACCAATACCGGAGATTTTTTTTGGCATCGGCGCCGGCCGCACGATCGATCACCTGGCCGTAGAGGGCGACGCCAACTCCACCTGAATGCTGGTGAGCGGAGGCGTAGACGATGTCGCCTCCGCGAGGCATAACCAGATCAGCCCTCTTGCTGTCGATGCAGGCGCCGCCGGCCGCCGTGGCCTCCCGACCACAGGGCGCGACCTGGTACTCCACCTGGAGTGGGAGACAGGGTGGGGAGGATCATTAGGGATGGAAATTCACCGGAATCTTGAGAATGGATGACGGAGGTTTACCTGGCAGCCATTCGAGTAGAAGTCGTCGGGCGACGGTGTTGGTCCCCTCTTCCCATCATCAGTGACGTCGAGGATGAAGACCTCGGCCGGGACGATGCCGACGGCCCAGTCGAGCCACTTCACCTCGTACCTCAGGAAGTGCTTCCTCGGAGCGCCACCGGAGCCTTCGCCGGTGCGGCAGCGGGACTTATCGTGGCAGCAGGCTGCGCCTCCGGGGTAGTCCTTCGGCAGGGGCCGGCCAATCTCGTCGACGGTCACGTTGTAGAGGTCGCATCGGCACTCGGTGCATCCCAGGCGGTCGACAACGTCCCTTGTGTCGATCACGTGGAGGTTCAGCATCCACTTCTCCTCGTACCCGGCGGGGATCTCCGCCGGGTTCCCGACCTCTATCCCGTACGGATCAGGGACCCAGTTGTCGGTCCGGCGAGTCTCGGACCCGAAACCGAAGGTCTGCCGCAGAAACCACTCGCAGGGGCCGGCGTTGCCGGCGAGAATGAACTCGGGAGGCCCGTTCGAGGGGGCGGCCCTCCCGGTAAGAAGGGACTCGGGAGGATCTCGCGGGGGGCCGGCGTCGTCGCTGCGCTTCCGCTGGTAGTACCTCACCAGCAACCAGTGGTGGATGTATGTCTCGTAGAGGGGGACGGGGTTCCCCGCCTCGTCGACCACCTCGGCGCTGAAGTTCTTCAGGGCGATGTGGCCTCGCGGGAAGCCAATATCGCCGTAGTATTTGCCCACCACCGACCCGGGGCTCAGCGTGAACGGCGGCGAGTGGAAGACCTGAGATCTCAGCGGGGCTCCCTCCTTGGCGGCTTTTACCAGCGGCGAGTGGATGGCCATGGCGACGACCACCACCACCCGCAGCCACCATGGGAAAGAGCTGGCCATCTCCGGAGTTCTGAGGAGAGAGAGCTCAGGGAGGGACGAAGAGGGAGGAGGGGGCACTGGCTCTTCCCTGGCCGGAGGGGAGGTCTAGAAGATGTGACGGTAGAGAAGACCTTCCTGACGCATGGGCGGGGATTTGGTGGGACGGGGTTGTCTTATATCGGACATTCTGAGATCTATAAATAATGGGCCCTCCCGTGCCCAATGAACTTCTCAACAGGCCTGGCCATGGAATCGCCGGTCCGATCCTAAGAAGTGGTAGTATCTCTGGCGGCCGAGGAGGACGCTAGTAGCGGAGGGGGCATCCGCGGTGGCATCGGAAGCCACAATGCCGATGTGTCTTGAAACCGCGCAGTGGTTCTCACGATTGGTGCTGGCGACGGGTGCCGGAACGGCGCAGAACAACGCCGGGCGACTATGGGTCGCGGAGCGGCCTGTGCCCCGACGGTCGCTAGTGGCCTTGGCAAGGATGCTCGCGGAATGGCTGGACGACGACGGTCGCGGAAGGCCTGGCTGCACGGAGGCCATGCGTGCTGAAACCGCGCAGAACAGTGCCATGCGACTGTGGTGGCGGAGTGGCCTGAGCGAGGGCGCTCGTTGGACAGCCGGGCGAGGATGCTCGTTGAGTGGCTGGGTGATGGCATCACCATCACATCGGCTCAAGTCCATTAGGCCGTGAGGGTCCGCTCCGCAAGGGGAGGCTGTGAGGGTCACTTATCCATCGCCACCGCCGCCACCTTCCTGTATCACTACCGCCGTCCGCTGCCGCCTTCATCCACCTCCGCCCGTCACACAGACACCGTCTTTCAGCCACCATCCGCCACCATTATCCGTCGTCCGTCCACTGCCCATTATCGCTCTTGCCGTCACCGTCTGCTGCCACCTTCCGCACCGTCCCTGCAGCTGACGTCGCCCATCACCATTTAGCGCCGCTGTCACCATCTCTGCCTCCGCCCCCCCTCCGTTCCGGCCATTCCGCCGCCGCCGCCGCCGCCGCCGCCTATCCTTTTGTCTGCCCGCACGACCCGTTCGTGTGCCCCCTTCCCTTCCACTGGTTACGATTTAAAAGCCCCGTTTTGTGATATCATGAACCTCTAGACCGGACGGGTCCGGTTCAGCCCGATCAGACTGCCCACATCTGTTTGGCCCAAACCGGCTCGAGACACTTGGTCCGAGCGAACCGGCCACCGGTTCGAGCCCATATTGACCATCTGATCGGCGTCGGTTCATCTCGTAGGGCTCGAGCCATTCGAACCATCTGGTCCACTCCAGCCACCTCCTCTAGTTCGAGCCACTCACCCATTGGACCAGGTTAGTCGGTCAACAGTGAACGAATTAGTCAAACTTTAAAGTCAACGGTCAACATTAGGGGGTCAATTATTCACCAATAGGATCCAGCCTCAACTTGTGCTCCATCATTGCGACAAAGTTATCTCTAAATCCTTTTTATTTCCATAATATAACATTTTATTTATTGTATATTTTATGTTGTAGTATTTTACCGTGTGATTTATAAATAGGTCCACTCCATTTCATAACTGAAGGTTAGTGAAGAACGATGACGTAACTAGTTTGTGTATTATTGGCTTATTGATTGTAGAGAACCTTAATCGTAAGCGGTTTCTTAATCTTGTAGATTTATTTGTTTTAAATCTTACAAGATAACACTAGATCTTACCCTAGATATCCTTGAGTTCTTAGACCCATCGTTAGGGTAAGTTTAAGTTATTTCATCCTCTCGTTCGTCCTGTACCATGACGTGATGACGGTTACGGATCGAGCAAGCGACCACTATCAGGGGAGGTCGGCGATGGGCAGAACTGTGCAAAGTCGTGAGGATGGCGTCAGCAAGAATGAAGCTATGCAGGAACGACGCCATCACGATAGGTTTGGAGGCGCTGAAGGTATTCGTCGAAATGGCCAGGAAGCGCATGATGGAACGACGCCAGAACAGCGCGGCACCTATGAGCAGTAGAAGCTCACCGTGAAAGAGCGTGAGCTGGGCGGGTTGACAACGGCAGGTCTGGAGGCGCTGAATAGGTTGCTCAAAATGCGCAGGAGCCACATGACGACACAGCGTCGGTCGGGCGGCGAGCATGTGATATCGGCTCGAGGCACCGCCATGTCAAGACGCTGGAGCTGAACCTCGCATCGAGATCCACGGCTGCAGGGATTGCGCCTCCATAATCGTGCAGGATAACTCGGCCTTGGCACAGGAGAACGTGCGAGGGCATCGGTAGAACGTGCGGCGGCGATGGCATAGAACAGCGTGCAATCGGACACATGGAACGGTTCAGTATGTTAAACTGTGCTGATGAGCACTCGAGCGCACGGTGCGATGGAGCGCACGCAGGTAGCACGCAGCCCATTGGAGAAGCGCGACTGAGCGCCGGACCTGAGGAGAGGCTTGTGTGATGCAGAATGCACGTAGGCGCGGTGCGCTGGAGGGATGAAGATAGCATCTGGGAACCTCCGCGTGTGGATTGCGGGTGACGCGCACAGCATCAGGCACGGACGGAAGCACAGCGCGTGTTGGAACGGTTCCCAAGCTGGGGGAACTCGCTGATATTTCTCATTAAGTGCGAGCACGATGCGGCAGCAGTCAGCAGAACGCGAAACTGACAGGGCGACGTGGAATACGCGAGTAGAGTTATTGCGCGTGTCGCAGATAAGAAGGCGCACGAGAAGGGATTCATGATGCAGCGTGGAGAGAGTGTTCTTCTTTCTAAGTGGGGGATTGTCGTATTATGTGGAAATATGAATGGGGATTGGGAGGGGGGTTACATGTTTAGTTCCATGCTGGACATTAATATATTTATTAATATATTCCATATTTTTGGTAACAAGTAACATATTTAGAGAATTAAATGAATCCAAGTCATATATTCTAATAATTCAATATAAATAATAAAGTAATAAAGTGGTTCCTTCAACTTGCACATAAGATAATGTGACCCCAACTTTTTTGAAAAGTTCAGACTATCTATATAAACAATTTCTGCTAAATCGTCATTAAAGAATGCAGTCTTCATGTTAAGCTATTCCAACACTAAGTTTATCTTTTATTACAATAATTAACACATTCTTTATTGAGAAATTATTCACTATTTAAAAGAATAATTTAATTGTTATCACATCTCTTTTTTGTGAATATTCTTTTGTATTAGGACCCTTAATAGTTGTAAATTACTTCAAATGGAGTAAGGAATAGTGTGAGTCCTTTAAAAGTCACATAATAGGTAAGTGAGAGGTATCTTTGTAAATCTTAAGTAAGAAAAGATGTTCATTTGGGCTAGAATAAGGTTAGGTGGGGAAGAACAAGATTTGGGCCAGATTATGGTTTCTGTAGGAGAGAGGTTTCCATCTAAAAAGGTCACCATGATTTGAGTTTAGGATTTTCCGTTTTAGCCCAATCCTCTTACCTTTCTTATTTCTTGTTATAGGAATTCCATTATTTCTATTTCTCTATTTTGTTCTCAATTAGCCAGAATCAAAGTATGGAGAAGTGCCCACATCCATAGTTTCTTGCTTCAATGGTATCCAAGTCTCAAGATAGCTGCTTTGAAATCCTAGAGAAAGAAGCAGTAGAGATGAAGTTCATGATAGCATAGATGAAAGTTGAGATGACAAAAATGAAAGATGAATTGTGAAAATTTTTAGAAGAGGATGAGAGAAAAAGGACAACATGCATAAGCAAAACATCATTCAAAGTTGGATAAAAATCATGGAAATCACTATTGTAATAATGAACTAAATTCAAACATGCATGGAAAAAAAGGGCACTATTTGTCACCCAAGGAAAAAAAGAAAACTGCTAAAACCAACTTCATGCTTGGGACTAATTAGAAGGGACCAATCAGTTAGTCAATAGTCCTGCCCCATGACTGCCTAGTTGAAACAACAAAATTGAAATATAAATCGAGTTAGGTTTAGTCATGGATCACCTTATTCTGCTGCTGCCTCACTCCATTTCTGACTTGGAAGGAGTGCTTGGTCACCAGAATAGAAGGTTCAAGCTGCCAATGTGCTCAGCCAATGGAGGAAGTGGTCTATTCACCATGGTTGCCGCTGTTGCCACAATTGCCTCCTAGAGCTCCAAACCCTCCCCCAATACTTGATTTCTTTGAATTATTCCTATCTCCACCTTTTCATGACGTCATCTCCCCATTGATACATAGACAAAGGAATTTTCGTATAGAAAAACAAACCAAATATGTTGCGTGCTTAATAAAAAATATTATTTAGTGAATGTTATGAGCCAACCATTATTGAATGGCAATAGATTAGCTTTCATCTCTCAACCAGGACAAGAACATTAATTTAAACACTCAAATCAATAAAATCAAATTAAAATTTGAGTAAAATGTAGGGTTTCATGACTAAGGATCAATGGTCACAACTGCTGGTCAATTTGTTGGATTTTAGGTCAACAAGGATCAAAAAAGGGGGTTGAATTGATCTTCTCTTTCTTTCTCTTAAAAGATTTCTTTTCATGATCTTCTCATCACTCTCTTACTAGGCTGATTTTAATAGGTTGTGAATATATACTCACTATTTTTATAATGGTTTGACATTGGCCTATGTCAACTCTCTAAGGACACTTCGTTGTCCTTGAGTTCTACTTAATAATTATTCAAATCATAACCATTGATTCCACAGGTTTAACTCTACCAAGATTTCATCCAAAAACCCTCTTATAGATTCATAGCTCTATGAGGCCCTATACCACTATTTTCACAAAACAACTTCATATGATTTCACTTAGAAACCCTCTTCTAAATTTACATCTCTAGAAGGCCCTACATCATTTTTTTCACGGGAAAAGTCTATAGGTGATCAAATAAATAATTACTATCTTAACCTAGATTCTTGTAGTAGTAGAAGATGAATACTTAGACACTAGAACCTTTGTCTTCTTATTGTTTCTATCAACTAGCATAATAGGTTAAAGGCTTGTCATTAATCTCAGCTTGAGAATAAATAATATCTTAAATGCTCTCCTTGAGGAAGTTCCTTTTAAATTAATGAGCAGCTAGTTGACCCATCTTCTCTTTCTCTCTCTTCCTCTTGAATATAGTATGTGAATAATATTAAATAGAAGAAGAATGTGTGAAAGAATAAATGAAGTCATTGAGGATTAGTTCTTCTTATTGAAGATCAATCGTATTTTAGATAAATCATGTATAAATTATTTATAGATTTTTCAAAGTCTCCAATAATTATATTCACTAAAAATATAATAAAATTTAAAGTTTACATGAATCTAATATGACTTGTCTTTTTGCTACTTTAGATGTTCTCGAAAGAAACCAACATATGGATCCTTTAAAACTTAAGATTTATATCCAATGATAGTCGGTTCATAGAAATCTAATAAGGATATGATATCCACTATTATGAAAATGACAAGACATGTCTAATGAAAATTATGATTTCTCAATCAAATCTTATTTGAATTGAATCAAACGAGATATGTGATATAAGTATACTTCGTAAGCTTCAATCATAATGTTTCAAATCATATTATCTCAATCAAGATTGTTCTACATGATTTTCAACATATATTAAATATATATCTAGAAAATCTTATTTGGTGAATTTAATACTCGACTCAATTAATCATACAACTAATTCAATATTAAAATTATTACATTGCTTATATTTTTAATTGATTAACTTGTCAATTACATGCTTGAAATCATGATATATATGTTGTATATATATATATATTTCTCATATTACATCATAATAAATATTTCATATTTATATATGATGTATTTATCCATATTCATTCATGCATCTATATTGTTTAAGCACAATTCGTTAATCAAATTATTCTTAATTGACCTTTAGTGATTTTGTCATCATCAAAACATGATGACTTCATGGTTCTAACATAATAAACTAGACCAAACAATGACCGTCAGTCACAAAAAAATGGTTTGACCTGACCTAACATTCGGTCACAGTCTTCAGATTGGTGACTAGTCATGACTGAAGTCTCTCTACTCTGTCCCTCAAAGAGAGAGAGAGAGGCTCAAGGCTAGGCCTATTAGGAGGCCTGGCCCATCACCGCCCCCCCTCTCCCTCCTCTCATCTCCCTCTCTCCCACTCCTTTCCCCCCTTCCTCTATCATTGCCTTTGACTCTCTACCCCACACTTATCAAGGTTAAGCTCACCCTCTCTCTCTCTCTCTCTCTCTCTTTCTCATTCTCTCTCTCTTGCTCTCCCTCTCCTTTCCCTCTCCCTCTCTCCCACTCATTTCCCCTCTCCTCAATCCTCACTCTTTGTTCTTGCCTCTAGCTCTATACCTCACACTCATCCAAGTTATGGCTTGCTCCCTCTCTCTCTCTCTCCTCAACCTCTCCTTCCTCTCCCAATCATCTAAATGTTAAAATTTTAGACATTATTTTAGATTATTTAAATTATTTATGTTTCAAATGTGACACATTTATATGTATGTAACTTAATCTTTTAGTTCACTAACTTTTTTCATTAGACATATTTCATCAATATATGACCCACATCTTTCTTTCACTTGATTTCATTTGATGAACAATCAAGATGACAACTTATCATAAAGTATCTCATTTACTTATTTATATAAAAGATACTTTTATTTAAATTATATTTTATTTTTAATTAATTATATTTAAATAATTTATAAAATTTTAATATGTTAGCATTTTTTATTTTAGATGATAATTTTAGATATTTTTAATTAATAAAATAATATATAAATTGATTTAATTTAAAATATAATATAATAATTTAAAGGTCATAGGTTAGGTCAAGGTTAGAGCCCTTGACCAGACCATGCCCTTAACCATGTTTGCTTTAAAACACATGTTGTCCTACCAAAAGTTCCCTTTAAATTATGTCATTTTTCCACAACCATTGCTTTGAAACACATGTTGTCCTACTAGAAGTTCCCTTTAAATTATGTTATTTTTCCACAACTATTGCTTTGAAAGACATGTTGTCCAGCACGCTACCCCACTTAAATTAGGCGTTCAATTATTACCAATAGCCAACTAATTGGCCCGAAAAATCATCCACCATTGCCCTCCACCATTAATGATAAGTAGGAACCCCACCCAATGGTAAGGCAACAGCCGCTGCAACTAACTTTGCACTCACAAGGTCAATAAGGTAGTATGATATCACTCATCATGAAAAGGCATGTTGGTTGGCAATGCAATGTTATAAGAGGAGAAATGGATGCTCATGTAGGAGGGACAGAAACGTCACCTCAATATCCAACATAATAGTGCCCATTTAGTGCTCGTCTAGGACTGTAGCATTGACTAGTGAAGATGAGCCAAATAAGATGAGCTCACAATAGGTCTACATTGCCAAGGACTCGTAGTGTTTACCCCTTTCTCTCTACTGATAAAGGACAATGATGGTAGAGGCCACAATTATCCCAATGAGAAGGACCCAAGAATAGTCAAAATTCAGCAACCTCCCCTATAGAAATGAACAATGATATAAGATTAGGGTAGACAATGACAACAAGTGTGTAGTAAAACTCAACACAACAGTATACTTGGCGAGAAAGAGTTGCTAGGTTTGAGCAGGAAGGATGGCTTTCTTATAATTGATTGAACAATGCTTTCTAGAAAGTTAGCCACTAGGATGTAGAAGAGATCCATGAACCATGTGCAGCATAGTGGGATTGCAATTGGAGACAAGAGCCACCCTCTCCCCAATGATGACCTTCATCGAGCCTAGGCTTGGATAGTGAGTCATCATTCTCACAATGTAGCTGGCTTCATCTCCCACCTCCTTTCCCTAATTGTGGATCAACGTCTAGGAGCACAACATCTTCCCATCTCAGATCCATTTCGACGATAGAGACAATCATGCAATTGATACCATTACTGATGATCTTTTGACATTGGCCCAACTGCAGGATTGAACCTGACTATAGAGGGTGACACTACTTCACTCGGGTGTTGGTGAGTGAGGCTATAGATGATGTCGCCTTCATGAGGGATAACCAGATCAATTCTCTTACTGTCGATGTAGGTGGTGCTGCCCACAAAGGCCTCCTGATCACAAGGTTTTTTGAACTTTCTCGAATTCATTCTATTTAAATTGTTAAATTCTACCTATTTTGCCTACAATCAAAAGGGGGCTGCATCAAGGATTTCAGCTGAGATGATGCTAAAGGCCCAATCAAACCAATTCACCTTGTACATCAAGAAGAGCTTTCTCAAGGTGCCACCAAAGCCTTCACCAGTTCAAGGCCTCCTAGTTAGTCCTTGGAGGGTGTCACACCTTATCATAACCTCCTTGCTATTGATCATCAAAAAAAGAACACAAATGTAGAGGAATAAATCTTCAAGGGGAACTTCTAGTGTCTCACCAAGAGACATGGATTGTATTTCTTAAAAAGAAATGCATTGGCTTGGTCATAATGACCTCACTAGTTATAACATATTAGGGATCAACTTGTCTATTGTGACAAGATCCTAACCATTATATCTCCTCATTTGATGAACATGCTTACATGATGTAATGTAAAGAAAGAAAACTAAAAAAGAAGTGGCTGTGGAGGTGCCATCTCTTCCTAATGTCATTACCTCAACTCTTGCTAGTCTTCACGCTCGGTCAAGATTGATGTCTGATGAGTTAAGATTAGAGGTGTTGTTAGGGCTCAATCCACTCAATAAAATATATAAATATTGATTCACCAAACAAATGTAGAAATGATGAGTCAAGTTGTCTCCTCAAGAAATTGGGATGAAGATTTAATTTATTTTGATTTAAAATGATAAAGATAAATATAGGAACACAGAGAAGAGAAGTTTAGAGTGTGGAGAAAGAAGATAATGGGTAATATGAATAGAGAAATGAATGAATTAAATTAATTTAAATATTATATATAACATCCAAATCATAAGTTTCTTTGAAACCAATTTGATTGTCACCACATCTCCATCCTTATTTTTGTTAGGAGGAGGCGATCACTATTAGCCATGAGAGGGAATCTCATTCAAGGTAAAGACATTGATAATCAATGAATGAACTCACCTCTTATGTACAAGATGAAGGGTTTGGGACCCTTCAATGACTTTTAAGATGGCTACTATCTAAAGTTCCACTCATTCA
The DNA here is from genome assembly GCA_024713555.1 of Spirodela polyrhiza. Taxonomy (NCBI): domain Eukaryota; kingdom Viridiplantae; phylum Streptophyta; class Magnoliopsida; order Alismatales; family Araceae; genus Spirodela; species Spirodela polyrhiza. The sequence goes on from CM046530.1 coordinate 5,920,514, forward strand.
AAGGTTAACCATGAAATTCTCAATTACATGTTTTAATAGGACGGTTACCCTCTCTCATGCACAAGAGATAAGGTTAAGAGATTCAATAGTTGTAACCTTTTAACCTAAAAATTAACTATTAGATTTTCACACCTCTAATGATGAATCTTGGCCCTTAGATTACTTTTTCTCTTTATTGTATGCCTCTTTTTAAGTTTAATATCTACCATTGGACGAGTGCTCCTCATTAAGTGAAATTGGACAATAGATCTTTTCTCATTTATGAACTCCCTCATAAAGTAATTATGGGTGAAAGGTTCACAATGTCTTTTAGGCCTATAACCCCTCTTTTAGGCCCTTAGACATCCTCAATCACTTGATGGCCTACTAAGATCTAAACTCACACAAAATATTATACCACAAGGTTGATTGCCAACCTTGTTACATGATATGAACCAAATATTGTAAAAAAGGCATAAGTCCACATAAATAGAGAAAAAATACATCAAAAGTAGATAAATATCTACTCATTAAAATATTATTATAATATCATGATAATGTCTATATTCATGTCTTAAATGAGTCCTATTTGATATGATAATCTATGTTTATGTATGATTAATGATACATAATCAGTGTCCAACAATCACCCCCTTAAGCTTGACATTCGGCCACAATATTATGAATACATGATAAGTCTTCATTATCATGAGTTAATAATTTAGTAAGATGATGTTTTTAGTCTTAACTCATGATAAATAGACTTATTTTTGTGTTAAATTGTGAGAAGTGGTTTCTAGTTGATTAATATGAATTTTTGCTTAATTACATGATTTTATAATTTTATTTTGTTGAGAGAAATGAAAAAATATATTTATGGAAAAAGTAAAAATATCCGCCGGCCAACCGAGCCCGCTAGCAGGTCGGAGTCCCAGTCAGACAGAGCCGCTGGGCGGCTAAGGACCGCGAGCTCAAGGCTCGAGCGGCTAAGGACCAAACCGCGAACTCAAGGCTCAAGCGGTTGGCGAAGCGGACCGCGAGCTAGGCGCTCAAGTGGCTGACGTGTGCGTCACTCCCCTTCTACGTCACCGGTGGCCAGCCGAGCGTGGGGCAAGGACTGTTCGTACCCACACGGGTGATTTGTACCTATTGATGGATAAAGAATCCCCGTAATATATGCACGTGAAACTCGCCTAGAAAACCGATGTGGGACTAAACTGTTCGCCTTACTTTTTCCCGCATATTTTATAAATGACATAAATGCCCCTCAATGACTGATATAAAATGATCCTTATGACGTCATAGATTGAGGGCATTTTAGTACTTATTTCATTTCTCCCTCTTTCTCTCTCTCGCAGGTGGACAACCGGCGAAAAAATCACGATTTCCAGAGAGTGATTAAGCTGCAAAAATCACCAAAAATTCAGTAAAAACTTAGTCAACGCGATTCGCGGAGCATCGTAGCCGAAATTGGTGTAGGATTCTGGACAAAACATCGCGAACTCAACGAAGAAATCATCTCCACTTGATCGACGAACAAGCTGTCGCCGGGAAGAGGATGATCTGCCAGGAGACGAGTCACCACCTCCTGAGAGCATACCAGATGCGATAAAGGGCCTCCTCTCGCTGCGCTGACATAAGGACGAAGCCCCTGAGATGCGCCCTACCTCCATCCAACACACCTCTGTCGAGTGACAGTCGCCGGAGGGCTGCAAGTCGTTGTTTTTCTGTTCCGCCGGGTGACAGCCGCCAGAAACGATTTGGTGATCCATTCCACCGATTTCTGGGCTTCGAAAGAAGTTCTAGAGATCACCCACATCGTCTTTGTCCAAGGAGAGCCTTCGAGGCCGTGGACATTGCACGATTTCTTTTCTGAACACACAGAATTCTAGCGATCGCCGCCGCGAAGTCGGAACTCTGTTTTTCTTATTTTAAACTTTATTTTCACTTAAATTAGTAATCTTTGGCACGATTTTAACATCCAAATTATTTCGTACTTGAGTTACGATTCTTCGAGCTTTTACAGAACTAAATTTGATCTATTAATTTCACAGTAATCACTTACGAAAGAATCGTAGGTCGGAACTCTGTTTTTGCCCGATTTGTGTTCTTCAAGTGCTGACGTCACCTGACGTCATTGCCTTATTTCCTTTTCGCATTTATTAAATAGATTATATTTATCATTTAGTTAAAAAATTCATAAAAAATCATATTCCTTCAGAAAAATTCTGAAATATTACCCGATATTATATTACATCCCTGTGATCGACCTGGAAATTTCCTACTATTTTTGGAATCTTTTATCGATTTATAATTGATTTATTCACTCTGATAAATATTTAAAATTCCAAGAATTGGTCCTTTCTAGTTTTATAAAAATTTTAAATTTGCATGATTTATTATACAACGATTAATTCATGTCAAATTTTGGCACCGTTGTTGGGGATGTATGACATAATATTTGGTAATTTTCTATTTTTCTTTTAGAATATAAAAAAATATAACTCTTATTTTTATTTTTGTCTTACAAAAAAATAAAAAGAGAGTAGCATGAAGAGCAGCAGAGCAAGAATAGGAGCAAACTGAAGGAGGGTAATAGTTATTAAATTTTTGCCTCGAATTTATTTATTTTTATGTATGGTAGAAGATCTTTACATCCAAGACTAAAGAATCCTCTTATTATTTTGCCTAAAACTAAAAATTCTAAAGAAAAATTAATTTCGATGGATCCTGAAGGTAGCACAGGTCAAACTAAGAACAATCCTATGGCCATGAAAAATCATTATATCCCTAATTCATTTCAAAGAGCATCTAATATTAGAGTTCCATTGACACCCACTGTTAAATTCGAAATAAATCCAAGAATTTTCCAAATGCTTCCTAATTTTCATGGATTACCTTTAGAAGAGCCTCATCAGCATTTAGAAAAATTTCATATGATATATGATTTAGTTAATCTCCCTCAAGTTACACCGGAAATTATTAAGATGAAATTATTTCCTCATACACTTAGGGACAAGGCTAGTTATTGGCTATCTACCTTAGATAGAGAATTAACTAGTTGGAAAGATATAGAACAGGCTTTTCTTCGAAAATTTTACCCTTTAAGAAAAACTCAAAATATGAAAAAATATATATGGAGTTTTGCTCAAAGGTTAGGAGAAACTTTGCATGAAACATGGGAAAAATTCAAAGATTTACTTAGAAAATGTCCTCATCATGCTATACCTAAGTGACAGCTCAATAGAATTTTTTATGATGGATTACTAGAACAACATAGAAATATGATTGATTCTATATGTAGATGAGCATTTATGGAGAAGACCCCTAATGAGATTTATAGCCTTTATGAAAATTTAAGTAAAAATTCGAGAGATCAAGCCTCTTTTGAGTTATATGATAGGGATAAAAGGAGAGGAATGTATGAATTACATCATCAAGATGAATCTAATCTAAGAAATGAGGTTAATCAAATTAATAAAAAGTTAGATAAGCTTGATATATTTATTGAGAATTTTCAGAAGCTTCCTAATCCTCCATTTAGTTCAAATAATTCATATCTTATGCATGGTAAAAATGAGCATTATGAATTTCAATGTTATAATTTAGATCAATCATTTCAGCCTATGCAAGAACAAGTACAAGTAACCTACGGTTTTAATAGAAATAAGGAGTCTTTTCCTAATTCTTATAATCATAATATGAGGAATAACTTTTCATGGAGAGACCCAAATAATATTCAAAATCCAGAAGCACTTAGACCTAATTTAAATTCTGAATTTCGTTCAAAACAAGAAAACAGATTTCAGAAAATTCAGCCCTCTCATACTCAACCTGATGCCATGGAAATGATGCAGCAAATGAGCCAAATGATACAACAAACTATGAATCAAATGATGTTGCAACAAAAACAAATTATAGAGGCTCTTGAGAATAGGAGAGAAGAGGGACAACTACCTAGTTAAACCATAGAAAATCTAGGAAAATGCCCAACTGTTGGATTTCAGCAAGGAGAGTCTAGTAGCATGAACCTAGGAAAAAACCCACGAAATGATAATGTTAGGACAATAAATGCATTAAGGAGTGGAAAAATTTTACCTAATCCTTATCCCCAAATAGTAGAAGAAGAGGAAAAGGTGGACAGTCCAAAACAAAATCAAGAAGAAGAAAATGAAGAACTTTTAGATTCTACCAATGAAAATCTGAAAGAAAGAACGAAAATTTCATTTCCTAAAGCTCTAGAACCTAGAAAAAGAAAGAAAAAGGAACATATTGAAGAAATAAAGAAAATTTTACAAGATGTGTAAATTAGTCTTCCTTTACTTACTACAATTGAACATATTCTTGAATATGCTAGAGTTTTAAAAGAAATGTGTACACCAAAAAGAGCACTTAGAGTAGAAAAATTATCTATGCATGCTAGTGCTTTATTATTAAATCAAGTTCCATATAAATCAAAAGATATTGGTGCTCCTTTAATTTCGTGTGATATTGGTGGATTTATTTTTCAAAATGCATTACTTGATACCAGTGCTAGTATTAATTTATTACCTGCAAGTATTTGTGATAAATTTAATATTTCTGACCTTAAACCATCTACTGTCACATTACAATTTGCTGATAGATCAATTAAAAATCCTAAAGAAATTTTAGAAAATGTGATAGTAACAGTGAAAGGATGTAAATTTCCAGCTGATTTTGTAGTGTTGGAAATGGATTTTAATGGACAGTTTTATGACACCCCAATCATCTTAGGGAGACCATTCTTGTATACAGCAAAGATGAATATTGATTTCCCCACAGGTATTGTAAAAATTTCATGTGGAGATCAATCAGTAGAAATTAAAATCTTTGAGATATCAAATGATCTTAAGAAATCTCAAGTGTATAATTGTCATACCATAGAATTTTTAGATGATTATGATGGTCCAGATATTATTGATGATTGTGTGATGGAAGAATTAAAAGAAATCGAAAACATAAATTTAGGGGAGAAGAAGGAAGAAGATCACACGAATTTAGAGCTAAAACCTCTTCCCTCTAATTTAAAATATGCATTTTTGGAAGAAAATAACTCATTCCCTGTCATTATTGCAGTTGATTTGAATAATGAGTAAGAGGAAGAATTAATAGAAGTAATTCGAAAAAATAAGAAAGTTATTGGCTGAAAAATAGATGATCTTAGAGGCATTGATATGAATGTGTGCATGCATAATATATATTTAGAGGAAGGAGCTAAACCAAGTAGAGAACCACAAAGAAGATTAAATCCTAACATGATGGAAGTGGTAAAAAAAGAAATTTTAAAATGGTTGGCTGCTGATATTATTTATCCTATTTTAGATAGTAAATGGGTTAGTCCTACACAAGTGGTACCAAAGAAATTAGGAATCACGGTTATAAAAAATGAAAATGGGGAGGAAATACAAACAAGATTAACCACTAGTTGGAGGGTTTGTATTGATTACAGAAAATTAAATTCAGTAACTAGAAAAGATCATTTTCCTTTACTATTTACTGATTAAATTCTTGAAAAACTAGCTAGAAAAAGATTCTTTTGTTTTCTAGATGGATATTCTAGTTATAATCAAATTTATATAAATCCTTTAGATAAAGAAAAAATGACTTTTACTTGTCCATTTGGTACTTTTGCTTTTAAACTCATGCCCTTTGGATTATGTAATGCTCCAGCTATATTTCAAAGATGTATGTTGTCTATTTTTTCTGATATGATTGGAAAATGCATGAAAATTTTTATGGACGATTTTTCGATTTTTGGTGAATCATTTCATGAATGCCTAAACCATTTACACCATGTGCTGAAGAAATGTATAGAAAAAAAATTAGTTTTGAGTTGGGAGAAATCACATTTTATAGTTAGAGAAGGAGTTGTGTTGGGACATATTGTGAGTGAAAGAGGTTTGGAGGTAGATAAAGCGAAAATTGATATAATATCTAAAATGTAACCCCCAAATTCAGTAAAACAGATTAAATCTTTCTTGGGACATGCAGGTTATTATAGAAAATTTATTCAAGATTTTTTGAAAATTTCTAAACCTCTCACCATATTATTATCTAAAGATGTGCCTTTTAATTTTGATGAGAAATGTTTTGAATCTTTTTCTGAAATAAAACGATTACTTATTGAGGCACCTATTTTACAAGCTCCTGATTGGTCTCTTCTATTTGAAATAATGTGTAATGCATCAAATTATGCAGTAGGAGCTGTTTTAGGACAAAGAAAAAAGTCAAAACCTATAATTATTTCATATGCTAGCAAAACTATTTCTGATGCTCAATTAAATTATACCACAACTGAAAAAAAGTTGTTAGTTGTAGTATTTTCATTAGAAAGATTTAGATCATATATTTTAGGAGCTAAAATCATCATTTATACTGATCATGCAGTATTAAAATATTTGCTTAATAAGAAAGATGCAAAGCCACATTTATTAAGATGTATATTATTGTTGTAGGAATTTGATTTGGAAATAAAAGAAAAAAAAGGTTTCGAAAATGTTGTTGCTAACCATCTTTCTAGATTGAGTGATATAGGAACAAATGCAGCACCTTTACAAGATGTATTTCTAGATGAGCAATTGATGAGAGCTCAACATTAACCATCACCATAGTATGCACATATTGTTAATTTTCTGGTTTATGAAAAAATTCCAGAATAGTGGGAAAAGAATAGAAAAAATCATTTTTTTGCTAAGATTAGAAATTATTTTTGGCATGATCCTAATTTATATTACTTGGGTAATGATCAAATTCTTAGAAAATGTGTTCCTGAAGAAGAATATCATAGCATTCTTAAAATGTGTCATTCATCTAACTGTGGAGGATATTTTTCTGGTAGAAAAACAGCTGTGAAAATTTTTCAATATGGTTTTTATTGGCCTACAATAGTTAGAGATGCTATTGAATTTAGTAAAACATGCATTTCATGCCAATCTATAGGTAACTTAAATAAAAGAGATGAAATGCCTATGAGTAGTATGTTAGTTGTTGAAATTTTTGATGTATGGGGTATAGATTTCATGGGGTCATTCCCATCAACTGAAAAATATGAATATATCTTGCTTGCTGTTGATTATGTGTTTAAATGGGTGGAAGCTATTCCTACTAGAACTAATGATCATATAATCGTGATGAAATTTGTGCAGAAAAATATTTTTTCAAGATTTGGATGTCCTATAGTGATCATTAGTGATGGAGGAACATATTTTACAAATGAACATTTTAGAGAACTATTGAAAAAAAATGGAGTACACCATAGAGTAGCCACTCCATATCATCCTCAAACAAATGGGCAAGCTGAAGTAGCAAATAGAGAAATTCAGAGAATTTTGAGAAAAATAGTGAGATCAGATAAGAAGGATTGGCCCACGAAATTACAAGATACATTATGAGCATATAGAACAGCTTATAAAAATTCCATAAGTATGTCTCCATTTCACTTCATTTTTGGGAAACCATGTCATCTTCTTGTGGAAATAGAATATAAAGCATTATGGGCTATAAAAAAATTATTTATGGATGAAAAATCAGCTGGTGAGCATAGAATTTTTCAGCTATATGAATCAGAGGAGTTAAGGAATGAAGCTTACGAAAATCATAGAATTTATAAGGAAAAAACTAAAATCTTTCATGATAGGTACATCAGCAGAAAAATTTTTGAAGTTGGACAAAAAGTATGGTTATATGATTTTAGATTGAAACTATTTCTAGGAAAATTGAAATCAAAATGGATAGGACCTTATGTGATGAAAGAAATATATGATCATAGAGTTGTAATGATTAGAGATATTAAAAATGATCATAGTTTTAAGGTAAATGGACAGAGGCTTAAACCTTACATAGAACATGAATGTCCTGCAGAAAAAGAAATTTTATTATTAAAAGAAGTTCGAGAATGAGATTAATGTGTCAAGCTGGAGACATTAAACTCAGCGCTGCATGGGAGGAAACCCATGGTTCTATTTAAAATTAGTGTTTTACTTTTGTTGAATTTCGCAGCATCTATTTTTCTATATTGTTTTCTTCTTTCAAGAAAAAAAAAAGAATAAAAGTGCAAGAGGAGGGGTATAAGACGAAGTGGAAAATTGAAAGTGAGCCTGAGGTTATATGTTCCTGAACTTGATCCTTTATTACAGTATTTTTCGTGCTTAATTTTATTTATATGTATACTTGATTGAAAATTACATTTTCTATAATTTGTGTCATTGGAGACAATGTCAAATTTAAGTTGGGGGGTAAGGTGATGAAGATATTAAGTCTTAATGCTGTAGAATGAACAAGAATATGTTTTGGCAATTTTTCATCATCTATAAGAGCAATTTTTCGAAAAATATAGTGCTGATTTCTTAGTTCTATTAGAAATAACAGAAAACAGTGTAGAATGTAGACTATCAAAAACCAGTAGAAAAAAATTATAAAAACAGTACGAAACTTGAAATTTTAGAGACCCTTTTCTCACATTTTAAACCCCTAGGCATATATTGTTGAAATTTAGAATTATTGTTATGAAAATGATAGTTTTGATTTATTATTTTTACAAATAGATTGTTGCTGAAAACAGAACTGACAGAACTAAAATAGAGGCATAATTTTCAGATCTAATTTTTACATCATATTATGTGCACGGAAAAATTAAATCAATTAGATTGATTGATACCAAAGGATATTAGGATGATTATTATTGAGTTAAGAGAATGATTGAATAACTTGAAATGTTGGAATACTCCTTAGATACATTATAGATAACATGGATTTGATTTTACAGATTTTTCACTTCATGATCTTGATGGATAGAATTTACTTGATGAGAAAATTTGATTGATCATTTGAGTTTAATAGATATTTTTATACCTTGATTTATAGGACTTGTGAGGAGAAATCACTTGTTTCGAAAAATAGAAAAAAATGAGCAGTGTGAAAAAAAAAAAAAAACACTTACTACAAAATAAGTGGATAATGTGAAAGCCTTGAAAATGAAGAGTACACATGGAGGGTGTGAGACATCATTCTCATTGTCGAAATTTGTTTACAGGAAAAGCTGCTTATTCACCACGAAAAAAAAAAAAAAAAAGAAGAAGAAATATAGTGCAAACTTCAAAAATCAAGCCATAGGGAAGGGAAAGGTAAAATCAATATTATGTTTGGATGATTTTTGATAATTGGACCATCTTGTGAATTATATTCATGAGTAAAGAAGTGATAAAGATGTAGATTGAAGAAGTGAAATTTATATTGTTATTCCAATGAGTGTTTAGACATTTAAAAGCTTGATATCTTTCTTCAATACTTGATAAAATAGTCCAAAATATCTAGAGGTTCATCATTTCTAATTATATTTTGTGCATTGAAATATGATGTCTGAAATTTCTAAATGATAATTATATTTTTAATTCTATTACTAAGGGACTAGCAATGATTTAAGTTGGGGGCTGTGATAAGTCTTCATTATCATGAGTTAATAATTTAGTAAGATGATGTTTTTAGTCTTAACTCATGATAAATAGACTTATTTTTGTGTTAAATCGTGAGAAGTGGTTTCTAGTTGATTAATATGAATTTTTGCTTAATTACATGATTTTATAATTTTATTTTGTTGAGAGAAATGAAAAAAATATATTTATAGAAAAAGCAAAAATATCTGCCGGCCAACCGAGCCCGCTAGCAGGTCGGAGGCCTAGTCGGGTGGAGCCGCTGGACGCCTAAGGACCACGAGCTCAAGGCTCGAGTGGCTAAGGACTAGACCGCGAGCTCGAGGCTCAAGCGGCTGGCAAAGCGGACCGCGAGCTAAGCGCTCAAGTGGCTGACGTGTGCGTCACTCCCCTTCCACGTCACCGGTGGCCAGCCGAGCGTGGGGCAAGGACTGTTCGTACACACGCGGGTGATTTGTACCTATTGATGGATAAAGAATCGCCCGTAATATATGCGCGTGAAACTCACCTAGAAAACCGATGTGGGACTAAACCGCTCGCCTTACCTTTCCTGCATATTTTATAAATGACATAAATGCCCCTCAATGACCGATATAAAATGATCCTTATGACGTCATAGATTGAGGGCATTTTAGTACTTATTTCATCTCTCCCTCTTTCTCTCTCTCGTAGGTGGACAACCGGCGAAGAAATCATGATTTCTAGAGAGTGATTAAGCTGCAAAAATCACCAAAAATTCAGCAAAAACTTAGTCAACGCGATTCGCGGAGCATCGTAGCCGAAATTGGTGTAGGATTCTGGACAAAACATCGCGAACTCAACGAAAAAATCATCTCCGCTTGATCGACGAACAAGCCGTCGCTGGGAAGAGGACGATCCGTCGGGAGACGAGTCGCCACCTCCTGAGAGCGTACCAGATGCGATAAAGGGCCTCCTCTCGCTGCACTGACATGAGGACGAAGCCCCTGAGACGCACCCCACCTCCATCCAGCACACCTCCGTCGAGTGACAATCGTCGGAGGGCCGCAAGTCGCCGTTTTTCTGTTCCGCCGGGTGACAGCTGCCTAGAAACGATTTGGCGATCTATTCTACCGATTTCTGGGCTTCGAAAGAAGTTCTAGAGATCACCCACATCGTCTTTGTCCAAGGAGAGCCTTCGAGGCCGTGGACATTGCACGATTCTTTTCTGAACACGTAGAATTCTGGCGATCGCCGCCGCGAAGTCGGAACTCTATTTTTCCTATTTTAAACTTTATTTTCACTTAAATTAGTAATCTTTGGCACGATTTCAACATCCAAATTATTTCGTACTTGAGTTACGATTCTTCGGGCTTTTACAAAACTAAATTTGATCTATTAATTTCACAGTAATTGCTTACAAAAGAATCGTAGGTCGGAACTCTGTTTCCGCCTGATTTGTGTTCTTCAGGTGCTGACGTCACCTGACGTCATTGCCTTATTTCCTTTTCGCATTTATTAAATAGATTATATTTATCATTTAGTTAAAAAATTCATAAAAAATCATATTCCTTCAGAAAAATTCTGAAATATTACCTGATATTATATTACATCCCTGTGATCGACTTGGAAATTTCCCACTATTTTTGAAATCTTTTATCGATTTATAATTGATATATTCACTCTAATAAACATTTAAAATTCCAAGAATTGGTCCTTTCTAGTTTTATAAAAATTTTAAATTTGCGTGATTTATTATACAACAATTAATTCACATCAATACCCAATTTTCTTCAAAGTTCTATGAACTTTGCTTTTCCCAATAACTTGATAAAAATATAACTATTTGCTCCTCTATGCTGATATGCTCTAAACTAATCTTCCTTTCCTTGAAGTATGACCTTATAAAATGATATTGGAGTAATTATCAAATACAAGATTTTTAGACAATATTATTATTGATTTGTTGTCAACCAACAACTTTATGGGTATCAATTAAGTGTTCAATAATTCACCAATCAACTTGGACAGCCATATGCCATGGCAAGTGGTAGTTGTGTTGACAACAAACTTTACTTCACAAGAAAGCCAATTTAGTTATTATGTTTTTCTTGTCACTTAGATCTCTAGCATAATCATTGCCATTGTAGCCAATCAACTTCAAAGTTCTTCTCTCACATTTCAACCCAAGATTGATTGTCCCCTTCACATACTTGAGTACTCTCTTTGCAGCTTTCATATGTTTTGTTATGGGATTCTTTATGTATCTACTAAGATATTCCACATAAAACATTAAGTAAAGCTTGGTATGAGTCAAATATCACATGTTGCCCATCAAACTCCTATAATTCTAGAGTTAATTGATTGTTGATTATCACTTTTGAAAAACTTAGAACAAAATTTTAAAGGAGCTTGATTAGAATTACACTCAAGCATCTTCTTCTACTCCAAAATTTTTAAGGCAAACATTTTCTGACTCAATGTGATATGATCATTTTCCTAGGCAATTTCAATACCTAGATATGAATTGAGAATTCTCAGGTCATTAATTTCAAAAATCTTTATCATATGATGCTTAAATTCTTCAATATGATAGCTCTTATTTCTTGTCACTAACAAGTCATCCATGTATACTCCAATTCAAATACATGTATCATTAGAAATTTTAAAATAAATTGCATGCTCATATGAACTTTTGATGAAATCAAGTGAAGAGAGGCACTTATCTAGCTTAGTTTACCAAACCAATAGTGTTTTAATGCATAAAGGGCTTTCTTCAACTTTAATACAAAATCTTTTTTCCCTTCTTTACATACACTTCAGATTGTTTTCCATAAACTTTTTTTATCAATCTCTCCATTTAAAAATATAGATTTGACATGCAAATGATGAATTATCTATCCTCATAGTGCTATAAGTGTCAATAGCACTTTAATGGTCTCTACTATGGTCAATGGAATAAAAACCTCTTCAAAATCAACTCCAATATTATGAACATAATTGATGTGGGATAGATAGAGAGATTTATGATTTTCACAAAGAGGCTTAAAGAAGAGGAATTAAAGGTTGACTTTTAGTAAATTCATTTAGATAGTCAAATCACTCAACCCGTAATATGATTTAGATAGGATCTAGATTTATGGTTGCCTTGATTGAGAACCCTAATTTAATAGGACAAATCAAACTTAGGAACGAGGGCTTTGGATCATTAAATGGGTAAAGGTGGCTATTCTATAGGTCTCACACAAGAATCTAGAGCAATGGACTTCAAGTAATGATCCAATTAAGCACTCAAGAGGAATAGAAAATCAAATACCTTATGGAAAATTCTTGATTGCTTGAGGGTCCTCTAGACTGCTTGAGAATGGCTTTGATCTCCTTTACAAATAATTGCCCACAAGTTGAAGAAGAAGCGTTAGTGGATAAAGAGATGGGGTGGCTGGAAGTGAAGAAGAGAGGAAGAATGCATTGGGTGGAGAGGAGGATGAGGGAAATGGGGTTGATCAAATCTCTCACAAGGATATGAGGATCAACTAAGATGGTTTAAGGAAGAAACTTGAGGGAGAGAATGAGAGAAATTCAAGGGAAAAGGGAGAGAAGCTCGAGAGAGAAGAGACCTTCAAGAGAGAAAGAGAGAAGCCGAGTGAAGGGCTCGAAAGAGGAGAGAAGGGACTCGAGAGAGAGATAGGATTCAAGTGGGAAGAAAGCACGAGATTTTCATTCATTCAATCCTTCTCCTCTTACATAAAATGCCTCTTTATTTATAAGAGGGAATGGGGTAGAGTAACCACCTTAATTCAAGAGACACATCCCTTCATATGAGAGGAGAAGAGAGAAGATTATCCACAAAAAGTGGGCAGTTACAACCACTTTCTCCCATTTGAAAGGGTGCCTTTAACCACGAGATCTAGAGGCCATTTAGGCCCATGAAGAGGTAGGCCTATGGAAAAAATAGAAAATTTTAAAAGAAAAGTCAACGGGGTTAACTATGGCCATTATATGGGATGAGAGGCTCCTATATTTAAGGAAATGGGTTGACTAAAGGCTGTTGAGGCTTCTTAGGGTCAAATATTGATTCAGGATAAGGCTGAACTTTGATAAGAAGGGGTTGAAAGGATTCAATGAAGGTAAAGGGGTTTGACCAAACCTCTAATGGGCGTTGACTTGGTCAATGGTGGATGTGGGAACAAGGCTAGGGTGCCTTAACCACCTCCTCATGGCCTCCTTTCTTATCTTTGACCTCAGTGATTTTCAAGATTTAAATTTTCTTCCTCAAGATCATCATGTTGACTTAGTATGAAGGGAGAACTCTCATCCTTGGGGAGCGTCTTGGTGAAGGCCTTGATGTTGCCTCTTGATCTACTCCTTACATCAAGTTTGGAGAATTGTGAGATGGAGAATCTTGATCTCCATCAATAACCCATTGCCACTTTTTGGCTTTGTGCCTCATTATATCACCATATGAAGTTTTCTTCATTTGGTATAACCATTTTAAACCAATGGGCTTACAACTAGTTGGCAATAAAGGTTTCATTCTTCTCAATTATTTCAATCTCTTCATCCATAACACATCTCTAAGCTTCTTCTTTTGTGGCTTTCAAGTCATTATTAAACTTTTCTTGAGTTAGGTGACATAGTTTTGGTTTAATCTGAACTTGATCTATTTCACCATAGATATCATCAAGACCTCTAAATCTTCTTGGTGCTTCCTCTATGGTGGGATGACCTCTCATTTGAGTAGGATACCTTTTAGGATTATCATGAATATCAACATGCTCTTGTGATGGTGTCAATTCATCTAATTGATTTACATTTAAGATCATTAGATTAGAAAACATAAGAGAATTGAAAGTACCTCCTATTTTTTAATTCTTAGGGCGATTCAAACTCCACTGACTCTCTTCTTCAAATGTCAAATCTATGCTAACTTACATACTCCCAATGCTTAGATCATAACATTTGTAACCCTTTGTTCCCACCTTATAACCTAAAAAATCATAGGCTTCTTTTGTCTTCTAACTTCTTTAACTGCACTTAAAGTGTCTTTTCATGAATTAGTGAGCCAAAAACTCTCATGTGATTGAATCTTAACTTCATGCCTATCCAAACTTCATAGGAGTCTTGCCATCAAGACTTTTGGCAAATGATATGTTCAAGATATATATGATAGTGCTAACTACTTCACCCCAAAACTCATTGGATATACCTTTGCCATTTAACATGTTCTTGTCATACACATCATAGTTTTGTTTCTTCTTTCAACCACTTTATTTTGATGAGGTAAGGGAATGTAAACTATCTCATGATCCCATGCTCAACGTAGAAATCTAAGAATTCTAATGAGTTAACCTCACCCCAATGGTCTGTTCTGAAGCTTCCTACCTTCACTTTCTTCTCTACTTTAGTAAGGTTCTTGAATTTTAAGAATATTTTAAATGCCTCAGATTTTTGCTTTAGAGCTAAAACCCAAATTAAATGTGAATAATTATCAACCAATAGGAGAAAATACCTACTCCCTCCTAGTGAGTTTGATGATATTGGCCAACACATATCACCATTGATGAGCTCCAAAGGCATGGCGGCTTTAGATGTAGATGAGAAAGGAGAGGGGCTCTAGTGTTACTTAGAAGTAACACAATCTTGAACTATTCTCTCAGATATCTTCAGCAAAGGAAGTCCTTCCACTATCTACTAAGAGAACAATCTTTTCAAGGAAAAAAAAATAATGTCCATACCTTTTATGTCATATCCATGCCAATTCAGCTTCAGCTATAAAGTAATTTTCTACCACATTTAATTTCAAAAGATAGAGTCTTCCCATTGTCTTCTTCACAATGACAAAGAGTCTCAATGTCTATCATAACTGGTAAGTGAGCCCTTTTACATCATGATTTTGCAACCCTATTTATTAAGTTTTCCAAGATTGAGTATATTGGACTAAAGTTTGGGAATGAACATAACATTTGAGAGTGTCACTACTCTCCCATTTCAACAATTCAAGAGAATATCTCTTTTGTCATGGATCATAGTCCTTAATCCATCTCCAAATCTTATTAATCTATCATATGATTCTTCTTGCTCATGAAACAAATTTATTCTCCTTGTCATGTGGTTACTTACACCTATATCAAAATACCATCGACCTTCTTCCAAATTAGACCCATGAACTCTTTGGAGTGGAAAGTCACTAGGCTCCTCAGTGACCATCATGAAAAGTGATGGTTCTTGATTCTCATGAACTTTAGTTACTTGGGCCTTCTATTATTTCTTATCTTTGTTATATTCATAAGCAAAATGTTTAAGTTTATCACCATTGTCGCACATCACCTTGACTTGTCTTGGGGTTTTTCATCATCATCATCAGCCTTGTCATTGTTCCCTTTTCCTTTGCCTTTTGCATGTCCTTTTTGCATGGCCACAACCTTTTCCACAGCCACCTTCATCATCTTATCTCTTGAATTTTCCTATTACCTTGGACAAAATGACTTGCTACTTCCTTATTGTCTCTTCAATTGTCATTATGTCCATGTCTTGAAGTTGCTCAATAGGTGAAGTAATAGAATCAAATTTGGTAATTAATACTCAAAGTGGCTTTGAGACGATATCACTTTCTTTAACCTTCCCTTTCAAGCCCCTCAAGTCAAAGACAATATGGGAAAGTTTCCCAGTAAAATCCACCACAAGTTCTTGTTCACCCATATGCAACATCTCAAAATTGCATTTGAGAAACTATACTCTGGCCTTATGGACAAAATCAGCTCTAACATTCATCATCTTTAGGATTGTCCATATTTCTTTGGTCATTTTCTTAACATTAAGTTGAGCCATTATATCTTCAATGATAGCAATGAAAATCACCGACATAGTATGTCAATTTTTTGTCTTTACAATACTCTCTCCATCAATGATATCTCACATGTCAATCCCCTCCAAACACATCCACATTCTGGTCACCCAAATAAGATAGTTGTGTTTTGACAAGATTAGGAATGAGCAGCTTGGATGACCTGATTCACCTAGTCCTCTAAATGTTCTAGAGATAGTAATTAAGTTTCTAGTGGAAGTCCCATTGCCATCCTACCTCACATCCTCTAC
Organism: Spirodela polyrhiza; assembly: GCA_024713555.1. Classification (NCBI taxonomy): domain Eukaryota; kingdom Viridiplantae; phylum Streptophyta; class Magnoliopsida; order Alismatales; family Araceae; genus Spirodela; species Spirodela polyrhiza. The sequence continues at coordinate 5,936,995 of CM046530.1, forward strand.
ACATTATGCATAGTTACAAACTATGGATCAAAATCACTCGTCACAGCCATTGCTTGTCTATTTCCAAGATTTGGCCGCTCTCATCTAGGGTCATGTTGTGAGCTCATACCAACACTCAATGCATCATAGACAGTTAACTATGCCCCTTATGTCAATCACATGGAAGTTCAATCTTCTCATACCTAGTGGGGATCATCTCCAAGTTCCTAACATCTATCATGTACCGGTTAGGGACTCAATTGTTAGTCTAGTAAGTCTCCAACTCATAGCCAAAAGTTTGTTGAGAGACAACTTGTAAGAGCTGACATTACTAGTGAGAATATACTCAGGAGGGCCAATTGAAGGGGCATCATTCCTCTTAAAAAGTGACTCGGGAGGTTCACCAAGCAAGTTTTGGCACTATTGTGCTTTTGTTTGAGGTACCTCACCACAACCTAGTGGTAGACATAGGTCTCAAGGAGGAAGATAGGGTTCCCTACTTAGTCAACTACTTTTGTACTGAAGTTCTTTAAGGTGAGGTGGCCTTTTAGGAAGTCAATTTCGTCATAGTATTTACACTCCACCATCTCGAGGCTCAATGTAAATAGTGGCAAGTGGAAGAATTAAGATCTCAATGGGGCTCCTTTTGCAGGTCATTGCAAGAGTTCTAAGGAGAGCTATGGAAGGAAACTCAAAACCTTGGGAAGGATGAGGTAGGAGGGGGCATTGGCTTTTCCTCGACTAGAGGAAAGTGGTGGAAGAGAAGACCTCTCGAAATGGGTGGTAGTTTGTAAGTGGAGAGAAAGAGTGTGCCTTCACATTGCCCCTATAGACATTGCTCTTTATGGCTCGCTAGTCTAGTGGCCCTTAATTCATCATTGTGTTTGGCCAAAAGAACCAAACTTGTGATTTTCTCTTCTTATTTTTTTATAGTTAGAGAGAGAGAGAGAGAGAGGGAGGGAGAGAGGGAGGGAGAGATGTAGAGAGAGAACTCCAAGTCATGCTATTTAGAGGTGGTACAATATTCATCCCTGCTCCTTTTTAATGAGATGAGGGCTATTTTTACCTTAGGCAGTGAGGGTGGTGCCAAGAAGGGGACTGACATAGACAGATAGGGCCTTATGAAGAGCCATGCACTAAAACCTTTGCCACAACTAAGTAAGGTGACAATCAGTGTTAATTGAACATGCATGGTAACATTAAGAGGTCATCTACTTCAATAAATGAAACTTAGGTGATATTCCAATTATCCTAGCCTTTGCTATCCATGAACAAGGTAATAGTTGATCAAATGATCTATTATCCTTTCAATTTGACTAAATATTTTGTATGACTATTACTTTGAAAACTTGTTCGTATGGCTTTGATTATCTCAAAATTAGCATGCCACCTAGTAACCCTAATGAATTTCAAAAAGATAGTCACTATTCATTGATCTTGCTTTGGATATGCATGTATTAGTTACTATAAGCTCTATGACTCAAGCAATGTCCTCTTATGCCACATTTATGATATTCATATGAGAATTATTAGCTGCTAATGTATTGACAAATTCATGAGACAACCATGTTGTATGCCCATAATCCTATCATGAAACATGTGCCTTTCTACATAATATGTTACCACACTCAAATCACAAGGTCAACAGTCTTTGTAGGATCTAAAAGTGGTCTTTTTGCATAGTAGATCAAAGCTTTGGAAAGATAAGACCACCGAGACGCCTCTTCCAGTACAAAATTCAAGAGGAAGTAACAAGAAAAGTATTTGATGGAGCAATGTCATGTTTCAATTGGATATGGAGATTTACTTATGATCGCTCCCTGACATCAATGTGCAGATCATCATACTACCAAGCCATATCTCTTCTCACTCTTCGTAAAATCAGCCAACTTGTCATAAGGATCCAAAACATAATAAAGATTTCTAATCAAATCAAAAGCTTTAGGAAAATAAACATTAAGTTGATATTCATTCATAAGATGTAAATAGAAATCATTACCTAGCACTAGTGAGTCATGGTTGCCCCCTATATGGAGGTTGCAAACCCATGAATTCAAGTTATTAAATCCTTGTAGGAATGAATAAACCATACCTTAAAACCTTTGATTAATCAAGCAATGCCATGTCATCTACTTGTGATTCCTGACTTCTTTGGGGCTGTAAACATCTATTTGGCTCACTAAAATCTTCTAGGTATAGAAACTCTGTTATTGGAAATTAAGAAACTTGGCTAAGCACTTAGTTCTGCCCTTTCTAAGGTAAATCCAAGGTGATCACTTTTATCATTGCTTACTACAAATATCATTTTCAAAGCCCATCATTATATTTTGATTGTGCCAATATAAATACTTCTCCCTACAATGATCTAAGAGAAGAGATAGTGAACCTTAAAAACTTTTGTATTGTCTAAAATAAACCATCATGAGAAGCTTTGTATAAAGATAGGCAAGGCAACGTCAAGTGAACCAGCATTCCTAATTGTGACAATGTTGTCTTTTTCAAGGAGTATTTTATATCCATCTATTTTAGTGGAGGTAGTAAGTCTTGGAGTGATCCAATATTCAAGGTATTATTGTTGGGACTGAAACTATCATTCACTAGATTTGACTTGGCAAAGAGTGATTGAGAATGAAAGATGTCAATCTTGACCCCATCTAAGTAGGTTCCTAGGGGAGCATAGATAGGATATCTGATTTTTGCCATGTTTTGATTGTGGGCATATATTGAGAAATCTCTAAGTGAAAGTTCGTGTACTAGGTAGTTTATTGTCATCCATAAATTTTATGATGCACAACTTGGTCACCTTTGGGGGAAGTGTTGTACTTTGGACCAATAGAGATAGCACATGCAAATGAACTATTTCTATCTATCATACACCAGTGATTAACCATGATTCCCTGCAACCATCTCATATTATGAATTTTTACCTTTTCTTCAAATGTGATCTACCTTACTCTTTTTTATATGCCCCAACAATCACACAAAGACAAACAAACCCAAAATACTTTTCAATAAATTTTATTTTCATTCTTAAGTTGTTGTTTGTAGTAACCCCACTTGCTTCCAAAACACTTAAGTTTCACCATAACCTAATGGCATAGTTTTGGAGTTTTCCTAAGATGTATATATAGTAAAATGGTAGCCTCCAAGTTAATGGATTCAATTTCATTGGGCTTAAACTTTAGAGAGTTGGACCTTTGTCTATTGAAGAATTCAAGTTTGTATTGAACTTTTTCTTTCATTAAATAGAAGTATCATAAAACATTATACTTTCACCAACTACATAATCTACTGAGTTTAGACAATTATAACATCCAAAATATGATAATTCAAATAGGTGAGATGATATATATTTTAAATATTTTAAATAATTAAATAAAATCAATATATGATTCCTTTATCATTTCAAATTTTATATCTGAATTTTATTGATTCAAGTTAATTTATTAAGGAGCTAATATCATAAGGCATAGCTGATCAAATATGTCTCACCAAAAATTTGATAAAATAATTAACATTGATCCAAATTATCTAAAATAAAACATAAAGTCAAAGAAGACATCCTGATTGATAATAAAACATGACTTTGGTGATCTTAGTATATTAAGTCATGACTTTAGTGATTCAGGTAATAAAATATGAGTTTCAATATATATTTGATATTATTCATAAAATTATATTTGATATAAATGTATAGTTTTAATACACTTTATTGTTCAAAGTTAAAATCTTTCAAATCTTATGATATAAAGATGTAGATTCATAGATCAAGCCAAACCTGCCTGAATGGAACATAGTTGGTTTCGAGACCCAACCCCTGGACCGTGACTAAACCATTACATTACAGAGAAGTCCATTCTCATCATGATCGATCCACGTCCTACCATAATGCCCGGAGATTCAAGCTAGCTTACTAAGTGCGAAGGAATTTTTCTAAGATTGCATCTTAAGGTAGCGTAGCTTGCTTCTAGAATCTTCTATAGTGATCCACTAGATCGGGTGAAGCCTCCCTGTTGCCATGCCACTGTTCCGACTTAGCCGCTTCCATCAACTGTTAGTTGGTTCCAGAGTCATGATTAAGCGGAATAAGCATTCAGCTTAAGCTGATTGAGTGCCCTAAAAGAATTGAGTTTTCGCACAGGCAGATAGACAAATGAGGAACCTAGACAGAAAAGAGAATGAATCAAAGAAAAGATGAAACTTTACAGAATGCTCGAAGGCAGTCAACTTTTGAGCCCGAAGGAGTTCCATCATAGGCAGCTGAATTTGTTGTCCATTATAAACAACTCATACTTATATTTTACTTCACGAAATCTCATTGATTCTAACATCTTAATTATTTATTTTCCTACTATGGCAGTCTATGTAAATATTAATAATTTTTATAGTAATATAATATTTTTATTTATAATTAATTAATTTATTTATTTTAACATCATGGATCATAAATATACTTAGAAAGTTCTCATTTTAGTTTTTAATGATATTATTTTTGGTTGTATTAAAGTATTCTCATTTTCAATCTTTTATCATGTATATTATAAACAAGACATAATTTAATCTTTTTAATTGATTTTAAACTTGTTTTTCAACATCAAAATATCAAATATTTACTATTCAAACATGAGGAAATATATATTGAACATTAAACTTTCTACACCTCAAAGCATTGTCATCACCTAACTCATCTAATACTTTTAATTTGATCTTTGGAGAAAGCACTTTACTCAACCAGTCTCTACAACATCAAATTCTAAACAATTCCTATTTAAATATTAAAATTTGACTAGTCTTTAAAATATTTATCTCTCATTTTATCCCCATTGAAACAACTATTTTGACTCCAAAGAAATTTGCAATACTAGAGCATAATTCTTGGGGAACTTAGAGCCTTTGTCTAAATTCATGATGATGATGATAAGGAAAGAGAAATAAGTATAAGTCTTGCAAAGAAGTTGCTCAAGTCAAGAGCAATAAGAAAGCGTTGTACCAAGGAGAGAGTAGAGAAAGGAGGAGCATAGAGAACAGGAGAGATACTTTGAAATTGAAAAATGATCTCTTGATACTTTTATGCTATAATCTATGACTTAGGAGTGTGAAATTTAAACTTAATTCTCAACACAAATTTAAAATTATAATTTTAGACTTTGAGCTTACTAATTTGAATTGAAATTGCATGTCTCAACTACATGTCATAAATTATATGGCCATTCGTACTAATATAAATGCTCTAATCTGCATAGTAAATAGACAGTATTGAAATTCAAAAAATGTAATTAATTTATTCTTTTGACTTATTCTTATATTTTTATCATTTTTAAAAAGGGGGAGAATTCGGAAATATTAAATATCTAATTTTTTGATGATGAAAAACACTTAGGAGAACAATTAAGGGCCTAATTATTTAATTAACAAATTAATTATTGATTAAGTACTCTTCTATACATGAGCATAAATGTAATTGAAAATAAAATTAAAAATACATAATTAAAATTTCAAATAATATATATGAATCTCATTATGTTGAATTCCAAAATTCGTTTCATTTAACCATTTGAAGCTATAACTTTGTATATTACAATGGAAAAAACCAATATTTTCGGTAACTAGCACTATGAAAAAGTAATAATTAACCCTCTAAGATCAACAAGAATTCCTCACATAAAATATGGTTATGAAGGATAACTCAATATAATAGATATATGGATGATAAACAAGATTTTTGAACATTTTAGAGCACTCATACTATGACTTTGGACTTTTTGAATATTAATGATAATACTTTTACAGTGAAGTTATAATTTTATACATTGATAACATCTTGATAATATTTTTTTGGTCGTTTAAATAAATTTTAATTAAAAATAATAAATTTATTTCAAAATGTATTACTAGTTTTGTTTCATTGATTATAGATTCTTATTGGATTTCTTTGAACTAATAAGTTTCAAGCATATATGTTAGTGTTTAGTAATAATATATATTTATTTATCAGAGGAGATTTGGAGCCTTTATAGGTCATGTTTTATTGGTTTCAAATAGTTCAGATGTCTAACTCATTATAACATTAAAACAATATAAAATATGGGATGTTTTTAAATAATATTTTACTATAAATTAGTTCCAAGATCACCTCTGTCCCCTATTCATCTCAAGAGTCTTGTTGATATTTTATGTAAATAATTTTATACGAATTTGAGAGGTCTTTCATATTGGTCAAACATAAAGAAGGCAATAAATCAAAGAAATAGATTCAAACTCCACGAGATCATTCTCTAACTGATCAAAGCGACAATGCCTTTGACATTTGTCAGTTTTTTCACAAAAAAATTATTATTTACTCTAGGCTTGCATATTATTCTCATATCAACCCATGTTGAAATCTTTCATTATTTTTTATGTGGGTAAATTTGTGCTGAAATGTTAATTTAATTACTTAAAAGTGTTGACCATGTAATTACTTGTTAACGACCTGAAGCAATGCATCTTGAAGAAAATTTTAAACCAAATTATATGAGCGTTGAGAATGGTAAACAATAATTATAATTTATGGGTAGCTGATATAATGGAACACAAGAAGAAAGTAATTCTTGAATATCGTATGTAGGTAGGTGGTCAAGCGTAGTAAACCTTTGGGTGAGATCCACCCGAATTTTAGGAACGATTTTAGTTATGTAACAAGTCCCGCTCCTTTACGAAATAGGTGTTAGAAGAGGTTTTGGGGAGAGAAAGAAAAAAAGAGAAACGACAACATGGGAAAAACTCCCTTTCTTTCAGCTGACCGCTGAAATCAGTATTCTGATGCGACCATACTTAATCTGTGGCGCTGGTCGCCTTACGGACGACGACGCCTGCAAAGAGGGCCGGAGCCGGTTGGCCAACCTCCCGGACATGCAAGGAGCCCGGCGAGGTCCCGTGGAGCCCGCCCGTTGACAGGGCCGTCCCTCGCTGAGGACAGACCTTTTGGGACTTTGGTACAAAAAGTTGATCACTCAATTAACAGTTATAGTTACGGGAATATTACGAGCCGACCATGACTGAACAGCAATAAATTAGCTTTCTTCGTTCCACCCGAAGGAACGTTCATAGAAACACTACAGCCCGGAAAATTAAATTAACAGGCATTTCTTATCCCTCTGGGTGCAGTTTCACCGCGTTCCAGCCGTATCTGACTCAAAACGTGCAAGTACCCTTGGCCATTAAAGGCGCATTTACTCTATTTATGTGGTGACTCTATTGTTGCGAGTTGACCCTTAGTCGCCTGTGGGAAAATTATTCAGTATTCTAGGGGCGGTTATAATGATCCTGACGGACCACGGTCGTGTCTGGCACTAGGAGTCAACATGGTGTCCCACGGCTCTAAATGCAACGTGGTGTCCCCAGGTCGTCCTTACCCGCGGCCGTTACCCCATTCAAACGAGGCGTTCAGTGTTTACCGGAATCCAACCGGTTGACGGGGTAACTCATCCACCGTACCCCTCCGTCGCCAACGGTAAGTAGGACTCCCCTGTGCTCTTTGTCCCCCGCCCTTCGTCTCCCTCTGCCAGATCTGCCCAATGGCCGTGCAACCGCCGCCTCAGCTGACTCTACACTCGCAAGGTAAGCAAGCCACTACGCATGCGCTCTTCATAAAAAGGCATGCTTGTTATTTGTTTGATAGAGCGATGTCGTAGGTGGAGAAATGGATGCTCGTTCAGGAGGAACGGGAACACGGCGCCTTCAGTTTCAGGCATTCTAGGGTAGATTCCACGCTCATACAGGACTGGTGGGGTTGACCAGTAAAGATGGAGCAGACCAGGCGACCACAGGGTAGATCTACATTTCCAAGGACTGGTAGCGTTTACCCCTTTCTCTCCTTCGACGATAAAGGACGGCGATGGCGGAGGCCACGGTTATGCCGCCGAGGAGGAACCAAGAATAGTTGGAGTTCAGCAAACCCCCCTGCAGAAATGAACCACGATACAGGATTAGGGTAGACAACGATAGCGGGAGTAGGGTAAAAATTGAGGTACCGGTGCAAGCGGCGAGAAAGAGTTTCTGGGTCTGGGGATGGAGGATAAGGGCTTTCTTACGGTCGACGGGACGGTGCTCCCCGGCGGGTCGGCGATGAGGATGTAGATGAAACCCATGACACCCGTGTGCAGCTCGGTGGCGTTGTAGTCGGAGACGAGAGTCACCCTCTCCCCGGCGGTCACCTTCACCGTTCCCGGCTTAGGATAGCAGGTCGTCATTCCCACGATGTACCCGGCTTCATCTCCCACCTCCTTTCCCCGTCCGTGGATCGGAGTCGAGGAGCACAGCATCCGCCCGTCCTGGATCCATTTGACGACAGAGACAGTCAGGCGACGGCAAAGATAAAACCAATACCGGAGATTTTTTTGGGTATCGGCGCCGGCCGCACGATCGGTCACCTGGCCGTAGAGGGCGACGCCAACTCCACCTGAATGCTGGTGAGCGGAGGCGTAGACGATGTCGCCTCCGCGAGGCATAACCAGATCAGCCCTCTTGCTGTCGATGCAGGCGCCGCCGGCCGCCGTGGCCTCCCGACCACAGGGCGCGACCTGGTACTCCACCTGGAGTGGGAGACAGGGTGGGGAGGATCATTGGGGATGGAAATTCACCGGAATCTTGAGAATGGACGACGGAGGTTTACCTGGCAGCCATTCGAGTAGAAGTCGTCGGGCGACGGTGTTGGTCCCCTCTTCCCATCATCAGTGACGTCGAGGATGAAGACCTCGGCCGGGACGATGCCGACGGCCCAGTCGAGCCACTTCACCTCGTACCTCAGGAAGTGCTTCCTCGGGGCGCCACCGGAGCCTTCGCCGGTGCGGCAGCGGGACTTATCGTGGCAGCAGGCTGCGCCGCCGGGGTAGTCCTTCGGCAGGGGCCGGCCAATCTCGTCGACGGTCACGTTGTAGAGGTCGCATCGGCACTCGGTGCATCCCAGGCGGTCGACAACGTCCCTTGTGTCGATCACGTGGAGGTTCAGCATCCACTTCTCCTCGTACCCGGCGGGGATCTCCGCCGGGTTCCCGACCTCTATCCCGTACGGATCAGGGACCCAGTTGTCGGTCCGGCGAGTCTCGGACCCGAAACCGAAGGTCTGCCGCAGAAACCACTCGCAGGGGCCGGCGTTGCCGGCGAGAATGAACTCGGGAGGCCCGTTCGAAGGGGCGGCCCTCCCGGTAAGAAGGGACTCGGGAGGATCTCGCGGGGGGCCGGCGTCGTCGCTGCGCTTCCGCTGGTAGTACCTCACCAGCAACCAGTGGTGGATGTATGTCTCGTAGAGGGGGACGGGGTTCCCCGCCTCGTCGACCACCTCGGCGCTGAAGTTCTTCAGGGCGATGTGGCCTCGCGGGAAGCCAATGTCGCCGTAGTATTTGCCCACCACCGACCCGGGGCTCAGCGTGAACGGCGGCGAGTGGAAGACCTGAGATCTCAGCGGGGCTCCCTCCTTGGCGGCGTTCACCGTCGACGAGTGGATGGCCATGGCGACGACCACCACCACCCGCAGCCACCATGGGAAAGAGCTGGCCATCTCCGGAGTTCTAAGGAGAGGGAGGAAGCACCTAACCTCAGGGAGAGAAGAGAAGACCTAACCTGGAGGGGAGGGCTAGAAGATGTGAGGAAAGAGAAGACCTTCGGGGCGAATGGGTGTTAACTTTTACTGGGGGGGAACAGATCCAGCCTTCTTATGGCCCCTACGGACGGCGGCGCCGGCTGTCATCCGTCATCGCTCCCAATGGCTCTTAAATCGCCGCTGCCGGCGCCTATCGCTACGGTTGAGACGCAGTGGCGTCGGGCCAAAAACAAAACATAACTCAGTGATCTTCCGCTTCTCGTCTTTCCGTGGTTAGAGCGAGAGGGAGAGTGAGAGAGAGAGAGAGACAGAGAGTTTGGTAGCGAATAAAATATCAATGTCTAATGAGAAAGAAAACCAAATGGAGGGAAAGAAAGAGAGGGAATGGAAGAAAAACTGGTCGCAAAGGAGATAACTCACTTGCGAGAGAGAACGCTGGCACGACAAAGAAAACGAAAACTGGAGATTGGGGCGTGGGATCTGAGAATGTCAAAGCAGTTGTATGAAACGCTTGGAATGTGATGGAACTAAAAAAAGGAAAGAGGAAGTAGGAGGAAGGGAAAAACACGTCGAAAATGAAAGAAAAATGAAGAACTCTTCCCATTTGTCACCTGTGAAAAAGAGGAAACGAGAGAGCGAGAAAATCACGAAAACTGATGAAAAAACTGAGAAACGAAAGATCTAGAATATTGAAGAAGAGGCGGAGAATGATTTCCTACCTGTCCATAGGGAAGGATGGAGAGAGAAGAGAGAAGCACCAAAAGAAAGAGAGAGCTAGGGAAAGAGACCAAAGAAGCGAAGAGGGGGAAGGGAAGATTGCTCCTGAGAAAAGATGCGCGAAATATAAAATAACAAGAGAAGATTGTTCAGTAAATCTATGACTAAGGAGTGTGAACATTCAATTTAATGCTCAAAATCTGAGTTCAAAAATTATAATTGTAAAGTTTGATTTAACTAATTTGAATTTTTGAATTACATTTCCCTGATAGATTTCATAAATTAGAGTAGGACCATTTAGACTAATATAAGTGTTCTGATCTGGATAGTACCGATGACTCAGTATCAACATTCGGAAAATATAATAAATTTATTCTTGCAAATTATTCTTATAGTTTTTTCCATTCTAAAAGATGGGGATATTGTTGGAGTATTAAATATATAATCATGTGATGATGACAATGACCTGACAGATCAATTAAAGATCGAACTATGTTTGTTAATTACGAAATGAAGTAATGATTAAATACTCTTCTATACATGAGTTTTGACATAATTTAATATAAATTCTCAAATAATTAAAATTAATGATAAAAATACGCAAATAACAATTCACAGAATGTACATGAATCCCATTATGTTGTATTCCAAGTTTTTTTCATTTTTCCACTTAGAACTATAATTTCGTATATTACAATGGAAACAACCAATATTTACAGAAACTGCCACTATGAAAGGTAATAACTAACCCTCTCTAATCAACAAGGATACAATGGACAAAATATGGTTATTGACTCAATATAATAGATATCTAGGAGGATAACTTGGTACTTTTCAGGATCAAAATAATTGATTGAATTTGGGGCGCTCATTTTGTGACTTAGGGTCGTTTGAATATTAATGATAATTATTTTAAATATTGTATATCATGGAAGTTATGATTTTATATATTGATGATATGACGATTATATATTGTTTGAGGTGATTTTGATGAGTTTTAATTAGAAAATGATCAGTTTATTTCTAAATCTATTGCTTGTTATGTTTCAATGATAATAGATCCTTATTGGATTTGTTTGCACTAAGAAGTTTTGAACATATAGATTAGTATTTAACATAAATATATATTGATTTATCATAGAGGATATCTAGAAGCTCTAAAATTCCTAACATATTAGTTTCTAGTAGTTCAAATCGTTATCTAATTTCACCATTTAAGCCTTCAGAGATGATGGAAAATATGGGATATTTTAAAATATGATATCATCATAAATTTAGCACCTCTCTAGTGCTTCATTAACTCTAAAAGATCACTTCAAACCTATATCCATCTGAACATTATTGTTGAAATTTTACGTAAATACTTGTATATGAATTTGATAAGTCTTTAATATGTTGGGATCTAGTAATTGAAGGAGATACTAAAAATATAATGAAATAACATTAAAATAATGATCATATCACCTTGTACAAAATCAAATTTAGGAGCCACATACACACTCGACCTCTAGTGACATACATATAATTTTCTAGACATACCACCTTTCATTGATCATGATTAGAAGGATAAATCCTCATTGATCTATGAACCATCACCTACATACGAGGTTGATGAGAGAGAGAAGAGGTGGCCCTAAGGAAAAGGGTCATAGGGGCCCCTCAAACCCTAAAATGATTGACATTTTTCATAAAAACCTAATTCATTTATATATTGATTATGTCATCCAAGAAATTTATGTCTGTGACCCTCTACGCCCAAGTATACATCTAATTAATAGCCCAATAAACTCAATAACTATGTATTACTTATTTAATTAATTAATTTAATATATAATATAAATTAATTAATCATAGATCAATTTAAACCCAATCGATAAGTCAAGTAGTAGAAATATTGGGTGCCAAACTACACCGCATGTCCTAGAAGGTAATGGTGTTATGGTAGCCACTCACATAACCTATTTGTAAATATTTACAATATATGTATAATCCCTCATCTGCATAACACTCCTAGAATGACTTATGGTATGGTCAACTTTCAAACCCCAGTCGATCATCTTAATTAAAATTAATATGATTAAAAATTAGTATAAAACTATTTTTTTAATATTTCTTTTTACTTTTACTAAAGACTTCAATACACCATTTCTAGAGTTTATCTCCTCTTAGTATCGAGGGTAGATGATCTTATCATGATCACATAATCACCTTCATAGATATCTTATTATATTTGAGCCTTGACAATTTGAAGTGTCATCATTAGAGACTGATGAGTCTCAGTCAAAGCACAATCATTAATGCACAAGATGTCTTTGATATCTTAGGTCTAAAGATTCTTTATATAATTGTGACATAAATCAATCTAGTTGACAATTAGATATAGCACCATCAAGTGATTCATATGGATCAATTCTATAAACATTCTCTAAAGAGCACCCATTGCCTCTCCTTAGTATCTTAACTCAAATGATCACGAGATCAACCATCCTCATTATATGAGTAAGAGTAAACATTACTATTCTATCTAGGTAGCTAATGTTCTTTTCAAATATCTTATGAATGTTACCATTTAGGATATCTTATAAAGATAGATAATTATTATAATATGATCTTATCATAACTTATCATTGGACATATCATTAAACTTTATCAATGAACATCACACATGTATATTAATGAATATGACATTTATAATAAAATGAATGAGATATGTATAATGTAATTAACTTGTATGCCACTTATTATTAACCCTATATTGGTCAAGAAAAAAGAAGAATAAGTAAAAAAATAAATTCAAATTCCATAACATCATCCTTCAATTGGTGAACACAATAATACTTTCAACATTTATCATTTGCTTCATCAAATTTCTAAGTTACTCATCATATTGGAGCAGAAAGCAACAACCATTTCATCGAACATGCATATTTTTGATTTTAGTAGAAAGACGGATATTCCTTGCTCATTATTAGGCAATCACTAATTCACAAAAGGTTTTGTGAAATCTTCTAGGATGTTAATTAGTAAAAGTATTGGAGTAATATATTCTTCTAAAATCAACTCATGATGAAATCTTCCATTATTTTTATGTGGATAAATTTATAATGAAATATTTATTAATCATTGAAAACTATTTGCCAAGTAATCAAATAAAATCTTTCAATTGTTAGTAATTTTAAGGTGAAATTCTATGAGGGTTGATCAGGTTAAATAAAAATTAGGATTTATGGTAACTAATATAATGGAAGCCAAGAAGAAAATGATTCCTAGATATTGTATGTTGGTAGGGTCAAACTTGGTAAATCTTTTAGATTTATCTGAATCTCTCCTCTCTACCTCTTTTGTAAAAAAGGGTTTAGGGAGGGAAAGAAAAAGGAGACACATCAAGATGGAGAAACCTCATTTACTTTTATCTGAACATTGAAATCAAGATTCTAATACCTCCCTCCTTGGGACCTTGGGTTCTTTTACTCCATTAACTACTGTATTTTTTTCTTCATTAAATAGTTATACCTCTATTTCTCAATAAATAGTGAGGTGTATTATCCTCCTAGGACCATATTAGATCTATGATGATGGCTGCCTTATAGATGATGACATGTGTTGATGGCTGGTGATAGTTGGTTTGCCTCATAAACATGCAATGAGCCCAAAGAGGTCCCCTAGATGTCACTAACATATGTATACCTAATATTTATGATTTATCATTTTTTATCATAGTTTTCAATTTTGTGAACTAAATTGATGTGACGTTTTATATTGAATGTTTGTATAAAAGGGGATTTATGCTCTATACTATTCTTTAGCCATTTATTCTAGAATGAGCATGTTTACTTATCATTGAGGATAAACCTCTTCGGGCTTTGGTCTAAAAAGTTACATACTCAATAACATGTATAATTATGGGAATATGATGAGCCGACCATAATTGAACAATAGACAACTTTGTCCCCTCTACCAAAAGGAATGCTCAAAAAAACACTAGAGCCTCAAAAATTAAATTAAGCATTTCTTTTTCCTCAAGATGCAATTTCACCCCATTCCAAATGTATATGATGCAAAATGCGAAAGCCCCCTAGGTTTATTGTTGGAAGTTAAGTTAGTCATATGTGCAAAAATTATTTAATATTTTAGGGGTCCTTATCCCTTTAAACCATATGTTGTTCAACATGTTGGCAACTCAAACAAAGCATTTAGTTTTTACTAATATCCAATAGTTGACCAGATAGCTCATCCAATGTCGCCCTCTACCACCAACAATAATGACTCCCTATCTTCTTTGTCACCCACCCTTCGTCTCCCTTTGTCATATCAATCCAACGGTAAGGCAATTGCCACCTTAATTGACCCTACACTCACAAGGTTAGTAAGGTAGTACACCAACACTCTTCATGAAAAGGTATGCTTGTTTGACACCACAATGTCATGAGAGGAGAATGGATGCTTATGTAGAAGGAACTAAACATGGTGACATCAACATCAGAGTGTTGAGCATACTAGGACTAATAGTAATAATTATCGAAGATGGAGCAAATATAATGATTCACGATAGATCTAGGTTGTCAAGGACTCATAGTATTGACCCCTTTCTCTCCTTTACCAATAGAGGATGGCAATGACAAATGGCACGATTATGATGATGAGGAGAGCTCAAGAATAGTTGGAGTTTGGCAAATGACCTTACAGAAATCGACCATGACACTTGAGTTTGATAGTAATAAGGATGATAAGTGAGACAAATGAGGAGCTAATAAATGAAAATAAAAAATATAAGAGATGTCCAAAGAATCTAAGAAGAGGATGATTTAGAAGTCATAGCAACTCAAAAACTATACTCATCAATCATGATAGCAGACAAGGACCGATCGATTTAGGCAAACCACCAGTAATATGGTGCTCAAAATCTAATAAAACAAATGTGACAAAATCACATGTACATAATCGCACAATGTAAAAGTGGCTATCTTACTACAATCACTTGGTAATAGTCACAAGATGAATATATTAAAAAGGTAAGGCTAAGTACAAGATGTTAGAGTATTAACTATTAAAGAGGTCACCATAACATACTTGGACTATAGAATTAATCATTGACCCTAGACCCAAAGTTGACTATTAACTGAGTGGTTGACCATTGACTATTATGTTGACCATTGTCTTGACATAGACTACTTATTGGGTTGTGAGTGGCTAGGGATTAGCAATCATGATGTAAGTTTAGTTGACTAGACTAAAATTGAGATTGACAATTAGGTGGGAAAGCTATGATTGTCATTTCAATTTGGTCACACTTTTTCATAGTTGAAAGACTTATGACCAAAGGACCTAATGATCTAACAATTGTGAGTGAGAGACCTAAACCCCCTCTCTCCCTCTTTCTCTTCACCCTTGT
Organism: Spirodela polyrhiza; assembly: GCA_024713555.1. Taxonomy (NCBI): domain Eukaryota; kingdom Viridiplantae; phylum Streptophyta; class Magnoliopsida; order Alismatales; family Araceae; genus Spirodela; species Spirodela polyrhiza. The sequence continues at coordinate 5,952,663 of CM046530.1, forward strand.
TAATGAGGTTTTCTCCTATTATTGCAAGCTTCTATTCTGTCACTGCCACATGTTTCTCTTTCACTGTCGATGTAGGATCCTCTTTCACTATACATCCTCTTTTATCACCAGAAGTTTCTACTCCACTGCTACCTCATGCTTCTCTTTCATTATTGATGCACGATCCTCCCTTACCATATTTCCTCTTCCACTGCCATGGGCTTCTATTTTGTCACCACCGCACTTCTTTCACCACCAGCACATGATCCGCCCTCATTGTGGGTCCTCATCCCCCACCACAAGCACCTCCACTATCATTGCATGCTTCTATTTCACTATCAGTGTAGGATCTTCCCTCGTCGTGCATCCTCTTCCGCCACCATAGGCTCCTCTACCACCATTGCACACTTCTTTTATGCCACAGCCATATTATGCATCTTATGTCACCACAAGTTCCTCCACCACTATTGTAGACTTCTCTTTTGTTGCTGTCAACTCCTCCCACCGTAGGATCTTCCCCCACCATAGGCTCCTCCCACATGTTAGTTATTTGATTTTTTTATATTTTTAAATATAAAAAATTATATCTAATTAAATATATATATACTTAAATTTTGATAGGTCATAAATTAAGTCAAGGTTTTTCAATTCTTGACCAAACTATGACCAAATCAAACTCCAGTCTAAGTTTAGGTCACAGCTAAAATTTGATTGAGACAATGACCGCTAATCCCTATGGATGACACATGGCGCCTTGGCTCAAGGAGATGATGAAGACCAAGGGTGCAAACCAAGTCACTTGATGACTCGAATAAGGAAATACACACCCAATAGTAGCAGACCAAACAAGCAGTTATGGTTATAGTGGCAGTAGGTGGTTGATGGGTGTTGATGGCAAATGCTAATGGAGGGGCATCAAAGGTGGCAGCCAGTGGCGGAAGAGTGGGGGTGATAGTTGATGTCTATGGAGGGATGTCGACTAAGGTAGATGGAAGTGAAAGGTGACAACAATTGATGGTGGCAATAGTAGGTGAGGGTGGTAGCGATGGTGGCAATGAAGGTAGCAGAGGTAGTAGTAGGGCAAGGTGACAATGAATGATGACGATGAGCTGATGGAATTGGCAACGAACAATAGTGGTGATAATGGTAGATTTGTGGTAATAGATGCCAGTGGTAGTAGTGAGAATGGGAGAGAATGATGATAGGCAATGGTAGAGGCAATGATATTAGTATAATTCTTAACTATGAGTAACAAGTTCCTCCAACTAACCCGACTGAGGACAAAATCTTTTGGGAAGTTACACAAGCACTCTTTAACAATCAAAGGGAAGCCACATGACAATTCTCACAGCTAAGCTACACATGTACACCACACAAGCAAAGAGACATGATTTTAATTTAAATACTTTGCCACACAACATTGGGGGTTCATGTCTTATATAAGCAAGGGAACAAGAAGAATAGGGGGCCTAATAAAAAGAAGGCCCATTAATAGTAAGCAAAGCCTTCTAATTTTGGGCAGGTCTAGTGACTTTATGATCAATAGAGGACTTCTAAGTCTACTTCCTTATGTTGGCCTATATCGTGTTCAATTGTAAGGCCATCATCGTGTTTGGTGCATATGGCTTGAAAGATTTGCCACATCTAAGGAATGAGGGAATTCTTATGATCAAATGAATTGTGCTCTCGGTAGGTTGGCTATTAGGGTGTAGAAGAAGCTCATGACCCTCGTGTGCAACTTGGTGGCTCTATAATTGGAGACAATTCTCCCTCTCCTTAGTAATCACCTTCACTGAGCTTGGGCTTGGATAGTATGTTGTCATTTCGACAACGTAGCACAACATCCACCCATCTTGGATTTATTTCAATGGTAGTGACAATTAGTTGATAACATTGAGAAAATTAGTATCAATAATCTTTTGACGTGGGTCACTTGGCCGTAGAGGGTAGTGTCAACTCCACCTAAGTACTAGTGAGCAATGATATTAACTATGTTGCCTTTGTAAGACATAACTGTCCTCTTACTGTTGATGTAGGTACTTCTGGCCACTACAACCTCTTAACAATAGAGTGTGACATGGTACTCCACATGGAGTAAGAGATAAGTTGGGGAGGATCATTAGGGATGGAGACTCATTAAAATATGGATAATAGATGATGGAGGTTTATCTAGCAATCATATAACTCATCTTTTGATAGTATGATGGACTCCTTATATTATTTCATCATCCATAGAAAAAGAGAAGTGTAAGGAAGTAGAGATCTTAGAGGAATGAGAAAGAGATACTATAGAGGGACAAGCCCAAGATGATAAAGAGATACAATGAGCATAAACATTCCTTCAATAAGAAAAGCAAACCATAATAACAATTGATTGGAGAGAATTCTGGAAAAAATCTGAATATAATAAATAAATGAATTGTTGAGGAAGAGGGGATTATTAAGAGAACAAGCCACTAACCATCTCAAAGTGGCTAACCCTCCCCTTGTTTTACTCTCTTTTTCTATACCTTCTTTTCAAAATAAGAGAAGAATTCAAAAAAAATTACAATAATTCTCACTATTATTGCTCGCCTCGATCACAAATCTTCTGAAGTGATGTCAAAGCCACTTATGCCTAATAAATCAAGTGAGCCCTACTTAGGTTGTTTCGAATGAAAACTTAATAAAATTTAGTAGGATTTTTTACAACAAATAGCTACCTTATCAACTAACACAAGCGAGATGATCAAAATCAAATAATATTACCTTTGCACTCTAGTGATTTGAATTTCTTCGAAGAATCTCAACTAAAGATGAAATCAAAAATTGTTAAATATAATAAGGAATTAGAGGGTTGTAGAAGAAAAATCTATAGCTAACAACGACAATGCACAACCAAGGGCCAAATCTCAATGGAAAGTGTGGAGGAAAGAAAATTGATATCCTAATTTTCAATGGTGAAGATCTAGAGAGATGGGTCTGCCAAGAAAAACTCTATTTTTCAATATTTTCAATGTTTGAAGACAAGAAATATTAGACAGCTGGATTAAGCTTTAAAGGTAGAGTCCTTAAGTGATTTATATAAGAAGATTGAAATTTTTCTTTCAAAAATTGAAATGATTTACGATATACAACACAAGACTATTTTGATAATGCTAAACATTATTCATTGGGGAAACAATTCTTAGAAATGAAACAAATCAGATTAGTTGATAAGTATCATAATAAATTTGAAGACATGGAAGAAACAACAAGAGACATTTCCTAAGAATATTTTAGAGTCTACTTTTTAAAAAGGCTTACACCTAGACATTCAAGCAAAATTAAATTTATTTGATTCTAAAGGACTGACCTTCATCATGCGAATCACCAAAGATGTAGAACTCAAGATCAATCAAATTAGAGAATTTGATGAAGCTGAAGTTGATGGGAGAGAACAAATAGAAACTTTTTCAAAAAAACCTCATCAATATAGAATATTTGATCACACAATACATCATTTTAGAGATCAAATACAATTGTGTGAATGTCAATAGAAACATTAAATATTAGACCACAATGTAAGAAAAGAAAACTAAACTTATCAATCATGGGAATTCAAAGTTAGGGACTCTATTACTATTGTAATGAAAAATATGGCCAAGGACACAACTATCATAAAGAGATTAATATGTCAGTGATAGAGGATGAAGACTACCTATCCACAGACGACTAGATCCTTGATTAACCTAGTGAAGATATTACAGCTCTAAAAATTTCTTTAAATTTTCTTATGCAAAAACTACCAAAGTACTCTTTAAAATTTCAATGACACTTAATAATCAATTGATATAAGTGTTGATAGAACAGAGGCATCGCATAATTTTGTGAGTAAAATCCTTACAATTACATGTCCTAATGACCTTAGATTATTTGGTTACAATAAGGACAAGTGAACTAGTCAAAAGTTCAAAGCTATGCCAACAGCTCACCCTAGATCTTGAAAACTGTCACATGTGAAAAATTCTACTCCTACCCCTATTTTCTTTGACATTATTTTGGGGTTAGAATAACTAGAAGATCAAAGGAGAGTGAATATTAATTTCAAGACCTGATTATGATCTTTTCCATCTACCAATGGACTTGTCACCATGTAGGTAACGAAGCCAGATGAAATTAGAGGAATTTCATTGTGATCTCTTACAAAGATCTCCAAGAGTTAGCAAGTATTGATCAAATTGTATTAACTAGATGAAAGCATGAAGTAGCTATCACAATTGACATGGATAACCAACTTATAACATTAATTTCCACAACCATTTCAGCCACCATCTTCTTGTCTTCTATAAAAGGATATTGATCAAAAAATACCTTTCAAAGATGAAATCCCAATTCATCAAAAATTACTATTTTTGATATCCTTATTTTTAGAAAATAGAGATCAAAAAATTGGTCAAAAATATGCTAGAATTAGGTATCATCTATCACTTAAACATCACCTTTTTTGAGCCTAGCTCTTATGGTCAAAAAGAAATCAAGTGAATTGTAATTTTGCATACATTATCACATGCTGAATCTTACAATGATTTTCCATGAATTTCAAATGCTGGTCATAGAGAAACTATTCAATAAATTACATGGAGTTACTATGTTTTTTAAGTTTGATTTACGGCCGAGCTATCACCAAATTCTCCTAAGAATAATATTCATAAATTAGAATGTCAAATGCATCACAGCCACTATGAGTTTTTGGTAATGCCCTTTGAGCTATGGAACATGCCATTAATCTTCCAAGTATTAATGAACTGATTATTTGATGAGTTTATATGCAAGTTTTTACTCATTTAAAGTGCAGACAAGGAGAAGTATTGTCAACATCTCCATCACTTTTCTAAATTTTAACTTTCAATCAACTTTACATACACCCCAAGAAATCCCAATACTACTTTGGATAAGAAAAAGTCACATATTTAGGGTATTGGATATCATGACAAAGTGATTGTAAATGTTGAAAAAATCAGTCATTCAATAATGGCCTAATCCAATTTGAAGTAACTTTACAGCTTCTTGAGATTGAGTGGACGTTATAAGCACTTCATAAAAAATTATGATTGCATCATATGGCTCCTAGTATAATTCCCTAAATGAGATGTATTTAATTGGAACGAGTAGACTGACTACATATTTGTGCAATTAAAAGAGGCTCTCACATCGCACTAGTACTTGCACTACCTAATTTCAAATTACCCTTTGAATCTGAGGTAGATGTCTCTAGCAAGGGTGTGGCCATAGTTCCAATGTAAAGTTCATGTCTTATTTCAATCATTCTTTTTCATCCATACAAAGATACAAATTAGTATATGTAAAAGAATTGATGACAGTGGTTCTGGCAATTTTGAAGTGGAAATAGTATTTGTTGGCACAAAAATTCATGATATACACTGACAAAAGGAGACTAAAGTTTACTATAGAGCAGCAGAAAATATTACTAAGTTATTAGAAATGGTTAGCGAAAATTCTTTATCATAATTTAGAAATTAGATTTAAAGCGAAAAGAGAGAATCAAGTAGAGGATGACCTATCTCGTCATACAAGTCTACCAACAATACAAGTTATGCAAGTATCACGACTAGAACTCATTGATATAAAGATTATTACCAAAGAAAATTAGCAAGATCCAGATATATATGTCATTATGATAGGGAGTTACAACAATCCAAACAAATGGGCAGCATATTCAATGAATCAAAGTTATTTATAACATGGATGAAGTATAATATTACCCAAAAACTTTATCTTAGTCTAGACATTTTACATGAATTTCATGATTTTGTTTTTGGGGGGACATTCAAGATTTGCCCACACTTACTACAAGATCAAATAGCATCTTTGGTGGACAAGAATGAAAACCAAATTTGAACATATGTATCAGTTTGCATCAGATGTCAAAAAGATAAGACTGAATGTCTTAAACATGTGGGGCTGTTACAACCTCTACCCATTTCAGATCTTATTTGGGATGAAGTCTTGATCGTGTGGAGGCTCAGCATCCACTTCTCCTCATACCCACCAGGGAGCTCTCTTGGGTTCCCAACCTATCTATATCTCTTACAGTTCAAGGACCCAAGTGACAATCGGGCGAGTCTCCCACCTGAGGCTGAAGGTCTGCCAAAGAATCTTATTGCAGGTGCCCACATTGCCAACAATAATGTATTCAGGGGTATTGTTCAAAGGGGCAGTGTTTATGGGAAGGAAGAACTCAAGAGGCTCCCATGGTGGGCCAGCGGCACTACTGCACTTTGGCTGGTAGAACCTCATCACCATCTAGTAGTGGACGTAGGTTTCATGGGGGAAGGACGGGTTTCCCCACCTCATCGACAACCTATGTGGCCTCACGGGAAGCCGATGTCATCATAGTATTTGTAAAGAACTCGAGAATAAACTAGAGAAGGCAACACAACATAAGGGAAGAGAGAATTTTATTGTATAGAAGAATTGTCCAACGCTTAACTTCACAATCTGTGGTAGTTATGCATTTATAGGCCGATTGAGAGGTTTCTATTTACAGAAGGTCCTAATCGCGGAAGGTTCTTGAATAGCATAGTGGCATTACATTTGCGCATATATTGCCGAGTATCAGTTACGCATGAACCAATTCATCCAATTTGTTTAAATCGTCTTCGTAGTATTTGTTCTCCACCAATCGGGGCTTCGCGTGAACGGCAGCGAACGGAAGACCTTTGTTCTCAAGGCCATGGTGATGACCACCGCCACCGGGAGCCACCATAGGAAAGAACTTATCATCATCGCCGGAGTTCTGGAGAGAGAGATGTTGGAGGAAGCTCCTTACCTGGGGATGATGAAATGGAGTGCTGGCTATTCGCTGAAGGGAGGGCCACAAGATGTGATCGAAGAGATCTTTCGGACGAATGGGGGGGATCTGGAGAATTTGACTCGGCTTAAAACTGACGTCAGGTTTACGCTATTTGACGTCAGGCGTCGTTATCTATGGTTCAAAGGCGCGTGGCTTTGAAAAGACAGCAAATTTAGATATTGATAGAGATAGAGAGAGAGAGACCCCGTTAAGGCTTCTTCAATTGTACTTCCTTCCGCCGCGCAAAGGACATCGGAGAGATGCGCAGAGAGAAAGAGAGAGATCCAAATCATGAACATTGGAGGCGGTGCAGCGGTCGTCCCTTCTCCTTGTTCGACGTGAGGAGGGCTATCCCTTCCTGCAGCGGCGGCGGGAAGGGGGTTGCATAAGCCAGCCGGGTCCGCAGGAAGAGGGCTGAACTGAAGCCCACGCCCACCGCCGTGATGCATCCCCACAACCAGAACGTCGCCGCGTAGCAGCGCCACCCCCTGCACCCCGCGCCGCCGGCGCCGGCGTCATAGAAGAGCGCCGCGAGGAGCCCGTAGATGAGGGAGCCGAGGGGAATGTTGGTGACGACGATGTTGTGGTTCACGCCGACGCTCTCGGCGCCGAAGAGCTCCGCCGTCACCGCCACCGCCGCCGCGAAGACGAAACCCGAGCTGAGGCCGACCGCCGCGGTGCAGAACGGCAGCACGCTGCCGCAGTTTCCCCACCCGGCGAGAAGGAAGAAAGCGGCGGGCATCGGGACCAGCCCCGCCGCCAGCCACCCTGTTCTCGCGATCCCATTCCTTCTTCCTGCCACAATCGTCGCCACATTACGGCCCGCGCCGCCTGCTGTAATATTGGGTGGCGTCCGGCAGGGGAACTCACCAGCGAGGAGGTCGGGAAAAGAGGCGAGGAGGCGGCCGTAGAAGGAACAGGAAGAGTAGATACCCACCAGCGCCGCCGTCCCCTCCTCGCCCCTCCCCAGGCTCTCACCGATCTGCCCAAGATTGTTGCTGTAGACCAGCCCCACCGTGCCCCCGCAAAGGTAGGCGAGGTAGTAGATCCAAAAGTCCACCCGGCTCACCAGCCGCCGGGGCCCGTGCTCCTCTCCCATCACGGACATCCGATCCCTCCCCAGCCACCGTCGTCCTCCAAAGCCGCCGCCGCAGCCGTCGGTAAACCCGTGCCTCCCTCTCGGGGATCCCTCTACTTTGGCAGGGAGCAGCTCGCGGAGGATCTCCAGGTCCTCGGGACAGTTCCGGGTGCGCCCACCCCGACGCCAGACGCAGAGGAGAGGAAGGAGGAGAAGGGAGCCGCCGGCGAGGAGGAAGCGGGTTGCGGGAGCGGTGCCGGAGGGGGCGAGGACGAGGAGGTAAACTCCCACGAGGACGGCGAACCCAAGGAGGAGGAGGAAGACACCGTCCTCAGATTCGTCCTCGTCGCAACTGTGGTCGTCTGCTCCGGCCATCGGGGATGAGAAGCGGAGGGCGGGGGGAATGGCGATGGCGGATGCGAGGAGGGGGATGGTGGCGCTGAGGAGGAGGTAGGAAGACCCGGGGGGGTGGTGGCCAGGGAGGACCGTGGCGAGGAGTTCGTAGAAAGCGGCGCTGGCCCCATTGAAGCTGACGGAGAGGGAGAGGGCGAGGGAGCGGCGGCGGGGAGAGGGGAAGGCGCGGGTGCAGAGGGCGAAGCAGACGGTGTTGAACCAACAGATGCTGCAGCCCGCCACCAAACAGAGAACGAACACCTGTGAACGACATCTCGGGATTTAAGACCCTTCCGCCCTGCGAAGGGGAACCGGAGAAAAGGAAGACGGTGGGCCAGCGCCCACCGCCATTGCCGTCCAGGACCTTGGCTCACGGAGGGGGCTTACCGAGGCGTATTGGATAGGGAGGCGACGGGCGACGAGGAGCCACTGCAGGCCGTACCCGACGAGGCCCATTCCCGCCGCGGCGGCGACGACGGCGGAGAGGGGGAGGCATAGAGCGGCCAGGCCGGCGGACCAGCCGAGGGCCTTGCCGAGATCGGAGGCCAGGGCAAGCCCGTTGAGCCCCACCTGAGACGCCCCCAGCGCGGCCTTCAAACTCGTCGAGTACGCCGGGAAGTTGAAGTTTGTCCCCGCCGCCGCCTGGATCAGCACGGCCGTCGCCAGCGCCGCCCACCTCCACATCTCCGCCTCCGCCATGCCCGCAGCGCTCTCCTGCTGCCCCCCGGGAATTGTGTGGGTTCCCGGCGACTGACGGGGAAGGTGGCGACGCCGGCGGCGACGGCGATTGACAGGGAAGGTGGAGTGGGTTCCGTTGAAGGAACGTAAGGCGGCATGTGGTATTGTTCTAATTTCCGACTTGAATGACAATTTAAGACGCGTGTGTTTAATGTGGCACGACGGTGTAGCAGAAAGAATGGGACCACACAGCCCCGGCAGCTCCCTCCGAATGGCCTCGCTCTGTACAGTTCCCGTATATGGCCGCAGTCATCGGAGCCCTCCGGGGCCCCGCAGGAGCTGTCCAGGTTGCACAAAACTTCAGGCGGAAGATGCGCCGCCGCGCCGGGGCTCGGAAAAAGGGGACGCCTCCACACCGCTGCGGTCAGTCGATCTCCCCCTCCTCGACGTCGTTAGCACCGCCATGGCCGGCGGCGGGCTCAACCTCGTCTTCCTCCTCGTCCGCCTTCATGTACAGCCCGAGCTGCTCCAGCGGATTGCTGCCGATGAACTTGAACCCGTCCTGGGGGAGCTCCGGGCTGGTCTCGTCCATGGAACTCGGCAGGTTATGGTCGGCGCCGAGCATCTCCAGGTCCTTGAGGAACCGGCTGTTCTCGCCAATCTCCACCGTCTTCTCCATCTGGCAAAACAAGCTCATCATCATCGGTCAGCCAGGGTGAACCACCACCACCACCACCACCAAGCATCGGCATTGCCGCCGGCAACCGGAGGCCGCACCTTCAGAAGGGCCTGCCGCGCCGCCTCTCGCTCGAGTTCCCGCTTCCTCTTGGCCTCGGCAGCGGCTCTGGCCTCCACCTGCAGCCGCAAGTCCTCGGCGGCTCTGGCTTCCGCCTGCAACCGGGCCCTCTCTGCACAGGCCAGAAAAAAATCAGCATCCATCCTGAGAGCGGAAGCAGCGCTCATCCACTGGAGCGGCGGCAGCCAGACCTTCCTGCTGCTGCCTCTCAAGCTCCTTCCGCTCTCGTCGAAGCTTCTCGGGGTCCCCCTTATCAACCTGGGCAACATCACACCACAGTCAGACGCCACAAAACCTCCGAGGCTCATACAAAAATGGTACTCGTGATGGAGGCTTCCGAGTGACCAAACCTTGTCGAGGGTCTTCTCGCGTGCCTTGAGTATGGTATCCGCAAAGCGACTCCTCAGTAAGGCAGCACGGTAGAGCTTTTCTGGGGAGACCTGCCTCTCAGATGGAGCATGGCCCCCTAAAAGTTTCATAGGGAAAAGACAAGGCTAAGTGCCTGATCAAATTCTCAACCCCCCACTACGTCTTTCACAGCTCTCTCTCTCTCTCTCTCTCTCTCTCTCTCTCCCCCCTCTCCCTCTCTCTCTCTTCTCTATCTCTCGCTCTCTCTCTCTCTTTCCATGAGTAATCCATGCTTACCCTCATGGCGATCATCTGCTTCGGCAGATGCGGCACTGGGTTCGCCCCTCTGCTCGGGCTGTTCCGAGCCCCCACTGGCATAACCTAGATTTAATCCAATAGATGAAAGGAAGTCAGAAATTGAAGCATCCGGGAGGCAAGAACAGCACTCCACAAAACTGAGCACAGAAGGAAGGCGTTCAGGAGAAGCGCAGCTTACGATTTCCATCGATCTGGTTCGCCATCTCATGCTCAGAAGCGGCGGCGGACATCGCGGTGTCCTGCAAGAAGGGCGAAGGCATCATCTCATTTCCTCTCCCATGACAGAATCGGATGCAACAGGCATGGAAAGGAGTGGGAAGCATTCAAACCTTCACGCTATTGTTCGTGGGCAAGGGGCCCTTCGCTGCGAGTGATTCACTTCCGGACGAACTCGCCGAATCCGAGTCTGTCAAAATTGGGAGATTATTGAAGGTGCGAATAAATACATTAAATTCACGAATGTAGAAGACCCACGAAAATCTACAAGGAGCTAATTTTTTAATCATTGTTCCCCTTGCGCCCTCCGAATACCACAATTCATCCTTTCCGGTCATCGTTCTACGAAGAAGATCTGAGTCAATCCGTAAATGGATCTAGCAGTAGCACACCTCGGTGCTGGCCTCTACAGAGACAGACTAGAGAAGCCAAGCAAAGTCACACAAACACAAACAGAATCCAGGGATGGCTTAAAGTTCGTCTGCCAGACCCAGGGAAGGAAGGATGACCAGGAGTTCATGAAGAATAGAATTTCGAGTAAAAAAAAAAATCTTCGATACCACCTAGGAAATAGATGAGCCAGCGGTTCAGCATGCGTTAATTTATGCCAAGTTAGGTGGCTCGAATGAAGATGGGAGATTCACCTCCGAAGGAATAATCTATTAAAACTAGATTTAAAATGCACGAGGAAGAAAGCTGTGAAATGTCGAACAATTATGATAAATGAGACAAAAGGGCTGCTGACTAAAACCATATTTTAAATAACATGCTGAAGGAAAAAAAGAGAAATTCAAAATTAAGGGGGATGCCGGTGGTTTTCTCTGTGGTGTTTGGTGTGGAATCAACCTAATAATTTAGACGGCTATGTGTAGGCCATTAGATATCAAACAAGAAGAAAGAAATTAAACAATTTTAGCAGAAATGAAGTAAAGTCAAACTCCAGCAGTCGTAGGGACAGAAATGGTCACATCATACAAAGTTCATTTCACCAACAATAATGTGTTGAATAGAACTTTGACCAAATTCACTGAGGCCTAGACGGCATGACAAGAACCATGAGAACTCTTCAGCATTGGGAAGTAGGTTACATGAAAATTTGAGAAAATTAAGCCACATATTTCAGTAAGAACTATAAACTTTCCAATATATTTCATGGTTCTCACTAGAATCGCCCTGAATGTCTTCCCAATATTTTATTTTTCATAAGAAATTCCTCTCTCGTAATTGGACTGTGTCGCTACACATTCTCTAAGGAGACGTGATCTTCTAACTTCAAAAGAGAGAGGAGTCCTTGACGAAGGTTAAGGATTAGCTTGTCCATGTCTCAGGAAAAGAAGTAAGAATCAACCAGATATTACTCAATAGAATCTCTATAAATTCATAGCTTCCTTCATTACACCTATCTGACTCCCTTTAGAAACTCCATTGATTGTTTGCAAACTGTCACAAAATTGATGATTGAATCTATTAACAAGCCGCCCGAAGTCAAATGTACCAACTTAATCACGGATTAATACTCACTCCGTCAATCTTCTAATAGATTTATTTCACGTAATTCTCCTGACCCAACCAAACTCAATATTTTATTTCATTTCCTCCCGTCATTTCAATAAATCATTGATGGACGAGACAATCAGCTAAACTAGAAAAATTGAAACATGAAAAATAAAAAATTCTGGAACAATTATTTCCTCCATTTGAATCATCTGGAGTCTTCTAACTTAATATATCTAACTGACGTTAGACTGATTTTTTTATTATCGAGTTGAATAAGACAAACCATAGAATGCTGACAGTACTTACAATTATAGCCAAACAATAGCGGTAGTACATACACCATTATCTTTCTTGTTCCAGTTTATCTCAATGAACATACTCAACATGATTATATATGATGCTTCTGATCTTAATTTTTTATCATGGTGTTTCGGGATATAAAGGTGGCAAAGAAAAAATCCGACATTATTTTTCATCATGGTTCTTCATCATGCTGGTGCTTTCTCCGCCAACAGCACGTAAGTTTATCAGAAGTATCCTAGAACAGGGAGACAATTTCAAAAGGAATAGATGCACCATTCTTTTTCATCATTCTGACTTTTTTTCATTGAAAATTGAACACACGAAACAAAGAGGAACTTTGTTAGGAAGCGTTTCTAATAAGAAAAAAAAAATCCAAAAACACACAACAAAAAGGCAAGATCAACCTTCAAAAGGCAAGCACTGGGAATAACAATTTAGCAATAATAATTCTTAGCTTAAATTAAATGAATTCTACACAGAGGTGGGATACTTCAACTAAAATGCAAGATCAAAATCATTATCAGTAGTCATCCAAGGGTCATCTCAAAGACATAGATCTCTTAAACAGGGGACCCTTCCATCTCCCCTTAGTTTCAGAGGCACATACTTCTCAACATGCGTGAAACAGCACAAAAACTGTGGCATTGATCAAAAGATTTCACGCATTCCACTTAGATGTCAACTCTTGCAACTTAAATTAGATGCATCGAAATATATCCATTCGGTTTCCATAATGAGGCCAAAAACCTATTTTTAAGAATTCTATTGTGAACTTTGAGATGGAATACACAGTGCTGGAAATGCTAGGGGAACTTTTTGCTTTTTCTGTGAAGGTGAATTTCGGAGAACTGCTCTTGGCACCATCCTCTCTTGGTATCTTCTATCTAGTTTAAAGAGTTGGGTACACTGATTTGGAGCCATGGCCTCATATTTTTCAGCGGTTGGGAGGAGGAATGAATAATTTCTTTCGGGCATTTGTTCCCCGCATAAATGAGTTAACCTGTCAATCCACTAATCTTTTATCATTCTCTTCCTTTATTTCAAAAAAGCAGAGTAGACGTTGGACACAATGCAAAGTAGCTTCCAACGAAGACACTTTGAACTGATGTTGCTTCCATCCTATAATGAGAGGATTATCAGCAGATAAAATGAAAATAGCCCCACGGACATTCCACTGCCCTGTAATAAGATCAATAGAGACTTCCATTGTAAGCTCAGCTCCGGCAGTCCATACTAAGATCCATTGAAGACATTCATGTAAAGCAACACGTGAGATGTGAAGACGTGGGTTATCGAGATAGAAACAGATCAGTGGATGCAAGTCATCCAAAGATAAACAAATATTCAGGTTTTCCTTAATTTATCATAAAAATAATATTCTCGTGTTGCAAAGGACTTGTTGGAGTGCGCACAAATTATGAGACATCACAATAAGAGAATCTGGCTTGGAAAGAGAGAGACTCAGCTTCCACACAAGGGAAAACCTTACGATGGAAGATTACTAGTCGAACATTACTAGGGAGAGAGACTCAGCTTCCCATACTTTTGATAAGGGATTCCTTTTCTTGTGCATCTCGCCCTCCAGGATATATATCACAGGGATCTTTACGGGGAGATGCACCTATAACTATATGTTGCAAACGGGATTCCTCTCTATAACCGCATGTCCTTTCAAGACACTAATCACGGGAATTTTTTCTACCGTTGCACATTTACCCTGTCCCACAGTTCATTTCGTATGATGATCCATGGCATTAGTCACTTTCTTATAAAGATGGAACTTTATAATCACCTCGCTATATCTATCCATAGTAACGAAGGAAACAGGTCGGGATAATAGAGAAAAGAGCAACGGCGCATTAAATGGAAAAACGAGTTCAGCTAAATGACCACTCACCACTAGATGAAGAACCTGTCTCACTAGTCGAACTGCTAGAACTACTATATTTGCTATTTCTCAAAGTTGTATCCTTCTCTATTTCCACTGGAGGGTAGCTTGACATGGGATGATCGCTGCCCACAATATCTACTTCCTCATCCATCGGATGCTCATTGCCTGAAGATAAATAATTAATAATTAATTTTTTTCATAAAAGAATAATGTATAATACAACAAACTAATCAGGAAATAAGGAGACCAACCTTTGTGGAGCTGCATTGATGAATTGCTGACGCCAGATTCGTTAAATACCTGCACCAAAATAAAAATTACATGATCACAAAAAAACTCTTACTTTATGACATTGGCGAGCAACAGAAACTACAGCTGACTGGAATGAATAGCTATCAAGTGCGTACCTCTATTTCACCAAGATCAGCTTTCATCTCATGCTTCAGCTCCCTCCCAGAGCAGAAATCATCTAAAAGCTTTCGTAGTTCAAGAAATGTAGTATCATCAAGAGCATCAATATCAATCTCTATTTCATCATCAGTGGTTTGGCTCTGATTACCACTATTTTTCTTCAGGAATTCAATAATCTGGTCTGGTAACACAGGAATCAAGGATTCTAAGCGACTGCTTAGCTTCTGCTTCTCCTCACCGGTCACTCTTTCCTTCAAATTTTCCACCTCATTTTTCAAACTCTTTGCACCAGCTTGTATTGTAGAAGCTTGGTTAACTGATGGAGCTTTTCTTTTCTTCATATCTGGAGGTTTTACAGCTTCAGATTCTCTTGCAGCATGGGAATCAACTGTAGGAACCTTCTTTTCAATGGATTTCCATTTTGACTCAAAGAGATTGCTCATCGCTTCTGCCATTATGTGGACATCATTCCCAGGCGGATTATATGTCTTTGCATTGGAAAAAGTAAGCCTAACATCTGACGCAAATCCCAAAGGACTGGCGTACGTGCCTGAAGTTAATTTAGTTTTTATAGTTCCCAAATCCATTGGGTGCTTAATAACAGTGTAATAGTCTGGAATGTTCAACTTTACTGCATCAACTGGTTGTTTGAAGACCCAAGCATAGGGATGCTGCAACAAACGATTGAGAAGCTGCTCACACTGTTTAATCAGTGCTGCATTGATGCTCTTGGGCAAGGAAAGTTGTGGAACGCTTTTCACAGGCTCAAATCGCCCTGAATGTCCGCGTTTTATCTGAGGAGCGGTACGGCCTACAGCAGGACGCTTCTTCCCAGAAGCATCAGTTGTTGAAGAAACAGCAACACCATTAACGGCCCTGGAAAGGACTTTTTTCTGAAGTAATTGAATTTGTTCAAGTTCCTCTCGTAGCCTATGTTCCAATTGCTTTTTTTCCAAACTTGACATCAGTGAAACTGAAAAAGTTTGCACGGGTACATTGAAGCAATCAGACCCTTCAGTATTTAAGCTGATGCATTTTCTTTTGGGGGCAGATGAGTCCTCCGAGTCGATGTGACCTGAGTTCACAAAGCCATCTGACTCGCCGACTGTTTCCACTGCATGTCGATAATCCGGGATAAAGCCTGAAGAGAGACCTTTTGTGAACCTTTGTGCCTTTCCCATAGTTGCTAAAGTTGTATTTCGAAGACTCTTGCGTTTAGTGTACTCTAGGACAACAGTGGATGCCATATGCTCACTTTAAGATTGGAAATGCCAATCATAATCCGGTTATTCATCCCCCAAAATGGCTGTCAAATACCTTCGTTAGAAAAAAAAAACTAGGATTTGGGATGACCACTGTACACAGATCCACAACAAAGTCAGATTTCGTCTTCAACCTTCACAGCAACAGCAGACAATTTTTTCTCCAGCATTTGGAGCCTATTCCAGAGAGAAACTTCGCCGACCAATTCAACCCACGATATTATTTTCCACTGGAAGTAAAATAGATTAAATTCCAGTATTTGGAAGCTGTTCCTCAGAGTCAGACTTCTCCGTCCCACTACGTTAGTGGCGCAAACCCTAAACGGCTATATTTCTCCCTTTGTCAGCACCAAGAGAACCCTAGCCTGAAATTCCAAATAGGACGAAATTAATGAAAAGGCCATCATCATTTCGGTGATATCCATCAAGCCCGTGTTGAGAAGGAAAGAAAATTTTTTAACTCTGGAATTTTAATACAAAAGATAGGAAGAGAAGATCTCGACCCAGCTGATAATAAAACAAAGTGCTTGACGCAACAGTCTTGAGGGGCAAAAAAATGCTCCAACATTTTCCGCAGTAACCACAACCCCGAAGCAAATAGAATGCATCACCGCCAATAAAAGGGGAAGACGACGCCGCGGAGAGACGCGCACGCGCACTAATAGAAACAAGAAGAAGGATGCAAGGGCGATACCTGCCCGTTCAATCTCGACACGGCCCCGTTCCCGCCGAAAAACCCTAGGCGTTTGAATCCCCTGCCTCCACGGCTCCACTTCCTACAGCTGCCTCGGCTTCCTGTCCGTTATCTCCCCAAGGAAACAAAGACAGAGAGAGAGAGAGAGAGAGACAGAGAGAGAGAGAGACAGAGAGAGAAGAGAGAGAGAGAACCGGTTAAAGATGACCAGGAAGGGTAAGAGCCTTGGGGTTTATATAGAGGACCACCCCGAGCCCCGCTCACGCCCGGTGTCACCACCGAGCTACCCCGTATTCATCTACACCGTCAAGTTTTCAATCCAACGGCCATTATGGGACTTCCCGTCCAGCGTGGCCTGGCATGTGACGCGGCCTTACACCCGTCGGAGGCTCACCTGATCCAACGGTCACCGTGCGGCCTCGTCGGCCCGAAAGCATCCAACGGTTCCCTCCGCTTCGGCGCCGACAGCGCTAAAACCGCGACATCCTCGTGCGGGGGTAGTCGGCCGCCGCCGCCCGCCGCCGATTGCACGCTGTGGGAGATTTCTTCGAGCCGGCTCAAGCCGCGGCGGGGGGCTGAGCCGTGGAAGTGATGTTGTGGCAGAAGCTCGTGAGTAGCTCGCGAGAAACGTGCCCGCTGGCTCAAGCTCCCACGAAATGCACATATAATCTTAATATCTAATCCTGGTAAGGAAATTTCTCAAATGCATTACTTAAAATAGGATGTTTATCTTCTGAAATACAACTTATGTTCCAATTTTCATGTACGAAAAGTGTTTACTGTGTATTATATATTATATATTGTGAACATGATATTTTTGGTTGTCTAAAATACTTTCTTAAAACTTGTTGATAAGCCTCAATTTTTATCTTTATTAGTAATTATGAAGTTGATAAAAAATCATATTATGTCAGGCATAACACTTAAAATGCATCAAACCATAGGGACCAAAAATTCACTACACAAGGATTGATATGTAAAAATGTTCCATAGATGTTAACATAAAATTGTAGCTAGATAGGGCACGAAAAAATAAAAATAAAAATCACTTACAACTAATAGTTTTCCTCCCCAAACACCATGAAGTGCCAACCCCCATGGCCACATATTAGTACAGTAAGATGACATGCGCAAAATAGTAAAACTACACCATGTGACACGTCATGTATGAGGTCATTATTAATCTTATATCACTTAATTTAATAATTTCAAGCCTAATTTAATGTATAATAAAAGTTAGGCACCTAAATTATGCCACTTTGAGCTGACACAAGCTTGAAACACATTTGAATAGACAACAATATGACAATGTAGTAACAAAGTATACTTTCATTGCCAATGTTATGCTACTAATTTTCTATCTTTCATCTTATAAAAGATTAATATAGTATGGTTTAGGAGAGGGGAACCAATGGCCAGTGAATTATTCATCAGGAAGAAAATTTGACTGATTTTGTTTTAACCATTAATGATGAGTTGTAAAACCATTGTAAACAGTAATATGTAGAAAAAAGATGATAACAAAAAATGTCTATATAAAGTAGTAGATAATCTCATGGAGAAAGTGATACAAAAATCATGTACAAAATAATGCACCAGGAGGGAGAGGTGCTCCATGGGTTAAAGTTTATACTAAAGACTTACAAAGTAGTATAGATGTTTAAAAAATCTAAACGTTTTTATAAGATGTTGACTGATATTTCTACATAAATTAGACATAAGAGGGGGGAGGTAGCTATCAATGGCCATTACACATAGTATGAGATGTCATTATGGCAGAAAATGTAGGTAGAGTATCGATGCCCAAACCTCATTATATTTCACACAGATTTCTCTATAGAACTTGATTAATGATTTCAATCTTTAACTTATATTTGGGAAATTCAAGATATGTTGCATTAACTAAACCACACTAACATCATGCAAGAGTATATAGGACAAATAATGTCATTTTCATTGAAACTCAATGATATAGCAAGACAAACTTTACAATTTTATAGTATGATTATAGTCATGGCTCAAGTGAAGCAGCGATAGTTTAGTGTTTGGAGGTTCCTAACAGTTTTGTAGTGGTAATGCCACTAAAATAAATGGAGTTATTGAAGAGATGGTCGTCAATTACAAGTAGTAATAAGATGGAGTTCACTTAAAATAGAGACCAAGGATGCTTAATATTGTCCAATGTTGTGCAACAAGTAAATACTCGATGATCATATTGTTATGCCTATGGGTGACCACATCAAAACGTACATTATTTAGAATAAATAAGAGAAATACAAATTTGATAGGATGTCATCATGTGAAATAATGATTAATTGTGAAACAATGTGTTAAATTACATAGCTTTCAAAAAAAATACTATTAAGAATAAGTAGCTTATTTTATATGTACATAAACTTCTATAGTAATTGAGAGGCACCAATGTCTTATCCTCAATCTAGTAAAGTATGTATTCATCATAGAAGAAATCAGCTTCCTCAACCATATGATAGATGTAAGTTAAGATATATAGACAAATGATATAATTTATGCTATTCATTAATAATTAGCACATGAAGAAGCATTAGAGTAATGATTTTTCTTGACCTAGTCAGTTGCTATCATAAATTCATTTGTAGATTATGTCAGCAACAAATATCAAAGAATTAACTATTGTAGTAAAGACTACAGTAGAAATATTGAATTATCATAAGGCTTTCAATAGTGTGTGAAAAACTATCATTAATGAGCCAGTCTTTTAGTTGTGTAATTCCTTCAAATCATTCAAAGTTCACATAAAACATGTTAAATGTGGCCATCAATGGGGTCATTTAAGAAAGACACAGTGGTTTTTAAAAGTTAATAAATATGAAATAGGATGAATTAATGGCAACCACTAGTGTCTATAAAATGAGATGCATGTTATATATAAAATATGGAATAGTAAAAAAGTTTTAACAAAAAATGGTCACAAGGGATATTAATTATTTTTGGGCTGAAGATGATATTCTCTACATGTAGAAGCAACGATTTTGTGTAATATAATTATAATATTTAGTGGACCTATTGTAGAAAATACACAGTAAATTACAAACACACTACCTTAGATAGTAGCATATATTATGTCCAAATGGACTATACTATTGACAATCTAGTGATGTTATGACTATTATCAACTCACAAGAGTATGATGTGGGTTAAGTAACAAAAGGATTTTGTGTTGTGTTGTGATGATTTAGCATAACATATATTTTATAATAATTATGTAGATTGGTATTGACAAATTAACACTTCGAAATGGAAATTTGTTGACATCTTTCAATGAGTTAAGGTAGTGAGATGAAATTTGTTGACATCTTTTTTTCATGCTAGAATGAAGTTTCATATAAAATGGTTGTAAGATAAGACCAATTCTCCTTGATATTATTTCATTTATTGTACTAAAAATATCTCATAAATAGTAAATACTGCTTTCAACTACTGATGCATTTCTAGAACTATAAATATAAAATGGTGAGCTAGGTCTAGATCTCTAATGTTCGAGTGATTGAAGCCATGAGTGTTGGGTGCATTTAGGATACCAAATGATCAATCTAGAAGAAGTAAATTTGTGCCTACTATTGGCGTATTGTATTTTCTATTGATCAATGGAATATAGAGAATGTATCACTATACAGTGAAGTAGTTTAGAAAGGGTATACCATTTTAAAGTAATATCTCTCTTACTATATCAACTTAATCATTCATACCAAAAAAGAGAGAGCTCACATAAACGGTAATATTTCTTACCTTTTACATTAGATTTATTTCATCTTAATTCAATTATGAAGAAAAAAAGACCAACTCGCCTCTCACCCCTGATTTCTTTGTGGTCTTGTCAAACCTAATGACACCAACACAACTCTCTTTATTGAATCAAAACTTAGGAAATTTCTTTTCCCAAGAAACTTGTTTTCTCTCCATTGATTACATCTCAACAGTATGTAACAAGTATGATGAAGGAACTCAAATTGATGAGTAATTTGATTGGAAGCTTTCTTGTAAGAATTGAAGGGCAATTAAGAATGTTACCAATCACAAAAAGCTTATGCATGAGGCAAGATAATGAAAGATGTTGTGGGCTCTAATCAAAGAAGGGTTGCCACCAATGAACAAGTGATTTGAGTAGATTGGAGGATCACAAAGACTACAACATGAGCCATCATTTATGTGGAAGCATATGCAATTAATTACAATTTGTGGATTGGGAAACGGTGAGGGAAAATTGGGGTGAAAGGGTCAAGGCCTCCCACCTTGGCTTCCTCTTAAAGGCAATATCATGAATAGCCTAGATGATAATTTTCTACACTTTTTTACCTTCTTAATGATGAGGTGATAGTGTCTTAAATAAGGTTAATGCGTCCATAAATTATAATGAATAAAAATAAAATAATATGAGCCAATAAAATTATAAATTCAAAAGTGCTCTCAAAATGAGAAGCTTTCAAAAGCTCCAATATAAAGCCAAAATATAGGATGAGAAAAATATCAATGTACACACAAATCATGACCTTACATCAATTGGTGTTCTTCCCCAAACCATAAGGCTACAAAAATGGACCTTTGACATAGACAATATTCCTTTTTAATTTTATTTCAAGGGTTGTAAGATATACAATCTGTACTGGTTAATATGCATTTTTATTGATAATTAATGAAAAATTCTACATCTAAATTATAATTATTCATTTCTTTAAATCTATTAGTTTCATAGTCAAGCCTACTTCACTTAGCCTAAAAAAAAATCTACCTCAAATAGATAACATGGGTAAGGTTGGCCATTGACTAACAACAAAGATCTTTAGTTTAGTATCAAGCACGTCCCTCCAACTTCATATCATATGTAGAGGAGGCTACTATTAGCCCTTTACTACCTCATCTCTTGCTTGTTGCACTCATCTATGAGGATGATCGTAAAAGAGAGATTTTAGGGGGGAAATCAGGGTTTTACTTGACTGATATTTTGCTCCTCATTGCAAGGGGCATGTGGTAACAATGAAGGAAATCCTAGTAGATGATAAATACCCTTTTGCTAAGAGATAAAATTACCCATTATTCTTTATGGGCAAGCTTTGAGTAATCTAAAACTATAATTAGTTATAAAATCAATGTATATTAGTTGGTGATAAAAAGCCTTGGGACTTGGTTCTCACCAATTCCATTCTATATCTGACCAGGGACAGGGACTGGATTGGGGTAGATTGGTCACTATGGGCTAGTCGAGTAGAAGTGCCTTCGTGGGGGAAAAGGGTAAATGCCTGCTTATTAGGACACCACCGATGGAAAAGAGTAGGTCATAATTATAATAATGCGTCTATCTTGTGGTGTATAAAATATTAAATATAACTCGGTCTTTAAGTAATAAAAGATATTAGTAAGCGTCTCTCTCTCTCTCTCTCTCTCTATCCGACTATCTCTATGCAGCCCTTCATTCTCGTTAGAAACCCATCCAAAACCCCGGCACTGCCTCATCTACCTGACGGTGTTCTCCAGACACCTCCCGATGGGTAGCTGGAAAGCTCCTCAGGCCCTCGACTTCTTCCCCGTTGCTTCCTCCTCCGTCCCCGCAATTCCCCGGGCGGTCGTCCCCTCCGCGCCGTTTTTCCTCAACAGTGTCCGCTGTCCTCTCCTCTCGTCGCAGCGCCCACGGTGGCAGCAGGGTCGTGTTCGGCGGCGGCAGCAGCAGCAGCATCTTTTCCAGGTGCCCCTGCCATTGCCGCCACCTAGGGCCACGTACGCTCCGGACGAGCTGCCCGTGGATGAGGAGTTCCTGGCCAAGTTTGCTCCGAAGGAGAATGAGTCGGAAGAGGAGGCCCGGCGCCGGAACTGGGTCGAGAGAGGGTGGGCCCCCTGGGAGGAGATCCTCACCCCCGAGGGCGACTTCGCCAGGAAGAGTCTTAACGAAGGGGAGGAGGTGCCCCTCCAGTCTCCCGAGGCCATTGAGGCCTTCAAAATGCTCAGCCCCGCGTACCGCCGGAGCAAGGGCCTCGACGGCGAAGCTTACACTCAGTGGCAAATAGAGAGCCAGATGGCGAAGAATCCCCCCGACCCACTGGAACCAACGTTGTGGGACGGGCCGCTCGCGTTGAGGATGGTGCCACCAAGGGATTGGCCTCCAAGAGGGTGGACGGTGGATAAAGACGAGCTGGCTTTCATTCGAGAGGCACACAAGCTTGAGTGGGACAGGGTGGATTTGGAGAGTGAAAGGAGGACCGATGTTGATTCAGCCTCCCTCGAGAGGTACAAAGTGTTCCTGACGCAGTACAAGGAGTGGGCGGCTGCCAACCGTGACAGGCTAGAAGACGAGGCATACGAGGTCTGATCTCGTCCATCCCTTTAATAGCAATTATTCAAGGTGTGGCTTTTGGAAGTTTCACTCTTCCTATATTCTTCTACGATGATGCCAACGTAAAAGAGACTAACCTTCATAACCCTTGGGTGGGCTATGAAAAAAAAGCACCTTGTTTTTTTTCCTTTCATTTCTTTTCAATATATCAGCTGAGTGCACCATTTTCATTTCTTATTTGAGGGGAGTAGACAACCTGAAAACATGCTGAATGAGGGAATGGACTAAATTGCGAATGCAATATCAAATGTGATTGAGTAGGACGGTGGGAGGAATCCTACATCCTCGATGCCAATTAGTGCAGATTGTATGGATAATCACAGTTGTGCTGATATTTGGCGGTGAAAAATGAGGAGATAACAGAAATGAAAATGCTGGGGAGGTGGTCCTTGGTAATTAAAGATTATTAGCTGCTGGATTCCTTGGGGTTAGACCGTTGAAAAATGGAGAAATAGCATGAATCTCCTGGTGATGAAAGGTTCCAAAAGGAGCATTTTTTATGACCACCATTAATTTTCTGCTTAAGATTCTGGTGAAAGAAAAATGTATTTCATTATCAAAAGCCTTGTTGTGAAGTTTGATTTCGGTGTTTAGAAGATGAATTTCCTAATGAAAACCATGATTATCTGCTGGCCATTGTTAGAGTTAGGTGCTTGTTTGTATTTTTTCCATAATCAATTACATGGGTCACGTGTTATGCATCATGAAGGTCGACTGACTTACATTCGATAATGAGGTATTTCTTTACATGCTTCAAGTTATAAAGTCCTGAAACAGACCGAGCTTAAGGTTGGTTTTATCTGACAATGAAGTGCATAATTCTCGTTGTTCTTGAGATGCGAGTTCCATTATCCCTTTCTCCTCTCATATCATGATTTTAATTATCTTTTGATGCACAAAACGTTCTCGAGTTTGATGAACTTAAATCATTATTCGTGCTCGTCAGAGACAAAGCTGTCAGTATTTTCAATAGTTTGAGCTATCTTTGTGTTTACATGTTGAAAGACATTTGAGGTGGTCTGGGAAAAGGGAATGTAATGAGTATTTAAAGCATTTATTAAGGAAGAAACTAAAAGCAGGAACATATAAGACGATTTCCTATATTTGTTGCGAATATGTGACATATTTCATTGACCTAAATTCATCAGAAATCGAGAATGGATATGTATTGCCAACATCCCAAGAGAAGAACCATTGCGCCTGAGTTTTGCTAAAAGCTTGGAATAATAGGTCGCATCATTAACCATTTGGGCACTACATATGTATTGAATCCATTGATCTCCATTTACTCTCTCACTGTTTCCATAACTGATGAGAAATGCGGTATGATATTTGTTTCTTGAACAAGTTCAATTACTTGTTAATTAAAACATTATTTGATATAAAGAGACAAATCTAATCAACTGTCATGGACAAGCCCTTGTTATTATAATTTTAAATATCACGTCTAATTTTGGTAAAGAACAGTTTTAGTTCCTGAAATTTCATTGATCGTATTCATTTAAAGATTAAATATTGTTGTAGTTGATTTTTTCGCTAATATTCCTAATCTATTTTTTGGGAAACTTTGAGATCCATTCATTTTGATTAAATATTTGGTTCATGTTTCCAAATGCTTGGAAATCATTTCAGATCATTTTTTATCTTGAGTACCATAAAAATAAAGGAAATAATATTGATCTACTCAGTTTTTTTCCAAAAAAAATAATTTTAATTGAAATTCAACTGTGGGTTTGATTTGACCTGAAATCCGTTTTACTTCTGAACATTGGTCAAGTATGTTTCCGTGTACACCTATATGGATTAGTCAATTACTTAATTTGAAGTGAGTGGAGAGTTTTGAGAATTGTTTGCGTTATAGTGTTGTGTTTGGATGCCACGCTCCATTTACATCACCATTGTTGTTTGAATTTTAAAAAAATTCCAGTATGTAGGACAGATTCCAGTAGAAGAAGAAAAGTAATGCTACGAATGGATATAGATATAAGGATCAATAAACTCTACTTGCTTCTATCAGTGCCAATTTTTTTATGACTTATTAAGCCCAAAGTTTTTCTTTTCTTTTTTATATTCCCATGTGGCAAAGTTTTGTAACTTGGGGGGGATGTGAAACCTATGATTACTGAGTTTGGCGTCTTTGTTGTAATATCTGAGTAATTTCAAATGGCAGGTAATCGTGCCACTTGTTACTTAACCATCCATTTCAATCTTATTAATGTTCATGCAGTTGGACCAAGATTATTTTCCTGGTAGGAGAAAAAGAGGCAAGGACTACAAAGATGACATGGTGAAAAATATTTTTGTTTACTTGATTATTCTGCACATTCATCGTCAGTGATCAGATTTCCATTACTGATCACTTTTAACTTCTATTGCAGCTTGAGCTTCCATTTTTTTATCCTGGACAGGTAAGCTATTGCGTTTTCCCCGAAATTATTCAAATTTATCAGTTTGCTGGAAGCTTGAGCTTCTTTGTCTGAGTTGCCGGAGACTTCTCTTCGGTACATGTGTATGATGCGTGCATATTTTTTTGGAAAGTTGAATGCGCAGCCATCACATGGACCATGTATTGTTATAAAAAAATTCAGAGTAGTTATTTCTACTGATCATACTTATTCCCATGGTGATGGTTCTTGTCAATGAGTTTCAATCATTTTATTTCATTGAGGCTTGATGTGGGATCTTCCAAATTTTCATAACTAAACTACTCATCAGGGATGTTCTCATTTCCCTGGGATGTTATTTGGTAATTTTCAAATTTGTATGGTAGAATGTTTTCTTGTCATTTTTCTTTTGCAAAAAAATCCCCCTAGCTATTCTTTGTTTTTTGAAATTATTTGTTTTATTTTCCAAGAATACTACCTGAATAGTTCTGAAAAAGATGCTATGATTAGGCACGAAGAACCTGTCTTTCCAAATTACCATCAAGTGTTGGTTTCATCTATTATTTCATTTATTATTTTATTGATTTTGCTCCTTGGAAGTCATTTATATCTGAGCATATGATAAAATGGCTTCATGAATACAGATTTGTGTCGGAAAAGTGACCACTCTCCACCTTCAACAAGGAGCATTTGTTGACGTTGGATGTGTTTATGAGGGGTAATACGTTGTTCTTGACCAGAGGGTTTGCTCATCTAGTGAGAAACGATTTTCCTTAATGGAATGATGTCTTGCCCCGTGAGTTTTGTACTGCCTGTTTTCTTCAGAGTTGTACCAAGAATTTAGAAAACCAACCGTTGAATTTTTTTCCATAAAGGTGTGAACATAGTCAATAACTGTACATACTTTTATTTGATGTGCCACGTTCAGAACATGGCTGTCAGAGAATAATGATTCAATTGGAGTCATTCCTTTCTTGTAGACTCTTCAATCTGTTATTTCAGAAGTTTGTTTTTTGAAAACAAACACCAACATAATTTTCTTACCATAGGTGAGGAGTCTTACTGACTTTGGCCATTAGGACTTCATGGAGTGTAGCCTTCTAAAAGCATACACTTAATTGATCAGTTTTTCTGGTTTCAGGATCCTTTTCTGGTTTCTGAATTCATCTGTCCCATCAATCAAGTTCATTTACTTGGTCTATAATCCAAACATGAAATTGAAGTCAGAAATTTTGTCCAGTTTCAAGGATTTTGGTTCTCAAGGCTGCTTATTTTTCTGCTAGTTATGGTTGTAGGTTTCTGGTTATAATGCATCTCTTACCATCTTTTAGGTGGGTCCCAATAAAGGGTAATGATTGGTACTGGATTCGTCGTCACATAAAAGTTGGTATGCAAGTAATTGTTGAAATTCTGGTAAGTTATACTTTGTCATCTTTTTATTATAGAGATCCTGTCAGAATTTTCTTCTCTTTGCATATTTATCTGTGTACATCCGAAAACTCTTTCATGGTATCTGTAATAATTCCAGCAGAAAGTCACTCTTATCTTCCTCTTTGTTCTTTGCAGGCTAAACGAGATCCTTATCGGTTTCGATTTCCGCTTGAAATGCGCTTTGTTGATCCTAACATAGATCACCTAATGTACGTGGCTTGTTTGTGATCCATCTCTTCTAAATACTTTTGTCACTCTACTTATTAAAGTCGGGAATTCAACATCATGCAAGGAATGGCGTCTCTTGTCAAAGAATTTGTTCCTAGTCAAAGAATTTGCCATCCTCTACATTTAATTTATCAAGCTACCAACTATTTGTCTCTTGCCATTATTACATGAAATATGTATGGAATTCTTTTGCAAAGTTGTCTACCATTTTATTCATTTTTATAATTCCTTTTAAAAAATGTTCTGTATGTGATAACGTGCATCATTATTTGCATTCAATCATTTTAATCCATCTATTTTATTCATATCTCACATTATAACATACCTTGGAATTTGCTCCATGTTTAGTTTTCTGGAAAAAAAATACTTGATTCGTTTTTTATTAATTTTTTAGGCGTTATCTTTTTTAATTCATTGATTATTACATATGTCATTTATTTTCTGCTTGCACTCTTTTTGGTATGCAGATTCAATAGGTTTGAGTTTCCACCAATCTTTCATCGAGAAGAAGACAAAAATCCAGAAGAACTCTGGGTAATGTGATTTACTCAGTTTTTGATTTGCAGAGCTCTTGGGTAGATTTTTCTCTCTTGCGTTACAAATCATATCTTAATCATCATGCATAATATGAAATAAAAGATTAATCTCATTGATCCAGTTTTTATCTTGAAAAATCCTTCTCCTTTGTGGCTTCGGCACAGTTCCGTTGTGTGTAACGTTAACTGCACTCTTGAATCTGCTGCTTCTTGGCTGAAAAAATTATGCATTAAGTAGTCTAAAGGCATGTTGATTTGCATTTTCCATCCCAATTGTTGTCATGTATAAATGGACGCGGACAGCAGCTAGGGCAAAAGATAGAAATATATAAAACCGGAGAACACGTGAACAAAGGGGCCAGCAGGGCTCGTTGGGGAGGAAAGGACAATGCAATGAGAGTGTAAGGTGGGAAAGAAAGTTAATTTTTCCCTTCCATGGCGTTCTACTGATCTAAGAAAGAAAGTCCATGACGGGCTGGGAGATCTGATCTTATTGTGATAAAGATCATCAGCAGTTAGGTTTTAATTAGACTGCAAAAGAAAAAACTCCACGCAGTATAAAGTATGCTCCCAGTGTCTCAGCTTGTGAACTAAACTGGAAGATAATGTGTTGCAGAGTGTGATAACAAAGGACTTAAGTTCGTGTTTAGGATGGAATCTCCATCCTTGTCATGTGGCAGTGACAATAAAGTGGGATAAGATAATGATGAAGGTAATATGGTGGGGCCAATAGTTGTGATTAGGAATAGTTGACCTTTGGTGATGCTGATGATGGCGATCTATTGGAAACAACTATAGATCATTTCTTTTTCCTTTCTTTTTTCTCATCCTTGTAAATTTTTGCTCAAGTCGGGGTAGTGGGGAACTTTTTTGGGCGGGGTAGGGGGTGGTTATGAACTGGCACCAGGCATACAGGCCATTGGAGGGAGAGATGGAAAAAGGGTAGGCGATAGCTCTGGCAGTCCATTGCAAGATCTCTCTCTTTCTCTCTCCCCTCTCCCAATGCATTCACATGCATCCTCACGCACTGACTGACTCATGTTGACCCTCCATGTTGCAGAAAGGCTGCTGTTATATGTGGAATCTCTAATCTCACATGTCTATTGTCCATGCCTTCCCAAATTCCACCAGACATTGATTCACCATTGTATCTCTCAAAAAATCTTTTGATATTAATGACTATCTGTCAAATATGGATTGTAAGAACATTCCATCTCTCAATAAATATGTGGATTTAAGCACCTCTCTAGTATGAGTTGCAAGAGCTGGACCGGTTCACAAATCTGGTCGAGCTGAGAATAAACCCAATCTCTCTGGAAAAGGCAGCGCCCCCAAATAAATTTTACTTATTTTTCTTTCCTGAATTTTGCAGCGCGGGTTTATATTGACTAGGATCGTGTTAGGGATAATACACTATTTTTCCCACATGAGGTCAGAAAGAATGCCTCAATATTTTGACGGTTGTTTGTTGTTCATTGTTTTCTGTGGTTTCTTTTTTCATGTCTCCATTCATAGAGGGACGCTGGAAGACCACCTATTCCTAGGAAAAATCCGGGATACAAAATTGAAGATCAGCCCTTGCTGTCAAATCATCCGTATGTTGACAAGGTATTTATCTACTCTTTCTACATGATTTTATGTGTAAACTATCTTCTGAGGTATGAGGCAGGGATGAATTGCCGTAATTTATGCTCCAATGGGATATTTTCTTTCATGGTTATGCTGGAAGATAATATTGTCTACCTTTCTCAAACTCGGATAATATTGTCTACGCTCGTAATCCTTAATGTGGATATCCCTCTGTCATTGTCCTTAGGGTTCTATCTGCTATTTCTCTTGTGCAAGTTCTTATCTAGTAATGTATGCAGATACTTTTACCATAATTTTGCTTTGTTTGGGGTAGTGTACTCAAGCTTTCATAGGCTTTCGAGACAACTCTCATATTCTTCTCCTCTTTTCTATAAAAGGGAATATATTACAAGTTTATGATATGATGGAATTCATCTTTGGAATTTAATAAAAAGTTTGTTCCTCATAAATCAAAATTTGAACAATTTTTAATCATCTAGCTTATAGGTAGCTACATGGTCTAATTTGAGCCTGCTTTGCTGATTTCCTTCTGCTTTATCGAGTTTTTGTTGGGTGTAAGGTTGCTAATGTTTTATCTCATTTGGCGAATGAACTTCGTGTACTTTTTTTTCTTTAAGTTTGTGTTTTTCCTGTTATTATGATTAGATATTTAATTAAGTGTGATAAACTGAAGAGTGTGGTATGCATTTGAAATTATTGTGTGCAGTTATGGCAACTTCATGTATCAGAACAAATGATTCTGGATGATGAGGAGAAAAATCCGGAGAAATACAAGGACAAAGAATTCCTCGAATCATTTTTCAATGCTCCTTATGATGAAGAGCATAGTATTGAACACACCGAAGTCTACTACAAAAAATCGTGGCTCCCAAAGACGATTATGGTGAAATTACAGCTACTGGGTCCTTGCATTATGAAGTGTTGAGGATCATTGTCCCCCTGTATAACTATTATTTTTTTTTGTGATTTGACAGAAAACTAATGTAAGGGAACTTGATCTAGATGCTGCTCGAGCTGAAAGACAGGTTAGTCTTGTTCATTATGTCAACCTGATTATAGGAAGTATTCGCATACATGATTTCTGGTGTTTCAGACGGAAAAAAGGTTTTCCTTTCGTGAAACGCAAATGGTTTGATGGTATCTATTGTTTTTTTTGGTAACTTTATACTCTTTCCTTATTAAATATATAAATCTGTCCTGTTTCTAGACGAGCAGGATTTTTACAATCTTTGAGGCCAACATTTCGACGTCTCTAACTGACAAATAGCTGATTCCCCAAGTGCGAAACTATTTCTTGGAACCAATTTTAACATGAAAGCTCTCAGAATCTTGTGGGCTGATGCTCATTAAACAAAAATGGATGGTAGAGGGATGTTGATCTTCGATTCGAGTGATGACAGATGATCAATAGTGTTTGCCTTGTGAGACCATGGATTTAGAAGCCTAAACTGAGAGTTGGTGATCCTTGGGTTGAATTGCGGGCCTGTGACAAGTGGCTTTCATTTCTGGCGTGCCATTATCTACTGTTGAGTTCAGTATTTCATATCCTATTACGGGGTAGAGGAAATAATAATAACCTTTCTTGTCCATGGATATAGGCGAGGATGGAAGATAAATATTTAAAATTTATTTTCTTGGTCAGACCAATTGAATGAGGTGCTCTGAAGTTTTACTCATTTTCATGCTTGGGTGAGAGAGATTATTTTCCTGTGTTTGAAAGATTTGCAAAATATATCCTGAGGTCAGAGAATGATGGCGCAGATCTCCATCAGTGGGATAAATTACCTATTCTTTTTTGAGCTTCTACTTTTTATGCTAGACAAGGTTCTAGGGGAATGTTTCGCGTGTCTAATAGTTGGTGTTCCGAAGGCTGGGGTCATCTGCTTCAAATGCCAATCCTATTTTATGCTTTTCCATTCTCTGATGTATCGATGACGAGCAGAAATAAATCCACCTGATTGCCTACAATCTTTAATATTCATTTTTACGTGTTAAACACGATTTTGTGGAAATTTGACATGTTTGTTGCCCTCATCACAGGCTTTGGTATGCTTAATCTTCGCAATAGTGGTTTTTTACCAGAAATTCTGTATTTTCTACTTGATATTGTCTCTCTAAAAGATCTGACGATTCGGATGTTGCCCAATGGTTCTGTTGCCCTGATCTAGCTCAACAATAGACTCAAGAACGAAGCCAGAGAGAGAGGAGAAGAATTCAAATTGCCAAAGATGAAGCGGATGATTGAAATGGACGAGTACGATTTTCTGCATTGGCGGCGGTCATTGGAAGAAAGAGAGGCTTTGATCAGAGATATTAGTGTGTATGTTCTCTCATTCAATGCCTTCAATATAAAGATTAGATAAACTGCGATACCCAATATGCCGATGATGAAAATTCCTCTTTTGACTTGCACAGTTCAAATTAAGAATCGTGATCCACCTATAATTTTTCGGGTGAATATGCTTAGTTATATAGCATGCTGCATAAATGTACCTGATGCATGTTTCGTGGTCAATTCTCTACATTATATCTGGGTTTTGAGACGATTTTTTCATGTTTTACTGTATCATAATCTAATGTTTCATTGTCCATGCCACTGATTCGCGCTGTCATATGATGTTCATCTGTAGCAATTTTTACGATATTATGTTAGACAAGGAATTTTAGTTGCTAGAATATAAGGTATAATGAGACGGGAACAATAGAAGTTAAATTAGTTTTCTTAGCAGATTATCAATAAATTTATTCATGGAATGAGTCGGACCTTCATTTAAAAAGCTAACGAATCCACCTCACGACTGGTTTTTTGATGTTTATTATATCGATCTGTTCTTGAGATTATTGATTCATGCCGTAAAATCGATGGATGAAAATAGTAGGCTGCTGGCCGTTGACCTCAGGTTTGCTGCCAACACGAACCCCCATCTTTTACCTGATCCTCGGCATTTCCTGGATTGATGTAGCTCATAGTCTCTGGTTCCTGAATCGGATCGAGTCACACTTTCCATCCCTTTAAACACCATCGAGAACCTGGCTGCATCAGCCCAGAAAAGAATAAAATCATCAATCATCCTCGATGCAGTTCATCGGAGAGCTGTTCTTGTGTGCCTGTTTTAGCAAGGATTGAACGAGCTTCTCTCGTCCTTTGTTGCTCATTACTGTTTTTATTATCATCCTTCTTACTGTTGGTGCTGGCCGCGTCTCCTGATCTTTCCTTCTCCTTGTGGGTTGCTCTTGGTTCCGCCATGGCAGCCGCAGAGCCCTCGACCTTCCGGTGGAAGAGCCGGGGAGATATCTGGATGACAGCGTGCTGGGGAAGGACCGGTACGACCCAACGAGCCCTCTGTACCGGTACGACTACTGGGGGGAGCCCAAGAACTCGGAGAAGAGCAAGCAGGAGAGGATGACCGAGGACCACAACCGGTCCATCGTCGGCAAAGGCAAGGTCTGGTACGATATGCCCTACGAGGAGGCGATCAAGCAGCAGACCCGCGGGGAAGGCAGCAGCCGGAGGGACGCCCACAGGGAGAACGCCGAGCAGGACACAGAAGAGGAGGAAGAAGACGATGACGATGGCTTGGATTTTGACTACGAGATTCTCGGCGACTCCAGCTCGGTCTCCGCGGGCAAGCCCTTTGTCAACGGCACGGAGTCGCCCGGCGTGTCGGACGAGGGGATGTTCGAGGATTAGGCTCCTCCGTTCGTCGGGACACCGTGCCATGTACAGCGCTCGTGGGCGGAAAAAAACCGGGCATTCTCATGACAGCCTCCTTCCTCGCTCTAAAACCAGACGTTGACATTACCCAAAAAGGTCGCTTTGATCCATATGGTTGACCATGGATCACCGAGAAAGAAGGCAGCGAGCTGTGTGATGTGGCGGCGCCCAGCCGTTCGTGTCCAGGGGAGGAGAGTTCTCCGTCGGGCAGCTCAGCCGGCCTCTTAGCGGCGACGCGTAGAGCCAGGTGGGACCTCGAGGGCTGCCCCTGCCCCGACACGCCTCTGGCGGACGCGGCAGGTTGCATGTCCGCCGCTTCTCGCCATAAAAGAGCGTCCAGCTCCTTTAAGCTTATCGTCTCTCTTCGCAGAAGAAGAAGAAGCAGGGGGGGGAGGGGGCGCATGGCGTCGTTGATGCCTTGGGGAGGTGACTACTACGATCCTTTCTCTTGGGACGTCTGGGACCCCTTCGACATAGGCTTCGGGTGGGAGCCCAACGCTGGCCGCCGCGGGCGGCGCCGGGGAGAGGGCGCCGTCGCCGTCGACTGGCGAGAGACACCTGATACCCACATGTTCCGCGTCGACGTCCCGGGTAAGTGGCGACTCCTGTTAACGTTGCGGCGGTGTTAGCCTGTTTTCTGATCTCTCTGCGACGGCAGGGCTGAAGAGGGAGGAGCTGAAGGTTCAAGTGGAGGACGGGAAGGTCCTCGACCTCCGCGGGGAGCGTGCCGGCAAGGAGGAAGAAGAGTCCCCCGCGGGGGGAACATGGCACCGGCGGGAGCGGCGTGGCGCGGGGAGCTTCCACCGGCGCTTCCGCCTGCCGGAGAACGCCGACATGGACGCCCTTCAATGCTCGCTGGACAGCGGCGTGCTCACCCTGAAGGTGCCCAAGAAGGAGACGGCCGCCGCCGGCGAGCCCACAGTCCGCCCCGTCGAAATCTCCTGACCGGCGGGCATCCCCCGGCGCCGCCGTCGTCTCGGCCTTCTTCCCTTCTCTCCTCTGTAAATATCGATGCCCAGTCGCCGGAGCGGGATGAAGCTTTTGCGCATATCATGTAAAATAGGGAAAATCTTTTCCGTCTCCTGAAGCATCGATCTCTGACAGGGAAACGAACCTAAAAACGCAGGGGAGGGGGAGGATCGTTCGATCGATCAGTTCTTGGCCCTGACGGCGTTGTTCTCCTTGATTCTGGCGCGGTTGTCGAGCTTGGTGAGGCGCTGGAGCTCGTCGTAGGAGAGGGTTTCAGGCTTCCTCCGCTGGAGCTCGCTCAGGGGGGGGCGCTTGTCGAGCAGGCGCCACAGCCAGTCGGGGTAGTCCGCGTCCGGCATGACCTTGGGGTCGACCCCGTCTTTGAGAATGTTGGCCCCGACCACCGTGGAGGCCTTCACCTCGTTGGAGATGGTGGAGGCCTTCGGCGCGTCACCCCCTCCCTTGGAGCCCTTCTTCGCTTTGGCGCCGCCCGCCGCAAACCCTCTACTGCCCGCCGGCACCCCCATCAGGGAGATGCGCCTCGAGAGTTTCGCGCAGCTCGTCGCCATCCTCGCTTGCCTTCTTCTTCACGATCCAGCCACTCTGCGTTTTGTCGAAACACATTACAGCGAACGGAAGAGAATTTGAAGAGATTCCAGTACTAAATTTATCAAAATTACATGAGCACTAGTCTACAAAAAGCTTTCCTTTAGTCCCTCGGCAGCTTTACCAGTAATTTTTTTTTAAAATGACCTCATTTTCCGAAGCACTCTACAGAACCTCAGGAACAGTAGCCAAGGGAGCTTGGCATCAGGGGAAAAGTTCAATTAAGACATCGGATAGGAACTCATCTACGTAAACTTGTGCACCAGGCCCATATTTTCCACCGGCATGTATACAAAAAGTATGCGGAGACAGAAGAACACGCGGGTATGGTAGATTGATTGTGCATACAATCTCTGAGAGATGAGATGCGCAATGGGCCATAACCGAACCAAAAATATCTGGCGGTGGATCACGAAGGATAATGGCTACGGATGCACCATTTAAGGACGGGAAACATCTACAAGTAAAATTTTTGGCATCTAGATCTGTTTCAAGCATAAAAACAAAGAGAATTGAAGCCCATACTGTCGATACGATTGAAAAGGAGGAACTGCAATCAACATGCAGTATATGCCGGGTGATCGTCTATGAGGCTTTAAAAGAGTGTACGAGAACATGACCATAATGTCAACTATTTTACATGGGGCAGACGGCTGGGCAGTAAATAAGGCATGCAAGAAGAAGTGGATAGTAGTAGAGATGGCCTCGGGATTCGCCAATGAAGTAAAAAAAGATAGTCTTGGTTGACTTCCAGCTCATTCCTTGGGATTCCAGTCTATCAAAACCTATGTAGGGGCCAGCTGATTACAGTCAAACTAGATAGCATCAGCATTTATGGAAGAGATCCAAACAAACAAGGGCTCATTTGGGTTTTCATATCTCATAAATTAATGGAACCGATATGCCTGATGGCTAAGTGGCCGCAAGGCTTTGCTAGAAACCGCAACAGCGTTGCCTTAATGGTAGGTATGCTAGATGGGGGAGATGGATGGGGTAATCGGACTGCATTATATGATGAAACTCAAAGGCACATAATAAAAACAGGCGTGCTCAAATAAAAGAAACCAAGATGTTGCGCCGAAAACCAAAACTCGAGAAAAAACAATTGAAGAATGGCTAGGCACAAATAGGCGTAAGGGAAAGTTCCATGGAAGGGTGAGAACGAATCTTGAAGGAGCTCTCAGTCCTAGAACATTGATATCTTGATGGGAACGATGAGTAAAATTATGCTTCTCACTCTGACAGATCGGAATTTGTGTTTCTCTGCTTTTCACTGGTCCATTTGGGCACAGTTCATTTCATTCTGTATTACAAATGTGCATAATGGTCCAGTGATGCCTGAACGTGAATAACGAGATGATGGAGATTACTTTTCATTATTTCTCACTGGATACTGACACTCATCAACTAGCCGAAGCCAAGTGACCACACATCAAGAGTTACTCTTCCCTGTGGCTAATGCCAGAGAGCCAGCACGGTAAATCCAATCCTAATAGCCCAACCATAAATAGATTTAATTTTTCAGCTAAGTCTCGTGAACCGTAAGCTGATCAATCACATTTCCAGGTAAGCTGCTGTTATAATGGCATTCCATTTCTTCCATACAAGAATCTTATGAACTTGATAAGTATAAGCAATGTATTTGCACACGGTCTCCAATAGACTTGATATAATAGATTTCAGCCTGAGAGCAAGCTTGTACGAACATTTAGATAGACGGCCTTACCATTTGTAAAAGAATTCAAGCCACAAAACTTTACTTCAGTTACAGTATGATGAAGCGTTTTATCCTTAGCGAATTAGGTCAAAATTTGTCCAATCCCATATTTAAAAACTGTAGAAACATAAATAATCCATCAAATGAAAAGGGGACACCTACCATCCTACCATAAGAAATGATGAGATGCCTACAGAGATATACATATCTTCCCACAAAGATGGATTATGCTGAGCTAGAATTACTGAGAAGAAAGATTCTTTCAAGTAGATGATAAAAAATTAGGGCAGAAGTGAAAGACTGTCTAGAAGTATCCTACCTCATTAGGTTTCTCTAATTTGTGAGGGAATGAATGGTGTAGCTCTTTCATATAACTTATTTTCACTTCTCTCATACTATGCAGCAGCATTTTATCAGTCACATTCGGACAAAGCTTCACATCTTGATAAAATAACAATGTATCATTCATTAAAAAATTTAGAATAATGCGCAGATTCTGCAAAAGCTGGTATCAAACTGACTCATTTGACTACTGGGCCTACATCAAAACAAATTTTGCATTGAATGCAGAAAACCTATATCTACATAAATTCACTGCCAACCGACTGGCGTCCAGTAAACTGCTCTTAGCACCTATTAGGAGGTAGTACTTCCCATCCAATGAACCAAGTACTCGAAAAACCATTAAAAAAGCAACTCATCAGAAACCATTATTCAGAATTCTTAAAATGAGACATTCACAAACTACGATGAGATGGCTTTAAACACATTGTGATAAGTAGAAGAGGAATATTGAATTAGCATTTCAAAAGCTCCATTTGATTCAAAAGCAATTACCAATCTTATAGAATTGTTTTATCATTCATTATTTGCATTACAGCCACCAAAAAGAAGATAATGTCCTAACACCAAATTCGTTACAATTCCCTTTATCTAAATTATTATCAAGGTTTACATAATTCTTCTGAAGAATCTTTCTAACTTTAACGTTTATATAAGCTTAAACTATGACCAAGATGACAGTTTCCATCCACCACCGCCTCGTCTAACACTTTCAAGAGGACTTCTCATGTCCAGAATCATATTGGGATTTTGACCAAGTACATTATATCATCTTATAGCGCGCTTATGTCAATCAAGATATACCATCAGAGAACTCCACAGATCTCTAGATACTTCAGTGGATCTTCCCATCCCCAAATGACGCCATATCATTTAAGATGATGGCGATTGACAGGCTATGGAAAAATTCCGGCAAAAAAAAGTGTTAAAGAATAATAGTATCAAGGCAAAAGCAATAGAAAAGGATCCTAACTGATGAGAAGGATTACTTTGTGAACAGTGCATACCAGGGAGGAAAGGCTAAAATCGGTAGATAAAATAAATATCTGAAAATGTGGCATCATGAAATAAGTCATAATGGGCAGAGACTAATTCGTGTCATTTACGCTGATGACAAGCATGGTCTTTGATACTACCGGTGACGTGTATTTATTTTCACAAGTTCAAGAATTTTTCAAGGGAAGTCTGAGAGCACATTGGAAAAGATACTACACAAAGAGAGTTAGAATTTCTTAATTTCCAAGCCACAGAGAGGAACTCCACGAATAACTGTTACCATCAACAATTTTCAAAGGCAAATCTACATAATTCATTTTTCTGAATATTTTCACAGAATATTTGGTTGCTTCCTTGGAAGCATAATTGAGATTATTAATATTGGCCCTACAAATGGTATGAAATAAGCAGAAAACCTTCCATATGGATATCTAAGAAACACTCGCCTTAAAAAAATAGTATCAAGTAAACATGATTAATATGTTATCATACGTCGTGAGGCAAAATATCCAACAACTGTGTCCTACCTC
This sequence comes from Spirodela polyrhiza, assembly GCA_024713555.1. NCBI lineage: Eukaryota > Viridiplantae > Streptophyta > Magnoliopsida > Alismatales > Araceae > Spirodela > Spirodela polyrhiza. The sequence continues at coordinate 5,990,770 of CM046530.1, forward strand.
TTCTGAAAATTTGAAAGCAGTACATCTCAAAATCAATTACGTGCAAAAGGTTCAAATTAAGTATATCTAAGTAAGAGAATGTACAAAATTATCTGTGATCAGCCAGCCAACTGACAGAGTAATGAGTTAGGCATCGAACACAAAAATGGCACCACTGTTTTGCTAAATCAGGAGTTTGAACTTATAAAATCGATTTTATACAAAAAATAAGTCAACAAAGTCAGAAAACTAGTCTTCTATTCAGAACAACCAAAGTGTCTGCTTTGCTTCATCAAGTCTTTGATCCTTTCTACAGTGCCATGCATACTCCTTTCTTCAGCTTCCTTCAAGAGCAATTTCCATGTCCGATTCCTAGGGACTATTTCTTGATTTATCATTTCCTCAAAGAGAAGGAATGCCCAATCAGTTTTCCCAACTCTACATAGCCCATGGATCAAGAGAGAATATGTTGCTAAGTCCAGACTTAATTGGTACTTGTTGACAATGTCGTTCATCAGAAAGGAGAGTAGATCAACAGTCTTCCCTTTCTTCAAACACAGTTTAAGTAGTGGACTGTATGTCAGGAGGTCAGGGATACAAGAAGCATTTTCCATCTTCTCCAACACTTTTAACGCTTCTTTTTCGCATGAGTGGTGACAGAAGACTGAGATCATGGTGTTGTAAGTTGACAGATCAGCTTTTACCCCATTCAGATGCATATCCCTCTCAAATACACGGGAGGCTTCAGACAACCGACCAGCCCTCCCTAGCACATAGATCAAGGAATTGTAGAAGAGTGTATCAGGTTTACATCCAGAAGCATTCATCCTGTCGACTATTTGCAATGCAGCTTCATACCCATGGGACTTAGCCAGTGAATGCATGACAATAGTGTATGTGACAACATTAGGAATGCATCCCTCGGTATGCATCTTGTCTAGAAGCTCATAAACCCTATGAACACTGCAGTTCCTGCAGTGAGCTTCGAGGATGGTCGAGTATGTGATCACCGAAGGGCGGAAACCATAGCCTTTCATCTCTAGAATCGTCCATTCAGCCTCATCAATACGATTAGCCTTGCACCACCCGTGGACAAAAATGTTGAATGTGTAAGCATCGGGTGGAATCTTGGATTTGAGTTCTAGAAAGACCTCTCGCGCAGTCTCAACATGTTTCTCTTTGGAAAGGGTGTCAAGCAGGATGTTCATTGCCTCTGTGTTCTTAGTGAGTCCAAAAGAATCCAAATTATTAAAGATCTCAATGGCTTGTTCAAACTTCCCGGCACCTGTGAATCGCCTCATCACCTTTGCAAGTGTCTCAATTGTAATGAGACCCTCTTCACGCATCTCACTGACCAACTCTACCATTCTATTGAATTGCTTCATCTTTCCCAACAAGTCTACCATTTTATTATACGATGTCAATGTATGTTTATATCCGGAGCACAAAGCAGCCCACCTAAAAAACCCCATAGCAGACTTCCAGTCATCTCCAAACCCACCCAACAAACTTTCCACGAGGGAGACTGAGATCTGGATCCCAGAACAATCCTGATCATGTTGAAGCCGATTGACAACATCCTCAACAGTCCCATTACACATTCTAGATATGACATGACGAATTCGACGGGCAGCCTCCTTCTCCTCTAATCCAAAAGAAGGTATACTTGCTTCGGTACATAGATGGCGATCCTGATATCTGGTTGCCGAAGCTAATCCCTCCACTGAAGGATGAGAAATAGATAGATAATCGTAATACGGAAGTACTCCAAGTTCTGAGCAACATTTGGGGAAGAAGATTCTTCGAGCGCTTCTAAAAATCCCTTGATTCTTCCCCAGGAAGACAAACATTGAAATGGAATCCGGACGGGGAGCAAGAACTTCAGAAGCACCCTGCATCGTCCCCCAAAGCCACCTATGAAATGTCAGCCACCTAGATAACCAACAACAGACCGAGCAAAACATCACAAACGCTAAAGGCATCCACCTTGCCACCAGCTCTCGGCCACACATCAAAACTTAAAGGCGTAGGAATTTATTTCGTTCCCTGAGAGAACTACATCAGTTGACGAAAATTAACAATACTAGTGTCCTCTTTTCCGTGGTCACAGGGAAGAAGATTGCAATTCCGACAGGATGGATTCGGTCGGAAAAACAGGAATACTAGTAATTGAGGAAAATCAGCAAAAACTAGTCTCATCCACTTTTTCCCCGGCATAGGAAACAAGATTGCGCATGATACCGGCTGGATAAATACCTTCCTGCAGAAAATATAAACGCATGCAAAATATAAAAAGCACCTTCTGCACGACGGAGTATGGCTTCCGGTGGCGAACCCGGCAACTTGTGGATGACCCGCGGTTGCTCAGAGATTCGGGCAAGACAGCCGCTGTGGAGCCGCGGACGAGCAAGGCTACGCCCTATAACATAACAAGGGTCCGGCGATCCTGTCGAGCGACACGGGCAGCACAGAGAGGGGAGAGAGAGAGAGAGAGAGGTTTTTCGAAGATGTGGGTTTCTAATGAACCTCAAACTATTATATATTATCATTATACCCAAAGGATATAAAACTTACGTTTCGTCCTATAACATAACATTTATTATTTATAAGTCCGATACTTGTTTTCGCCGGTATTTAACCCCCGAAAACTTAACCAAAGGATTTAGTCTTCTGGCCAACTATCTATGCCGATTTCGTCGCGTAACCCTTATAAATGACCGAAAAGACTAGTTTTTATTTGTCACCTCTCTCTCTCTCTCTCTCTCTCTCTCTCGCTCTATGACGCTAAGAACTGGTCTTTTATTTCTCCTCTCTCTGTCTCTGTCTCTCTCTCTCTCTCTAAATGTCGCTAAGAACCAGTCTTTTATTTGTCATCTCTATCTCTCTCTAAATAACGCTAAGAACTAGTCTTTCATTTGTCATCTCTCTCTCTCTCTCTCTGTTAGACGAGGGACGACCCTAAGAATATTCTTTTTCTACTTGAGTTTTGAGGAAATCGTGGAGCAGGTGTTTGGATGGAAGAGTGGCCGCCAAAATTCCTGAAGAACAAAGAGCCCTCCTAGACGCCTCAAAAAAAATACCTTCAAACCAGCTCGCATGCAGAAACCTAGTAGAGCTAAAACCAACAAAAAAAAATAAAAATGAGGGCAGCAGGAATATTTTCCGGGTTTTTTTTTTCTGTGAAGGCAACTCGGTTAAAAATCCCTAAACAGCTGCAAAATCACCAGAGAATGATGTAAACAGAGGAAGAAAAGGACTCCTAAAGCGACCCATTACGGCTCCTCCTTCTTCCTTGTCTCTTCGATGATCTCTCACTGCTCTGTGGGGGGCAGGGGCTGGAGGGCCTTGAGTGGGTTGGTGATGACGCCGTCGATGAGGCCGTACTCCTTCGCCTCCTTGGCGCTCATGAAGAAGTCCCGGTCGGTGTCCTGGTTGATCCTCTCCAGGCTCTGCCCCGTGTGGTACGCCAGGTACCCGTTCAGGTTTGCCTTGTGGTGCAGCATTTCATTTGCCTGCCGGGGAGCAGCCCGAGTTCAGCCGCCGGTCACACGACATGGCGGCAAGGAGAAGCAGCGGCGCTCACCTGAATGTCGATGTCAGTCTGCCCACCCTGGGCGCCGCCGAGAGGCTGGTGGATCATAATTCTGGAGTTGGGCAGGCTGTACCTCTTCCCTGCATCAGAACTCTAGCCATGAGGGCATGCCGGCTAGGCAGATCACTAGGTGAGCAGATGCTGCACTTACCCTTTGTTCCGGCGCTGAGGAGGAAGGCACCCATACTGCGTAGACAGAGAGAAACCAGTGGCGTCCAACGGGAAATTGATAACATCAGACAATCACGCGCCATGCGTTTTACCAGATGATTCAATCAGGAGAGATCGAGTGTAAAGGCTCTTACCTCGCCGCCAGTCCCACGCAGACGGTGGAGACATCAGGCCTTATGTGCCTCATTGTATCAAAGATTGCCATGCCTACAAGGTTGGTGCAGTCGAATTTCAATATTAAATGGTGAACGAGATACCCTAGGGTTCTAATCAAATGCAGAAAAATAATGAGAAAGTAACATGAGAGAAGCATTTATTATTACCTGCTGTCACCGATCCTCCTGGGGAGTTCACGTACATGACAATGTCCTACATGATCAACACCAAGTTTAAGGGGAGATGAGGAAAGCTTCTCTCTGAAATCCCACAGCCACGCACCCACCCCCTTGTGCATTATGGAAGAAGTCAAGAGCAGACGAGAGTTGGAAGCAATCAAAAGAGGACGTCTCCCAGCAATTTAATTCCAAGTCACGAAACGTTTATCTGTCTTTGCGAATTCTCCCAACGAAGTTGGCAGCATATTTAGCCAAAAACGACACAATCACATGGAAACAACACACGTTCTAACAGAAGCAAAATATTCCTAGGCTTGGCCAACTCAGAACATGTGTTAGGAGATTGATAATCTGAGATCAACACAGTCCGGATTACCATTTTAAAAAACTGTTTTCAAGGCAGTTCAGTTCCAAACCCCAGGATTACAATGGTACGAAAACATACAACAGGATTACAATTGCATTAAATATTCTTTGCTAAAACGTTACCTCCCTCAAGAGAAATTAAATCTGGCAAGCACCATTATTTCCCATGTGTACTTGTGTATTTAATACATTTCGCAATTATTATGCATGCCCACGAATGCCTTTTTTTCTCAACATCAGAAGTGGAGATACGACATTTAAAGACACGAGGAAGATGCATAACGAGAGCGGTCAAAAGAAGCCTAGGTGAATACAGTAAGACTCTTATGACTATTCAGAATAGTCATTTCACCCAGAGAAGCAGATGAGAGTATAATTTCTTTACAATTATATTTCAATTGCAATCGCATGAAACATTATTCTATTGTATGAATTACGTGAAGAAGGTGATACCCTTGTACGTATGGCTGTCACATTGGAGGCTGAATAGTGAATCTATGGCCATATCGTTAATTTTTTTTCACTACATGCCAACATAAATTTATTATTTTACAAGAAAATGCAAAAAGACATGCGCATGTTGAAAATACAACCTATAACCTCCTCTTCATTTACATGCATGATTTTAAAACCATTATTTGAAAATAGCTCTGGGCCATAATAAAATACCTCACACCCTTGTTACCACACAGATGTATAGCTTTTTCAGGAACATAATCAGGGCGTCTGCTTGACACAAAAAAAATGAATTTCCAGGTATACGAGCAAGTTCAGCCTCTCTGTAACGTAATTCAACTGAACAAGCATGATCACGAAAGAGGAGTTTGTAGAAAATCTGATGAGGCCTTGATACTAAAAATCTGATGATAGTCACGAAATCCTCCACCCATTCCAGGCAAGTGCCTCTAGGGCTATTAGTAACAACCTATTACACAGCAATGAGGATAGAATAACACCCATTCCAGAGACAAGTGGATTTGAAATCCAATAAAAAACATACTTCGAAAAGATACCCATAATAAAACATGCGCGTTGTCAGCAAATAGCTACATTATATTGTTTTCTCTTTAAGAAAACTCGGGTGCAAACACAGAAAGCCCTCGATGCATGCAACATGAGCTTTCAATGCATGAACAAAGTGTGAGTTCCATTGACATCGGGGAAAAAATTCTCCAAATTTGAGGGAGGTATTCCAAGTAAACAAGAAATGTATTTTACAGCTGTCTTTCCTACTCTGAACGACCGCCCAATTTGAGAACAGATTCGGAAACCTTTATAAATAGTGTGGGAAATTGATTAGTCCTAACATTTTACTCTTTAATCTCAAGAATCATGTTTATCTGACAAGTGTTTTGCTTCGCTCTCCAATTGCTAGTGGCACAATCTAATTTTGGGACACTACCAAACTACAGGAGGAAAAAAACACTTTTATGCGTATCAGATCATCCTTGAATTGATGCCCCTCAGATCGCATGTGTTTCAGAGGAAATGATCATATGAATGAGTTTCCTTTTTCTTTTTGAAAAAAGAAAATATCCTAGTATTCAGCAGTTACCGGTTTACAAAAAGTGAGGAGCACTCTCTGTCGCATATTCACGCGGAATTAGAGAAAGACCACCAGAGTTCCAAGAAGTTAACACGTAAGGTGCCCATCAATAAGAGACATAACCATTAATTCAATGATATTTCAGTTCAAAATAAATGAGAAATAGGGACCTTATTAGGATCAATGGCATCAAGATACAGCAGCTGCGCAACAATGATATTGGCCATGTCATCATCAACCGCCCCACCACAGCGGATTATTCTCTGGAAAAGGAACCATTGTTACTACGGCATCGTAATCCAATCGATACAAGAGAAAATGTCACACTAACAGATAACCATACATAATCCACCGAAAACCATATCGAATGCCCTAAAATTGCACACATGAACACAACGCTTATAAAGTTGATTCCAGGTCCTTACGTGCTGGAAGAGCTGGCTGATAACGCTCTGGAACCTCTCCTGCACCATAGGCGGTGGCCCCTGGCCGGCCTGCGCCTCCACTGGGAAGTAAGGAGAGGACGGCATCTGCAAATCCTCCCTAACAGACAAACACGAAGGAGAGGCAGAGTCAGCGAAAGAGAAGCACCAGCACCGGCAAAAGACAACTAAAACCTAAAAAGGAGAAGAATAGGAAGGCATGCCTGATGGACCAAATTCCCTTGCGGTAGCTCCGCTCAGGTCCCCAGTACCCGTCGGCGTACACGGCCCTGGGGCCGCTCCAGCAGCGACGAATCGACGAGCACTTCCTGAAGCACAGCGACGGCCCTCTCAAAATATGAAATACACCGAAGCTTCGTCAAGAAGAACCAGGAAAAAAAGCGAGAAGGACACCTGAACGAGGAAGAAGAGATCCAATCACGCAGCGGCACATTCAAAAAGTTTCTACTCGGCAGGGTCCTCCGGGAGGAGGCGAAGCCTCTGGTCGCCGGAGATGTGGCGGGCGACGCCGCACAGCTCGTGGCCAGCGAATTCGCCATCTCTCACTGGCTACCTCGCCCTCTAGCTCCACCCTAAATAGAGAGTACTACACTCTTCCCCTCCCGCTGGCCTCCGAGGGCCACACCGGCTCTTCAGCTTTCACGCCGCCTCTTCTCTCCCGCTTCGCCGCCTTATCCGATGGCTGCCGCAGGAGGGGCGAAGGTGGTGGGCGACACAGTCCCTTCTTCGGGACGGAAACGAGCTTCTTAGATTTTTCTTCCCTAACTGTTTTTTTCTAGGAGCCTCCTATCAGATTCATCCCAGACCGTCCATTCTGTGGGCTCAGGTGAACCCTGATATTGCACACAATCCGATGGGTCTTGGGCGCCAGATCTTGTAGGGTCAAGCCAGGATCCGAGTTCTTCGCGCACCGTAAATGGGGATATTTATTTGAACTAATAAACTCAAGGCCTGATAACCAACTTATTATATCAATGTTTATTTATTTGAGAGAAAATATAATTATAATAAGTAATTATTAATTATTATAATTTAGCATATTAGTGGCGTACCAAGAATAAGGGCCTGTAGCCGGTGAAAAATACCTAGCGCAACCGAAATCCCGATTGGTCAAATATATATATATATCTTTTTACGATTGGAAAAATATATGCTAAATATAGGAAATAAATTTACTGCCCTCATTTCCCGGGGCTCGATGATAGCCGCCGATAAACTTGACGTCTTGTCCGTCGAATTATTGAATAATATTATCACTGAATGACGTCAAAATTTTGACTTTGATCGTGGAAGTTCAAAGCACTCCGTATCTCAGTTTTGTGCTCCCGAAGATTATCGTCTTCTGAGAGGCCGGTTCGACCGGACCGGGGATAGCCGGCCGGGCTCAACAAAATCCCCTAAGCCCTCCATCCGTCGTCGCGCGTGGCTACCTACCACTTTAAAAGGGCTCAAATTTCACAGAACTCGCCCAATTCCGTCGTTCCCACGCTCTTTCCCTCCACTCAGACCTCCCTCCCGCGCGTTGTCCCTCTTCCCCCTCGTCGAAGCAAGCCCGATCGGCGGAGAACCAGTAGAGAAGGTCGATTCTAGAGCTGGATCGAGCGCACAGCTCGTGAAATCCTCCCTCGAGGTTGATTCTACCCCTCCGAATCTTCTTCCTCGGAACCCTAACTCCAGGTCACCCAAACCTACGATATCAGATCCCGCGTCGTGTAATCTCTTTTCGTTGATTAGTTTTCCTCCCGTTCTCACCGTATCTATCAATTTTATCCCAGCTTTAACCGTGGAGTTTTTTAGTCGGACTCGGCACCACGGGGATTTTCACTTCTTCTTGTTCTTCCTCTTCCAAATGTAATTTGAAAATTTCCTGGTCTTTTCTATCATCCCTAAGGAAGCCTTCCTTTGAAACGCTGTGAAATTAGGAAATTTAGAGTATTCATTGTATTCTTTGTGACCTGAGTTTTTATTTCTTCTACTGGGATTCGGGATATTCCTCTCTGTCTATCCTTTTTTCAACATCTTGGCACTCCAGTCTTCATAGATTCCTTCAAACCATGACGCTCAACTATTCATCGCACACGATCTTCCCTACTGCGTCCTCACCGGCGGGCATGCCACCTGACGGGGGAGGATTTGCTCCCTCCGCTTTTTTCCGGGAGAAGGACTTCGATTGGGAGTTTTTTGTGGCTCCGAAGGATTGCATAACCGGATGGAGGAGCGAGAAAAGTGGAGGGGGAGCAACCAGAATGGTGAAGAGTGAGGGTATAGGCTGTGGATCTGAGCTGCCTCCACCTCCACCTCCGACTACACCAGTGTATGATGACATTGTTGATCTGCTCCCTGCTGATCCCTTTGGGATGGGATTGGCTGCTGACTCAAATACTTGGACAGCAGCCATCGCTGGCTGGATTGAGGACCTTGCCACCACCGTGGTAGATCGATTTGGTTATTATGAATATGGGGACTACGCCCCCCATGTCGACAACCTCTTCGACTATTTCATGTACAGCAGATCTGCGAATTCTGCAGCCGTGGATGCTGCGACCAGTTTTTCTCCGCATTGCGCTCAAGACTGCATAAGTGGTTCCCCTCTGTGTTCCTCTGCGTCTGTACTCACCAGACAACCTCCATTGAACTTTTCCCACGTGGAAGAGTGTCCGGAGGTGAAGCCTTTGAAGTTTGGTGTGCAGGGAGAGGATTGCCTGGGTACTAATCATCTTGATTCAGAGAAATGCTCCTGCAGTGGCGCTGACAGCGATGGCCCTAATGTCCCCCATGATGCCTTGCTATTTGCGCTTTCTTACCTGGACATTCATGACCTGCTCTCAGTAGAGAGAGTCTGCAAGACTTTGTGTTCAGCAGTTCGAGGAGATCCCCTCCTGTGGAGGCACATCCACATAGGTCCTCCTTTAAGCAAAAATATAACCGATGACATCCTTTCACGGTTGACTGATAGGGCTAAAGGAAGTCTGGAGTGCTTGAGCCTCGTGGAATGCTCACAAATTACAGACAGTGGCTTGAGACATGTGCTAGAGAACAATTCGAGACTCCAAAAGGTAGTTGGATTGCTATTATTGATCACCCATCTATATCCTCCCTACTAGTTTTCTCTTTTTTGTATCTTTCCTTTCTTTAACTGAATTTTGACTTAAATTTCCTCTTTTTTGTGCCTTTATGCTACTGTCACTGTGCCTTTTGTTGTTCTACATGTGCTGCCTTGAATGTATTTAATATCATTTACTTTTTGTATTATTTACGAAACTTTTGCATAACGCTGTACAAAATGACTGGTGTAGATCAGGAGCCTATGCATGTACCCTCTGTAATACAGAAGTATTCTTTTTCTTTTACGGATCATTTTTAGTTGATAACGTCTATTGCGTTTTTGGATTCTTGATTTAAAAGTTATTTTCTCAAACTTTGATATTTGCATGTATTTTAGAGTTGTGTGACGCTTACTATTTTATCTCTTCATGACAGAGATTTCTTTTTTCACGTTTATCATACTGAAAATTGCTTCTTGAATTATTGTCATTCAGCCAAAAGTGTTTCAAGCTATGAGCCATAAACCGTTTAGGCCTTTTTTATTGCGTTATATGTCTTGCATACAGTTTTACCAAAAGGAATAGATAGTGGATGACGAATATGAGTTAATTTGTCTATGGATGTTATATGTTTGGCAGAATTTTGACTTAGATAGTATACAGTTTCATAACAGGGTGTTCCAAGGAAAAAATGATCTACAAAGGCCACGTAAGATAATGAATTGGTGTTCTTCCAAGTATTAAAAGATAGGCGAGATTTGTCAACCTCCTGTAGACAATCCGCCCTATGCTCTGGCGTAAAGTTATTTGTCCTACTGTAGATATTTGAATGTCGAACATAACTTCTTATTTTCTTTGTTGACATGAGTTATCTTTTGCCTGCTAATTGCATATGGCCTACAAGGTTACGTCTGGACTTTGAAATCCTTTATCCTTGCCAGTAGTTTATTGAGTTCATTTTTTTAATTCAAGGTCTAGGGTATAAGTGTACTTTGGAGTGCAGACCTATGATCATATTACTTATTATAATCGTGGCATTTTATGAGCATCGGTCGTGCATATTATTCAGAAACAGACGACTAGATATGATTTCTCACCGTCTAGAAGAATTGTATCCCCCGTGAAATTGAAAACAACAATCAATGGTTGCCACATGGACATTGGGGGATAGTGTACATTTTTCAGGGGTGGAGGAAAGAGAAGAAGCAGGCAAGGGTACTGGTCTGCTAGGGTATGCCTTGTGAAGTTTGGCATGGGCCTGGTCATCTTCTTCAAGGCCCATACTCCATAAGATTCAGAGAACAGGGGAAAACATACCACAGAAAAGACTTCTATGAAGCTTGGGGTGGTGCCCAGCTGGTTGTATGCAATGACTAAGGAATGCATGGGTGGCAGACCCTCGGGGCGAGGGCTGGGAAGAGAGTGGTATCGGAGATTGGAGATATAGGCTCACGGGACTCTGTTCACTAGTGGAAGGGTGTTGGTGTTATTTTCCAGTCAGGGTTAAAGGGAGTATAACCACGGGGATAATGGGTTGTCTTACATGGCTAAGCCTGACTCAGAGAAATAAAAGAAAGAAATCAGGCTGGGAATGTGTCTTTGGTGTTTTCCTGAGTAGATTTTGATGCCCAAAGGTAAAAAGCTTGTCTTGGTTTCTGGCCTGTTGGCACCTCCACGGAAGAATTTTAGAAAAACTATCTCATCAGTCATCGTCTTCACCAGCAGTATTCGTTGTTGCAGCTGCTGCAGTCTTCCAGCTGCTCTTCCCATTCACCTCTTGCAAGTCTGCTGTTTTGAAGTGATTGGTTTTAGGACTAATAGGCTGCAGTGGTTTTAGGACTAAAGTCTAGAAACTAAATTTAGAAATTTAGTTTCTAGACTTTGCTTTTGAACAAAACTTTTCTTGGGCTGGATGACCATCTCGCCTGATCCAGTTGAATTGCCGCGTTAGTTGGTGGAAATATTTGTAGTACATTCTTTAATGGATTCGTCCCTAGAGGCGTGTTTATTCCATCTCCTACTTTTTGCAATGATAGTCGGCTATATGTGTAAATATACACTCAACATTTAATATTTTGATTGGAGATTATTAGATGCTTTTAAAATAGAATAAGGTTATGCGGATTATTATATAGGGATTGTGTGTCATCATGCAGATGGAATGATGAAGTTGTTCTCCGTCAACTTCATCTTGCTAAGTATTTTATCCTTTCCACTTGAGAGATAGGTGTTTATGAATACAATGTATGTATATGGTTGATTTCAGGTCCATGTATGCAGAGTGAAATTCGAAGCCTTGCAATCATTGCCATATTGATCTTCATCGTCAGGGGTTTTGAAATTTTCGTCCTTATTTGAATGAATGAGGAACATTTTCGGTATCTTCCTTCTGTCATTTTAAAGGAACATGTTTTTGGCCTAGCAAGAGGAGTGTTTTAGCATCTATAAGGATTTTAAAATATACATTTTTTAATTATTTAGTATATATGGTGTGTTGTGGTTTCTTGAGTATCCACGATTGCCTTTAACTCTATAATTGTTTCTTCGCCCATCAACTTGTTGACATAAAGCGCAGTGGGTAGGAGTCCATACTCTCACCCCTCCTAGAGATGTGTGCGTCTCTAGGACCATGCCTATATTGATTACTCCGTTGTTTGGATAAATTTTTCTTTGTTCATCTTCTGTCCGGGGCAACATCCGAGTTATAATCATAAACCCTGGACATGTACAGAAGTGTTGTTTATGTACATTATATTTTGTGATGACTGTGTTGAACGCTACTGATGGGTTTCGAAAACAGAGCAGTGGGTTAGGTAATGAATTTAGTTGGTGGGGATATGCACGCGATCTTTTTCCAACATTTGTTCTCTGGTTAATGATAATAAATAGTTATGTAAACGGGTTTTTTTTGGGAATTTCCTCCATTTGATGGTCTGTAATTTTTTCATTAGCCACTGCTTTGTAAATAGAATTATGGAATCCTTTGATTGCATAGCCATAAGCAGTTCCCGGGGTCTCTTGTCCAATGAAATGTTATCCACTATCACGGTTAGAAATAAAACTTAATCTTCTTCATTGTAAACTATAACGGAAGAGAATGAACATAATGTTTGATGGCAAACACTCCCAAAACAAAGTTTGTAGTGGACCGAAATAGTGGTACCACCTTCTCCATTTTTTCCTTTTACAGAAACATCTTTCTCTGGACGGTAGCGTAGTGCTCTTGTCCATTTTGTGACGAATAGAGAAGAAGAATTCAGTTATAATTGCTCGGTAAAATTGTTTTGATCATGCTCAGTAAGATTGTTGCTCTGTTATTGGTTATATCGAGATGTAATCATTAATATAACTTTCAAACAGTGTTCGTTTTTCGGGGCTGTGTGATGGAAATGATGGACGATCATTTAGTGTGGTGGATAATCGGCTGATAGTGTTGGTTTGAAGCCATATCCATCTCATCAATGGTGTGCATACTAGATTAGAATTGAGTATATCCTAAATGGTAATTTGTAGCCACAGGGGAAGTACCTTTCTTGGCCATCGTTTTATAAAGAGGGCCCTCGAAGCTAAAAATTGCATCTAGCTTCTTTTGACTTTCGTTTATTTATCTTGGGATCAGGGGGGGACTGGTTTTGCTGGCTAAGAAGACCACCAGAGCGTACTTCATTCTTGTGTTCATGTTTTACATTTCATGTCACTTCCTATCGGTCTTGTCAATACTAGTCCATCTCGTTTCTTGTTGCTTTCTACTTTAGATTCTTGCGCAGCCGTCTGTTCCGCTCTTTCCACGTCGGTTGATGACCTTCTACTTCTCTTAATCGCAGCTGAATGTTCCAGCGTGCACAAGGCTGAGCATAGGGGGGGTTGTGGACAGCCTGAAGCTATTTGAGTCCTCGGCCATGGCTGGGATAAAGAGCCTGGGCGTCGGCGGCCTCTATGGAATAAGCCACGAGCACCTTGAGGTCCTGACGCGGTTGCTGCGCCCGGATCAAAGCCAAGAGACCGGAGCCCGCAAGCCTCTGTTCTACCACCTCCGGCACCGGGCCTCGTGCTGCGACCACAACCCCGCCATCGACGTCGAGGAATGCCCCAGATGCCGGCACGTCAGGGTCGTCTACGACTGCCCCGTCAGTGGCTGCCGGGCGCAAGGCACAGATCCCTGCCGGGCCTGCTCGATCTGCATCGCGAGGTGCAACCAGTGCGGGAGATGCATCCACGACCGCGAGTACGAGGAGACCTTCGCTCTCGAGTGGGTCTGTCTGTCCTGCATGGATCCCCACCCTTCTTCCTCCTCCGGCCAGCAGATGATGAACCAACGGAGGGACCCCTGCTCGGAGATTGCTGCGGCGGAGCCGAGCTACTGCTCTCTGACCAGCAACGTGGGGTAATCGACAGTCCTTTGCCTCACCTTTATTTCTACTTGCCGTCAGCCGTGCAGAAAGTTCGGAGGTATAAGAAGAAGAAGAATAACCAGAGAGAGAGAGAGAGAGAGAGAGAGCTGACCTCTTGTCATTGGACGGGAGTTGACCCATTGGATTTGTACGAGTTCTTCAGCACGACGGGGCCTCGGAGATTTCCCTTCGGCTTGGGGGTGATGCTTGGCGTGATTCCGAGGTGCCTCTCTCCTCTGGAAGACTGGAGATTTCGATCTTCTTCGTTTCCTAGTGATGCTATGTACTTGGATTTATTTTGACTGCTCTTGAAGATCAGACGTGCCTTGCCTTCCGGGTGCAGGAGATGCTGTCCTGTGCTGGTGGAATATGTACCCTATATCTGACGTCTCCTTGTGTGGGCGATTTTACTTGTGTGTGTGATGTCTTCTCTGTTTGACCCCTCGATCAATGGGGGATTCAGTCAAAGCAGGAACTGGGCTCCTCGTTATTCCCTCACAATTCATGTTCCGGACTTTGACTTTTGTAGTTTCTTTTCGGTTCTGAATTTCTTTGGAACTTCAGCCTTGAAAAAGGAGGATATAGAATCATAATTTATCTTATTTATTCTCAGCTTTAAGCTCTACCAACCGTCGACTCGTTAATAGCGGACATTTTCTCAGTTTTATGAGATTGTAATTTTTGGCTGTTTCTGGCTATCAAGTAGGGCGATTGATCAATCGTATACTTAACTGTTTGCTCATTAATCTGAGTAGACTTGCCGCGATTACAGAACGAAAAAAATATCTGGGATATTTCACGGTAAATAGCCCTGAGGCAGTGCGCGCGGGGGGTGACGTGGTCAATGGCATATGGCAAAGTCTGGGTGCTTCAATTAATTTTTCTTCTGATTTTAGATAATTATTGACCTGAGCGATTGATTAATGGTGTAATCAATTTGGGCATTAATCGAGTAGCATTGCCTAGATTATCGAACGAATTAAAAATATCTAGAATATTTCACAGTGAATAATCGTTAGGAAGCGCGCGTGACAAGTGACGTGGTCAACGTCTATTAGAAAGTCGGCGTTCTGCGGGGCCCACAAGGACTCCCTCATATACATATATATCAGGCGGCTCCCGGGGGGCGGTGTTCTGCTCTCTCTCTCTCTCTCTCTCTTCTTCCCTCCCTCCCTCTCTTTCTCCCTCTTTCTCTCGATCTTCGCCTGAGAGGATCAGACGAGGGGA
Organism: Spirodela polyrhiza; assembly: GCA_024713555.1. Lineage (NCBI taxonomy): Eukaryota > Viridiplantae > Streptophyta > Magnoliopsida > Alismatales > Araceae > Spirodela > Spirodela polyrhiza. The sequence goes on from CM046530.1 coordinate 6,005,864, forward strand.
GCGCGAAGGTGCCATGGCAGATAACGGACACAACCAGTCTAGCCAGGGGGAAGTCCCGGAGAACGCCAACGAACGTATGTGGGGGAAATCTCTTCTTCGTCCTCTACTCTTCTCTTCCTCTTGCCATCGAAATATCGAAAACGGAATGCCTTCTCCTTATGATTCGTTCTATTTGATTGGATTTGTCCCTTTTCTTCCTTTTTTTCGAGAGGAGAAATCTCAGTTGAAAGGATACTTAGCTCTAAGTTTTTCCGTCTTTGGCTGTGGCTGTCATCATGACAATTGTTTTTCCCTCGCTTCGTTTTTAGACTGTCCGGGGACTCAGTCGGAGGCAGCAGGGAAGTCAGACGCATGTAAAGGTTGCCCCAATCAGGAGGCCTGCGCCACCGCCCCCAAGGGACCAGACCCAGGTAGGGCGACCATTCCTCTGTTCACTGTTTTTGGCATTCACATCAACAACCACAAAAACAAAATTGAATTTGAGCTGAGCGTCTGCTCGGGAGACTGGGAAAAATGGTTGGAACTCGTGGTTGGTCTCATTCATACATAGGTATTTTGGTCTGGGTCCATCGTTTTTTCGGGATTCTAGGTTGATGTACGCCCACTTGACCTTGCTACTTATTATGCGCAAAAAAAGCCTGTGCGAAGATCGCGCTGGTTTGGAGCTCGTATTGTTATATAGTTTTCTTGGGCTCATATGCCGCTAGTCTCTCTGTCGCTGAGTTGAGATATGCACACATGTCCTGGCAGTTAATAACGCAATGCCGTGTCTGAATCCCAGTTCTTGTGGCCTGGATGCTGGTGGATGGATACATGATGGGGTATCGTCGGCATCTACCTTGTCAGTGCCAAAAGCTACGTCTGAGCATTGTGATCATCTGATTTTCTTTTTGATTTCTCATGGGTACCATGGCTGATGCCTTGGCAGGCTGCAGTCCTTTCAGAGATTGTTTTTCAATATCGTGTAGTGATTGAAGTTAAGTGATGGACAGGTGATGTGGTTTTTCTACAGTAGATGAAAAATAGGTAGTTGAAGAATAGTTTGGTGAGGGAATGACTTATCTGACGATTCTATCTCAGTATTTTTGACCGAGAGAAGGTGCTTCTATTTCTAGTGGCCTGAGAAATCGAAATGATAGGCTGGTTGCATATGCGTTTCTTCTTGCGTGGGATGCTTGTGGCAACCCATTTTAATCCACCGTTTTATTTCCTATGAGCTCATATCTAAGAATATGAGCTTAGTCCGCATTTATCAGAATATTTTATTTCCTATGGTCCGCTTGTATTGAGAATTTGTTCATGCAAGAAATTGAAAACTAACATTTCCGTACTGTAAAATTTCTGCGAAGGGAATATCCTAAACTTCTTATTGATCTCCTCTGCTTGTCTTCTGGCTGTAATTTGTATCTCGTTTAGATTGCACACCCTTTGTTACAGACATATGGAAACTTCTATTGGTCAAAAGTTTTTTAGTATCAAGATTCACAAAGTGCCCCAATAGGTTCGTGCAATGATCTATGAAGGATTTTCGCCATCCTTCTCACTGCTCCCCAAATATTTCTCAGTTAACGTTGCCAAAATGAAAGTATGTTTGCGGAAAGATTTATAGTTGAATGTCATTTCAAGGTAGGGGATTGCATTACGTTCACATAGACAGCTTCATGCAATGAATTCATGTCTGATTCGACTTCGTCAGTTTTATATTTAAGGTTGCACATTGCTGGAATCTTTCCTTAAGTCCCTTCTGGTTCTCGTCTCTTATTTTCGATTTCTATATTTAGTGTAAATTTCATATTCTCTGTTTAAAAATTTTTCTGACATCCTCTTTAGTAAGTAGTGAGGTTGGGTAGCTTCCAATTTTGATGGTGGTATAAAGCATAATACAAAGCACGACTTTGAGACATTTTGATGAAAGCTCCTTACCAATTTAAAATAATGCAGAAGCAATTTGGAATTGATAAAGCCTTCTTACTATATTATACCTGGGTGAATGGAAGATACACAGACCTACAGGGTAAATACTAAAAGAGAATGAACTCTTCTGAAGCAATATCCGCTTTTGATCATGTAAAGCCACCCAACTTCCACAACATCAAAGAAAAGGTTACATGCCATTTTCTTGTTCCCTGAGCTGTTTGTGTGTAGATTCAAGTTTATTATTCAATTTAGTATTGGCCGTAAGCACGTAAAGTTTGAGCTATATGTTATTGTTGTATACTGATTATGAGAAAGAAGAGGATAGGGAGGTTAGTGATTGGCGAAGATTTATAAAATAGACAGCTTTCGGCAATCTGTTTCCGATAATTGTCTCTTCCTGAAAAATGAAACTTTTCTTCCTGCGTGATGCATCAATCTAAAAATAATGTATTCAACATGTACTCCATTTATCATAGCAATCCAATTGTTTCCCCTTCTTAATGTTGCATATGTAAAAATAAAGTGCTGAGTAGCCAATCTAGTTGCACCATAGATGAATTTATGACATTATCAATAAAAATGAAACTCACGTGCCACTGCTGTTTACCCTTAGTTTCCTCTTATCTCGTAGTGATCCAGTTGTATGAAGAACTGGTTCCTTCAATGCGAACAAGTGATTAAAAGTCAGAAAAACCAGGGCGTCTTTTAATAGGATTGAATGCTGAGTATCACATCTGTTGTGGCTAAGATAGTGCCATGCTCCGAAACTTGTTCTGATTTTTTCACCTGCGAGGCCATTGTCTGAGCAACGTGGGCCATGCCAGTATCTCTGATTACCTGACTCCTGTGTAGGGTCCTTTTGCCATCGTTTCCTAGGATAATCTTTTCTTCCCCTCCTTTTTTGAGAGGTTATTACCTTCTATAAATACACCATTCTTCTTTTTTTTTAACCTGTTATTAGGTTTCCCTTCACTTTTTTTCTTTTCCCTTTACCACTTCTCTAACTGCCGACGTTACAGCTCCACAACCCAGCTCATGATTCTACCCTCTCCATGTTCCTATCCGTGTTTCCTGCTCTTTATTTCTCTTCCTCCCGTCAACGCAAACTATCACTGTAAAACAATGACAACCATCACTTCACGGAATGACGTGCTTCGGATGACCACCAGATTCAATCGTGTTCTGCTCCAAAGAGGAGTTTAAAGAAGAAATGAATTGAAGGACAATAATAGACAGGTTCACTTCATCATTGCTCAGTAACCAATCGAGAGATGGATGACTCAGTCAACGTGCCAAGGTGGGGAGGGTGAGGGTTCTGCTAACCGGAACAGAAGAGCCTGATTGGTTTCCGCCATCCAGCCTTGTGTGCTGTAACTTCTCACGTTCTCATCAGCCATGCTTAGTGATCAAGCCTGCTGCCGCGCACCTGCAGAGTTATCCCGCATAACCCATCAGGTCGCCATGATGGTAAATTGATTGAAAGATTAGCACTAAAGTAGCTGATGTATCCGCTTCATGCCATGGGACTTCATGGCAGAGTATGTGCTGCAAACTGCTTCATCCAAGGAAATAAAATAGAGAAGTATCACACTTCCAAACTCTTCTTTAGTTGAACCATGCATGCTTTGACCATTTTGCTTCTTCTCGTTCATCACAAAAATAATTCAACTTGATTTCCAATTTCGGCTGGGATTTTCAATTTTGATCAACAATGGGCCATTCTGACTGATTCGCCTCCTGAAATTCTATCAGCCATGTTTGCCACCATCCGCTACTAAATTGCGTTTTCTAGTTTCCTATTCTTTTTGTCATTCTTGTTTTTTTTTTCTTTTGCCCAACCTCTAGTTTAAAGTGAAAGTTCTTGTTTACCGGGCGTTTCTGGGCTCGGGCTCTAATGGACTGGGCACGGGCGAAGGCTCATTTGAGGCTTATTGTTTCTTCGCTGCGGGCACCACTGATTCCCCTTATTCCTTTCATTGGCGAAACAAAATCTCTCTCCCTTAGCGTCGTTCTTCGATCTTATCTCTCATTTACGTAGAAACAATGCGGATCACAGACGAACGAGCTTGTTTGGTTCATCCCCCCCTCAGTCTGTTGTGCCTTCTTGCAGACCTGGTGGCGATAGCGGAGCGGATGGCGACCGTGAAGCACAAGATCCTGGTTCTGTCCGGGAAAGGTGGGGTGGGGAAGAGCACGTTCTCGGCGCAGCTGTCCTTCGCGCTGGCAGGGATGGGGCGGCAGGTGGGGCTGCTGGATATCGACATCTGCGGGCCGAGCATCCCCAAGATGCTGGGGCTGGAGGGCCAGGACATCCACCAGAGCAGCCTCGGTTGGTCTCCCATCTACCTGGAGTCCAACCTCGGGGTGATGTCCGTGGGGTTCATGCTGCCGCATCCGGACGAGGCCGTCATCTGGCGGGGCCCCCGCAAGAATGGGCTGATCAAGCAGTTCCTCAAGGACGTCGACTGGGGGGAGCTCGACTACCTGGTGGTGGACGCCCCCCCCGGGACCTCTGACGAGCACATCTCCATCGCCCAGTACCTCCTCGCCACCGGCGTCGACGGCGCCGTCATCGTCACCACTCCGCAGGAGGTCGCCCTTGCCGACGTGCGCAAGGAGATCAGCTTCTGCAGGAAGGTCGGCATACGGGTGCTCGGCGTGGTCGAGAACATGAGCGGCCTCCGGCAGCCCCTTGCCGGCTTCAGGTTCGTGCGGCCCGGCGGTGGGGCCGACGTCACCGAATGGGCCATGGACTACATCCGGGAGAGGGCCCCCGAGCTGCTGGCCTTGGAGGCGTGCGCGGAGGTCTTCACCGGCAGCCGCGGCGGCGCGCTGGGGATGTGTCGGGACATGGGCGTGCCCTTTCTGGGGAAAGTCCCGCTGGACCCGCAGCTCTGCAGGGCCGCCGAAGAGGGCCGCTCCTGCTTCGAGGACCAGCGGTGCGCCGCCAGCGCACCGGCGATCAGAGAAATAGTGGCGAAGCTGCTCGTCGCAGGCGACGCAGCCCAGTAACCAAAGATGTTGAGCGCCTTCCGTCGTCTCGTCTTGTTCGATCCCTTGTCTCTTCCTCTTCAGTTTGTTTAAACCTTGCGACTTATAGTTACGTCACACCAGCTATTCATTCAGATATCCATGCGTTTAGAGCGAGGGATATTTATATCTAGAGAGGGAGAGAGAGGTAGGCGATGAACGGCGAACACAGAGACGATGGTCAGACCAACCAACCGGGGAAGAGGACGTAGAGAGAGAAGAGGGGGGACGTCATCGGGGGGAGGGAGGAGAACAAAAGACACAGGCTAAGAGGAAGATGGCGGAGGTGACGCCGTTCTCCTCGCCGTACCAGCTCTTCTTGAACTTGGTGGCCACAGCCTTGCTGTGCTGCAGCCTCGCCACCTCCCTCTTCGGCTCCCTTCCCTTTGGCTTGGCCGTCGATCTCCCCCTGTTGTGGGCCGACTCTTCTCCCTTCTGCACCATCTTCCCCGCAGCCCCCCGCAACTCTCTGAAGCCGGCCGCTTCCCAACTCCACTTTTAAAGCGAGCATGGCCCCTTCTACTTATACACGAGGCTTGGATGCATGAGAATTTTACCCTTCATTTTACCGAGAGATTCAGCGAGAGAGAGAGAGAGAGAGAGAGAGAGATGGATGCACTGTTTTGCAGAAGAGACCACGTGACTTTCATGCCAGCCATCTCACATCAAGCGAACTCACAACCTTGGACAGGAACATGTGGTCTTCTCTTGGCTTGCCGACTCAACGACGCAGTTGAGAGCGGATGTGGACCATTCTAAAGCCTCTGCAGACAAGATAGCCCCCAAACACTCTACCCGCCTGCCTCACCACGTTCCCCCACCCTCTCTCTCTCTCTCTCTCTCTCTCTCTCTCTTTTCTCTCTCTCTCTCTCACCACGATCATTGGTTATGGGCATTTATGGGGATGGATGCATGTCGAGAGTAAAGAGGAGGGGAGGGACGGGTGTCCTCTCAGGGTTTGTGGCATGTGAAGAGGAAAACAAGTGGGGTTGGAGGTTATGGAATGAGAGTTGAGGATACCTTTTGAGGTGGGGTTGACAAGGGACTCTTTTGTGGAGGAGTGAGGTAGGGGCCCTCACCCACTAGTCGCTTGCGTAGCAGGAGAAGATATGAGGAACGGAATGTAAGTTGCGGAGGGAGAGAGAGAGAGAGAGAGAGAGGCTGCTAGTTTGATGGATTCTATGATATGTCTAAGGGCTTGTTGAACTTATTTCAGCCTGCATATAGATCAAGTGTTGGTTTACCCTATGATATTTTTCTGCTGCTTTCTCATCCTTCATTGCCATTTAGAAGGAAAGAACACCCTCATGCCAAAGATAAATAGTTGACACAAACCCTTTCTAGAAATAAAATTAATATGCATCTTTCTATAGATCTTATAGGCCTATAGCTTTACATATGGGAGTTGGCCTGGAGACAACATCTGCATTGATTCATGTACTTCAAGGGTGATTTCTAAATTTAAATTTTTTAAAGAGTCAAAAATTTTTAAAAATATTTTGGTTGTAACACAAGTCATTTATGTTCTAGAATAACATAGTACACTATAGTCAATATTTCAATATATTATAATTGTATTTTGGGATAGCATACATTATATTAAGGATAATATCTCAGCATATGAGAAGTTTGCATATTGGAGTTGTTAATATATGCAAAGATTTAAGTATATCAAGTTTATACTGTGAAATAATGTAGTCCACCAATATTACAATTTTAACATATGAAGTTTACATCATGGAAAAAATTTATATATAAACCTCAATGTCAATATATAGGTCGTATTTCAAAATAGTGGAGTATATTAAGCTTGATATTTGAATACAAGAAAATTAATGTAAGAAATGTATTAAACTCAAGAGTAGATTGTACTTAATTACATATATCAAATATACTATATTAGTACATGATGTGTATGTTGTGAAACAATACAATGCCATAACGTTAATATTCTTAACTTTTGTGGTATTTATAGTTTTTATGTTTATAAAATACTTATAAGGATAGAATAGTAACTTACATAGCTAAATTATGTTAAAAGTTATTAGCATAACATTAACATATCCCTTGGAAAAAATGAAATTGACTTGGGGATTGATTTCTTGACTTAATCAATTTAGAGAAGTTTTATAAATACGAGAAGCACACAATTAAGGATAAAATAGCAACTTCACATTCATATGATCAAATGCTAAACACATCAGACCCCTATTTGGACTTGAAAGTTTTTATTGGCTACTTTCTTATAGCATGTGAATCATCTATATGAAAATTGACCAAGTAAATATTCGAGTGGATCTATTTATCAATAATGTTTTTCTCTTCACTAACCTATAAGGTTTGTTGACTTGCAGAATTTTTCATCTTGAGGTGGGCTAGATAGAATACTAACATGGTTGAATTACTTATTTAAAATATTTTTCACTTTTAGATGTTTTTAGTTTGTCTCTGAGTTATATATTAAGGGAATCCACACATAATAGACTGAGTCAGCATAATAGGTTGATACAATTAAATTGACACAAGTTAAAGTGGATCCACACATATTGGCTTGAGTTAACACATAGTAGGAACATGAAACAAAGTCCTAAATCTGTAGTGGTCTGGCCTTTCTTAGTTTACATCTACTTACCAAGGGTTTCCACCCATAAGTTTTTACCCCTTCTTGTCTACAATTATCCCTTAAAGAACTATAACTAAAATTCACATGATAAGTAACATGATAGATTTCCTAGGTCAATATTTGTACACTAGATATGGAGCCAATATTTTACCTTTTCCCCTATATTATAGGCATTTCTTAGAGTGCCTTCACATGTAAATATTAATAGTCAACATGTAAACTGATTTCCATACTCAAAAGATGAACTTCATTGATTTTGAGAATGTTTGAATGCTTGAGGAAGCTTGTGGAAAAATTGGTCTTGCAATATAAGTTTGTTTGTAGATTTCAAAATGAGTGATAACATTTGATTTGTCATTTAGGTTCTAATTTAAACCCCTTCTTATAGTGGGTTATTTATAGAACCTTGCAACTTGAAAATTAAATTATAAATATCTGAATTTGATCAGTCAAAGATTGTCTAGGTCAACACTTGAGTCTACCTATCAAATATTTTATAAGGTTAGAATGAAAATTTGGCCACTTGAACCAAGTCATGCTGCATACATATTAGGATAAGACTTTTTGACTTTTGTTGATCTTTTGATGTGTGAGGATACGATGTGATTGTTACAGGTTTTCTAGCATATGTCAGATTATATGACATGTCCAATTTTCTTGAGAAAATATTTTTTTCTATCTTGAGATTTCTTGTGATTTTTTTGGGTCAACACACTTTCCCTCTCTTTAGTTTTAGATGGTTAACACACTTTTCCTCTCTTCTTACTTTCAAATGCATTTTCTCTCAATAATTATTTCTAAAACCTTTTTATTTTGTTCTTATTGTGATTTTCTTCTCATGCATGCCTTTGATGGTGACTATTTTCCTGGTATAATGGCTGAAAAATGTATCGTAGCAACAAATAGATTGGATTTAATAATTCTGATCTTCATCTATGCATTAGTATGGAAATAACAATTTTTCTATTTTATGACTAATAGTCAATATAAAAATCTTTCTATTCTGAATCTATTCTTTGAAATAAAAAAAAGTTTGCTCTATTTTTGAACTTATAATTTTATCCCCATAAATTAAAGTAAACATTTATATTAAATGATTCGATCCAATTATCAATTAAGTAAATGAGTTGCTTCATCTAAGAGTAGTAAACTTTAAAATTGAAAGAAGTTTATATAAAAGTAAAATAGTAGTTTCACTTTAAAAAAAGATAAAATATACTTCTAGCCCTTGATCTCACTCTATCTTGAAAAAAATTCCCAACAATTTTTGAGTTGTTTTCTCCTATAACTTTCTTTTTATAATTTTTGTCCTAGAAATTGAGCTGACTTAAAGTTGATTCATACTAAGGGACACATTAATTCAAGGCAAAATAGAAGTAACATAACCTATTATATGACCCCAAAACGTGATATTGAAATTTTATTTTAGTTATTGGAGTAATCATTTCTTACCATTAAAAATAAAAAAATCAAAGAAAAAACATCCCTATATAGATCTAACCCCCCCAATGCATGATAAGTGGAAAACATATCCTGAAAACTTTATTGCATGTTGTCTCCAAAACATTTAAGTGACTACACTCCAAAACATGCTTCCTTGCCTTGAGGTTGAAGAATTCTCACAACTAGAAGATATTTGTTGCATTCAAAAGAGTATTTGTTTGTTATTTCTTGTATTTGAGTAATGGTACTCTAGTTGATCTAAAGTTGTGAAAAAATATGAGTAGCTGGATGCTAATGTGGGATTTCTGGGATTGTAAATTGGTAAGAAACATTTTAGTAAAGCATCAATGGTTAGATCCATGAATTTTAGTGTGAGACTCACTAAAATATTACAATTCAGCCTATGTACTAACACAAGTCAATGGAACATAAGGACTTGATTCTCGATTGTGGAGTATGCCAAAGTGGGTTGAACTACTACATTTCTCAAACTCCACCTATTGGTAAGAAGCCAAGAGTTAGAGAACAAATGGTAATAACAATTGAAGTAAAAGATGTGACAAATTGTCTTAGATGAATCATAGGATTTTTACTTACACATGATTGGACTAACTATGGGTCCGAAATTATCAAAAAAATTACCAAGGAACTATCTTGATGTTAAACGGGAAGACTATTCTAGTACTTCTAACAAAATCAGGTGATTCCTAAAAAAAAAAAAAAAAGCCAAAAAGCCTTGATAATGACTATCTTCTAAACTCAAGCTAGTCATAGATTAAGCAATGTGTTTTGAAGATAAAAAGATGACATAAACTCTCCAAAGACTATCCCTAGGGTTCCACTAAATCCTTTGTGTTTACAGGCTGACCTCTAGGCACAACAATCCTACTATATTTTACATCTCTAGCCAACTTGGGATTTTTCAAAATCTTTCCTTAGATTCTTAGCTCTAGGTGGCCTTAAACTAATATAGAACTTCCCACTTCTCTCTTCTTAGACATCAATATTTTAAGGTTACCTAACCTCTTAACAATTTAATATAAATAATATGGATCGAATATACTTGATGAATATGATTTCTTTGAAGGCACAATCAACAAATGAACACTTTGATGAATGGATGCAGGGTTGACATAGATGAGAACAAGTTAAATGGATATGGGGGTCTCATTTTTTTCTTTGTTACAAGCGAGATTAGAGGGTGAGGGTGAGAAATTTCTTGATTTAGAAGTGTGTGGAAACATGAGTTTTGGCCATTTATTTGATCAATTTTCTCTTCCTCAGGCTTCTCCTTGTTTCCCTTTTTTCGGCAATTGATGATTGCTCAACAAAGACATTAGAAATAGTGCATATGGAAGATGAATCTCAATAAGATCATGTGGTGTCAATGATTGTCTATCAATTTCTCTCCTCTTCATGATCAGGAGGCTCGAATAAAATCACGTTTCTTTCTTTTTTCTTTTTCCTTTCTTCACGATGTATATCGGAGGATTTTTGGTGGATAATCATGGACAGATTCTCATTGGATTCTCTTCTATGTAGCATCAATCTGAGGATAAGTAATGCTAGAAGAATAGATCAAGTAGCTTTGGTCTTCTTTTTCATTGGGGTTATTAACGAGAGAAATTGTGAACAGTTTTTGGTACAATGACCCCATATTATCCTCCTTTTTATGTCTAAATGGGCCATGAGATGGACCATATATAAGAAAACGAGCCATGGCCCAATTTTGTTTTAGTTTCTAACCTAAAGTGGTAAACCAAATAGATTCATTTACCCAATCTATAATAATATTAGATCCAAAGTTTGGATCCAATACCGCTCAAATTTTAGGCCCATTTTCAGATCTAAATCAACTTGATTTCAAGTCCAATATGACTAACCACATACGAATAGCACATTTGATATATTCCTTACAAGCATTCCGATAATAGATTTATTAATCAATTAATATGAAATAGATCAATATAAAATGTAGGATAATTTCGTACAAGTTAGTAAATACCAATTAAATCAAGACACCATATTTCCATCTCCATAATCTTCATATAAATGGAAATGTATTAGATATTGTCCATGTGTTATGATCATCATCGAAGCTCTTCAAACTCTTAGTCATCCTGACTATGATAAACAAAATGAAATGAAAGTTATATATTTTGTATATGTGGGTTAATGTTGACATGACATAGAATGTGACTTCACTAGTTGTTAAAGAACTTGTGAAATATGGTGAGTTTTATGAAAAATGTGAGAAATTAAAAATGTAAGAGAACAAAGATCTATGAAGTAAATAAAGATCAAGACATTGATTTCAAGTTGAATCTCTATTAAAAATAACTCAATAACTTATTTATTCCTAAAAGTCATGAATATATAATTAGTGAGGTTACAATATATTACTAGTGTTTACTTTTTCTAGAGATGTAAAAATAGAAGTGTATGGAGCATTTAATAGATAATAATAAATCTTTGGGAACCAACTCCTATGCTAATTATGAATAGTGAAATATAGAGAAAAAATGCTTTCAAAGAGTGGATTAGGCTAATAGAATTGAACCATTGTAGATTATGCATCTCTCATGAATCACCTCAATCATCCCAAATAGACTTCTATAATTCTCATCAACTACTTTGGAACTATCAATATCCCATCCTATCATTTAAACATGACTAATTCACCCACCTTCTTGTTTCCTTTGAGATCTCATTTGATATAATGATATACATATCTAACATGAAGGGTGAAAAGACATGAATTTCTATCACTTAAATAAGTTTATAAAACTTATTTTAATTTAATAAAAGGGCTTTCAATATAAGTAATAACCACTTCCAACACCAGCTAAGTCTAGTATGTCATCATATTGAAACTTAGCTATTCATAATTTTTTTCAGATCAGAGGCAAACAAATCAGCTCGCAATAAGTGTGTGATTTTTTTGAGAAGTCCACATTTACCTTAATAGGGTTATTAATTTGTTCTTCTTTCTAGGATTCCTTGTATTTTAGAAATAAGTGGTAGTTGTTTATTATTTTCTACTAAATCCATAAGCTCACAATTAGATCTTGAGGAAAGATCAGAGGAAAGGGCACTTCTGTCCTAAGTTCATTCTCACTTGTTTACTACCTTTTGGATTCAAGATTCTTCTCTATCTTTTGACTTTGGACTATGTTTGGATGTTTCCTCATGGAGAGAAAAATGAATCTGCTAGATTGAATTCTCATACAATATGAAAGAGAAATGGTGCTCAATTAGTTTGCATGGGTGGCAAAGAGAGAAGGGAGAGTAGTACAAGAGAGGATGCAATGGTTAGAGATAGAGATAGATAGATAGATAGATAGAGAGAGAAGAGAGAGAGAGAGAGAGAGAGCAGTGTTTGCTTGTAGATGACATTTTTAAAAAATTAGATAATTAAATTCATTAAATCATTCTAGTCATGAGAGTTACCCACAACAACAAATCATTCTTCCATCAACTTACACAAATATTTGAGGGCTTTTCATGCACGAGTAAATAGACAAAGCCCGTACCCTTGTTCAACGAACCATCTATTTTGGAAAAACTCAAGCAGGCTCTTTTAAGAAATGTGGTCCATGGGGGATAAGCCTTTAGATATTCTCCTTAGATTAAAATCATAAATTTTCTCCAAATTAGTTAAAAACATCTTAATATATATGCCCATACTAAACGCCCTATCAGTCAGGTCATCTTGAATGGCCCAGCCTACCTCACTCATTCAATACTAGCTTCTCCCATGATAGACCAACCCCCAACTAGTCATCTCAAGCCTTGCAAAGACCTGGTCAGGAATCCAACATGATCTTCAGACTAGATGGTTGCCTGATCTTAGGGTTGCCCCAAGTCCCATTCATTGGACAATGCCGGACACCAACTTTAATGCCATTTTCTTAAGGTCCTCTAGGTGGATTCAAGCAATAATGCCCCTCTCCTAACCAGCCAGCTAGCGAGTGAGTGAGTCCTTAGGACTCTTAGATAGTTGGGTGTGTGGGGGGGGGGGCTCAAACATGGTCAATCATCTAACGTTGTAGTCAACCCGGTTGACCACAGTACCATATCCTACGTAATACCGTCAAATGGTTGGCCATCGTCCGTCTTAGAGTTGAAGCTTCTGCCCCACGAGAGTTGGGGTCTTGCCTCTGGGGGTTTTCTTCTTGACGCGTCCCTCGGCCATAGGTCAATACATGGGGCGCGCTCATAGGACGAAATAAAGTAAGGGCGGGTTTTTGACTAAGTGGTCATGTCAGAATTCAAAGTCAACGTCGAAGCCTGGAGAACATTCCAGTCTTTTAAGGCCTTAAATGTGACGTCAATTGGGAGCGGGGGTCAGGTCCTCGTGGCGAGGGAAGGAGCCGAGTCCACCACGCCGGCCCAGTGCCGATACAGACATTGGCCACGTCACCTCATGGTCTCTCTCACCGCCACGATAAAACCACCCTTTCAGGGTTAAGTTCACGCCCGTCCATGTCAGTGTCTCTCCTCGGCACCGACGGCGTCCATTGAACCATTCTAGCCATATTGCGCCTACAGAAAAAGATTGAACTGGCCCCTTCCCTTCCCCTCTGTCCTCTCCCTTGCCTCTCCTGTCCGTCTCTTCTATATGCCTCCTGGCCTTGGGATTCCGCAGCGTCGTCTGGTCGTCCACCGCCGGCCGTGGTGAGCCTGAGAGAGATAGGTGATGCCGACCGTGGCGGTGAAGCTCTACAGCGTCTTCTTCAAGCTCCTTCTGAAGCACCGGCTGCAGACTTGGATCCAGAATCCAGACGGCGCCGCCGCGGAGGGATCCAATTCCTTCGGGGTATCTTGCCGTCCCGAGGAGGCGGTGGCCGCCGCGAATCCCACCTTCTCCTCACTGGACGGCGTGGCGACAAAGGACATCCACATCGACCCCCTCACGTCTCTCTCTATCCGCATCTTCCTTCCCGAATCCGTCCTCCTATCGAATCCCTCCACCGCCGCAGGTGCGGTCGGTAATTCCGACCATCATCATCGCCATCCGCCTCCGCGGCCCCCACGGGGCGTTCGATCAGCCTCTGATCCGGAGGACAACGGCATCGTCGACAGCCCTCGCCGTTCCAGATTCAATAACGTCCCTCGCCGCAGCAGCTACGGTGGCAACGGCGTCGTCCCAACCAGCCATTCCCCTGACCTTCGTCGGAGAAGCTATGATGGCTCTGGTATGCAGCTGGATGTCACTGGGACCTACCGGGGTTACTCGCCATCCATGGATGAGCATGCAAATGGCGCTACAGGGAACCACAGGACGGGGCGGAGGCTGCCCGTGATGCTGCAGTTTCATGGGGGAGCATTCGTCTCCGGGAGCAATGATTCGGTTGCTAATGATTTCTTCTGTAGACGGATCGCAAAGCTCTGCGATGTGATCGTGATAGCTGTAGGGTACAGGTTGGCGCCGGAAAGCAAGTACCCAGCTGCGTTTGACGACGGCTTCAAGGTACTGAACTGGGTCGCGAAGCAGGCGAACTTGGCAGAATGCAGTAAGTCAATGGGAAATGTGAGGGGCAGCGGGGGGGGAGGTACAGAGACAAGGAAATTGGACTTGAACAGGCATGTCGTTGATGCGTTTGGGGCGTCGATGGTGGAACCGTGGCTTGCTTCACATGGAGACCCGTCAAGGTTTTTCATTTATCCATTTGTTTTCATTTTCTTCCTCTCTTTTTTGTGTTTGAATGGATCTTCTAAATAACTTGACTTACAAGAGGTTGTGGAAATAAATTTCGATACATTTCAACCTATTTTTCTGATTTACTGTTTCTTTCATCTTTACTGCTCTTGTTCTATAGGATTTGAGTTTTTTAGAACGTCATGTAAAACAGTAACATCAATGTATCAGTTTTTTGAAGCAATGCATAATTTTAATCTTGAGATCCAAAATCGGAATGTTATACCAGCAAGGCTTAAACTTGGCTTAGGGAAAACAAATAATAGATTAGGTGTGGCTCCTTTATTATTTGGAAATTGGGACGTGCGGTTGTAAATTCATTATTGACGTGATTGGATACTAGTTGTTATATATTTTAGTATGTATTGTTTGTGCTTGATCATCATAATATGTATTCTTCTGAGAGAAGCTTTGAACATGGTAAAATGTGGAAATTACTCGTGTTATATTTTATTTTATTTTATTTTTTTCTCCTAAAATAGCTAAGGTGATGCAACGTTATGATATTTTCCTCTCCTATCTCAATTGGAAACGGATAGGCCCTATCCGTTTCCATTCAAATACAATCTTCTGCATATAAACTTGTGCCAGTCCGGTAGCTTCTTGTTGTGAGATCTTTGGCCTGTTTCTCCAGGTTCATAGGATTTTGCCTTTCTCTGCCTCTTCCTCTCTTTATCATTTCGTCACTTTGACAGTTAGCAGTCTGTTTCTTCACTGCCATTTTGTGTGCTGCAACTGCTGACTTAGGTGTTGTAGTCTCTAATGCTCATAGAATCCTGTGCCTGGGGGTTTGTGAAGACTTAGAGCTACAGTAGGATGGAGGCACCCTTTGGTGCTAAATCTGAGAGTTTCTGTGGTGGTTTAAAGTATGCCCTTGGTTTTAAAACTGGAAGAGTAGGGAGACAAGACAAACTAAGCAGGCTAGACAGCAAGTTTCTGAGCTTCCACTTTAACCAGGTATCTGGGTAACCATGCATGAGCAGTGGTAAGTCATCCTTCATCAATCATGAACATTTGATACTGGCCACATTTATGAGGGATGCTTTCTTTTCAATTCTTGGCCCACGCTTTTAAATACAATTAAGCTTCCTAATGGACTTAAGTAGAGTCTTGGCTCAGGACCACCTCGGTGCCATGAATATTGTTTTTAAAGTAGATTCACTAAAAAGAACAGGTCTTGTAAAACTTTTATGGTTAAAGTGCTTGATATGGGAATTTTTTTCAGCGGGATGCCTATTTGTTGCTCCAGATCCTCTTTGAATTTTGCAATGATCAGTTTCCCCATGAAAAAGTGTGTATGTATGTTGGGAAACGATTATGTTTCTTTAATTGAAGCCCTGGTTGAGGTTTTGAAATTGGATTTTTCTCTGCAATGGCCAAGATCTGGAGCGCGTTGGGATCCAGGCTTGACTAATTTCAAGTCAGGAAACATTTCTTCTCCAGGAGATAGATTTATTTGGGTATTGACCTCTTCCCCTTCTGCCTCGTACAGGGGCCCCATTGCCTTATTGAATGGTGGCATCCAGAGGTCCGTGGCCATTACGAATAGTAAATATCAGCAATTACTTTAATGACGAGGAGATCGGTCTTGGCGAATTTTGAGGCTGGTGATATAACCAAAGAAAAATCCGAGCCTGACAGGTCCTATGATGTAGCTTCTAAATGGGAGCTCTGGATCTGAACTTGATTCATATGTGCTTACATTAGTTGGTTGGAGATTATTCAGTTTTCTTTCCTGGCGCATACTTTGTGGATACTGCCTATCAGAGGCGTAATATTCATCAATAAAATCTTAATACAACATGTATGCAAAGACTGATCTCAGGTGTGAAAAATGGATTGTTAACTATGAAAGCAGATGCTCTTCCTCTCTCTGGGGATGTTTCAGTCTCATTGTGCGTGAATCACTCTGTAACATGCAGAATATTTTTATTTTACCCGAAAATTAGGATCTTCGTGGTTGCTACAGCTCCTCATGTTTTTATATGCCGAACATTTGAGTTCCATGATGTTGCACATCTCTCTCTTTGGCGTGGGGCTAAAATGGGGATTTGAAAGCAGATGTGTTCTCTTGGGAGTGAGCTGTGGAGCCAACATCGCAGACTTCGTGGCACGGAAGGCTGTTGAAGCGGGTCAGCTGCTCGCCCCGGTGAAGGTGGTCGCACAGGTCCTGATGTACCCTTTCTTCGTCGGGAGCGTCTCCACCCACTCGGAGATCAAGCTCGCCAACTCCTACTTCTTTGACAAGTCCATGTGCACACTTGCCTGGAAGCTCTTCCTCCCCAAAGAGGAGTTCAGCCTGGACCACCCGGCCGCCAACCCGCTTGTCCCCGGCAGGGGCCCTCCGCTGAAGCGCATGCCGCCCACGCTCACAGTCGTTGCTGAGCACGACTGGATGAGGGACCGGGCCATTGCCTACTCCGAGGAGCTCCGCAAGGTGAACGTTGACGCCCCCGTCCTCGACTACAAGGATGCTGTCCACGAGTTCGCCACCCTCGACATGCTCCTCAAGACGCCGCTGGCCCAGGCCTGCGTTGAGGACATTGCCATATGGATCAAGAAGTACATATCGATCCGGGGCCATGAGTTTTCCTATTAAGGGATTCTTTTTGTTTTCTGGGGGAAGAAAAAAATTAGGATATTCTTGTCCATGCGGTATAGGGTGCCTGTTGCATGCGGATCTTGTGGTACAGTCTTTTGATGATTGTAATTCTTTATCCATGATCTTCATTCTGTATATTTCAGATCAATTAGGTTTTCGTATTCCAGAACTTCAATCGCCATACGCCCTGCTGCTCTTCCCCCTTTCGCCATTCTCCAAACTCACCCACCTTCTCTCGAGGCTTGGGTTTGGATTGTCTGAGCTCTGTTTCTGTGAAGGCTATGGTCTAGGAATAAGTCCCAACGTTTTTCAAGTGAGCGAATATACCTACATAGCCCATCTTTGTGGAAGAGAGAACGTTTGTATTTCGTTAATAAAGGTGGAAAGAAGTACTCACACTTAAATAGATCACTAGACGTGAGAACAGTGAAGATATAGCCAGAATGACTCATCACACTAAGTAGAAGAAGAAATAATATTTTAAAGCGTAGCAAATCCTCTTGAGTAGTGAACTATTTTGAAATAATATTTGATGTTGGTAAATTTTAACAAGAAATTAAGAATTTTAAATATTTTGAATATAAATATCAGTCAGAAAGCTTATCATATGCTAAAATTATATCGAACAGGCATAGAAACATTGACTCTTTAGTAGCAACATTTAGGGACAATGGAAGATTTCCAAGAAATAATACTAGACGTTTAGAACAATTGGTTTCCAAGACTTTTTTTTATTCTTACTCCTATTTTAGAGATCTTGGTGATTGATGCTTATCACTAAAAATTAGTTGTGGGTGCCCTGGGACTTTCCTAAAGCTTCGAATATAGGTTAGTAAGTCAAGCTCATAGAAAGTATCTTGTATTAAGATGTTAATTCATGTTTGAATATTGTGCTTTTAACCAAGGAAATAGGATTTATGATTGAAGAGAAAGTTATTTTGGAGTATGAGGTAGGCAAAGAAATTGAATGCCTATAAATATTAGCGTTTTATTGCTACCTGTAAAAATAGTTTGTTGCCCAATCACAATCAACCTTAAATGTGACATTATCTTGTCCTTGGAAAAGAGCAATTCACCTATATCTTGAATGCTATTGTAGGCAACCTTTGAATTAATGGTCTTGAGCACCATATCTTATATGTCACATATAATTTGAATTATGGCACTCCACACATTGAAAAAACGACTTTATTGGCTAAGAAACCCATGATTGACAAATAGGTAAACATGAATGATTCTTAATGGCTCCAAATAAGCCTACAAATTACAACTCTACAATATTTACTTACATCTAAACGAGTTCAACAGCTTTGAAAAGATGCACTTGAAATTCAAAAGTTGTAAGGAAAATTCTAAGATCTTTATTAGGTTGGAAAGCAAAGTGATAATTATTTACTAAGAAAATGACAAAAGTAATGCATGATTGATGCAATATGTGGTCCTAAATTATCACCATGCAATTGGTTTGAATAAATAACAAGTGGAATAAATATCACAAAACCTCATTGAATAATAGTGACTATAACCAAAGTTGTTGAAGAGCTAAGGCTAGATTATGATGTGATGGACATAGCTGTTTCTTGAATATAAGAGATACATTCTATCTAATGGTAGAGAGTTAGTTTTTAACATAAGACCATAACAGGACCATGTTAATTCCAAATGAAATTAGAAATTTTTACACCAACAAATAGGGATAATTCATACCTAATTGAAAGAAGAGGGCATTGGAATACTAGAGGAAGTAGATATCCACACTTCTCTAAAAATGATTGATAATTAAATTCTTTTTATGACACACAAGAATAGGTCATATAACATCTTGAATATGACGTAAAGTAGATAAATTAACATATCTTGAATGAAATAAACTTTGACTTAAGAAGAGAAGCTAAGGCACCTAAAAACCAACTCAAATTTGAAGGAAGTAGGAAGTGCACAATGGTTATGATGCTAATCCAACAAGTAAATGTTAAGTTTCACAGCCTAATATGTTTTTGAGTTAACAAAATGCACCAAAGGAAAAAATATCATCTCAAATTATTTTCATAATTCTACTTTCACTTGAAAATCTCATAAATATTATTCTTTAACCACTAAATTATCATCAAATCAACATAAAGTGTCTTCTTTGAATCATAATCCAATAATCTAAAACTGTAGTTTATACCTAAGACTCCAGCTACTGTCTCTAGAATTCACTCAATAGTACATTAGACCATGTGTTACAATATCATGCACTTGATCTACTATGATTGCAACAGGTGAGAGCACATGTTCACTACAATAATGGAGTGTGAACTAGACATTTGGTGCTTTTAAGTGATTATTATAATGATATAAATGTATATTATTTTTTATATCATTTTATCCATTTTATTTAAAATTTGCATTGCAAATGTGTCTCTTATGGATGAACAACTTTGATATTGGCATTGCATCCAATTATGATCCATCATTTGATTCATGTAAGACATAGATATAACACCCTCTAGATTTCAAGTTCAAGATTTGTGAGTAACACGTGCATTTCATGAATTATAGATATGTCATCTAGTGAGTTAAATCAATTTCAAATACATATAAAATCTAGGCTATTGCATTAAGAGATTAGTTCACCTATACAGAAGGAGTGATAACGATATCTTACCATTTATCATACAAATATCTTTTTATCAAATGATAATTCTTCAAAAAATATTATTTAATATTATCATATACTTATCATAAAAATATCTTGATCTAAATGATAATAATATTATATTCAATTATTAATTACATGATCAAAACATGCCAAATATGATAAATCATTGTATAAATATATAACATTCAAGATAAACTTTTCAAACATCAATAAATATCTAATATATAATATCTCACATTTTAATATCAAAGCCAAAGGCATCAACATGCACTAGCTTGTCTTTTCTCACTTGGTGTTAGTACTCCTTAAAGTGACTTCATACATAAAAAAGCCACAAGTATACTAATAATCTAACTTTAAAGTTGAGAAGATGCTTTTTGATTTTTCTGATGTGCAATGCTTGTGAAAGTTTTTTAAGGTTACATTTATAAAAAAGGACGATAAGAAATTTCAGCATTAATAGAAAAAACAATGCCATTGATGGGTGTTTTGAAATTTTTTGGGATAGACTATTTATAGAGCCCCAAAAATTATCAATTGTAATTAAAATAATTACTATGTGATTGCTCAAATATTGTTTGTCTTCCCCTATGTTAGCTTGGTGAATGAGTTATGTCAGCACTATTTGATTGATTGGGTTCCTCTATACATGTAATAGTGATGATTATCAGATTTTTTTGACCTTCTAGTATATCAAGATATGTCACAATTCATAAAATTTATTCTAGAACGACTTACATGTTCGACATCTAAAAGAGTCATTGTTTCTCTCTTCAAATATTTGATTTAGCAATAGTTGGGTCAACTTGAGGATCAAAAAATTAAATACCATTGCAATATACTTTTTTCTCTTTAGTTTGACCAATTTATAACTGTGTCAATTCGCCAAGTTGATTCGCTAAGGTCAATCAATGGGTTTACCCACTAATAGGTAGTCAATATTTCTTTATTTAGGTAGTCTAATTTTTTTATATTTATTATTCATTTGTGCCTAAAAGCATTACGAAATAATAATTTACTAGATATAATAACTTAGATCTTCATTAACTAATCATCACAATTAAATATTTGTGATCAATTTTCCTTATTATATTTTATGATTATTTACCAACATCAAAATACTTAAACCAACAATTATGTTGTGGGCTAGTGAAATATATTAGTATATTAAATTTACTAAAAAATCATATTAGGTCTTTCGTATTGAACATAAAAAAATATTTATCGATGAGATGCTAGTATGTCTAATTTGAATCTTCATCAACAATAATTCAAAGTGGTGAAGGTCCAAGAAATACATCTAACTATAGGCTAACACATTATGGTAAAAATAATTTTTAGAACAAGCTATTGTAAGATTTAATTTATTTCTCTTTCATACTATTCAGCTCACACATATATAAGCTATTACTCCTAGCAAGTACCTATGAACTCTTGGATATTTCTAAATATGTGAATGGAGAATGGTGGGCAAACACTATCTTCTATTTGACTAACAAAAGTACTGAATCTAGATGTGGAAGCTAAGGGCATTGATGTTCTAGAGCTGAGAATCTAGTAGAGTGATGTGACACCCTGCATTTAGTTATTTGTTCTATCAATGGTAGTAAAATTGAGAGGAAGTATTTATGGATAGTGGACTAGTTCAAGAAGGCTGAATAAATATAAATCTTCTAGATCTCTTACTTAATCCTCTTCTAAATGTTATAGTTGGCTCACCTTAATTTATAATTTTCTATATTTATTTTTATATTAATCCATTTAAAAAGATGACCAATTGTAGTCTTCCTTCCATTTTGGTTCATTTGTTGCCTAAACAAACCCAATAATTCTCACTTTGCCTTCTCAAATTGAATAATGATGCCTCTATTCATTATTTTATCATAGAATCAAGATACTTTAGAACCATTTTATTAATTTCTATTTGATATAAAAGATAGGTACATAAGAAATCTTCAATAATTCATGGCCTCATTTTTCTTGAGCTTAATTGATCCTAAATTTAGACATACTTTGTTGCAATGTTTGTATTTTAAACAATAAGAGAAGTAACCTTGAAATCAAATGTCATAATTCAAGTAACTATATTTCATTGGTAAACTCCTTGTCACAAGAAACAAACAAGAACCTACAGTAAACAGTGGGTTTTCTTGCCAATTTAAGCACTATATTAATGAACTCTTCTTATGATAAATGAAAAACCAGAAGAAATGTGTAACTTGTAAAATAAAAATTGATAAACGTTATTTGTGTGGATTGATGTTGATTAACTAAACACAAAGGTATTTCTAACTTAAGTAAACACAGAATAATTTGAATCCTTAAATAAAAATTTGAGTGTACTTGAAGGTAACCTCCAGCATATACATTCAAACTGATACCTAGATAGTGGATGTTGAAAACTCACAATGAAAGAAATAAAATTGATGAGGCCTTTTTTCCAAGGCACAAACAAAGTCATGCTTGAGGATAATGCAAGAGGAAAGATTAAGTCTGAAGATCCAATCCGTATTAAAAATGTGTCTTTGTTAATAAATTTGCCTATAACTATACTAACATTAGATAACTTTTAGATAGGGAGATAAATCAAATTTCAAATTTAAAGAAATTGTATTAATTTAATGAAAAATCTTATATATATATAAATGTGCATGATATAATTTGTTTGGATTGATGAAAATGGCATTCTCCAGTGCATATAACACATCCTATTCATTTTTTGCATAGATAAAAAGAATCATGCTAGTTTCAATACTATCCCAATGATAAGTGAAGACAAAATTTCTTCCAATGCTAAAATTACATCAAACATGATGTCTACTTTGATGTTTATATGTTTTGATTATTTTTGAGAGATTATTGCTTGAAAAGTTAAAGACCACTTGAATTAATTGACATCTATGAGTTATTGAAGAGAAAGAGAACCTAAAACATGCCATGTCAACTCATTTTATTGAAATGATTTGACTAGAAAACTGTAAAGTTGCTCCCAAGAGTAATGAGTGAGTGATTTGAAGACACTATACACATTCAATGGCTGGTCGAGTGTAAATTCATCGACAACAGTTTCTCCTAAATTTAACCAAGCCCTCGTGAATTGTTAAATTTTTTTGTCTATTTAGGTCATCAATGAAATAATCTAAGCTTATAGAATTATTGAAAATCTCTTGTTGGGAGATCAAAATTGTACTCAAGATAATATAAAAAATTCTAAAAAAAATTAATCTATTTTCAACAATTACACTTACAAGAAAAGTCTAGTGACAATGTTATGATGAATAAACAAAAGTGGCAGTTATGAAGAGTGGTAAAAGTTTAGAACACTAACTTCTAAGTCGAAACTAAGAAATTTGGTCGAAGATTAAGTGTCTAGAAGTAATCAAATTACTAGTTATTAAATATTACTTTTGTAGAAACTAGAGAAATTGAAAAAGCTAATGATCATTCAATGGTTAGATCTATGAACATCAAGTAATGATAATCTTTGAGTAAATTAGTAGAATTGAAGGAGCATGAAGACTCATTAGATAGTGAATGTAGGCTACATATCAAACCACTATATGATGTGTGCATGGTTATTTTGTGCATGATTACCCTTTACATTCTTGCTCATTCTTGATCTATTCAGCATTACAATGGGTTAGACAAATTTAATTAATTTAATTGTGCATTTCATAATCTACCACATTTATCTATTTTATTTAGTAACCTACATGGTTTTTTGTGTTGTCTTTGAATTTTTGGTTTGTCTTGATCTATTCAGTACTAGAATCAATTCTATAAAATTAAAGACTATTGATTAAATTAATTTTATAAATGCATGCTCAGTAGTCTATAACATTTATCCAGTTTTGTATGTCTATTAAGTTAGCATTGCATCATTGCTAAACAGAAGTTAACAACTAGATCATAATGTTTACTCTAGTGAATTAGATCAATTATTTTCGTCTTACATGATTGAATCTACTCAACACCTGCTCCCCCTTAAACACCTTTAGCCATGCTTTGGTCTGCCAAAAAAGAACTCTATAATTATTAAGAGCACATTTCATGTTTAACTTTGACCTTGTAGTAAATATCTAATATAAGGAGGAATCTGGTAAAAAAATTAATTATGAACGTCGAAAGAAAGTAAATATTTACGTAACTAGAAACACCCTCAATACAAAGGATTCCTAATAGTCGACTGTGCATTTACTCTTTTCATGGTATTTGCTTATTGCATGGTAGTTGGATGCTGATTAATGTTTTCAAAAATAAAAGATACAATAATAATTTTACTATCAATAGGACAAATATCAATCCTATCAATAGTTTACATCAAATATTTACATCGACTAAAATAGCATACGCACATAAATATTTAAAGATATATATGTAACTCTATGATCCAAAATTCCATAGAGCACAGAAAATATGAGCACGTAAACATATTTTTTGTAATATTCTAAGTTTTCGGAACTCACATTAGCTAAATAACGTAAGCGGTTTGTGGTCCTTCCACATACCTAGTTTACCGTTACGGTTTCCAAGTATTCCGCAGGACAGTCGATAAGGTCACCCAAATTCAAAATAATCGACCGTTGATCCTCTCTCTCTCTCTCTCTCTCTCTCTCTCTCTCTCTCTACCACATCGACGCAGCGCCCAGAACCCCGCCCACCAGGATTCAGGGAGAGAGAGAGAGAGAGAGAGGCGGCGAGAAATGGCAGAAGGTGTCGAAGCCTCCGCCCCGATCATCTCCGAGTTCCAGTCGGCGGCGGCGCTTCTCGAAGATTCGGGATGCAGCCGCGCAGAGATCCAGGGGAACAGGGGAGTCATCCTCAGCCCTCGCTTCCGCTCCGCCGCCGCCATAGCTGGATGGGACGAGGAGGCCCTCCTCGTCGCCAGCCTCGTCGTCGAGGACACCCCCGTCCGCCGTTCCAAGCAGCTGAAGAGCCCCTCAGACGCTCCCTCCACAAACTCCCGACGGTAGACGACCAGAGAGGGAGAAAGAGAGAGAGAGGAAGAAATTTCTAAATCTTTCGTCATCTTCGTCTTCTTTACTACAGGAAAAGAAGATCTCGAAGGCAGAGTCCTCGGATACCACCAGTCACTCTGAGGCTCGACGACGATGATACAGTCGGAAAGGGTTGGCCTCACTGCTCCGCCTCTCGTTCGATTTTTCCCATGTTCCACCCATTAATCTCTCCTCTCACGTTCTGGAATGATGCCGCCAGCCGTTCCCCCTTCTGATCCGAGGAAGTCGGAAGCAGAAGCAGAAATCGTCATCTCCGAGGCGAAGAAGGAGGAAACACCAGCTCTCGCCATTCCTTGCATGGACCGGCTGAGGGAGGAGCTTTCTTGCGCGGTGAGGGACCTCTTCTTCTTCATCTAGGAAGTTATGACTGAACCTCCTTCCTTGCGTGATATGCGGAAAATTTCGGCAGATCTGCCTGGAGATTTGCTTCGAGCCGAGCACCACTCACTGTGGGCACAGGTAGATCAGATCTCTAAACCTCCTCCCCCTCCTCCCTCATCGGAATTTGTTTCTATCTTACACTAATAATTCTGCGTTTTAATCACAGCTTCTGCAAAAAATGCTTGAAATGTGCGACGACGAGGTGCGGCCGGCGCTGCCCAAAATGCCGGGATCTGCTGGGGTAAGGGATCGGAGGGATCAGAGCTTGACAATTGCAACGGGGGATTCAGAACTCTGTGCATTTTGATTGCAGGAACGGGAGATCCTTCACTGTAAACACGGTCCTCTGGAACACAATTCAACTCCTCTTCCCCGATGAGATCGCGGCAAGGAGAAACGCCTCGCCGGAGACGTCCGCCGCCCAAACCCCCTTAATCCGCACCAACGCCGACAGCGGCGGCCGCGGCAACGTGGGAACCAACGGCAGCAGCACGAGACTCAGAAGCGTTCGAAGTGGGATTTTAAGACGGCCACTCCGAGCAGGGAGGCCTTCGATCGTGGAGATCAGCAGCGAGCAGGGGCTGGGAAGAGCGGCAGCGGCGAGCCAGTCGGAGGACGCAGCGCTGGCTTTGAGATTGCAGAGGGAGGAAATGATGGGAGCCCTCCGGGAAACCTATCAGCCGCCGGAGAGGAACACGGTCTACATGGCGAGAGCCAACCTGCGGGCCATGGCTTCCAGGGCCATCCAGCTCCGCAGCAGGCGCAGACAGTGCTAATCTCTCTCTCTCTCTCTCTCTCTCTCTCTCTCTCTCTCTCTCTCTCTCTCTAGAAATGGGTGCTGCCCCATGAACGGAAACAGCTGGAGCGGTATGATTTTCCGCGTAACTTGACCCCTGTAGTCCGTCAACGCAGCCGTTTTATGAAAAAAATAAGAAAGTACGGTCAGACCCCTATGTTTAATGGTTAAATATAATCTTTTTAATATATATGAAATATTTCGCTTTTATTTTCCATTCGGCCATCGCGTAAATCTGAGGTTGTACCATTGAAGGGTGATGGCGAGCATTTACGTCAGCATGGTAAAAATGTTAATTTATTTTACTTTTGTGGGGATGAAAGAAATTAATATATACTCATGTAGTATAAATTGTAAGGAGGTCCTTCACTTCTTGCCTGGCCCACCACAGCAGCTTCTTGTCCCGACCCTCTGTAGTAGATCTGGGGTAGAACACTGGCCACCGTAGATCAGGCGGGCTTTCCATCGCACGGCCGTGATACGGGACACGCGTCCAACGTCCCAGCAGATCTACCGTTAAAGGCGTTGTGAGCCCCACTGGATAGGGACCAGTGATCCCCCGACGGCGGTGATCAGCAATTTATTTATTGAATTTAATAATTCCTTCTTTTAATAAATAGCGGTTACTAATTTATTGTGGACCCAGTCTGTCGTATTTTTGAATTATTATGCCCATACAGGAGGTTAATTGAAATCCGAGCGTTCCTAAGGAAGGTGCCGGGCGGTGATTGGGAAGTTATAACACCGGGAGATCACCGCGTATCTTGTTACGCTCACTGCTATCATGAGAAGGTGAGGTTACCATCAGCGGTATCTTGGCCTGGCGTGGACGCGGGGGAATTGGTGGAATAAACGCGGAGCCACGACGAGCCCTCGAGCTTTATCTGGCCAATAGTCGCAATTTCCTACCTTGGGCCTCTTCCTCGCCCCGGGAGCCCCCACCACCGCCATGTCCTTCACCTTTGCGATGGCTTCCCCCCGTGCTGGATAGATTTCTACTGCTTCCCTGTCGGGGCGAAGAGTTCACCTCATGAACTGGGGGAGGCGCGGTGGCGGAGGCGATATTGCTCCGGAGATCTGCGTCGCCGGCGTCGACCCCAGGCGATGAAGGACTGCCGGAGAAAGCAGCTGCAGCAACAGCGGGGAGATCTGCCCGGGGGAGGCGGTGGTCTCGTCCCGAAGGGGAAACCCTACGCCGGCGGCGGCGGGGACAAGGGGAGGGCGTCGTCCTGGTGCACGCTGACGGTGGTCCTTTGCTGTGCCATTCTCTCGGCCCTCACCTTCTCCGCATTCCGGCTCTTTGGAGGTATCCTTCCTCTCTTTTTTCTTCTTGATTCGGCTCAGATGCCTCAATAACCGAACGAGCGTTCGGCCCCGCGACTTGTGCTGTCGGTCAGAACCGTCCGTTGGATCGTCCCTCGGACGTTGTATCCCCTTTTTTCCGCGTTTCTTCTCTCCAATTGTCTTCCGCCGTGGGTTATTTTGAAGAAGCCAAGGGATCTTCTTCCTGATTTTAGGGTTTTTCAAGCTGGATCGATGCGAAATCGTCCTAGTTTCAGATTTTCTTCTGTGAAATAAAGTTATCCTCAATTGGGTATTTTATCTAAACTCGGTAGAAGCTGTCAGATTCCCGTCTTCTTCATCCAATTAAGTACGTTTTTTATGAGCAGCAGAGAAAATCACCGCGCTCTCGGTATTCGCTCCCTTTGATGTGTTTCCTGATTTTCTTTCTCCCCCATTCCTTTTGGACGATTTGTAAATGAATTTCTGGTTCGTTGCTTCCCTGACATTCCGTGTCTTCTGTGAACTGCAAACCACCGGACGGGCACCGGCAATGGCGCGGCAGTCTCCTTCCACCCCGTCCTGGTCACCACGTGGCAGCAGGCTCCGACGCTCAACTCCATCTCCGCCGCCTCCGGCAACGCAGCAGACCTCCGCCACCTTCTCGGCCACCACTTCCTCTCCCCGCCACTCCACATCCGCCTGGCCGTCTCCTCCCCCGACCTGCTCCTCCTCTTCGTGAACCACCACCCCTCGCAAAATTCTCTAATCGCGTCTTCCACCGCCTCGGCTGACGAAGCATTCCCTCATCTGCGTTGCCTCTACTTCCCACCCTCCTCCTCCTCCTCCAGGTCCAACCTCAGCCTGCGGCCCATCTCAGCGGACCTCAATCAGGGCATCTTGCGCTGCCCTCTCCAACCCCATGGCTTCCTCGTCTCCGTCGGCGGTGTTGACGGCGAGATCGCTGCCCCGCCGGTGCTTCCCAGGCCATGGGACTCCCTCGCCTACGAGTCCCTCCTTGATGGCCGTGACAACTCCACCATCGTCTTCGCCAAGGGCCTGAACCTTCGGCCGGGGAGGCTCTCGGATCCCTCCCGCTACGAATGCGTCTTCGGCTGGGACTTCGCCCGCCCCCGCTTCCTCATCACCTCCAACGCTCTGAGCGCCGCCCAGGAGATCGTTCGCTGCCGGACCCCTCTCAGCGTCCTTCGCCGGCATTCTGCAGCGGCGGCGGAGAAGCGGCCGGTCATGGTCTCAGTCAAGGACAGAGCTCGGGGTGTTCCCCACATCTTGCCGTCTGTTGCCCGGCCGGTCCTCATCCCTCGCGACGGCGGCGAGCAAGAGGGGAAGCACCAGATGTGCGTCTGCACGATGCTGCGAAACCAGGCGCGGTTCCTGACGGAGTGGATAACCTACCATGGCCGCATCGGCGTCGGGCGCTGGTTCATCTACGACAATAACAGCGACGATGCCATTGAAGAAACCCTCCGGGGGATGCCGGAATACAACGTGACGAGGCACGCCTGGCCGTGGGTGAAGGCCCAGGAGGCCGGCTTCGCCCACTGCGCCCTGCGGGCGCGTGCCTCCTGCCAGTGGGTGGCGTTCATCGACGTCGATGAGTTCCTGTACCTGCCGTCGCCAGCGCTGTCGCTGCAGGAGGTGCTGAGCAACTACACCACGTCCTTTCCCCAGATCGCGGAGCTGCGGACGGCGTGCCACACCTTCGGCCCGTCAGGACACCGGGCGGCGCCGCCGGAAGGCGTCACAGTGGGGTACACCTGCAGGATGTCGGCGCCGGAGCGACACAAGTCGATCGTCCGGCCGGAGGCGCTAAGCACCTCGCTGATCAACGTCGTCCACCACTTCCACCTGAAAGAAGGGTTCCGGTACGTGAACATGGACAGAGCGACCATGGTGATCAACCACTACAAGTACCAGGCTTGGGAGGTGTTCAAGGAGAAGTTCTACCGGCGGGTGGCGACCTACGTCGCCGACTGGCAGGACGAGGAGAATGCAGGGTCCAAGGACCGCGCGCCGGGCCTGGGCACGAAGCCCGTAGAGCCGCCGGACTGGCCCAGCCGCTTCTGCGAGGTGAAGGACCCCGGCCTGCGGAACCGGGTGCTGAGGATCTTCGCCGACCCGAGCACCGGACAGTTGCCCTGGTAGCTGTTCGCTCGCCGGAGACTCAACAAGGCGGGGCGGCGCCGCCTGTTGCAGGTTCAAATTGCTGCCTGTCTCCCTCCCCACCTCCCTCTCTACGTCGTGGAGATCAGTCGTAGAGGCGGAGGAACAGAGAACCACATGATTCTTTTGTAGATAAGCGGCGTAATACTGCCCACATTGCCATCGACCAGTAAGAAAGAGAATAGTTCCTCTTCCCGATACTTTTCCGGAGATATCCGCCATGAACGACCCACCCACCCACCCTCCATTGGGGAGTTGTCGCTGCTGGCGAGCTGGAGTTGGGTGTTTATTCTACATTGACTTGCGCCTACCCATCAGTTGGGCACCGTCAGGCTTGTTGAAATGGAATCCTCTGCTACCCTGGCTGCGCCAGCTGACGGTGAGCGGATCCAACGGTCTGTTTGCCCTGTCATGATCAAGTGAGAAGACTAGTCGGGAACCGCACCTGGGCCTGACGCTTAAGCTAATAATACTTACTGGCGACGATTATATGGAGTTTAGCATGCTAATTAGTAGTGATTTGGGATCGGCATTTTATGAACAAAATTTAGATGGGAAGGCGCAAATTTTGGCATGCTTGATCTGGCTACCCCGGGAATTTATTTGTTAATTAGGGCAGAGCACTACATCTCGGAGCACATTTAACGCCCAGCTTCTCGTACTTGGGACCTCGAGCAGATTTAATGGTTGCCTTTTCGTACTTAGAGCGAGTAGTCGGCGTTCACGGTGGCAGCGAGTAGGAGGGGTGTCTTCTTCCTCGTGGCCAGCCCGAAAAGCTCGTCCATGTTGACGTCCTCTGCCCGGAGGCCCGCGGGGAGACTCCAATCGAAGTGACAGAGGAGCTTGGCCAGCGTAAGCTCGATGGTGGCCTGGGCGAAGGTGGCGCCGGGGCAGCCCCTCCTCCCCCCTCCGAAGGGAAGGAACCGGAACTCCTGTGCGTCCTCTTCGTCCTCGAACCTCCCCGGCAGGAATTCCAGCGGCCGGTCCCACACGGCGGGGTTCCTCCCCAGAGCGTAGACGTTGACGAGGACCCTCGTCCCTGCAGGGACGGCGTGTTCGCCGACGACGCAGGCCTCTGCGGCCTCCCTCGGCACGAGGAGCGGCGCCGGCGGGTGCAGCCGCAGGGTCTCCTTCACCACCGCCTTTAGGTAGCGAAGCTGGGAGAGGTCGGTCTCCTCCACCGTGGCCCCCTTTCTGCCGGCGACGGCGGCTCTCACCTCCTCCTGGGCCTTCTTCATTGTCTCCGGATGCCGTAACAGTTCCGTCATTACCCATTCGAGGGTCGCCGAAGTGGTGTCCGTTCCGGCGACGAACATGTCCTGTCGACGAAAAATGAGACGGTGATGGCGGAAGCGTGTGAGGTTGTCCAACCAAAGGGAAACGTCGCAACGTTGGGCGAAAGATGGAAATTTTTAGAGAGGAGATACATCTAAGAAAGAGGTCAAAAGAGAGAGAGAGAGGGGGAGAAAGCGAGAGATAGAAAAAGAGGAGCATTTGTCAACGGGTGGAATTAAAACAAAACGGGAGGGGGAGGGCGTGAGACGTACCATCACAAGGGCCTTGAGATTGTCATCGGTGATCGGCAACTCCGGGCCCCCTCCTTTCTGCACCCTCAATAACACGTCAACAAAATCCTCGTTCTCAGCTTCTCCGCCTTCCCCCGAGGCCCCTATCCCTTTCCTCTTGTGATCCCTTATGATCTGATCGCCGACAGCCCTCAGGTCGGCGAGATTCCTCTCCAGCCGCCGCCTCAGCCCCGTGGCGACGTTGAGAACCGCGCCCACGATGCCGGGGAAGAATTCTCCGGCGTCGAACCCGGCGAACAACCTCTGAGATTCTTGTAGCACCTCCACCAGGCCCATCTTACCCCCCTGCTCCCCGTTCTCGAACCTCCTCCCGAAGGCCACCCTGCACAGCACGTCGTTCGCCAGCGCGAAGAACCGCTTGCTCATATCCACCTCCGGACCTGCTTCGGCCGCAACAGAGCGCAGCATGTGGTCTACTTCCTCCCGCCGGATAACCCAAAAGGAGGCAACGCGGCGGGGGGAGAGAAGCTCGGAGACGCAGATCCTGCGGGCCTGGCGCCAGTAAGGCCCAAGCGGGGAGAAGGTGACGTCGGAACAGCCGAAGGAGAGGTACTGCGCCGAGAGAAGCGCTGGCCGGCTGGCCAGCGCATGGTCCTGTGTCTTGAGGACCTCCCTTGCCAGATGAGGGGAGGAGACCACTATCGTGGGGACTTGGCCCAGTCGGAGGAGCAGGATATCTGTTTTGAGCTCCTCAGCGAGGTGGGTGAAGACGTGATGAGGCGGGTAGGGGGAGGAGAGGAGGTGGTAGAGGTGCCCCACGAAGGGAAGCGATGGCGGGGAAGGAACGCGGCGGGTAGAGAGAGGCCGAGGGCGGCGTAGCCCGAGGAAAACGAAAGGGAACAGAAAGAAGAGGAGAGCAGGGATCGAAAGTGTAGCGACGGCGTTTAAGTCCATTACTGGGTGAAGGGGAAGGCCAACAAAGAATGATCGCGGAGTATGGATTTATAAAACGCGAGAGAGAGAGAGAGAGACCCTTTCTTAGAAAGGCTTTCTATCACGTTCTGAATTTAATGGCCACAGGAAGAGCAGCGTTATCCGATATGACTTAATTACTAACATATTTGCATTGGATGCGGCAGTGTGGAATCCGAAATCGCTAGGGCCTACCTGACCTAACGCTGATATGACTTCTCCACACTTTCTATCAATCATTTTTTCTTTAATTATGTTTCGAGAACCCACTCAAAAATGGAAATGAGAACTCATGCTTTTTCATAGAAATAATTTACACATTTCCTGATATAGCTCAAGGAGGGTTATAAATAGAGGTCATATTTTCTCATCTCATAGAACTAGTGACTAGAGGGTACCATATAGGTTGGGAGTGAGTTTCCAACAAAGTGATCTCTATTTATTGATGAGATATTAATAAATTCTTTGAGGGCTAAGATTAGAGATATATATTTTGAGTTATGGGAAGTACTTTTCTACACTTCTACTATATCTAGTGAACCTTTTTCATCACCACTTGTGGATGTAGGAGGCTGACCTCCAAACCACATAAATTTTTATCTCCAATTATGAGTTGTCCATTTTATTTGTCTTCTAGTTTCCATGCTAAGTCTATATTGGGCTTTTATTTCTAACAACTGATATTGAAGTTGTGGTTCTTATTAGTGATTGTAGAGACAAGAAATATCTCTTACATAATCAACTTGAATGAGAACAACTAGGCAATATGAAAACCCAAAATAGAAGATTTCCTATATTACAAGAACCTATATAGACCCTTACAAGGAGATAGTACAAAGTTAGATACGACATCAGTTGTGATTGAAAAAGACTAAATCGGAAGATTATTGACTTCATCAGGCAATGACTTGATGATAATATTTTTCACCACATATCTATTGAGAACTTTACACATTCTTTTTAGAAGAAGTTAAAAGGTTTTTACAAGAGAAAGACAATAAGTAACAAGGCATTATTGATTAGGAAGCTTGTGAATCTAAAATATAATGAGAGATTTTTTATTGTTAAGCATTTGAATGAAATGTAAAATATTATTAACCAGTTAACCTCGATAAAGATGTATCTTGATGATGAGTTATAAGCTTTTTTACTTCTTAATTCATTGCCAGATAGTTGAGAGACATTCGTGGTGTCCTTCATCAATTATACGTCAGATGGTGTTATCACCATGAGCCAAATAATAAGTAGCTAACTCAATGAAAAGTTGAGATGGAAAAACTCAATCAATTCTCATAGTAAAGCACAAGCACTCGTCATAGAAAATAGAGGGTAATCAAAGTCAAGAGATAAAAGTCACTCCAAAGGTAGAAGTAAGTCAAGATTAAGGAAGGAGATTACTTATTATAATTGTGGTGAAAAAGGACACTTCAAGAATCAATGCAAACAGCCCAAGAAGAACAAGAAAAAAGAAAAAGATGTAAACAATGAAAAATCAAAAGGAAACATGGTGGCTACTATTCAAAGTGGTGATTATTTGATTTTATCTTGTGAGATTTTGTCTAATGAGATGCTTTCTTGTGTTAGCAAAGATTTAAAATGGATCATTGATTCAGGAGCCTTGTACCATACTATATCAAGGAGAAAGTACTTTATCAAGTACAAAGCTGAAAATTTAGAGTTGTCAAGATGTGCAACAAAGTGACAGCAAATATCATTAGTATTGGTAATGGCCACATTATGACCAATCTTGGATATGAATTGGTACTGAAAAATGTGAGACATGTGGCAAGTTTAAGACTGAATCTAATTTCGGTTGAAATATTTGATGATGATGGCTTTCATAACAAGCTTGGTGCAAGTGACTAGAAAATCACTAAGGGTTTACTTATTATAGCTTTTAAAAAAAAGTATAATATCTTATACAGAATGTAAGTTATAAGTTGTGATGATTAGATAAATGTCATAACAAAAGATTCTAGTATGGAATTATGACATAAGAGGCTATGACACATAAGTGAGAAGGGATTGCAAGCTCTCTTAAGAAAAGAAGTTATACCCAAGTTCAAAGGTATTTGATTAAACTTATGTATTGATTGTTTGGCTGACAAATAACATAGAGTTTCTTTTTCTAGTCCACCTTTGCTTAGAAAGTTATATGTTTTAGAGAGTCTATACAAATATGTGTGATCCATTGAGAACAAAGACTATTGATGGTGCTATTAAATGTTCATAACATTAGTGGTGCATTATACTTTGTCACTTTCATTGATAACTATTATATGAAAGTTTGAACATATTCTTTAAAGGCTAAAGATCAAGTTATTGACGTCTTCAAAAAATTTCATGTCAAGGTGGAGAGGGAGACTAATAGAAAGTTGAAATACATAAGATCTAATAATAGTGATGAATATATGGGCTTGTTTGATGAATATTGTAAGCAAGATATTATTTATGAGATAATAGTCTCAACTACTCCTCAACACAAGTGCAGAGGATAAATCGCACCATTATGGAGAAGATTAGAAGTATATTTTCACATGTTAAATTAACCAAAAGGTTTTGGGATGAAGCATTGAAGACAGATATTGATTTTATTAACCTATCTCTATGTATGTCTTTAAATTGAAATGTTACAGATAATGTATGGATATGAAAAGATATTTTCTACAAACACTTAAGAGTATTTGCTTGTCGTACATTCGTACATGTTCTTGACATAGAAAGGTCCAAATTAAATGGGAAGACAAACGAGTGTATTTTTCTTGGATACCCATGTGACAGATTTGGTTACATGTTATGAGATCTATTGAAGCAAAAGGTGTTCCGAAGTCTAGATGTAACCTTCTTTGAAGATCAAAATATTGAAGATATCAAGAAGGTTCTAGTGGTCAAAAATTATGTAGAAGTATTTAGAGATTATGACAAAGTCATTTATCATGAGCATCATAATGGAGGGAGAAAATTACAGGAAGAAAGGGCCAAAGTTAATGTAAATTTACTTGTGAGATAAGAAGAGGAGCAAGGAGGAGAGCTACCTCTAACATAGCTTCATTTTAGAAGGTCTAGTAGACAATATCAACTTTTATGAAAATATCCACAAGATGAGTATATCATGTTTATTGATATAGGTGAACTAAAAGTTACCATGAGCCATTAAAAAGTGAGCATACTAAATAACAGTTGGTAACTATGCATAAGGAAATGGAAGCACTGATAAAAAACTAGACATGTAATCTTTTGGAGCTACTTAAGGGGAAGAAAATGTTGAAAAATAAATGGGTTTTCAGGTTGAAGACTCAAGAACATACTTTAGTGCCAAAGTATAAGACCAAATTGGTTGTCAAAAGCTTCAATCAAGTGCGAGGTATTGACTTTGATGAAATATTCTCTCATGTTGTAAAAATGTCTTTTATTTGTATTACTCTAGGTATAACTATTAATATGGACTTAAAGGTTGAATAGCTAAATGTAAAGACAACATTCCTTCATAGTGATTTAGAGGATAAGATTTACATTGAGTAATCAGAAGGTTTCGAGGTAGAAAGAAAAGAGCATCTAGTGTGCAAGTTAAAGAAGAGCTTATATGAACTGAAACAAGTACCAAGATAATGGTATAAGAAGTTTGATTCATTTATGATTGAAAATAAATATAAACATACTTCTATAGACCATTGTTTATACATTAAGAAGTTTGATACAAACTTTGTGATTCTTTTATTATATGCTGACGATATACTTTCTTTGAAAAAGATTTGTCAACAATTAATAGGTTGAAGAATGAGTTAAACAAGTCATTTGCTATAAAGAACATGGGGTCAACAAAGCAAATACTTGGTATGTAAATTTTTCATGACAAGAAGGCCAAAAAGATTTGGTTGTCACAAGAAAAATATATCAAGGTGCTAGACAAATTTAGTATAAGTTATGCAAAACTTGTTAGTTCTCATTTGGCAAATCACTTTAAACTTTGTGTAGAACAAAGTCAGTCAAGTGGTGAGGAGAAGGAGAAGATGAAGAGAGTACCTTATGTTTCAGTAGTTGAAAGTTTGATATATACAATGATATATACAAGACTAGGCATCGCATATGTATTGGGTGTTAGCAAATTTCTTACAAATCCAAAAAAAGAAGTACTAGGCAGTAGTGAAGTAGATATTTAAATATCTTAAAAGGAGCTCTAAAATTTGTCCAAGCTTAAGAGATGGTCCCCTTATATTGGCAAGATATACAAATGCTGATATGACTAGAGATGTTGACACACAGATGTTTACTTTAGGCTATGTGGTTATTTTCGCTGGTGGGAGCTATGTCATGACAATCTAGGTTGTAAAAATATATTACTTTATCAACTACAGAGGCTGAATATATTATTGTCATAGAAGTTTGTAAGGAAATGCTATGGATGAAGTAATTCTCACAAAAATTAGGACTAACGCAAGAAGAGTATGTGATATTTTGCGATAATCAAAGTGTTATTCATTTGAACAAGAACCCCACATTTCATTCGAAGTCAAAGCATATCGATATTGGATTAAGAATGTAATTGAAGAGAAATAATTACAAATCAAGAAAATTCACACAAATGATAATAGAGTAGATATGTTGACAAGACTCTACCTAAAGAGAGGCAAGAGATTTGTTGATAGTTAATCAACATGCAACTCCCTCATGAGTTAAAGGAGGCAGTTGTTGGGCATGTGGCTCATTAAATGGCCGAGTTCGTGTCAGCTCATATAACAACGGAGAAGGCCGCATTTAATCTAGAGAAAAGAGAGGTGAGAGAAAAGACGATATGTCTGAAACGACCCACAATGTAAACCACTTCTCATGCCCCTCAATGGCCCAATAATAGGTAAGCCGAACCAGAAGGAAGAAATGGTTCAATTGAACCGTTCCAACTTCGAGGAAACGGTTGCACATTTCCGAGATAGCTCAAGGAGGCCTATAAATAGAGGTTATCTCTTCTCATCTCATAGCACTAGTGACCAGAGGGTACCATATAGGTTGGGAGTGAGTTTCCAATAAAGTGATCTCTACTTATTGATGAGAGATTAGTGAGTTCTTTGAGGGTCAAGATTAGAGATATATATTTTGGGTTCTGGGGAGTACT
The DNA here is from genome assembly GCA_024713555.1 of Spirodela polyrhiza. Lineage (NCBI taxonomy): Eukaryota > Viridiplantae > Streptophyta > Magnoliopsida > Alismatales > Araceae > Spirodela > Spirodela polyrhiza. The sequence goes on from CM046530.1 coordinate 6,043,092, forward strand.
CTTCTATACTTCTACTATATTTAGTGGACTTTTTTCATCCCACCTATGGACGTAGGAGGCCGACCTCCGAACCACATAAATTCTTATGTCTCTGATTGTGAGTTTTTCATTTTGTTTGTCTTCTAACTTCCATGCTAGGTCCATATTGGGCTTTTATCTCTAACAAAGTCCAAGTCAAATAGTAATACTTTTGAGTACTTCTTTTTACATGATACGATTTTAGAACCCAATGACTCGATGGTATGGATATATAAAATACAAGATTTCCAATCCTAGAAAAAGGGAAATGGATACTCCATTTATTTATATAAAATGCACTCAATGTCCATCGAGAGCATTGATCTTGAAGAAATAGTTTATGCTAATCTTGTTTGACCCCTTAGACTTGTGCAGCTAAAAAAGAGAAGTGGGTCTCTTCTATTTGGTCACCTTAAGTCATAGATCTAAAAGACGAGTTAGTTATCTTCTAATTTGGCCTCCTAAAATCATGAATGAGAAAATGATTACACATTTAGTAGTTGGAGCCATTAAATCTAGTTATAAGATGACTCAAAAGCCTATAATTCAAAATGTATTTCACTTAAGATTTAGTAGGACCCAAACAAGCAAATATCTTATGCATTACTTGGAGAGTAGTGTAGGTTACAGGAATCATGTAGAGAGAAGAAATTAGAGAAAAAAGAAAAAGAATTGACTTTTACCGATTTGCCTCCACTTCTCTTAGTGAGACATACAAGGGAACACTTTTCATTATTTGATTACCACCCACAGTTTTTTTTCATTTTACTCAGTTCAGCTGCCTCTTGCATACATTAAGTTTACATTGTACCCTCAAATCTTGTCATTCATCAATATTTTATCAAAACATTTAAGGACCAATTATACTCTACATACAGATTAATAAATTTAATCAAAGGTTACTTTTGACCAAGCCAAAAAATTTAAAATAAACTTCAACATACATTTGATGGAGCTTCACAACTTAAAGTTTTGGAAATTGTATTTTTTTATTTACTTGTATGATATTTTTTGTACTAAAAAAAATCTATTTGAGATGTTTGAACTAAGAAACGATAATAAATATGTCAGGAGCTTCTAGTTATAAGATGACTCAAAAGCCTAAAGTTTTGGAAATTGTATTTTTTTATTTAGATGTACTAAAAAAATCTATTTGAGATGTTTGAACTAAGAAACGATAATAAATATGTCAGGACACATTATTTGTGGATGGAAATAAATATATGAAAAATTGATCACAAAAATAAAGACAAATACCATTAAACTTCCTAAAGTGTATGATCTATTAAAAAATAGCCCTTATGATGAAGTATTCCTTCAGAATCCATGAACTTAAGACTTTATCAAAGGAAAACTTTCATGCAAGGGTCAAACAAATCTTCAATGGAAAAATTCTCCCTTAGGAAAATAATGGGAATTGAACAAATTTAATTTTGGGTGTGAAAAGCAATGAAACAATGTATACAATATTTAAAGAAAACATGGCTCAAAAGAATTCAAAGATGCTTTTATGATACTTGGGCATAACTTTGAATGATGACAATATTTTTACTAAAAGCCATACTTTTGTTACAAATTTGATGATCGTAGAATAATAAAGAGTTTGATGAGTTGTCAATTAACATCTAACTGAAGAAAATTGTGTTCACCTTGGGAGCATGTGACATTTTGACAAAGAATAAAATTTTTGGAAGAATAAATTGATGAACTTCATGCTTATAGATTAGCTATTTAGACTATTTTAATGACAAACAGTGGGGAAAGCCCTGAAATTGGCAGTCAAGATCATGGATAAAATCATTATTTCACATTACAAGAATCAGCTAAATTAAATATTCACGTGACCCTAGAAAAAACTCAATTTGTTCCAAATGTTCTAAAATAATTTATAATACTTATTGAGTATTTTTTATAGGCGTCATTATATTCCAAATTTAAGTATTGCCACATGTTAACACAGTGAGAAAGAAGACTGATTGGTGCGATGCAAAATGACATATAGAAGTAACTATTAAGAAGTGTTGCATTTGTGAAAGCACCATTTTAGACCATTAAATAGATGTTGAAACCCACAAAAACCCAAAAAGTCGGTGGATATACAAGGAACACTCTTCTCAGCCAAAAACAAGAAAAATGAAGAAATCAAGATCGACTGAAGAACCAGACAAAACAAAGATGAAAGCATATCCTTGATGAGAAATTCTCAAATGAGAAATCAGAGGAATCAAGCCTCTAAGAAACATAGAACTTGAACTGCAAGAATAGCAATTGTTCGTGATTTCCATAGCATGAGGTAGTAAACAAGTTATTTGTTGCTCCACAAGATACTGAAGAAGACAAATGATTTGAAAGTCTAAAAATATTGGCAAAAGCAGGAATGATATATTCAATCATCAGACTGGCACGTATGAATCTATCTACAATCTTCATATGCAGCGATTGTAGCAACATTTCCTAGAAAAGCAACGTTCCCAGACCAAAACTAACACAGAAAAAGATGTTATAGAAAAAATGCAGCAAACAGAGACCCTACCAAGTCGTCACCTGGAAGCATAGCATAGGTAATACAGAGAAGCATTACAAATCCCATGGCCTTAACTTCTAGGAGAAGAGTCCACGGCGGGCTGTACAAATAAGCCTATCAGGCGAAAGATAGAGGGCAAAACTGCAAAATGTTTCCATTTTGCAAACAATTTCCACCATTATAATGAGACTGGGTTCAGTCAGTTCAGTTCGGGTAGGTCTTTCCCACTTTGGAAGCTGTCTCAAAACTTGGTGTGGTCAGCAGGTTGCCACTGTTCGACATGTAAAAGTGGTTGAAGTTAATTCTAGTAACTAGATCTACCAGATGAGGAAACTGGCCAACATTGAGCTTAAATGACAAGATCTGCACGTTTATAAAGAAAAAATATTAGAATCACTACAATCTTAATACAAAAAAAACAGAGGAAATAGGGAACAAGGTATATATACCCTTAGAAGAAATGATATGCAGTCATCAAACCGTTTGTCTATCCGATCCACCTCCATCTCACATCTTGTCTTGATGGCAGGAGCAGCTGCACCAGTTAGTAGTGTCCGCTGAATAGAATAGAAATCGACAGCCAATCCCAGAATGATCTTGATTCGGTTCGCTATCAAAGACCACTGCAAGCAAAGGACTATGTTAAGAAACTGCTTACTGATCTCTTGATGTAGGGAACATAAAAGATGATTCACAGTATACGAATTTCATCAACTGTGGAACATAAGACTAATTACCAAACTAAGAGGGAAATGCAACTCACCAGTGCAATTACCAAACTAAAATAATATCTGAAGAAATTTTCAAAAAAACTAAATTGTATTTTAAGCTGAAATCATAAAAAATTACAACTACAAATCACTGATTGGTTGAAGTAAAACAAGATAAAGGCAAATAGACGGAAACAGAGAAAGATCGGTCAAACTGAGAAGGATTAAAATCCCAGGAGACTTATAGAATAATACCAATTTATCTGGAGCTACAAAGCACTGGCGCTGAACAGAAAAAAGGTAAGCCTCGTGCACTGCAATAATTTCATCAAGGGAGCCTGCTAAAGCCATATTATGGCAGAGTTCGATCCAAGCACTGTGAAAAACCTGAATATTTGATCAAAAGTTAATCACTATTCAAACTGAAATTTAGAATACCGCAACTAGAATGTTCTGATTTACCCTGTCCATGACATATTGATGAAATGCATCAACAAAATGAAGAAGTTTCTGCTCCACCAATAACTGGCGTTTTTGGTTGTGAGTCATACAACCCTTTCTCTGAAGAATAAAGCAAAGTCAAAGTCAATATTGACACTTCACAAAGAGAAAACCCTGCTAGGCTAACGCCATCCTATATGTGATACAACAGGACCAAAGATATTCAGAAAACCCGGCAAATCGTGGAAATATCCGGATGAGAAAAGTAGTCAATTCAAATAAAAGAATTGTGAACCATTAAAAAAATCTATTTTGAGCATCAGCCATAAGCTATGAATTGCTGGAAGTTTACAACTTTTTAATCCAAAAAGGATATTTAGGCATGACACAGACGACCAACAGAGGAATTGAAGTAACTGTGAGCAAAAGGGCATAGATGAGATAGCCATTACAGTGTTAGCGAGATTAAGATTAGAATCCATGTCATGGATTGGTACACAGACAGGAGAGATAACATATGCAGAGTGAGAAAAGTAACACGCAGGCACCTTCCACATCCACATCCTAGCCTTGTCAAGGACAAACTTCGCATGCTTGACCCTCAACAAGAACCGCATCACCTATAGCATAGAGTGAAATATTAACAAGGGCAACCTCGTTATAATTCAAAGATAATCTTATGACGAGAGAAAAAGTACCAGGCTATATTTGTCAATTGCCTCCACGTTGACTATGAGATCGAGAGGCCAGGGAACCTATTGTGTAGGAAAGCTCGAATCACTGAGTAAATGTCAATAGTATTTGCAATATAGCTTTACGTTAGAGACAGACCTTATAAGAGAATTTTAGGAAGTCAAGGTCATTGGCACCAATCCTCAGGCTCTGAACCTTCCGTGGAGTTGAAACAAGGTTCATTGAATATTCTTCACTACCAGAAATGTCGTCTTTTGCAATCAGTATGGTTAAAGAATCTGGGGAACATAGAATTGCTGCATCTGCAGAATTTCTGATGGAATCCTGCACAGTTATCCAGGTAAAGTTATCAATAGTCCATCTACAGTTAATATACACCACGAAAACCTTCAAAGTAATGAACCTGTAAGATTGTGTTCAACTCAAAATCATCATCACATGAGTCCCCTTTCTCGAGCTTCCCAAAAATGGATATCAAGAAGTGCTGTAAGATGTCACCTGCCGAATCCACCTTGCTTTTCATCAAACAGAATTACTAATCATGATTAAGCTTAGAGGCAAAATATTTACCAGATCCACACAAGTAAATAGCACGCAACACTCTGAGCTCCTCCATCAATCGCCAATCGTCCATCAGCTTTAGTAATATATGTTTACCAACCTGATCAATCTGTGATTTAGACAAGAAAAATTAGAGTACACGTCACATTAGCATACCTGCCTTCTGTGCACATCTACGAGATGGGAAGAAATTTCTGAGTTTCGAATATTAACCTGCTTCTTTATGAAGACTTGGAGACAATTCTGAATTATTACACTAGGAAGGGGTGACGCTTTCAGATTTGCATTTTGAAACCAATCTAGGATTCTTGAGGCAAGGGTGCTATTTTCCTGAAAGGGCATAATCTCTGACATAGGCAGATCATCCTGATTTTAAGACAAGCATAAATCTTAGTAGCAGAAATTCAATGGCTTAGTTCAACAAAATCACAATAAGATATACCTATACTTACTGTGCCACAAGGTAGAATAGTTGGGAAGGGATACAAGCTTCCCAAAGATTTTACATCTGCTGCTAGTCGAAGTTGTTCAGATTGATTAAATTTGAAACCGAACGCATAGTCTGTCCCCCTAAATCCAGGGTATGTTCCTTCACTTCGGCAAAAGCTGCTTACATCAGTGTCTACACCAAAAATAGATTTCCATAGCATTTCATCATCCAAAGAAGGGAGATGGAAACTTTTGGATATGTTCAATTCCTCCCTAAATGCTGACGTTTTGTGTAGAAGTTCTCGACATACTGTAATGGCTGGATTTTCTGGATAGGACTGAACATTTGATGCGTCATCAGTACACCGGTGATCATTGATTTCCTGACCAAGCAATGCAGCTTCGTTCACTTTTTTCATCCCCAAAGAACAATTCGCATTCTCAACCATGCACTCGATACCATGGTCCCTCTGAATATATAATTTTCTATTTTTCCGCATAATTGTATCAATAAAGAATTTCCACCAAAATTTTTCAAAATCTAACTTCATTAGCATATTTCTGCAAACTTGCTCCATTTTTTGTTTGTTGCCATAAACTTCACACGTGTTAGATATATCAGAGAAAGAATCACACAGTCTGATGATGTTGTCAAAAATATGATTGCCATCACAAACTAAACCCACAAAGGAAACCAAGAAAATCTCTGACAAGGTCAAGGACCCAATATCTGGAGAGCAAAACATCTTTTGACGATAGGCATCAGATCCATCACCAAAATGATCACCAGTGAGACCTACAGTTTCAGAATTGATAGAGGATGTACACTCAGGACTTGTTCCAGCAAGGGGTAGATGGCTAATCACAGTAGACTTAGAGCTCAAACATTCTCGCCTTTTAGAGTATCTTTCACTGCCATTACTAACTTTTCCAAATATGGAATGAGACTCATTGTTAAGAAACTGCACCAACTTCAATGATTTTCCCGCAGATATAATTCCTCTGGCTAAGTCCTTCAGAAACACTGGACAAACAACGGCATCCAGATCATTATGGTCATTTCCTTGGAGAATATGTTCATTGCTCTCCTTTACTCCCTTCACTTGAACTGTACAATCACCATCAAGAGAATTGGTGACGGTATCAGGGAAGGACTTAAATCTCCAAAATCTCAAGAGATAACTCTGATCCCAAAAGGCAGGCTGATCTATAGTGACAGAATTGTTTTCATAAAAGAACATCTGCCAGAAGAATTTGAGAAAATAAATAAAGGAAATAGAGCGAAGAAGGCAAAAAAGATAAGTTTTAATGTGCAGCATTGGGAGACAGATACATACCAAAGTATAACGCATTAATTCAAAACAAAATCCCACATTCCAAGGAGAAAATTGATGCATTAAAGGAAAAGACAGTGGAAAAAATAATAATGCCACAATAGAGTCTGCAACTAAGGAACCCAGAAAGGGGCTCCAAAGATAATACCCGACAGACTCCACTTATGTTTTCAATGATTGATTCCACAAGCAACGAGAGCACTAGTTATGATACTCTTCTACAGAGCCAAACTAACATGGAGGCAACAATGGATAATTGATTTATCTACCTCTAAATACTGTCTACTGATAATGGAAGTGTTGTGGCACGAGTGTGGATGAAAGAAAAAGTTACGCCAGATGCCACTCTGAACTCTCACAGATCCCACTCCTTCCTCTTTTTCGGCCTCAAGTCGACCTGAAAATTGGTAACCATAAATGGAGCTGACTTCACTGGACCAAATCTCATCCAAAGTTGGAGTTCAGTTCATATTGATCAAATACAGGTCAGTTAACTAACTTTAGACTAACCAGCATCCTCAAATCTCATTTCAAAAGTCTCTTCACTATTTTATTTCTCAATCCGGTTTTTCCTTCATCCTCCTCCCCTCCCCCCGTCCCCCAAAGCAAACAGATTTTCGATTGGAGGTAAAGAAGACTGATCATGTTGAACCATTCCGTAGACAGCCTGCCTGGTTGATTCAGAAACAATGCACCATGATCACAAGCAAACCATTCAACAGTGTTTTAAGACTTCAAAAACCCACTCTTTTCGAAAGCACATAAGACACCCTTAAATCTGGAGATGTGTATGTAAGCCAGACATCCTGATGGTAAATGACTTGTCTGCTTGCAATGCCAGTGGCTACTGTCAACATTACCAACAGCAGACACTTTGAATGAAATCAACATGTCAAGATTAGAAAAATATTGAGAAGAGACATTAATAGCATTGGAAGGTAAAAGAAGTAATGGTCTAAAGAGCACACGGCCCATGAAGAGCCAACTCATTGCAGTTGTAACAGAAACATATTTCTAAAATTGTGCACCGATTGTCCTAGTTTCCCCATTGATAGGGCTGTAAGTGGGTTATAGTCTGCTAGCTCCTGATTTCAGTTTAGTTCATGGCTCACTATCTCTGAGCTCGTCATTAAAATAAGCATCGATTCTGTGATGGACTAAATTGAGAAGCAGCAAACCAAAAGCCTTATGGAAGAATCAATAACGCCCACTGATAGGATATTTCAGATCACCATCTTTTAATGCACGCTTATGAATACGTTCCAGCAACAAGGATATTGTGTAACCTAGGACATTGTAAAGAGATACCAGGGATATGAAATAAATGATGCATGTGTATTAAATAGGAAATAGTGTACCTCTTCATACGGATCATCAAGAATCCCATCAAAAAGCCAAGAATTGAGTCCTTTTAGATATGGCTGCAAACTTCCTAAAAAAATAAATACAAGCATATGATAAGCTTCCTCCTGTATTCACGAAAAAACTATGTCAGAAAACAATAGCACAAAAAAAGGGAAGTAAAGCATCAAAAGGAATGATGATTTTCAACCTCTCCACCTTGAACAGGAGAAACTTCATTTAACCTTTTGTAAAGGTGGTCCAGTATATGAACAGACATGTCAGCGGCTGGGATAGGTGCTTCAGCATAAAGATAAAATCTGGGAACTGCGCCATTAACTACTTGCAGTAAATGTTCTCCCCCTGAACAGAGACTGACAAACAATCTACTTGAGTGGAATCGCATTCATTCCGTTTTAGCAATTATTTACAGGTTCGATACTTTTTGGCAATTATGTACAAGCTACTTGACAAGCAACAAATTACAGAACACACTCCAAACAGGTCCATGCTGTCCTGAAATTTAGTTTTTATTTTTTTCCAGACATCATTAAAGAGAAATGTATTTAACATTGATGTACGTCCTGAACCTTTCCCATTAGGACCGAGTCTATGCAAACCGAATGTGCATGCACAGTTATTCATGGAAATGAGAATTCCTTATTATGAGAAAAAGTTTACTGAAGCGTTTCTATCTATCCTCCAATTGGCAGGTAGGTTGTAACTTTGGAAGTGAGTAAAACCAGCAAGTGGTGGCATACAAAATCATTGCTTACACAGAATGGTATAACACTTTGATGAAACCTAATTTTACTAAAAATTCTAACAAATTTGTGAGTAAAAGCATTTACTTTAAAAATTGTCTCAATTTTATCTATAAATATCTTTCAAACTATATTAATGGATAATAAAAAATACAACGAAAATGAAAACATGCATAGTCGTAACATGTTATTTCATCATATAAAAAGTCACTATTTTAACAAGAAACAAATATTATCCGTGCATTTGTAAAACTGTTTCAATATTGTTAACTAAAACCATATTTTTGTTCGTTGGGAAGTAATGAGACAACCTTTTTGAAGTTCGTCACCCTAGATCATTAAACTCAAGAGACAAAGCAGAAGAAGTTGTCATTCAATCCGTAACTTGAATCTGCTTTCAGCAATTCAGCGATCTATTTGGCGCCATATTGGTCAAATCTATTATCCAGTATACAATATACAAAATGACTGTGGGCATACCGCGGCAGTTCTTAATTTAATAAACACCATACGGTGATAGGATACATATGGCACCAAATAAGACTACAAACCCTTTAGGCTCCCTTGACCTATTTTCTTGCCAATCCCTAGGTGCCACATAGGTAAAACAGGAAAATATCCAAGGCATTCCAAATTCCACAAAGAGTCAAAATAATTTGAAATACCTCTTGTTGGAAAAACAAACCGATAAATTGAAGGCCTAGGGATTTGTGACCAATGTTCCCTGTAAGGTCTGAATTTGGTTATTCTTTTCATTCTGTGGATTATGTTTATGATATTTGCCAAACAATATATCCATTTTGATGGATAAATTTTTTTTCCACAAAAATCAATATCGTCAAGTTTTACAACACCCCTTTCAATTGCATTGATTTAAGACTGTATTATTTAAGACTTTTTCTAAGAGGACACGAACCTGCATTCGTCAAAGCAGTAACTCATTCACATCTACAAATTCACCATATTCCTGGAAGGGATTGCTCACAACCCAATGCAAATTTGCTGACTGCCCTTCATGTCAATGAATTCTCATATGCACACAAAGTTTATCCCTTCACCCCCCATCAAGAATTCATGAAGAAGTTAGAACTGCATTTTGCAAAAGGAATAATATTATCTTAATTTATATGGAAATTTTTATTCAAGAAGATTACTCATCGAATATTTCATTATTTATAACTGTATTAATCATTTCATCACATTTTTTATATTTTGAAATCAAAATTTTAGATATGTAATGCAGAAACATACATCATCTATTTGGGAATTATTCATACCGCACGAGTTTTTAAAAATACTGAAATGTAGACCTCACCTAGACATGATTTAGTACCTTGCATTCGCACCCAAGTTGTAAGGCAGTGGATCAATAGCCCCAGTTGCCCCAAAACTCTTGGATGTATCCTGACTATCAGTACCTTTTTTGTCTGCTTCGGCCGTACAATAAGTTGCCATAAATATTGGTCAACGTTGCGATAGTCTTCTATGTCCTGCCTGTGATTATTTACTTCAACATATGACTAAAGCATTTACTTATTCATCTGCCTAGCAATCGTGGAATATATGTTTCCCAGTACTGGGCAGTAGACATGCTCTATGGAAGCTATCCATGTGCTAATCTTCTCATTGGTTATACTCCGAAAACCTTTTGCTTTATCATCGACTAACCACCTTCTAATGGAAGAGGTGACGCTGCAATCACCAATTCCATACTAGAGAGATCGTGGACTTCTCAGATGGGAACAGCTCTCATTTATAAAATTTTCTGTGATATTTTCACTCAAAATATTAGGTTACATAGAATTCTCATCATGGAATCTCAATAACCAACTTTCAGAGCATGACAATGAAGAAGCTTCAATCGAGCTAGTCTCACCACACTCCCAACCGCAGAATATGAAGGGAAGATCTCACTTTTAACAACTTCACTGACTTGAACAACAGCATTAACTTGTTACCCACTGGACCAGCTTCAGTTACAAGTTCAAGACAGGAGAGATGAGCTATTTTCTTAACATTGACATGAAGAAGGAATAGAGCATTTTTTTGTTGTTCTTCGCAAGCTGGGTGTTGCAGATAGATGGATTTCTCTGATTGAGAGAATGTTTTACAGAGGAGTCTATAATCAGCCTCAACCATAAAGAAGCTTTAATCCGGAACGTGAGAGAACATGATCAGATTTATTTTCATATAGGAACCCACCCCATATGAATATGATCCCTCAATGGAGAACAGAGCGATCATAAAGATGCAGACAAAGGTACGTACAGCATTTGCATGGTTATCTTGAGGTGTGTAAATATCATTAAATAGGTGCTTTTGGTACATCAACATTATGTTTCTCACATGTATAGTAAAAGTCTAAGTTCTTTATATCATGCTCCTCCCACACATCTTTAATGCAAAGCTTTTCGGTATCTATCAGGAACGTACTACGAAGAGAGAGTTCATACAAGTGTATGCTCTGAAAGACATCAAAAGGTCCAAGTACATCAATTATTACCAACATAAAGGTGGTATATCAAAAACCATTGCATTCCTAAAATAATCTATGCATCTCATTCCACAACACACATTAAAATCCTCACCCCTTATTTTTTTTCACGTATTCAACTGAAAATCCTAACAGTTTCACATTTCCAATTGAAAAAAAACATTGTATTGCATGAAAATGAGCCAAAGAAATAATCCACACAACAAGCTTTAGATCTTTTTGTTTCTACTTAACTTTTGATATCATAAAATGGCAGAAGCCCATCATTATTTTGAAGTTCATGACATAAGCTACGATCATGTTACTTTCGTATTCATCACATTTGCTTTCTTTTTCTAAGATTTTCAACATAGCTTTTTACATTTTCGGTGATTGGAGCCACAGATCAATTCAAACTTTGTATAAATCCCAATCCAACTCTACATGTCATCAAATCCTATAGTACGCGGAATACCTATCCACTTGGAATACCTATCCACGTGGAATACCTGTCCACTTGGGATGCTAAAAGGTTTTCAAACACCAAGCTATCCACTTGGAATACCTATCCTACAGTACGCGGATGACACTATCTTCTTCATTGAGGGCTCGGTTGAAGAGGCTCGACGTGTATCCACGTTACTGGATATCTTTGCGGACGGTTCAGGTTTGCATATTAATCGGGAGAAATCGACCTTTGTTGGCTTTGGTATACTCAGTGATGAGGAGGCTCAGAGCTCTAGAGTACTTGGGACACCAGTGGGTTTGTTACCGCTGAGGTACTTGGGTTTGCCTTTGATAAACAGAGGACTCAATATAAGTGACTGACACCCAGTCGTTGATAAGGTGGAAAAGCGGCTGGAGGAGTGGCAAACCAAAACCCTCTCTAGAGGCGGACGGTTAGTCTTGTTGAGGACAGTTCTTGCAGCGATACCTACATTTTATCTTTCTATCTTCAAGCTTCTAGTGAGAATTAGCAAAAGACTGGAGGGTTTGATGAGGAGATTCTTATGGAAAGGGTCAAGACCGGAGGAAAATAGAGGCATGACACTCGTATTGTGGAAGGTGGTCTACAAGCCAACACAAAAAGGGGGACTAGAGTGACAAATTTACACGATATGAATGTGGCATTCCTAACGAAGTAGGTGAAACGGATAGTTGGACCAGAGCAGGACATTATCAAGGGGTTGTTAGGGGACAGATATGGACATGGCTTGGCTTAGGAGAATTGGGAGGCACCAAAGCACAAGGCATCGACTTTCTAGATAGGGCTAAGATCTGTATTCCCCCGTGTTAGAGAGCTTTTTCGGCGGCTCTGGGAGACGATGCTTGATTCCATTTTTGAGAAGATGATTAGGCTGGGGGAGGAGCTCTTCATGAGGCATTTCTGTGCCTATATAAGTTAACACACCGTCCGAATGCCCGAGTTAAGGAGTGTTGGGACGGAGAATGGTGGCCGGTTATGCGGGACAGCCTCACGGACCAAAGAATGGAGGACCTGTTGAGACTACAAAATACATTGGCACAATGGTGCCCAGTGAATGGAGCTCGAGACAGGTGGTTATGGAGGAATGGCACCTTCTTGGTCCGGAAGGTGTACAAGAATCTACGAGGTGACATGGTCGAGAACCAAGTCCTCCTAGACACATGCAAGATCATTTGGAAATAGAGGTTGCCCCTTAAGGTGAGGTTTTTCATCTGGCTACTACTTAGACACAAACTGATGATGCGAGCTAGACGATAGAGATTCTGTCCAGTAGAGACAGCAGAATGTGTGTTATGCACAAGCGGGAGGGAAGATGACAAGCATCTATTTTTTGACTGTAATTTTGCACGCACTATATGGAAAGTTCAGCGGCTGGCGGGCAGCACGCCCATAAATGACACTTGGGCTGTCATGATGAGAGGACATAGTGGATTGGAGATAGAAAGGAGGAGAAGAGTCGTAGTCCTATGGTCATTATGGTTGCACCGTAACGATATTATTTTTCATGGGAGATCGCCATCGGTGGAGGCTGTAACTCAGGAAGTGGACCACCTCGTAGCCCTCTGGTTTGGTAATAGACCGGCAACGACAGGGGGGGTAGGACAGGATGGGCCAGTTCTTGTCTGGTATTAACATCTGGGTGTGAACTTTGTATAGGCGGATCACCGTTTTTCAGGTGATCTTCCATTTTCTTTTCAAAAACAAAAAACTCTACATGTCATGGGTTGCTAGACGACCTGCCTTTCAAGGATTTAACAACCAGATTGCAGTCCTGAATCCTATTCAAAAATTAAAATATACCATAAAAATGTTAGTTTGTCAAACTTCTACATCTTCACTTCTATAACTAATCATAAATAACATTCAACAGCTCATCAAGAACTCCAAAGTAGACCATTGTATTCTACACTAAATCATGTCCCTCACAATCCAGACCATAACAGAAATTGATGAAAGTGAAAAAATAAATAACTACAGAATTTGATGACAGAGGGTTAGAAGAGGAAAACCAGCACTAGATGTGAATTATTCCTGTAAGAAAGGTTAAAAATATTTATTTCCAAGGCATTAATATTTTTGAGGATAAGGCATACATAAAAAGACTAACCTTGATAAAGCATTGGTCAATCCCAACAGTGTTGCAGTCCTTCCGGAGTCCAACTTAGGAGAATTTACCTCCTCAAGTAATGCACGACTCCTCAGCCTCTTTTCAACAGAAAAAGTAAATATATGTGGTTTTAGGTAATATTCGTCCACACTGTTTAATAAATATACTTGAAAAGAAGTACTCCTAGCCTCAAACCTAGTTTGAGATTAGAATGTCATGCATCATGGTAAAACTTGAATACCTTTAGCCATAAAGAGACAGAACCAGCAAAAGCCTCTAAAGTAGGAAAACCAGTTTTCAATGCTTCCACCCTTTTGACGAAATGTTCCACTAGCTTTAGGGATGTTCCACTATATACAAACTGATCCAGTATACATCCAAGGCTAGTTTGTGACAAGTGAGATACAAATGCCCCACTTCTTACTCGAAAACAATTTTTGTTTCCATCCCAAATAAAAAAGGAGCTGGAAAATCCTTGAAGCATTTGTATAACACCAGATACCTGTAAAGAAAAAAAATTACCACACTATTATTCGACAACAATTGAAGTATTCGCTGATCAATATGAAAAAGGAAAATATACCAGGTTATTTTCATCCGTTCTCAAAGAGGAGGCTGGCTCAGCAAATGGAATGCCTCTAGATATGCTATGACAGAGTTTGTTGATAAAACTTCGAGAATCCTCCTTTTTCTTGGTATCTGATCACACAAACAGAAGAAATAACCATGTGAAATGTGCAGCAGGGTGGATGAAATTTTCTGAAGGTTTTATTCTTGTATAATGACACACTCCATTGGAATTTACGCAGCATCCTAGAAAATAAACCAGCCATTCAACGTCTTTGAACCAAATAAAGCATAAATTATCACATCTAAGAATCTAAATAACAAGCTTCTGCCTTATCACTCTCCCTCAACAAGTACAATAAGGGATGCAACTTGTATGAAAATAAGAATTCCTCTGCAGTGTTTTTCAAAATCCAAATTTTCCCAAGGGTAAAAACCATACATTTGTTATACAATCATCTATTCACCGAATATTAAGAAAATCACAAGCATTAAAGATGCAAATATGTTACGAAGTCACAATAAATATTTCATCCCCTAAATCAAGCAAAAAAATGATGCTTTATTCAGCTACCAAAGAGCTCAAATTTGCGAAAGAGGACAAAAACAAATAAAATACCTTCAGGCATAGGACTAATACGCCAAAGGACATGAAAGACAAGTTGGATCATTGAAAAGTAGCTTTTAACCAGCACTTAAGGCATACAAGGCAGAGTACCAGCCCCACATTGGCTAAAGTGACCTCTGAACGTAAGAATACAGCACAGCATCAGAGCAAAGAAGATGGGGTTGAGGTCAATGCTAGCTCAACGGTTTGATGTTTATGAACCAATGTTAAGTCCAATCTGAAGAATTATAACGATCCTTCCATTTTTCTCAGTTAAGCCACGTACGACTGAAATGTAATAGGGTCTTCGCGATAAATGTAAATTCGGGACAGGAAAAATCCGACATTGTACATGAATTGACATAAAACCCTTCGGGGCTCCCACAATTGGAGGAAGGAACATCACTCACCACGCTGCCCTGCCGGCGACGTAACTTCCTGCTGCCGAGTGCTAACCTCCGGCATTGTCATTCTACACCCCCCTGCTCCGCCGACTGGTTTCCTTCAGCCTAAACAGCGCGATAAGCTCAAAAAATCGCATGCCAGGCCGGACGAAGTGCTCTGGTCTCCCGTCCTTCACAGCGACTGCGACCAACGTCTAAGACATCAAGGGGACCCTCCGCGATCCAGCCACGTTCGCCCACCCCTACGAGACTTTCCCCACCGGCCACTCCGCTGCACTCTCGCCCCCTGATCTTACTCCCGGCACCGTATTCTCTCCGGCCTTCCCTCCGGACGAGCATCTTTTGACACCCCACGCATGAACTGGATCCCTAGGGCAACCCCGTTTTCTTCCCGCCCAACACGATCCGAACTCTAGTTGACGGGAAACTATAGAAAAATCCCTACATTATTTTAAATTTACCTTTTATTTTCATAAATTTTGAAATTACTACGCGGGTTGCCTTCCCGCCCCTCCCTACGGTCCCTCGTCTCGCCGCGGAACCGAACGCCAAGAGCCGCCGACGGCCGTTCCACGGCGGCCGTCGCCGGCCGGAGATCTCTCCAGCATATCCCCGGCTACGGGGACATTACAGAGCGCGGAGACCGCGCCGTTGCTGCGTCTCTGCGGCAAAACGTCGTGCACTGGGGCACCCATCATTCTCCGTGATCGGCGACCACCCTCTCCTACATTCCCAAACAGGCGAGAGCGGCCCTTGCTGGGGATGGCCCCCTGTCCGTTGCTCGCCGACGATCAGCCCACCGTCCCCCGCCAACAGTTCCGTCGAGAAGGCGCTGCTAAGTTTGGCTGTTCGAGGAGCACGTAGACATAGCTACTGGTGCAGAATTTGACGGGTTGCCCAACCCAAGTTCAAGCCAGGGCCCAGAATTGATCAACTAAGCAACTTTATCAAACTCTTTGGAAGTGTAGACAACCCCGGCAACGAGCTCACCAGTCCAATTTAGAACGAACGCAAGAACAGGGGAAGGGAACGTTGAGAATCAACATTTCTCTAACAATTGTTGACACTTTCTGTGCAAAAATTCAGGAATATAAGTTAAAATATGATTAAATGTATGGCGACTTCATTAGCTGATTGAGGTTATTTTCGAAGTCATTGCCAAACCCTCCTTCAAGACTCTTAAGTGAGTCAGTGGTAAAGATCAATTGAAAAAAAGGAATATTAACTCTAAAATAGTACGCTTCTTAAAATCTCTATAATTAATATATTTCAGGCACACTAAAAGGTTTCACCTTATTTTAATGATTTTTATATCTTCATTATACATTTTTCTAATTTATTTATTGATTTATCTTCTTCCTTGCCATGCAAGGTCATTTTCTAACCTAACTGATTGATGTAATAGTATATGTGAAAATCCTAAGATGGGCTTGAATAGAAAGACAAATTTAAGGTTAAGTAAAGTATTAAAAATCCATCATTTGACATTGTTCTTGACTTTTGTTAGATACCTTGCATGCAACTCAATAAGGTTATTCAATGCCCCTCCATTTTTGTTGTAAGACTCCTACCAAATGACAAGATCCCTACGATTATGCATGAGAGGTTCATCTGATTCTCTTAAGAGTTTTGTGTCTTCAATTAGTTTTAACTTCACAAGGTTTCTTCCTTTCTAGCAGAAAACTAGTTCTCTACAATAGCATCTCACTATTCTCCAAATTTAAACCCTCCACTTTGTAGCCTTGTCCTTAATTCTTCATCTTGAAGATACCTTATTCATAAATTTTTAACCAAGTGGGTTCTATCATTAGTGAGAGAATTAATTACAATGAATTCTCTCTTGAAGGGAGCAGATGTTTTTCACATGTTGCATATTCCCTTACAAAGAAAATAAACAATTTTCCCATTTTTCTAACTGATTTATGTGGGTGGCTCACGACAATCACCTAACATGGAGGTATACAAGAGAAATATATGAATAAGATATTTCCCCAAGCACCTAAATCAATTTTAGGCTTAGGATCACTTAAGTATGATGTCTGCTTATGGACCATGATGATAGTTTTTTACCATTACCTAATTGACTAAATAGTTTATAGTATTTATTTAGTAGTGGCAACATCTCACAGCTTCTCAATCTTAGTTCACAACCAATATTTCTTCAGAGTCTACAATGTCATTTGCAATACCCATCAAACGATTAATCCAATGTTTGTCATACAATATAAATGACACAACTAAGATTTTCCTAATATATATTTTCATATTTAATTAATTAACTTATGAATGTCCTAGTGTTGTTAAATAACTCAAATCTCATGACTAATAGAATCACATTGCCCTTCAAGCATCCTAAAGCCTCTTTTATGCACACATCTTTTATTGACTATGACATGAATATCTCTAAATTTTCTCAGTTTCAAAACAAAATTACTCCATTTGATAAATCTAATCATTCAACATTTACAACTATTTTAAACATTTTTAGCTATGTAAACTTTCAACAGTACACAATCATGATACAACACCATTATCATAGCATTTTTAATTAAAAGGACTAAGAATAAAGTTACATATAGTTGTCTTGGATAGTGCTTACTCACATTGCTTAAAAAGTTAATTTTCGAAGGATTTTTCTATTCTTATGTACAAAAAAGTCCCATCTATAAGACCTTGCATCAATTATATTTTTTTTCCTTCAGAGGTATGGAAAGATATTAGGTCTCTTGAAGAGAACGCCTTAGAGATTCACTAAATACATGTGATGTCTATGTAATTTCATTCATAAATCATCATATGCAGGGCTAAGAGTGGCATGCAAAACTTCCATTATAAGAAACTAAAGGGGTACAATCACCCTACATCAACATTTTTCTTTTTGATTTGATGATTCTTGATTGGTTGGTTTCTAAATTTACCAAGTACTTTAAACAACACTATTAGAAGTATAAGCCCATTAAATACTCATAGGGGCTGGGTCTATTTGATGTAATACCCTTTAAATAGGGTGAACCAACTTGTAATGAAATATGCGATTTTGTTTTCTCTCTCTCTTGCAGGTGACAGCCTTCTCACTCGCACAGGTGAAGGAATTAAGAAGAATATCTCTCCCAATTTAACAAACACTAATACATGCAATAAATCAAAAACGATTCTTCTTAGGGTGTTGAGTCATGAAGATTCAAGTGCCAAACTATAAATTAAAGTCCAAACATTTAACTGATTTTTAATTTTAAAAAAGTTGGTTGGTGATACATAATTTTGCAAATGTCATATTGTATCATAACTTCTAATTTGAAATCATTTTGCATATTGTTTATTTTATTTAAAAATATATGTACCATCCAAGGGTTGTAATAAATTAGGAAAATACTTTCCAATCTATCAACATCACGTTTGACATATTTTAGATATTTATATTTTGATTAAACATGTATTAGCATCAGGATTTAAGCACAATATGACCATGGGAAACCTTTGGAATAATATTTCAAGCTACATGTCTACTAATTTGAATTCAACTTTAACAAAGTCCACATCAACTTCGCTAGAAGAATAGCATGTTGTAATTGAGAAATGCACCGTTGAAAAATTTTTATTCAGCATATAGCGTCATTGGGTTTGGGAAATGCACCCTTGTAACTATTTGGTACCCTCAAGGAGGCTGGAGGTGAGAAAGGATCTTTTCCCACCTACATAGCTGCTGAACCACTAAGAAACGTATAATTATAGACGTTCGTCAATTAGCCAGCAATATCGTCTTAGAGCAACACTCACTAACTGAATCACCACAATGCCATCTATGGTCATGTGTACTAACAAAAAATATACAAAGAAAACGATAGGAGTCGTCATTCTATGGAAATGGTTCCAACAGAGGTAGTCGGCCCCAAAATTTTTCATTCTTCCTATAAATAGTGCAGTGTTTTTGGTCTCCCAGGAGCTTGCCCTCTCTTCAGGTTATCAAAGCCATTCATGAGTTCATTTTCTCAAAGCCTCCATCTGACTAATTATGTGGCTTGATCTGACCAATTTATTCCCCTAAAGTTCAGAATTCGTTGAATGTAAGTTTAGTCTGCAGTTAATTTATTATGGTCTCCAACCAAACTTTTTCAGAAGTGACGTGGCTAGAGAATTGGCACACTTTTGGGAGGTAAATAATAAAATACTCTCAAAATAAAAAGGAAAGTATAAATATACTTATTGCAGAACACGATTTAAAGCAGGGGGGTTGGGCAGGCGAAAAAAAAGGAGTTACAGAGAGGTAAAGCTGAGAAAATTGGATAAAAAGGGTAATCACATATCCAGCTCTAGTTTTCAGCAATATTTCAAAACCCAATACAAGAATAATCTGCCACCATCCTTAACTGCAGTGATCTGATGCTTTCTTGAGTAATAGCAACAATAGTAATAACATTCATAACGACAACAAAGGATTGCATGTCCACCATTGTGAAGCAGGCGGGTACAAACTAAGACTTCAAAGGGCCTCACTTGGGGACCATTATCAGGGTCTTTATCAACTCGCTTGGAGACCTTGCATAAGACGGGTCTCGAGCAGTGCAATGAGCAATGATTTTTTAATAAAATAATTTTGATTCAATTCATATATGTTGACACAAATAATGACTGCCATTCAGATTTCCCTCCTCTCTCTCTCTCTCTCTCTCTCTCTCTCTCTCTCTCTCTCTCTCTCTCTCTCTCTCTCTCTCTCTCTCTCTCTCTCTCTCTCTCTCTCTCTCTCTCTCTATCTATCTCTTTCTATCCATCTCATCTCTTTTGCCCAGTTTATATCTTTACATAAATTGAGGGGGATGAGGAGGTCCAAACCTTTCCATTGAGGAGCTCAAGGAACCTTTGGAACACGGAGAGGAATGGACCCAGCCAGATCAATAGCAATAAGGCTTAACTTACAGGGAGCTTATGCAGTCCTTTATCAGCCCAATGATCGGAGACCCTTCCGAAGAATCCTCCAGCCTTTCAAAGAGTATTCCATCCACTCTGGCCTGGACTCCAGAGGACCCTAGGTCCTGCAGCACCTCCTTCACTGTCTTCTCCAATCCAAACAATGACTGTCCAAAGCCGGTCACTATTTCTGGCAACGATGGTGAACGCCTTGATACCTCTACCAGTTTCACCTGGTTGGGGAAACAAAAACCAAGCAGAAAGATTTCAAATAACTTACAATAAGATACATGAATCCTACGGTTTCATTAAGATTACGACGCCTCCAAAGTTGGATGCCGGGGGGGTGGTATCCCAATTAAAAGAGAACGTCTTTAGAATTTGGAGGGGAGAGAGAGAGAGAGAGAGAGAGAGAGAACTGAGCCTAGGATGGGTTGCCCAGTTTCCTTTGGCTGTTGCTACACATGAAATGCTAGCAGGGTCTCTAAGAATGCAGAAGCCAAATCTGTGAGTTCTAAAATTTTGTTTTTTTTTCTTATTTAGCAAGCTTAACAACAGCTCCAATGGAGAAGTTGACACATGATCGAAAAAGAGATGAACTTCACCTGCCTATCTTGGGGAATATCAGCCTTCTGTTTTGCAATTGCAACAGCTCGGGAGAAACCACCAATGGCATCAACTAAACCTCGGGAAGCCGCATCTCCACCACTCCACACCCTTCCTTGTGCGACTGCTTCCATCTGATCCACCTGTCATTGGAGAGTAAGTGTTGGGAGGGGCATCAGATAATGCAAAGAAAACAATAGAACAAAGCAATAACGAGGTACATACTGTCATTGATCTTGAGGAGGCAGCCTTGTCCCGAAATCGGGTATAGGCATCCAGCGCAGATTTTGCAAAGAGTTCGGCTTCATCTTGCCTGAAAGAGAAATTCACCTTTTTCTTAAAATCCAAGATTTGAATAAATAGCAAAGACCAAAGTACACTATAAAATTGATAACTCATTATGCAATAGCATTGTTGGTTTAACAATGCTAAAAGCTAGATGGCATAAGTGAAATAACTTTTGTTATAAAATAATTTGGCCACCTATCAAATAAGATTAGCTAATTAGGGAGACAAATTAGGGCAATTGAAGCCATCATAACGAATCAATGTTATCAAGAACCCATAATCCTATATTTTTAAAGAAAATGTTTCTGTTACAAGTCTAGCCAGCTGTGCACATAAGTTAAAGTAGGAAGAGAGCATCGACTACACCTTATGAACACCCAATATAACAACAGTGCTCTTTGACTGTACTTGGGATAAATTTAGTGAGCAGAATCCAAGCATAGCCCATATGGAGGGTTTTAGGGGGGCTCTGATGAAAATTACTACAAGATTTTATCCACCCTAGAGACGATTGTTTTTAGGGCTCAGAACCTGAATTATCTCACACCAGTGAAAGATTAAAGGGGCCAGAAAATATCATGTCGTCTAAATATCCTTCAATTTAAAAGGGAAATA
The DNA here is from genome assembly GCA_024713555.1 of Spirodela polyrhiza. NCBI lineage: Eukaryota > Viridiplantae > Streptophyta > Magnoliopsida > Alismatales > Araceae > Spirodela > Spirodela polyrhiza. The sequence goes on from CM046530.1 coordinate 6,064,966, forward strand.
TACCTTCCTTTTGGTATGAATTAAAAGAAAATTAACCGTTAGAAGATTGGGAGTGGCTCGAAATGGACAGAAAATGTATCACGGTTGAGTTTCAACGAAAAAAAAAAACAAAAGATTCGGTTGACTTCTTTTGGAGTGAAACTTTTCACAGAGGTGAAAAAGGGGAGAAATCATGCGATGGTGCAAGCAATAATCAGGATACCGTATGGAGTTCATCTGGGCTAGCATAGCTTTTTCTCCTTTTCTTTCTGGTCCTACCTCTTCTTCTGGTCTTACTACCCTAGTCAGAAACGTACTGGACACTCTGCCTTAGGAATCTCATTCGCCCTTCCACATATTGCAGAGTTAGGTTGAGTCAAATGACTCGGAAGACTTTCTATCCAGAAACCCTGTTCTGACATAATTCATTCATTTTCTTCCCATCACCACCTTCATGAATCTCACTCTCCCTCTCTCTATGGCTCCATCAATCTTTTACTCGCTTCAAAAACATCTTAAATCCGTTTAATTTCGGCAGATAACAAACACAACTGAAATTGGAAGACTTATTTCTCGAACTTAAAATCCATATTCTTTCTTTTGAAGTAATCTCCTTGTTTAAACACCACCTCCTTCAGTGTTTGAGTCATCAACATGAAAGGCACTAAGCAATATTTTGGCAGTTTCCAACCCGTTTTATGATTTCAAACATCTAAGACACTGGTTTTTGGCGACTGTTACAGCCCTACTCCAGTTAGGCCTCAGGATCTTGATTCTTTTTCTTAATTATTGGCAAAAGGAGAGGTTGAAATATTATGATATTCCATTTTACCATGTGAGGCTTATTAATGCAAGTAAAACATGTTCACAATTCAATTATTAAAGAGGAAACGTTAATGGTTCAGCGCTCCATCTCACAAATCTCACGCCACTTCAATTTGCATTGAGACCCATGAGATTTGAAGTGATTGAGTACCTGAAAGGGCGCTGCTCAGCAACTTGAAGCTCGGCATATTTTCCCCTAGATATAATTTCCTTATTGAAACCAATCATTTCATATAGTTTCTGTAAACTGAACTTTCCTGTAAACAAAAGTCTCCATCACATGTACAGTTTAAAGCATAAATAATTGGAACAAAAGAATAAAAACAGAAAAGGTTACCCTATTTTCAATTTTTAACAAGTTTTCAGTTCGAAAAACGGGTGCAAGTTCTCCCAGGCTTCACATCTTCTGAGCAAACTTTGGTTAACAACTGACTTAGTTAGAAATGACAAATGTTGCATGTATAAGATGATGACTAGGGACTAACTAGCTGAAGTTAAATGATTACATCATTCAACTTATGAAAGTTAAATTATGAAAGTTTATTTTAAGAGAAATGTGTCAAAAAGTATTATGCTCCTTTTCCCCACTAACTTTAGGTCTGTATACAAGCATTTCTTGTATGCCAATATTTTCAAAATAAGTTCCCAATAGAGTTCCCAATATCTGAACACAACATAATATGGCTAACCATTGTTTACAGCATTTAGCTCACCTTCCCAAAACAAAGACAATACGAACGTTGATTTTGAGTTTTTAGAAGAACCTTTCATAGCATTAAGTTCTTAAAATCGGATTTTTCCTGTTCTTCCCTACTTAAGAGGAGATTATGATATTCTTAGACGAGTTCATTATAGTCTATGCAAGGGAATCACACCTAAGAAGTTGGCTTGAGCTAGTTATCGAACAATGAATTCACAGTCAATTAGCCATTAGGACAACCGTAGTTTTCCAACCTTTATCACATGGTACCACATTGTCTCATAACTTGAGGCTATTATTGACATTTCAACAAACTACTCTTCAAAAATGTTCATTTAATTGATATGAGTACAAGTAGATTCTATGAGACAATGCTTTCCTCATCAGTTCTAAACATTCGCTAAAATTTTTATTAATATAGGCAACTTCTGCGAAATCAGGAGGCGTGGATGCGCCAATTCGTCATAAAATAAATAGAAAAAAAGTGCATTACATGTATTTTTGAGAAAAGGAGAAAACTAACGGATTTTTAAACCTTTGCCATACACTATTCTCAGCTATGTTAAAATTAAGCTGCAGAAGACAGCACTAGCAAACAGTTGCTGGCAACAGCAGACATTTTTTTCCTTCCACTTCTCAGTCATTATTTTCTTTTCCCGCTATTATTTAAACTGGTCCTCTCTTCTGACTCTTCTTCCTGTTTTCCACTTTTTGTCCGATGAAGGGGCCATGTAGGAGGCCCGGCCCACCTCAGAACTAGCTGATCTGCGTGAGATTAATCAATTTTCAAACGATTTTTTCTTTCAAAGGGAATCAAGACTGCCCCCTAGAAAATTCGACAACGAATATCCAAGGTTCATACAGCACAAAATCAAGTTCTGCTAATCTACTGGCTCTAAATCATTCCCATTTTCTCATTTGGGGGGCAAAAATAAATGAAAAGGTCATGCTTATAATTCAAATTATTAACATATAATTCGAAAAAATACAATGTAAAATTAAATAAGGGAATGAACTACTCTGTTTTTTCGTTCAATTAGTGCACTATAAACAAGTCTTTTCAGAGCAACATAATTGAGAAAATTACTTGCCTGTAACCACTCCAATTGAACCTGTCAATGTGAGCTTCTCAGCCACAATTGTTCCTGCTCCCATAGCCATGTAGTAGCCTCCACTTGCAGCAACATCCGACATTGAAGCAACCACAGGTTTTGAGGCAGCAAGAAGTTTGATCTCCCTCCACATTCTATTCAGGAACAAGGACCAATCGTCAGTGGCATTAAGGTTCCATAAAATCATTTCATGCAAAGGGATTCTATAATGCAATAACTCCCCCAGAAGCAAAAAATGAGAAAAAGGGGACAGTGTTCTAGATTATCCATCATCAGGCTACAAGAAGAAATGCAAGCACATGATTACAATGCATATTTATAGAAGTTCACGGTACTTTGATATTTCATGATATGGAACAGAGAGGTAGTGACGTCTCTTAAAAGGAAACTGACTTATCCATACAGCTCCCAACAGTGTTCATCCATAATGTACAGTTATCATCTTGCACGATCTCTGTCACAAATACCGAATCAGAAGCTAGTCTCTGACTCAAGCAGTTAGGACACCAAGCAGAAAGGACTTTGAGGAGTCAGCGAATGGGATTGGAGTGTTTTCATGCCATTTATGGGCTGTTGGGGAAAAAGTTAGTGATGATATTTCCAGGGATCAGAAGTAATTGTTTTCTTTTTTCATTTGAGAATATTGGTAGGTCAGTGTTCTGAATGAGAACACCTACATACCTTAGTCTGAACAATAGATTTGAATTCATAATTATCTTTTAAAGCGCTCCGTACTACATGTTCATTGAATTTCAAGAGGAAAAGGGGAGACTGGATTCATGACGCATCACACCATCTCGAAGGCCCTTACACACCGGAGCGGTCTATGTGGAATATTTTCCTCAGGCAGTTGTCTAAGATGATGTTGATACTACATTTGCATAAACCCACCATTTTATTCATCAACGAACAAGATAGCCAGCAACTTCCACCAAAAAAAGAGAACGAGAACGGGACAGCAGCTACAATTCAATTTGGAAATGTGAGGTAGCTTGATACTCCCAACATTATATGATTTTGAGGTGATCCAAGGAGTTTTACTGCTCGCTCAGTTTCTTCTCCGTCTACCATAAGGATAAGGTAAATATTGATCCCCATCCCTTGCATGCTGACGCCATGTGCCATCATGCACCATGGATCTCATAATCAAGAGAAGCTTTCATAGACCTAATACATATATTCTAGATCATCATGGAGAAGAGTGGACAACCCTCTATGATATCTTTCAAAGCATTTATGAGGTTTTCCATAATTGATAAGATGTATTACTATGATAATTACATCTAGAGTCTTCTCCATAAATGTCTGTATATATTTTTTCTTTATAATGAACCAAATTTTACACCAAAAAATAACAAAACTCAGTTCTTCATATAGATCCCAAGGAACTTCATAGTTTTTCTTCACGTTATTCTTCAAAGCTCCAAACATAACAATTCTAGAACAAAAAAAATTTCATGTACATATTAATCTCAAGTCCTGTCTTAACAATATCTTTCTGCAAAACGAAACTGGAGAGGCCTGGTTGGCTTGTGACCACTTTTGCTCCATAAATTCATGAATCGCTTTATGAACTGTGCAAATATAGGATGAAAAGCATGGATTATGCAGTCAGGGACTAACCATTAGGCCCATTTGAATAAGACCTCAACATAGGCAACTCAGGGTTTCCATCAAAATTCAGAAGAAGCTTTCTCACAAACAATGTAGAAGTAGGTGTGGAAAAGCTAAAAGATCCATCTACATACATACTCGTGTATAAGACATCTATTATTGTCCTCTCGTTTATGCAGTCTTACGTAATAATATTTACTTGAAAAAACCTGTGATTAAGTCGAATTATTTATAAAAAAATTCAAAACAGACATTTATTTTATTACTATTTTTATATATTATTTGTTTTTTTAATGCTTGTGTATTGGAGATTAGTTGTCTTCTGCCTTCTAATCTTCAAATTCAGAACAAAAATCTTATTCAACCTTAGATTTTTCATTTTCAAATTAATTTTCGGCAACAAAGATGACCATTGATTACTGAAAAATAATGAATTGAAGAAACAATATAAGTGAAAATTGAACATGAATATATGATCTTGAATATTTTTTACATCGCCAGGCATGTAATACTTTCAGTTCGAATCAAGATAAATTAAATATAGGATGTGAGACCACCGATCAACAGAACTTACAAATCGGAAGCAAGAGCATCACCTCCTGGGCTATCAATTCGTAAGATCACAGCCTTGTACTTCTTAGATTCTGGAGGAAAATGTACTACATTAAGATGAAGTACTCCGAAAATTATAGGTTTGCGAATAAAGAGCACAATGGAAATCGCTAACCAACAGGTTCTCAGAAAAGGGTCCTAGTTACGTTTCAGAAATTCCAAAAGAAGAAAAAACTATTGAAGAAAACTGAAATTTGAAAGGCAATCGCTTGAGAAGAGGAAAATCAATCACAAGTAAAGCATCTCTGTATGTACTGAGCCAAGTACATGAAAATTTCTTCTAAGAATATGAGTGATTTTCAGCATGTGGGCCAATTATCTTTAACACCAAATGGATGCAATGTTTCACGGAGGATTCTTGGGCCAGCCAACTGATTTGAATAGGTACAGTACATCATCCATATGAAATAGAAGATCAAACCAAATGTTCTGCTCATCATTATACCTTTAAAAGAAATATTATAAGTTATGCAAGACTATGATAAAGTTATTGAACTGAGAAAAAAGCAAATAATCATGACAAGCTAAAAGTGGAAACATCAAACTACTAATTCTCATTTAATTCAGTGTCAAATATAACTGACGGTAGATTTAGATTTACCGGAGACACCAGTCTTTTTCCAAAACAAAAGCGTCTGACTAGGAGTTAATATGTGGTATCCAATAACGAAGCCATAAAATACTGTCTTCATAGTTGATTTACAACCAATACATATGAATATAGCCACATATGGAATGATAGGCATAGTTATCTTTTTCCTTTACCTTAGTATATCGCTAAATATATATACAAACAGCATGTGAAGGTCAGCAAGAGAGTAAAGCGCCAAAACCTCAGTGTTATTATTGTCTTGATGAGCTTATATAATGAAGCAAAATGTGTGGCTAAATAATGGGATCCGTGAAAGACACCATGAATCCGCATTTCTCTCAGCATTTTCCGTGAACACGCACTTTGTGCAAATGCTTCATGTTCCGAAATCTAGTTCTGGAACTTGGATATGAAGCTGACAATGGTGAGTTGAAGACCATGTATCTATTTCATGATAATTTCACGCAAAAAAACATATTATTATATTTTCCTTGGCAGGTCATCACCATGGTTAATAAATATTCTTTCAAAATTTGTAAAGCACGTGAAACTGATATTGGCCCATGTTGAGTTTCACCGTGATTTATCTAAGATCATTATCTATTATAATAAAACTCATTCCACATTATGGTAGTTAACTAGAAATCGCTAATTCATAAACTAGCCAACTATGAGAGACAAGAAAATGAAGCCAACCTCTGACAGTGCGAATTTTTTCAATGAGTTCATCACTGGTAATACCAGATCCAGGCACGCTCAAGGGGCCTCGAGCACGACTAATGCTTCCAGACGCTCTAATCACTGCTATCACATCTCCACTTCCTTCCAACCCAAGCGTCCACTTTCTAACTCTAGAGTATCGCCTGGTTCAAGGTAGAAAAAGGCTCAAATAATAGCATCAGTGACCTGTCATAATGAGCTTTAGCAGTGTTTTAGTCATGACAACAAAGACACTGAACTTTACAATCAAAAAAGCAAGACATTCAATATATCCATGCCTGATGGCACCATAAATCTAGCATAAATCCATTAGACAAAAAAGATGGATAACACAAACACTGTTGTTGGCAACCTCTCTGAGCTTCTGAATTTTTCTTTATTTATGATCCGGTATCTTCTTAAGTCTAGGGCAGGACTATCATTTTTCGGACTTATATTTCTCCTCGAACCATTAGGTGATTACCAACCTCTCTTCATCAGTTTTTCGGTCAAATGGCCCAATAAATTGAGCATGATATGAGCACTATTAAGTTGTATGCACTACATCTGTGTTGTTCATGCCACAGAGTTCAAAGTCAGTTAACACTTGCATGACTTTAAAAAATACCTCACAACTTTCAGGGAAATAGAATCTTGTCATCTACGAGGTAGCTCTATTTTATTTGATCCAAATTAGTTTTAAGAGGAATGGCTCAACAAATTAACAATGGTGAACCTGAACCTTTGAACTGGGAATGCGTCATCTGTAAACATACGAGTATGCCATGATTCTCCCCTCACCTGAACATGACAATTTCTGAGAAACTATGATTTTCTAAATGATATTCCAAGGCACGTTATAAACGCATAAGAAATTAGTTAATGTATGCATCAAGCATGGCAGTATTCAGGAAGCCCCAAACAGGATGCCAACGGTGTACATATGAATACATCATTGGTAACAATACACTAAATGGGAATCACTTAATTTTTATTGATGTAAAGATTAATTTTTAACCATATTAAAAACGAAAAAAGCCTAAAATTGAAAATAACATTTTGAAACACAAATATAGTTTTTTAAAATAATTCAACATTACAGGTATGCAATCTAGTGTCGCCAGATATTTGATAAACATTTTGAGTGATATCTGAGTGAGAATGAAACTCGACACAATCAGAGTTTCAGTATTCTTGTAATGGTTTGATTATAAAGTTTGTTTCAAAGTACAGAGTTTCAGTCATTGAAGTCATAATTGTTGAATCAAGCATGGCTATCAATAAATAGAAGCATTTCCCTATGAATATGAAGCCACATATGAGTAGGGACCAAACAAGCCCAGCCATGGTGACTGGTAGCTGAGTGATAAAAAAGAAAAATGGCAATTCCTATATACAGTTCACTAAAAGCCGTTGTCTCTACTTGATGATAGGTTGGCCCATTTTGCCGAGTAAACATGTTGCGAAAATTGAGCCAACTGACTAGGGTAGAAGCCAACTTATCCATTGTCTAAAACCAGTTGACCAAATTAACTCGACAAGTCAAGCCAACTGTAGTAAAATCAAAAACTTTCTCAATTCAAATCTAAGTTTATAAACTAAACGTCAAGGATTCATCCTCCTGAGAGCTATCTAGTGGGCGTAAATAGATATATAATCTAAAACATAAAATACATTATTCTTCTTTAAGCATCAAAGCCATGTTATAGGGCTTGCTATCATCATTAGTTAGAGTAATAAATGAAACTTTTCCCTCAGAAATTACTCGATTGGAACGAAAAAAAGTTATTTCAACATGACTCAAATCATTCCATTAACAGGATCAAAATTACAACAATTCCCGATGATAATGATTACCTGAAATCGACAGTACAAAGACGCTTTTCCTCTTTTTGTCCCAATTTCTTTTTTAACATTGAGATGATCTGCATACAACAGCATAAGGTGATGAAAGCTGAAAACCATAAACCAGGACCCTACCATTAAACTGCACACCACTGAATCAGACATTATGCACAATCTACAGCGACTAATGAAAAGAACTAAATGGGAGTCGTATTGGAATTAAAATGGAGGCAGAAATGATGAAGCTTACTACCTTGTGGTTAGAAAATAAGAATGTGGACCTAATTTTAACAATGAACTTGCCAAAACATGTGTGAAAAGTGAACTTTTGGATCACACTCAATACGCACTAGACATTTACTGCCTTTAGATTACAAAGATTATTTCATGAGTTCAAGTTAGAGTTGTCTTTATCAATTTCGATACAATTTACATACAAGTAATTCTACGAACAACCAAAAACATTGCTTAACAAAAAAAACGCAAGCCAGGGTTTTCCTTGATTATTGTGTATAGCTTCCCCAATATTGCATACAACACACTTGCCAAAGAATATTCCCTGATGCATTTTTCAGTAACAAGAAACTGCTTTTCCCTTCACCACATTTAATATCTTGGTAGATACCACATAGTAATAACCCACCACAAAAAGAGAACTGGGAAACAGCCACTAGAGTGCAAGATTGTATTTAGTTATTGAAACACACTTTAACCCATCTTACATATAACTTTTCTAATTACCAGTGCCTTTCTCATTAAAAAAAATGCAACATATACACTTAGCGTACCCATCAATTCCATTCATATGCTACAAGCGCAATACTTAACGCGAACACATGAGAAAAAAATGTATAAATTTAAGCGGTAAAAATGGACGCTGCAAGGTCATTATAAAAGGTCAAAGACATCAAAAACAAATAGCAGCAAAAGAAAAGAGCATGATAATGCCGGATTATAAGAATAAATAAATATAAAATGTATGTCCAGAAAATATATGCTTAAATTATATATTAAAAAATAAATAAAGGCAAAATATATTATAAAAAACCTCAAGAAAAAAGTATTAACTTATAATATGTCATCCAAGTTCCTAAAGATCGTGGAAATCCAAATCACTATGTTCCGTAGTTTAAGAAAGGAAATATCGACCATCCTGTCCAAGAAGAGTATTACATGTTGGAGGATAAATAACTCGAAATAACCTCACTTGACGATGGCTGTTGACTTTGTATATAACAAAAAAAATCAATCTTAGATTTCCCTATCCCAAGAGGAGCTTAATGTGCGATAGTATTTTTATGCGGTACAGTATTTACAGCAAAATCCATTTCAAGGTAAGCAGATTAGACAGAGAATTGCACCTCATCATCATAAAGTATATTTGTTATCCAACCTTCATCTTTCATTCTTTCGACTTGATAAACACCCGAATCAAGGAAATTCATAATTTCTTCTCTACTCTTTCCTGAAAAGAAAGAAAATAAAAAGACCGTTTAAGAAATGAAAGAGATGGTCATACACAGGTATCTAACATGTGAAACTGTGGGTACCTTGAGTTGAAGAAACAGTATCCAGCCAATTTTCATAGATGTTATCGAGCAATGTTGTAAGCATCTCACAGTTTTCTTTTGACATGCTCCTGAGAGCTATCTGGTCTCCAGCACTTTTATATCTACCAATACGCTGCACCTGAGGCTCAATCCCTACTTTATCAAGGATACCTGTGTAGAGACAAGACGGCAGACAAGCATAAAAAAAGTTAGACCTAGAAATATGAAAATGGGGATAATATTGATTTCTGTGAGAATGAACTGCTAGATTTGCACTATTTTCTTAAACTTTTAAAAACTAATCGTTTTTTGCTCTAATGAAGTCAAAATGGCATCCACACCAAGGATTTCTAGGGCAGATGATTACATTCAGTCATCATCTCCATACAAGATCTTAAAGAAATATGTAAACAGAAAAAAAATTATTGTCATACCATCACATTCATACAAATAGGATCCTAGTTATTTAAGATGTGTAGTTTTTATAGAAAAACCCAAACCACTAATGGAAAGTTGATGGCAGTCCTCCATTTATTATTCAAAATAGTTCTCCCCCTCTTCTCGATGGTGGGACAAAACAAAAAATTATTAAGAGTAGAGGCGAAAAACTTGGCATTAAAAAAAGCAAGGAGATTCTGATTGGACCAAAATAATCAATGAAAAAATTGAATAATAAACAAGTGATAAAAGAAAAAAATGTGAAAGGGGAAAATACATCCTATTTTTTAAGCCAATGCTACTGCAGTTCATTATCATCGTATACGCGAAAAGGATCATTACAGTAATTAAGTATTTTGGTGTATGTTTTATAACCCTAAAAGCCATTAAAAGAGAAAAAACTCCAAGTCATGTTAAAACGCAGTATGTTACAAAAATGAACAATGGCCACAGAGTTGCATCCCACTATTCTTGAAAGGTTCCTACATGTTCTTGTGCATATGAAACAAATTCGCGAGTGGATAATGTCATGTGGATAATTAAATATCTGCTTATAACAATGACTAAACCTTTTTAATTAATATGAAGCAAATTCTTCAGAACCAACAAAAGCAAAGTTACCTCTGATAAAAGATCCTTGAACAGTCAACCCATAGATACCAACATATGCACTAGGAGGCACGTACAGTTCTTCACAGGCACAAGCCAGGTAATACTCCTTGACTCCACAAATGGGTACATAGCTAATAATTAGCTTTCCTATAGAAAATCCGAAAAGTATCATCCCATTAAACAAAAGAGCACTAACATGAAGAATGAGGAAATAGTTGATGAATCAGACACAATTTGTATAATTACCGTTTTGGCAAGAAACCCAACATTAGACAAATAAACATATAAAATTGGATAAAAGACTATGAGATCTACAAACCATAATGGGACACACTGATCAAAGCCAAGTTTGGTGAACCTGGCCCATAAATCTCCCAACATTTCACTGTGTCAATAAAATATACTATGCATCCACTTACTAGACCTGAACTGATAAATAAATCAATTTTTTCAATCTCCAAATAATTTATTGATAATCCCTAACAAAGTCATATTGCTAGGATAAATAAAACTCAGTTTGCGTTTCACATAGGCATATCCCTTCAAACGCATAGGCATAAGTCAATGCAAAAGAGCATTTGAAAATAACATAGTGCAGCTCAAATACGAATGATAAATCAATTCATCACCTGACTTCCTGAAATTTAATATATGCCTCCGTATTTCTTCAATTTTGCCCCATCCACAACTTAGTGGTTCTATTTGGAGATATATCGCAGAAATGCGGGGATCATGAGCAGCCTTTATGAAGTTTTCACAAATCTGAGGTAGTGATAATCCAGAAGAGAAACTGCTCTTCACTTGATCAGCGATCTGTCAATGAAATCATGCAGATCAACAATTGATGAAGATTATTTCTCCTCATCAAGATGATTACATTTTGTTAAATACAATAGACATATTAAAAAACTCTTAAAAGAAGAGGGAAAAAAACAGACCAACTGCTGGTTTGCTGAGGTATTATCTTAGAGATAATCATTACCTCTATCAAAGTTGTATAACCCTCCTTATTCAACAACCATATAGGAGATTCACTTTTGGACGAAAATTGCTTTTAGGCAGGCAGTTAATGAGGTTTATGACTCTATAATAATATGAAATGAAATTAAACATGATATCCACTTCCCTAATGGGTTCTAATGAAGCTACAGATGACTCTCTCAGCTACCAATCTCAGTAACAGATGACACTCTAGGGAACGCTGATGACTTCTCTAAAAGCATTTCTTCTCACTGGTGTCTACCTGCTTTGGATGGTGGATTGTTGATGAGATCTCCTTGGATCCTCAACAACTTAAGTTGCCATATTCTCTCATCATGGAAGAGTAATGGCTATGGGACTTTAACAGAAGTAAAGTAATTACTACTACCAAAGCTAAGACTCCTTCCTTCCTGTTGCTGGATTCAATGTCTGATGAAGTGAACTCCCAGAGCATATGTGTCGGAAATTTCTATAGAGACAAAGAGAAGCCGATTTGTTCCACATGGTAGGAAACTTTTTAAATTTTTGTTATTTAGTTGCATGAGGTGTTTGGATAATGCCTGCAAATCTTTTCCGAACGAGTGGAGCAGTTAGGTGGTTAGTTTACGATGTGTTGACATTTTTTCTTGTAAAAAATGAAGTTAAACAAGAGACGCCGTTCCTAATTGGGTCTAAATAATGATGAATAAATAGTTCCAGTATTGACCCTTCTAAGGGAATCAACTTTCAATGAATATAGTTAAATGACATATTCATTTCTTTATGCCATCCGCCCAAACTAGTTTAACACTGGTGAACAGGATCATTCGGATGTCCCTACCATTCCTTGAGTATCAATTGTCTGATCCGACTGACTCTTCACTGGAAGACTCTACAAGGTATTAAAAAAATTAAATACAAAAATATCTAATTATTTAATACTTTTCACATTACTTCTTGATGCTACTTGGTTTCCATTGTCATGAGATAAAAAGCTAATAGCTAAACGAGCATTTTACCCCAAAAGATCCTCTTAAAAATGTTTCTTGCTGTCCAGTGCCATCCGGAGATGCAGGCACGAGTTCCTTTATTACTTTTTGATGTAATTTTTCTGATAATGTTCATAAAATATTCACGAGCATTGAAAATAATATTTAATGGGTTATATAGGATTTTATGCTTTCATTAATTTCTCCAGGTGTGCGCATACGACGAAGACATAAGCTTCCCTTCCACCGGGACAGAGAGAGGGACGAAGAGAGGAAGAGACTGACCGTCCCTTTGAGCTTCATGGAGAGAACACTGCCTTTACGGACACGTTCCCATGGCAAGGCAAACAGCATCCGGAGCCGCACCAGGAATCGCCTCCACCAGTCAAACTCCACCATCTTGAACTCACCACTCGGATACTCCTGCTTCCCCACCGGGCCCCCGTTGCTCTTGTCGACATCAACAGCCACTCTCTCGGCATCGACACCAACGGCAGCAGCCGCACCACTGGCCGTACCATCAACATCTCCTGAAGAAGAACTGGTGGTAGGAACATCGTCTACTCCTTTCGCCTCATCAGTCGGCGAGGAGGATGAAAATGAGGATGATGAAGGGGAGGAGGAGGCGGGCAGCACACTCCGGCGACGAGAGCATCCCAGTAAGGGCGACGGGGAGGAGCGAAGGAAGAGGCAACGCGGAGCTGAAGGTGGCGGAGAACACCGGAACTGGACAGAAGAGCCAGCGACGAGGTGGACGCCCGCGGCTGTCGCTCGGTTGAGGGAGTTAAAGCGGTTGGGAGGGGATAACAGGAGTTTCGCCATCCGCCTCTCCCTTCTCCACTCCCTTCCCCCTCTCTCTACTCCCTTCCCCCTCTCTCTACTCCCTTCCCCCTCTCTTTTCCTTCTCTTCTTCTGGTTGGCGACGTCTCGCTCCTCGTCTCCACCCCCGACCCTCCGTCGCCCCCGCCCACCGGAGGTGGACCGAAAGCCACGTCGTACCTCTGTTGGTGGACAAGGCGGACCGGACCGGCCATGTCGTCGCCTTCTGTCCAGCTTGGCCAAGCCCATCTCGGCTCCGCCCATATTCATGGAGACCAATCCTCTAACCTTGACGCCGAAGCCCATCATCAGAAATCTTCCATCCAAACTAACCTCCAGTACATAGAATCCATAATATGGGAACCCAAATTCCCTCGAATCCAATCTGCCAAGCTCCATGGGGATGTGGTGGAGATTGAACTCTCCATAACAATTAGCCCCAAGACCCACACCAAAGAACGTTTTCCATGGGAGAGTAGTTCACCCAATTAATAAGAAAGTAAATTATATGAACTAATTAGTTGTAGAATTTACTTACCAAATAATGAAAGAAAGGGAGCCATTGGAGTTATACGAATCTCATAAAATGTAAGCCAGATGGGATTACATGTATCATCAATTAAATATGAGAAAAAAAAGGCATAATAATTACCTTTGAATTATGTTTCTCTTTCCTTCCATTGGTTGTGTAATGATATCCCTTCATACACTTGATTGTCCTATGTCCATCATAGCATACGAAATATCAAATAAAACCATATACAATACCCATTGAATTGTCTCTCTTTCCTTCCATTGGTTGTATAATGATAGCCCTTGATACACACTTGATTATCTTATGTGCATCAACATCATCCTCATAATCCAACCTCCATGTTCTTCAACTTTATTATATGAGGGAGGACCTTTAAGCTGCAAATACGTGATTTAAAATCTTACAAATCTAAGCTCAAAATGGTCCTTCTTGAATGCATTTTACAGAACTATATTGAACTTTTGAGGAGACCTGAGCATATGGAATCCATTTTAGGTCATTTTGAGACATAAATAGTAAGAACAATTGAATATTCTATTGAAAATCCTGACAAGTTGATTGGTTCCATACAAAAAACCTTTCACAAAAAAGTGAAATTGATCTAACTACGAGGCACATTGCATGGTTAATTTGGCAATGTAATTCACGTATTGCAAAACTTACCTTTCTCATTTTTAGTCTTACTTCAGTAGAAAATGTAATATTGAAAATTTCCTTTGTGAGATCTATACAATGGTTATGAAAGTGATACATAATTTGAAACTAAGTGGGAGGAAAAAAAACAAGTATTTTTTAATGATTGTAACAACGTCAGGTGGCTACCTCATGATGACCTCAATGATTAAAAAATAATTGATAATTCAGCTATTGTAAAACTTATTGCATTAGAATAAACATTTGTAGTTCCTCGAAATTTCTCTATTAATCGGGTTTCAACAAAATTGTGGTCATCTTCATAACATTCATTTAAAATGATATAAGTACAATAAAAAGTGAGATTTATAATATTGAATAAGATTTTTACATGTAACTGAGGGTTGATAACCCAAATAAATCAACCTTTTGTAGTGATTTTATATAAATATGCTTAGTGTTGACTAAGTGAGCCTCAAATCCACATCTCTACTCGCAATTTTTTAGTTCATTCATTAGCCCCATATGTTGTTCATTTTAATTTCCTTCAAATAATCATTCATTGTCTAATTTCAAGCAAGCCACTCCTTTGTGGGGCACTTTGACTGCTTTGTCTACAACAACTATCTCACTTAGTCCATGGATTATGTTGTAAACACATGCATTAGAATATAGTTTCTCATTTTCTGATGGACTCTCCAAGAGGATAAGACTAGCAATACATCAAAGTGTTCCATGGCATAGCAAATATCTCTTCCCAAAGTTGGCTAAACGACACATCAATTGCGTCAATATCTAAGTGTTCCCATTTACTTCATAATATTGTCAACCTATATGACGTGTCTACCTTACCAATGTTGGAAAGTTAGCCGCAAGATCACCGTAGCTCGTTATTGCCTACCATAAGTGGGTGTTATATTATTACTATGCATTTGAAGTTTACGAATTAATTGGGCAAACATTAGGAGAGGTAGTCTCGTATTTATTTTTTTGCGTAAAAGCCCCTCAGCCAAACCACATTTGAGTTTATTACCATGTAAACATTTTATTGGGAAACTTCGGATTTCATGAACAGCCCGGAGGCAAAGTCGGTTCATTATTCATTGGTTCTATAAAACGGTGGAGTTTCACGAGACGTTGCCCCGTCTCTGTTTAAGTTAACTTTGTTTTTTTTTTTTTAAATCATACTCGTCCCCTCCCCCCTCCCCCATTCCCCAACCTTGTTTCCTTGAGGCTCATCTGACGGCAGCCGCGGCGAAGAAAGCGGCGACGCGGGCGGCGTGTTGTTTCCATATCAGAGATTAGATAGTCGCCTTGGTTCTTCATGCCGCAGATGTAGTTCGCCGTTTCGGTCTCTGCAGACTGCAGGTTTGGTTTCGCGGAGGGAACTCTGTGAGTAGGCTTTGTTTCCCGCTTGCTCTGCTCGTTTGTTTTATTTCTTCTGGTAGAAAACTTTTGCTAAGTCTCCTGGCTTCTCTTCGTTAGCGTTTTTTCTGTTGCTTTTGTCATTGTTCTAGCTTTCATCATCATGGTGCGCCCTAAGGCATCTGGCTCCAAGAAGCCTAAACGTACTGGTGGCGTCGACTTCAAGGTATCAGATATATTTCCTCACGTTATCCTTCCTCATACTGCTTGCTTGGTTATCGTCGTTGTTGTGCAGGTCACTTGTGAGTTTTTTTTGCTTTTCTTTCTCGTTTCTCTGACTTATGGGAGTGCAATGTAATGTAACTATCACTGCAGAAAATTAAACGCAAGATTGGCCGGAAGCTGCCTCCGCCAAAGAATGCCACCAATACTCAAATCAAATCGAAGGGTATGTAGACAGAAGATCCTTTCCACAGATAATAGGGGGACGTCTAACTTTATTTTTTTTTACTATGTATAGATGATTGTGATATTTTATTTCTATTTCTGTGCAGCAATTGTTTTGCCTGAGCAGAGCATGGTATCAGAGAGGAAAGGCATGGCCGTAAACAGCAGGGGCCTGACATTGAAGGAGCTCCTTCAGCAGACATCACATCATAATGTAAAAACTCGTAAAGGTATGATAATGTGTCTGCTTATCTCCAATAGGAGGTGCAGAATGGTCAGCCGTGATGTGGATTTTTTCTAGGCTTAAGATCGAGTTAAAATACTGTTAACCTTTTACGCAGGTGTACTTGGAGTGGCAGCTTCCGATTTATTTTTTACATATATTTTATCCAATCAATAAACGTATTCTTTAGGTACATTTTTTTCCATGGTTTCAAAATCTAGAGTGGTCGCTTCGAATTATTTTTTTTTATATTCAGAGCTATTCATCGCTTCACATGGAAATTAAGCAGTTGCCATAGCAGAGGGTCCTCGTTGTTGTTAATTGGCTATTGTTGTCACAATGCTTTAAAAGATATTCGTGAGTCGAAATTTGAAGTAAATAGTTTGTCATTTAGCGTAAAGAGTTTGGGGAGGCCTGAAAAGGGGATAAAGCTGTTTGGTAGCTTAGTTATATAGGGAAGCGTGCAGAAGACGGAGGTAGGTTGATTAGACATCAACAAACAATTTCGATAACTGGGAAACAGGTCGGAATAATTGATAATAGAAATTTGACCATGTCTATTAGTGGTCTAAGTAGAGAATGTGGCAGTCTTATAGATGTACAATTAGGATTAGGAGAAGATCCTTCATCCTGTAAACACTTTCGCAGTACACGTTGGGCAGTAAAGGAACGAAATGTTTCTCCATGGAAGAAATAGGTGGGCTAATGTGTAGTCGATTTCAAATTTTTCATAAATGTGAACTGGTTATAGTGTCAATGGGGATTTTAGTTTGACGACACCATTCAGTCCATCAAGAAAGTTGTATCTTAAATAACACCTGTCAGGGTTTTCTCGTTTCCCTCGTCTGAAGGCATCGTAACATATGTCTGAACGATTCCATAAAAGGAGAACAAATTGGATCAATCCCTGGAGGCATAGACATAGACGGAGAAAGCAGAAGCATAAGGGGAGGTTTTCTCAGGAGCAAAGAGGGGATTGAATGAGGGATGCATCTTCTCTTCTGAACTGCTTGAGAGCTGGAAGATCGGGATATCCCGACTTCATATTCTGAATTCGTGCACGTCAAAGTTCATCATAAAATGGGGACTGAGGTTGAAAGTGCATCAATTGGAGTTTATGATCTCGATTATAATTTTGGTTTGATAAAACATATTTTCCATACATTGATACTGTCGACTTTCGAAAGACAGTAGAGGAGTATTTGGGACTTCTTGAAATGCCGTCAAAATAAGGGCTAAACTGTTTTTTTCCTTGGTAAAGAAAAATGATTATCTACCTTGGGGAATTATATGATAGAAGAGCTTACTTCTGTTCATAGCATTTTTATTTGACAATTGTTCAAATATTAAGGACATAACTACCGGAGGAGACGAATTTCAGTGGTGGGAAAGAAGTAATCTTGAAGTTATATAAATGAAAATTGCGGATGAAGGAAATTGCATTTTTTATCTTTACGTTTTGGAAAGTTGAATGCTGAGTTATCATTAAATAAAGAAAGGATTGTATTCTTAAGTGTTTTACATAAGATCTCAGAAATCCCATGTACATCAGCCCAGGGCTGTATAGGCCATACTGAGTTGACACCCCCAAAATCTTGTGCCTTCCCTAGTTTCAGAATTTTATTTAGCCTTCGTTTTCTTGTCACCAAATATTTTGCTGGAGATTTCTCTTGAATTTGGCCTCCTCACTCCTCTTCCCATCTTATGATTAGAAGTTTGTGCACTAAAGATGCTAGGATTTGCGCTACCTTGAAAGAAAGTTGAAACTATTCATTAGAAGTTGAATTCTTTTACTGACTATCCTTAGAAGATAAAGTTCTTAGAAGATAAAGTTCTTTTGTTAATTATCTCACGAGTCCTTAAAGCTGGCTACCACAATATTTGTAGCATGCAGAATGTTTTTCCACTTTAAGGATATATTATTGATGCTGTCAAGCTGTTCCATTTTATGCTTCTTTTTTAGTACACCTGTTTAATTACTTTCAATCAAAGTCCTAGATCCTTGATCCTGGTTTTGAGGCCACTAAGTAAACCTAAGTTTAAGGCTCTTAGCAATGCCAGGACGAAAAACTAATGGTGATGTGGTAGCATATGAAAAAACGTAATGACAGGTGAGAAAGGTTATCCTATGAGAGAACAAAGTATCCATGAAAATGCAAAAAAGGTCATGTCAAAGGTGTTTGAGAAACGGCAACAAAACAAAGAAGGCTTTTTATCTTATTAGTTGATGATGAGGAGCTAAAACTGCGATGGTTGGTAAACAAAATTTTAAGATTGATAAGATAATGGAGGAAAAGTGGCCAAATTTGGATGTAGGTGTGTTAAAGTGACAAGTAGAGGTTTCAAACGAAACGCGAGGAAGGTGCAAAGAGAGGGAAAGAAAACTGATGGATTCAAGGGAATTGTGGTTTGCTGCTGAATCAAAGGAACGGCCAAAAAGCTGTATGGCAATTGAAGTCAGAGGAAAAAAGACAGACTGCACCCTTAATTAAATGTGGAAGCAGGTAGGGTGTGGTTATGTGCTTTTATCTGTTAAGGCAATAGTTCTATTCTATCAATGGACAATTAGTTTCTGGTGACAAAACTCTTTTAGCAGGGGGCATAATCATTATTTTCTAATGTTATCTACCAACTGAAGAACTTAAGATTAACTTTTTAGAGGAACCTATTTTGGATGTTAGAATAACGTAATATAAAAAAGCTTGCATACGGTTCCAATCTGCCCATGATATTTGCTGAGATATGTGGATTAATTGCTTTCTCAGAGCTTTTCTAAGACCTAGTCTTCTTTTAGCATTGTGACGTAAACTTGTGGTGTCTGTATCCTTGACCATTATCCATTTCCTGAAAAGTAGAGAATATTTTTGTGGGCTTAATCTGTAAATTCTCGTTACTTGTTGAACAGCTTTTTATTTTAAGGAAAGATGTTAGTAAGATGTTGAAATTTCATTTTCCTAAAGAAATGATGAGCTACCACGTTGAGCCAATATGTGAGGTTCTTTTCAAAGAAGGATCTTTCAGAACCTACAAAGAAAATCAAGCTTTCTTTTATTTATCGGTAGAATATACTGATGTATTCTGATTTATATGATCGATATAAGACGGATATTTGCTACACTATTGGTGACAGTTTTTCTTTTATTCCTTGGTTCTCGAGTGGAAAAGAATTTTCATAGTTTCTGGTGGCGTTTGCCTTATATCTGTGAAGTTCTCTGTTCAATTGCTATTAAAAAAAAGACACTTTCCTTTTAACTTTAGGGCTGTATTTTCCTTATCATGATTCGTCTTGACATGTCAGAGGCTCTTTTTTTGACGATGTTAAATTTCTGATCTACATTGTCCTTTATTTTGGTGAAGTTGCTTTAACTGGCACACGGGATCTGCTTATCAAACATCCATCCGAGCTTAAATTGCACATGGTTGCGGTAATTGAGAAGTTACGGGAGCGTATCTGTGACAGTGACAAGGCAGTCCGTGAAATGGTGTATAACGTTTTGAAAACAGTGATATTCCCTCACATCAAGGAGGTACGTCTCAATCTTGACTTCGTCATCATAGTCGTATTAATTATGGCGGATGACAATTCTTAGTGCCATCAATCTGAAATTGGTGAGATTCAGTCAAGTATATGAAAACTGGAAGCTTTCCAATTGTCTGTTCTACCTGAATTCGTCTCTGTTAGGTTGCATGGAATCTAGGTGACCTTTGATATTAAATGATTAGTGAAATATATTTCCTTGTGTAGCCTAAGTTGATGCAACCAGGGATCGAACCATAAAAGTTACCTCAGTCTATAGAAAGTGTCCAAGAAGGAGAGGAGGCATGTCTGATATATAGATGGACGTGTGCTTCTGGAGGAAAATTATTGATCAAAAGGTGATGGAAATAATCTCCCCAATTTGTGTCACTTAGAATCCATGTGACAAGAGCTGGAATTTCAGTGGACAGCTGTGAAGATGACCTTGCCACTTCAGACAGCATATTTTGAAGTATCTAAATCATTTGATTTCTAAAATTACAGAAGGGCTTGTTATCTTCTGGAAAAGTTCTCCCAATTTCATGAAACCCTTTGAGGTGCTTAAATTTTACTTTTTTTAAGAGGCATTGATTCTGATCATTCATATCTAGTGTTACCTGTTTATTTGTGCTTGATATGTCCATGGGTACGCTTTGTCACGATGACCTTTCCTTGGCTTCATCAAGTACGCTCGCAATGTATGTCAAGTAAAATGTGGTTTTACCACGTTGGACAATAAATGATTGTTTTTTCTTTCTTCTTTGCTCATGTAAACCCTTAGTACTATATTCTCATGAGGAGTCGGTCAAATAAATTTTTTGTAAAGATGGTTTCTGAGTATCTAAATCAGTGTTGTTGGACAGCTGGATTTGTACACTATTTCTTATTTCTTATTTGTACACTTCTCCATCTTTTACTTCTGTTTTTCTTATTTCTGTGAGTGGTTTTTTGCATTTTAATTATTAATATTAATTTTTTGCTCAGGAAATTACAACCCCAGTTATTTCCTTGATGATGGCCTATGTGTTTAATGCCATGACACATTTGGCAATTGACATTCGAGTAATGGGGTTCAAATTTTTTCATCTCATTGTGCTGAACCATCCATCATCCTTTTTGCTCTATGCTGAGAAGGTTTGTTCCTAACATTCCCTGAATATTTATATTTTTATGATAATTGTCACCTTGTGCTAATTTCTGTTTTGCTGTTTTCGTGCTGTACTGCTATGCGATTTTTTCGTCCACAATCAAATGCAATAGTACCTTGATTTCCCTATTTTCATGTCCACCTGTTGTGCATTTTTCTTTCCCGTGCCCTTGTGTTATATTTGTATGTTTGATGAACTTTCATTACACCTCAATGCAGACCTGCTTCTTCTAGTCCTTACTATAAATCATCTAGAAATTATGCCTTAGATGGATGTTTTCTGTTTCACTATGTTAATATTATTTTCTTTCTTAGTCAAATGGTGGTATTGATACTATTTTCTATTGAAGTGTCCGTGTTTTGAAAACGGGCTGGTTGTGTTCTAAGGTTAAGCCAAAGGCTTAGGATTCAAGATAGTGATTCCCTCTGCTTCAATGATGAATTCCTATATTTTGAAAGATTGGGGATGAAGGGCTTTTTTTCCTATATTACTATGGCATTTGACTTTGGAATGGATAGTGTCCACATCTGTTTTATGAGTCTTTTGCTCTCACATTTTTTTTCAGTGAGTTTTTCTCTGACTTTCTGCTAAGAACTGTTAGAAAGTAGGAAGTTTCCACCTTTTTTCTTAAAAAAGGAGTTGAGGCCCTGAGGACTTAAAAAATGAAATCAAATTAGGAATAGAAAATTATCATATGTTCATTCTCTCTGATTTTTCTTAGAATGAGGTACTTTTGGTTCTGAAATGAGTACGAATAAGAACACTTGGCTTGCTTATTATGTAGAGTTAGCTAAGTCTTGATTGAATCTAATTAGAAAAAAAGGGTGCTAAGTGCAAGTAAAATCTTATCTATTTTTAAGAAAATCATATTTTCGAGTGGTTACTGTCTCCATATGGATTTCCTTGATCTTGTTACCACAGAACAAAAACATCATGTGCATCTGTTTTAAGTTTCTTATTTTTTTCAATGCTGTGTTTGGGCTTGTCTCTCTTCTGGGAGTTATCTTGTTTTTCCGCTATTAATGAAGTAGATGTGCCTTTAGTCATTCGGTTAGATTTGTGTAACTTAGAAATATATGGATGAGTAGCTAAAATGTTCATCAGCAGTGCTTTTCGCTGGTTCTGGTGCATGAATACTTAATTTACTGATGCTTATTACTTTTGTCAGGTTCTGGATTGCTATAGTGATATTATGAGAAACAAGCAGCTCTACCTGGAAGATAAGAGCAAAATCAAAGATGTGCTTGATGGGCTTCTTCACTGCCTCTCTTCTTTTGCTTTCAGCGAGAAAAAACGTGATTCACAGAATGACGTATAGATTTCTGTCTACCAGCTTTTTTAATTCGTGTTTCTGAATATGGATTGTCGAAGGCACATTTGTTATAAGAATTCTTGTTCTAACTCTTGGCCTTCCTAGTATATGGTATTTGGATTTTTTTTTCTGTCATCTAATCTTCTAGACCAAAGATTAAAGTTGTGGCCTCCCAGAAATGGATGCCAAATGTGCCCATTTGATTCTGTAGGAAAGTTTGAAGTGGGTAGGACCTTTGTTATACAATCATGTTCAATATAATTGGATGATTGCAGAATTGAGTTCTCTGAGAACCTGTCTCTACTCGACTATCAGCAATCGTTGATAGGGAGTGCTTATGAATAGTTTGTATTTACAGATGGTGGGTGAAGAGGAGTAATGCGAGTGACATTTATCTAAAACACAGCTTTGGGGATTTGTGCGGCGTTATGTTTTAAAATCCTGCTACTCCAAAACTTAATAAATTCACTTTGAATGAGGGGCATAATGTCTATCTGATTGGTGTAAAAATAGGTGATTTCTTCTACAATAAATCGTTCTATCAACTAGTGCAGAAGTATGACACTAGCTTATTAATAAAATCTACAAAGTATTTTTCTTTCTCAATTTTTGGATGGCAGAAAATGGACTTTGGGAACTTTTTGGTGCATATTGTTTATTCTGCATGACAGCACACATGATACTTGTGAAATTATTTCATATTCAGAACCCTTTGAGTTCCAAGGTTTCATTAACCCTGTGTTGCTGACAAATCATCTGAACTTCAATGAGTTTTCATTGTTAGTGTTATGAACTCATAAGGGGGAAACACCCTTTGTCGTGGAGGACAGAGGGTAGAAACGGCTGTGAACTACGTCAACATTCATATAGAAAATGTAAGCAAATACACACAAGAAATAGAGGGAGAGATGTAGGGGGAGAGAGAAGGAACCCGTCCTCTAGGACATAGGGGAAGAGCTGTGGAAAGACACTTTTTTCTCTCTAACCTACCGTCCCTTGAATAGAGAAAAACCCTAACATCATATTTACTAAATTACCCTTCTATTCTTTAATAGTCGGTAAACTATTAGGGAAGTGGCTTTTTGGTGTACTGATAGACAAGTCACATGCTTGGATCATGCAATGATATGTGAAGGCCAATAACGAAACAACAACAGTGAAGAACTCCGTATAGTTAGAAGCAGTTTACAAAGTTATAAGGTGGGGGAAACAACGGTAATAGGTGGGAGATATGCTACAACAGTGCAGAACTCCGTAAAGGATAGAAGCCATATTGCAGCAAATTTGTTACCCTAACTTAGCACGTGCATGCTTCCTTTCTATCACAATTCTTGACCCAAATTGGAACATAGTGATTTCCGCAGGTTAGCTGCAAAAGACCATGGATCCATTTTGATATTGAGCTATTAATAATGTCCTGATCACTCCCAAATGATTCTTGAAGAATGACTGTGACATCAAAACTTTGTTTTCTCATTCATGATTAGGTTTTACTATG
Source organism: Spirodela polyrhiza (assembly GCA_024713555.1). NCBI lineage: Eukaryota > Viridiplantae > Streptophyta > Magnoliopsida > Alismatales > Araceae > Spirodela > Spirodela polyrhiza. Next base: position 6,088,990 of record CM046530.1, read on the forward strand.
GGGCTGGTATTCAGACCAGCCTGTACAAGGGTGAACCAAACCAGTCCATGTTGGGCTGGTTCGTAATAACGAGAACAGAAAGGAAAAAATAGAAGAAAGAAAAGATACATGGACCAAAGTAAAAGATACATCATATTTTGATACTATCCGCTGAAACGCTTGAAGTAGTGAGTTGCTAAGGTTTCATTTGTTCCAATATTTTCTCCATCAGTAGGTTCTCTTCTGAGTTGAAACTTTGCATGGCTTCAAACTTGAAACTCCTGGGAATTTCAACAGTATATATTTATGTATATACAATTGTAATGCACTATGCATATTTTCAACAATCTTGTAGGTCTGAAATCAGGTTTACTCCATTACTCGTGAGTTCACATGAATCTGATTGTAACTCATGATTATGAGTTTTGTATATATTAGCAGCAGACGATTTTTTTCGTTTCTGACATGGACGATTGAATAACGTGAATTATCTATCATTTTAATCATTAGTTTTGAAAAATTACTTCACAAACAATAAAGAAACACTCTCATTCCTTTTATCAATGCGACAGGAAAATACTGCACAGAGGCCTTTGCATGCTTATGGTGTTGAGATGCCAAATGAACGCACAGGTTAGTGCAATACTGTATCTATCTATGGACTTAGTGAACCAATTTCAAGCACCTTGGTTGTATGAATTCTATTTATGGTCTTTTAGCATATAAGCTGTTGGAAAATATACAAAGATGAGGATAACTGACCTTTGTCACGGAGGACAGGGGAGAATGGTAGACAGCCAACTCACACTTCATTTACCGCTAACATCTCATAAATAAGTACGAACCCTACATACACTTTTTCATATTACCCTTAAACCTTTTAGAAAAATTTGTCTTGATTAAGTTGTTGAGGATCATGTCGTTGACGATTTATCGTCTCTCATTGTGATGGTGTTGAAGAGTTTGTCTGACATGACCATTCTTCTTTCATGTTGTAGTACACGCTATAGTGCCAGACTATGCAGGACAGTGCAGAATGACGTCAAATGACATTGGACGTCTTTGGCCTACGCATGATGACATTAGATGGCACGAACCACAACAATAAGGACTGTGCAAAACTCTAGTCACCACAATAAGGAAGATGTCAAATAGATGCAAGACAGAGGACGCCAACTTGAACAGCACAATTGACTAAAGAGGACACCATGAGTGACGACATGAGGCGATGTCAAACTGATAAAAGATGAGTCAAGATTGAAGATAAGATAAAACTAGGGGGAACACCATATAGAGGACATAGTCACTAAATAAAGGATGACTCATGTTGAGGATGGCTAGACTAGTGAAGACGTCAGACATGCATAAAATAAACGATGACAAACAAAGGACAAGACTTGAAAGAGGATTGAGGTGGATGGAGGCCACCACTACATTAGATAATGCTATAGATAGAGGAGACATGATTAGCAACAATGAGATGACGTCAAACGAACAAAGGGTGGTTCAAGACTTAAGGACACAGCCAGACACAAGAATACGCTAAACATAGTATATAGTCAATACCACACAAAAAATGACACATGACTGAAGACATTAGGTATAGATCAAACAATTGGCGATAAACAGAAGGTGCCACTTGAAATAGAAACATCCAAGGGTATTAGACAGGGGTGGTATCAGACAAAAATGTTACCTCAAACAAGGGGCAGTGTGTGATTGAATGTTGCCTACCCCATACAAGGGCAACACCTGAAGTAGTGGTGGCGACAGATAGAGGGCATCACCTAAAATAGAAACATCCCAGGGAGCTAGACAAGGGCGGTACTAGACTAGATGTTACCCTGGGCAGGGTGAGATTGAATGTTGCCTACCTCAGACAAGGGCAACACATGAATTGGTGGTGGCACAAACTGGATGTTGCCTCACCTAGATAGGGGCAGTCTTGAACTGATGGCGATGCAGACTGGATGTTGCCTCCCCTAGATAAGGGCGGTGTTGAACTTTGCCTCCCTTTGGACAGGGGTGGTGCTGAATTGGTGGTGACACAAATTGGATGTTGCCTCCCCTGGACAAGGGCAACACTGAATTGGTGGTAGTGTAGATTGAATGTTGACTCTCCTAGAAAAAAGTAGCACTGAACTAGAAGATGACACAGAATGAATGTTGCCTCCCCTAGAGAGGAGCGGTATTGAATTGGTGGCAGTGTGAATTGGATGTTGTCTCCCCTAGAGCGGGGTGGTACTGAACTGGTAGTGGCATGGATTGGATGTCGCCTCCTCTAGATAGGGGCAGCCTTTGTTAGGGTAAGTGACGGAGTGGATGCAGCCCTGGACAAGGGCAGCCCTTGATAGGGGCAGTGTCGAAGTGGATGCAGCTCTGGATAGAGTCAGCACTAGACTAGATTTTGCCTCCCCAAATAGGGGCGACCCATGACAGGGGAATGAAGTCGAACTAATGGAGGTGCCTTATAGGTGACGGAACCAGACGGGTGGTGTCACCAAACTGGGGTGGCACTAGATTTTTTAAGGCGCTGGATGGGTGGTTGCACCAAACTAGAGGTAGTGCCGGAAAGGGGGTGACGCTGGATGGGTGGCAGTGCCAGACAGGGGACAGAACCCCTGATGCAACTCCCCCAGAGAGGAGTGGTGCTTGATTGGTGTAGGTGACGAAAGCAGTGGCGGTGGAGATAGACAGTTGATCTCGATAAAGATGACTCTGAACAGAGGCAGTGGCGCCAGATTTAGGGTGGTGCCGAACTGAAGGCAATGTTGGACTGCCAGAGGAGAGGGCAGTGGCAGTGGTAGCAGCGGCAACTGCAACAGCAGTTGTGGTGGTGGTGGAGGTGGCGGTGACAGGCCGTGTTAGACAGAGATAGTGCGTGATAGTGTGACACCAGACAAAGGTGGTGCCAGATGGCGACATTGGAAGGAGTGATGCCAAATAGAGGCCATGTTGAATGAAGGGTGGCATTTGACAGAGGGAGTGCTGGACCAGTAGTGGTGGTGCTGTACGAGGGGTGGCACCTAACAGAGGCGGCACTGGACCGGTAGCTGTGCCAAACTGGTGGTGGCACCAGATTGGGGTGATGCTGGACTCATACTGGACAAGAGGCAACGCCTGACAGAGGCGGTGCTAAATTAGTTGCCGTACTAGACTGGTGGCAGCGCTGGAGAAGGGGTGACACTTAGACATAGGTGGCACTGGACTGGTAGCGGTTCTGGACTAGTGGCGGCACTAGATGAGGGGTTATGCTTGACAGAGGCGGCACTGGACTAGGAGCACTGGACTTGCAGTGGCACTAGACAAAGAACGAAACTCTAAGATTTAGATTCTCATACCATGTTGGAAAACATACAAAGATGAGGATAAATGACCTTTGTCATGGAGGACAGAGAGGAGAACGATGGGCAGCCAACTCACACTTCATTTACCTCTAATATGTCCTAAATAGGGATGAGCCCTACATACACCTTTTCATAATACCCTTAGTCTATTACAACATTGCCTTTAAGCCTTCTAACACAAGCCAATAAGTTAACTGTGGTTAGTTAGTGGTTGGGTGGCTTAAAACGTATTAAGTCTGTGATTTGAAAGTTTATACCAGGATATTGTTTGTTGGATCTTTATGACATCTATGTTCAGTCGTCGTGTGGGTTTTTGAATGAAAGATGTCTGCAATGGACATTCTCTTTCTCATATTCATCATATAATGATTTCATTAACCTGTGGGTTGGTTGGTTATTTATTTCCTTTTCAGATATCTTTCCCTTGGACAGGGTTATGCGCACACAAAAAAAGCCATTTTATGACCTGCACACAACCCATTGTGTTGTATTTATAGAAGGTGAAACTATCATTAGGGAAATCACATTGTTAAGACTGAAGTAATTAATGAAAAAATGACAAAAAATGGAAAGCTACAGGTCCTGTGCCATTATTTTTTTTGACCTCCATACAACCTATTGTGTCGGATTTGTAAGGCGGAATGCTGTCATTGGGCATATTATATATTAAACTGGTGTCTTTAACGACCAAATGATAAAGAGATGGACTAGAAGGACTTGCACCATGATAAGGACTACTGCATTCATACGGCGTTGAATCCTGAGTAGCATCTGGATATCTCAACGAACTAATTTTAGCAATGATGCTTGTTTTTGAATAAATTTGAGGGCTTGATAGATTGAGAGTCTTTACTCAGTAATTTAGATTGAGGGCCTACCATTCATAGATACGATTTTTCCTAAGTTTGTATGTGATACTTTATAAGTGTGAGCAGTAAATTTTTAATCCTTCGGAAGGACACTACCTCTGAGGTAATTTCGCTTTGCTGTGTCTTCTAATTTTAATGTCCTCCTACAAATTGACAGAACTGGTTTCTTCTATGTCAAATGGCCATATAGTACATTTCATCTTAATGTAAAGCTGAACAATTTTAATCTGTGTACTTCTTGAGGTTGACGCTTTAAAGAATTTTGTCACTATGACCAGAGATGCCAACCCAGAATCTGTGTATATTTCAAATAGCTGCTGATGCATTTTTGAGTTGTTCCTTATTTTATTTAGTGTTTAACATGTGCTGTCTGTAAATTTCATCATGGCATATCCAGGTTTTCATTCTTACAAAGTGGCGATGAATCTGACACATTCTCCCTCCATTATCTCAATCTTAGGCCTTTCTTCTATTAGGAACAAACTTGAAGCACTCCTGTCACTTCTCATCCACTGTTTCCAAGAGTTCATTGCTACCGTACATGCAGCGAGGTTGATTGATGCACTATCATTTACGTGTATGTCGTCTGTACTTCAGATTATCAATTTGCTAGTCAAAGTTTCCTTTCCTCAGCGGGATCAACAGTCCAGAAGCTTTGGACTTTCTGTTCCATCGGTTATCAAAGACCACAATGCAGTTGATCATATTGCACATATTTCCTTGAAGAAATTATGGGAAGTTTTTCCTATTAGTCCAGTGCATCAGTCTCTAGAGAAGGTTAGTTCCCTGATTATTTTTATTTTGACGATTATAAGTCATTTTTAAATCAGATTAAGAGACGCACGTCAGCATTGTCGTTATTTGTTCGTGTCTCTTATTTTTTTATTATTTTGAAGACTGTTAATCTAAGTGCCCTTTTGGGTTCCGTATGGGTGCTTCAGATATATTCTGCCCTGTTTTTTTTATCTAGTTTCAACATCCTTTTTTTTTACAAGCCAATTGAACAAATGTTCTTTTGTGTTGTTTAATGTGGATAATCCATTTGGAGCTTCACAGCAGGTTCATTATTCCAATGGGAACTGAGACTAGTTGCATTCTCCCCATTTTTGAGTCGCTCAAAGTGAAAATAGCCATCCTTTTCCGTTTGTAATTGACAGAACTGAACGAGCCATCTTCTTCCGTTTGTAATGAATTTCTATATTTTTACTTCTATCATTGGAACGTAGAAACACACCGGGCATGGAGATTCCGTGATCTATGGTAAGCCTTCGGCTTTTCAAAAGTTAAGCTTGTGGTAAATCCACCTCAATTAAATACCTTTAAATTTGTCAAAAAATAATTATAAGCTGTTTCCAAATTCATGGACTTGTGCTGCATCCTTCGAGCAAATATCTGGAAAAGTGAACCACGGGTTTTCACACCTTTGAGATATGGAAAATTTTCATAGCCGTGCGTAATGAAGAATATAGGACAAGGAAATGGAAGGTTAACTCTGGTAGCTGCATGGTGCCAAACTTTCTCCAAAGTGTTGGAGACAGACGCACATTTGGTAATCCCTCATATTTGACGGATTTTGCTTATTTTTAGAATCTTTTTGGGACAACTCCATTCTGGTTGTGTTGTCTTAGCCTCTTTCTTTTGTAGAAAGAGTCTTGATTTTGGAGATACCTTTCTATGCCTACTCCATCAGTAGTAAAATGCAGCTCGGGTACCCGTAGTTAGATGTCTGGCCTGGCATCTATAGTACCACTTGTGTTTTTTATCTGTCAGAATGTGGAGACTGGTCAGGATTAGGAGAAAAGGAACTATTGTAGAAAACTGTAGAAGACCCGATTAGAAACCTTTTCGACTGATATGATACCTAATTATTCCTACTGCTCAATATTTGCAGACCATTCATCATGATACCTCCCCCGTAAAAAGATGTTTGACTGGAATTATGTGAAGGACAGTCTTTTCTAGGTCCAGTCTGCAGGAGTGGAACGATCATAGAGTACAACCGTCAGCCTCCTAAGTGGAAGATTCTAATGCCTCATCACCTGGATGATTACAGTGCTTTCTTGAATTGAGTGCTAAATTCATATCAATAATAATGTCTTTTGGGGACATGTGCCTGTATACTGATACATTTCGAATGTCATTTATGTTTTTTTTTTCTTCGTGGTACTGTCAAATTATATGTCCGTGTTGTGTCTTTTATGCTGAACTATTGAGATGAGTTGCAATCTAACTGATACCTTTATGTAATGTGTTTCAGGGAGATAACAGATATTTCATCTTGAATATTATGATTGCTCAGATTTTTTTTCATCTCCCTAAAATGATGGATGATAGTACAGTTTTGAAGGAGAAGTTTCTTGAGTTCATAGAAAGGGCCTTTTGTTGTCAGGTACCTCCATGTGCCATCCTTTTTCTTCGTCTTAGGAGACTAGTATATTTTGGGATTGTAACCATGCAGAACAGTGCTAACTGCATAACAATATGATATCTTCGCTGTCTCGCTGCAAAGCGTACATACAGCTTGTATTTCTCATTATTCTTGTTTTCCTTGGCTGGTATTGAATACTCTATAACGAGAAGTAGAGAGACAGTAACAGTTAGAAACACTAGGAGATGCTGCTGTTCTTGTTCAATTCTTTCGTTCATCAGCACTCCATTTATCACTCTAGTTAGGGAACCCATTTCGCAGTACATAAAGACAAAAACGTTCATGACGCAGGTCCCAACCAGGGTTTTCTTGTTAGAGCGCTGTTTAACATAATAAACTTAAATTGAGGACTAAAATGGCCTCTACCATCGTCATTTTTCTTTCTACACTCCCCCTGAAGCAGAATATCTATCATTTTTGGCTTGCTCCATGAAGATTTTAAAATTCCTTTACCCATACCCTTGATTGAACATCAAATCGTCTACCCTGTGCCTAGTTTTTCTTGGTATACTTGTCCATCCCCGTATGTTTTGTATGGTCATGTTACACCGGTCTTCGGCTCAGCTGACTGCAGCTATACTGTCATGATATAGCCCCACTTGTAGTTTTACTGTCATTACAACATCCTTCAGGAAGATCTTTAACCGAAGTGTTGGACATTTCTATTTCTGTGGAAGTAGGTAAATATATTCGAGATATGTTTCTTTCGGATAAGCAATACTCTTCTGACAAATTCAGTGCGAGAAAAGGTCATTTGGAGTGTCTTTCTTATTATGTCAAAATGCTTGCTGTAGTTCTCTCGTTAGGTGGGAGATATTCTGCAAAATGATTCGGAGGACTATGACCAGAACCAAGAGTAGCATCAAAGTGCAAGTAATTATCTTGGGAGGCTGCTCCAGCAGATGAGGTGGAATATTACTTTGTGGATGTTGATTGCAAGGGCAAATTTTTCGGAAGTTCAGGCCAGATGTTTTTGTTTTGCGAACATTTCGACTGGGTTCATCTTAGTTTTACAGAAAGAATATATTCTTTTGCCTCATTAGTTACTGTATAGATACTAGGTCAAAGGGACCGGCTTAATAACCCAGGCTTTATACGTTGTAAGTCTTTAACTGGTGAGTCAGGCCTTATTCATTATGGATCAGATTTTGGCACTACTGAACTCTTCAAGCTTATCGTGGTGGAATAAACTGATTATGCAGATTGATTGGGTACTCTGTGCCATTTAACATATGTGATGGTCAACTTGAAGGTGTTCGAGTAAGTTTACACAACTTACGAGACCTTGTCTAACTTCTGAATATTCTCAAATATAGATGGTGAATCAATAAAACTGGAGCTGAATATCGCCAATCTGAAACTTGGAAATAATTTTTTTTTCCCACTCGCCATAATTATTAAAATCTATCTGAAATGACTGATCAATTGGTCTGATGTTGGAACAAGAGGGAATGTTTCTCAGATCAAAATTTCTTCTCCTTGCATTATGGAGGCTGCATATGTAGGTGACTTCCTGTAGATTTTGAAGCTTTATTAACAAATAATTTTGCAAAAGGAAAATAAAAAAAATACTCAATCATAGTTTCCATACAAAAATAGATAAATCTGAATGCATGCTCCTATTCAGTTCATTTCAATTGGGTTTTGGGTTAGGGGAACTTATGTCTTCACATCCTGTAAGGTGGCAGCATCAGGTGAGCAGTCGATGCAGGCAGTAGTGGAGGGAGTATGGGTGGATATGTCAGTAGTGGAGGGAGTATGGGTGGATATGTCAGTAGTGGAGAGAGTATGGGTGGATATGGAGAGGATGGCAGTAGGTGCCGGATCTCCCTCATCTGTTTGTTTTCTCCCTTCATTGTTGACTCCCTGTTTTCTTTTCTTCTTCTAATTTTCTTCATTTTCCCTACTTGCGACCATAAGCTCGAACTGTGATGGGCCACTGATTTCAGCCACATTGTGTTTGGAATCTGAGCGGGAGCATAAAGGATAGAGGGAAAGAGGGAGAGATGTCGTGGTAAAGTATGACCAGAGGACAGATAGAAAGGGGAGGAGGAAAGAAGGGAAAGTAAGGAAGAAATGAATGAACATGGGAGATTAAAGAGGAAGGAAGCTGCTGTCTCTAGATATGGAAAATCGAGGACGAACCGGATAATGTTGTTTCTTTTTCACTGAATTAAGGATTTTGGCAGCTAGTTTTATCTGGATTGGCCAGGGCCAAGATGTGTAAACTCTGGTTTATTTGGCTAGCATCATTTATGATCTATGTAGTGACATAAACACGAGCGTTTTTTGGTCATGTGGTCAAAAGTGAATTTATTGATAAATTAACATGGTGGAAAATAAATATATGAATGCATTGTTGTGCCAAGTTATTCCATAGTCCTGGTTTCCTCTTTGTGATTTTTCCCTCATGCATTCCGTTTGTTGCATTGGGTACCGTGCTTGAGGCCACTTTTCTTGGTACTCATTTTTCTGATATCATTATTGCCATACAGAGGATTATTAGAAACGGTTATCAGTTTGTTCTTGCAGGTTAGTGGCGATGCAGAGTCCGGTGTGGTGATCCAAGAAAAGTACATGATTTCTCTAATTGAATTCATTCCTGGTCTGGTGTCACAAATGATGGGATACTGGAAAGCTCGCCTTCTACAGGTTTTTTGTACTGTGCTTTATCAATTCATTAAGTCCTATATTTTCTTTTATTGCCTGAGAATTGAGCGGTAATAAATTAGAGTTTCTTTATTTGTTGATAAAATGGTATCTCGTTGATTGGAATATATAATTTTGAAGACTGTTCTCAGAGTATTATGCAATATAATTTTGGCACCTTTCCTGTTTTTCAGCATTTTTTCCTTTTGTCTCCTTGTAAGAATTTGAAGTTACTTTTTTCTTTCGTTGGCAGGCCTTTACCAGTGTATTTGAAAATTGCAGAGTTGACTCTAAGCTGATGTTTGCCTGTCTATCAGCACTGATGCAAATGCTACTACCTGTACGTTTCAGTCTCGCAATTCTTTCCATGTTCATATCTGGACAGAAGTTTCTAATTCATAATCATTTTCCCATTTTATTCTGTTTAGAGACATGTTCAAAGCGTTCAGTCACCAGACTTCAGTTCCGAAGAAATGTTGTGCTATCAGGTTGCTTGGCTGCGCAAGCTGCCAGAGGTTTTGTTACAACTAGGCGATAAAAATCCTTCTGCATCAAAGGTACGATGCAAACGTTGCCCTTTATCAATTGTGGCACTGGCAATGGTCATCGATACTCGTTCACAAACTCCCTTGCCCTTTATCAATTTATGTACTTAGCACCTTGGTCATTTATTGATCACTTTTGACAGTATAATCTTAGCATTTCTATTTTTTAGTCAGCAACAATTGACGGCATTTCTGTGTAGGCTTAGCCCGGTGACATTGCTCCAAACGTTTCATACGTTTGCCTACACTATTAAACAGTTGGTCATTACCTTCTAAATATGCAAATGCGCCCACTTGATGCCAACGCCCATCAATCTTCATCATTAGTCAGGACAGAAGCGATGGGATTGAAGGAAACAATGTACAAATTGGAAACGGGAGATAAGGGATAGCAAAACGAATATAAAGTGAGATAAATATGTTATGGAGAGAAGTAGGGGAGAAAGTAATCATGTATAAATAATGGCAGATATGATGTAAACTTAAGACTCATAAAGTTCTCAAGAAAGTAAAATTAATGATTGAAGTATACTTTTCCACTTAAATATATCATGTTTGTGAGTGAGACCTGACCCTTTGAACTCTTTGACTAATTCCTCATGACCTAATAGGCTGTGAGGTAATGGGAGGGGTGGGTGAGGCCTGAGATAACGGGGATGGGCAATGGATCTCTAACAGTGGGACTGGCTGAGGAGAAAGGATGGAAAGGATGAAAAGGATAAGGGGGATGGAAGATAGATCAGAGATTGAGGAAGAGGAACAACGCTGGTTGCAAACCTCAGCTATGTGCTGCTGTGCTTTTTTAATTTGCCAAGATATTGGGAACAGATTGACCGCACTTCTCTGGTGAATTAACGGTCATGGGCATGGGATTGATCTTCTTTGCAACTCTTCATCTCCTTTGATTCTAAATCTTGTTGCTATGAGCACGGTTTTCATGTTGTATTTCAAATAGTGCACTGGCTAAGTTTTTCAACCTTTTTTCTGGATGATTGTAGATTTGATGTTGAGATTGCTCTGTTTCAGTTTTCCTCTTAGAATATTCATATAAAGATTCTTTTATGTAGGTTATTCTAGAGATCCTACTACGTGTTGGCCAGAGTTCCATGCGTGACTCTCCTATTGCCCTAGAGTATGACAATTTGCAGTTCATGTTGCGAGACTATTATAGTTCAAATGATAATCAAGGTATGCATGGCAATCTTAGTTTACTTTTTATGATATATTTCATTTTCCTTCTTGTCCCAATGGCGATGTACATAGTACCCAGCCTAATGGTGAACTGCAAATCCTTGGTATATTTCCTTGATAAATCATTTTTTCTTACTAAATATCACCTCCACATGAGTAATTTATCTTTTTTTCATAATTTCCTTTGCTGCAGGGGTGAGACAGTATGGTCCTTTTGTTAAACTTCCAAAAGACTGCCAGGATATTGCTATATGCGGCATATATTACTTCTCAAGTTTAAATTTGCCATTGCTTGAGTCACTGGCGTTTTGTTGCTTATGTGAGTAAATGTCATCGTTGAGCTACATTTCTTCATTTGATGCCTGTTGATCTGTTATGTGGTGGATACAGAGAATGTGCTAGAAATGATGCTTGCTTATCTATAATTCTACTTATACATTGTTTTTATATAAATGTCACACTGGATCCCCTTAATCTTTTTCTCATCATTTTATTCATTTCCAGTTTCTTTTCAACACAAGTGATCATAATTCAAATAATCGTCCAATCTAACCTAGAATCGGGTGGTCTAGATTAACTGTAGCTATCGAGTTTTTCTAATTTCTTGTCAAAATGCTAAGATAGTAATGATATGACTATGATTGGTTTTGACTATCATTGGTTGTAGCGGGTTATTACTTCCTATCTTACATTAATTTCTTTATCATATTAGCAGGATATGAGATATTTCAGATGAATTGTGCATAGTCTGCCTTTTAAAAGGGACTTAAGTTGTATTTGGCCCAGAAAAAGTGATATGCATACTATGGTTTGGCAATAGTCCAATTTGCCTGATTCTGTTCCACCCAAGTGGGGCATGTTGTCAGTGGTTCCTTACGGGACGCGAGTTTAGGAATGGTTTCTGGGGTACGCTTTTAGCCATGATCCTGAGAGACTCAATGTGTCAGTCAACTTGCATCCTTTTCCATTTCAGCGGTCGCATTGCTTCTCTTTCATTGTCATTGTTGTGGAGCACTGAGTACTGCATTAGACATTTGGATCATGTACCATACACAGTTGTTGGCTTGGTCTGGTAGGGACTTGCAGCAAGTTGTATGAATCTCTGAAACTTGTATCGTACCTGTTCAGTTCTAGCCTTCTGGTTTTCACTTGCAACCATTGCTCTGCCACTGTAAATCCCTTCCCACTGGCCATATCTGAAGAAGAAGAACGAAATTCACCCGCATCAAGTTGTCATTTGCTGTAATTGTTTGCCTTTTGTCGCTGCCTCTTCCTCTCTTCTTGTCAATCGTTGCCTTGGTTCAGATATCATATTTCCCGGCTCCTCCACTCACCACTTCCCTTCTGCTAGATCAGTTCACTTTAGCCTAGGCCCGATAAAGTTACTTCATTTGTGACAGTCAATGGAGCTATTTATTGTATGGCAAATGCTATTTCTACATATTGGAATTAGATATTATGGGGGGATAATTGTGTTTAAACCTTATTTGACTAATTATTACTTCGGAGGTTAGTCCCCGAGGTTGCCATCCTGACCTGGGAAAACCTAAGGCTATCACCTTCATTTGTATCGATGCTCAACATTGTTCCTGTCAATGCTGATGCTGTGTTCATGTCATACTATTCCAATGCCATAATTCCCTTTATGTTCTTCGTCTCTTGTAACCCATTTGCATTTTGCTATCAGTTTCATTTAGGTTCTGATAAATTATAGTTATTTTATGTGGTATTTAATTGATACATCTATCTTGATAAAGTTGGTGGCGTGTGCCACTCTACCCATACATTTTATTGTGGGCTAAATTTTTTGTTACTGGAATATTTATCCCTCTTTGTATCATCAGTTATGTCTTTTATTTTTGCTTCTATAGCTTAATATGCTTTTTTGTAACAAAGTTTGCGCGGTATCCCATGTTACCCATGCGTTTGATTCTGGGTTTATTTTTGAGTAAGAATAGATCCTTTCTATCATTCATTATATCGTTAAAATATTTTTTGAAATAGGTGATGACTTGGAACCAACTGTACAAATAAGGATTCTGGAGGTTCTGCACTCAGCATACAAATCCGGACATGTGAAACTCGCAGACCATATAGGCTTCTTGGTCAGTATAGTTGCACGCTTCAAAGTCTCTCCGGGTATATCTTTTGCTTTTTTTTACTTCTTGGCTGGTTTTTTTTTTTCAGTTATAGTCGTGATGGTGAATGGGCAGTTTTCTTCCTTGTGCAGTTAGACTTCGTAAAGGATATTCCAATCTGGTCCTGTGAAAATAGATGAAATCAGTTTATATCATGTAGTTATCACATGCTGTGAAACTGCTATTAGGATTTGACATAAAGGCAATGTGTGCTCCAATGAGTGGTTGCCTTTTTTTGTTTTCAGATAATCCCTGAATGCCTTGACAGTAGCACATCATGCTCATTGAAATCGACTTATAATCTTGGATAACAAACTTGCAAAACACGAAGGGCGTAATTATTGAGAACTGCCTATCACACATGTAGGTTGAGAACAAGAGAAAAACTATCTTGGTTGATCCCACCAATCATTATAAATTTGTATTTACCTGGTACTTGTGTGCGACAGATTAAGGGGCTATTTTCCCCATGTGGTAAACTCATCCTCGTGCTTCTGTGGGAATCTTTTTTTTATCTGCGTTTTACCGCAGGTTATGTTTCCTTGGTCTGACATATTGAGGAAAATCTCCTCTCTTTTACACGGTCAACCTCATTTGACTTATTAGATTCTGTTCTACTGTAGAGGTAGAACATTCCAACTAGATGCAAATTTTGTAGTAATGTGTGAATGCACTCTTCTCTCTCTCTCTCTCCCTCTCTCTCTTTGTTGTCAATTTTCTCTCTTCATCATTAAAACCGCATCAAGATCTTGTGGCGAATTCTCTTATTTTTCTGTTTTATCTCTAGTTCCTTTGGCATAATCCAGAAGCATCAAGGAATCGTAAACTCAGATCTTAGGAAAATCCTAGGAAATCGATCTGCGAGTTTCCTTATCACAAAATAAGTTGGGAGGTTTGATTCAATGTAATTACTACCTTACTTGCAGTCACTTTGCTTCCTGGGCGAATCTGATGGATCGAGGTGCTATGCCGGGGATTAAAAGGCCAAAAGAGTCTACAATTAGATTTGCAAGAAGCTTTGGAATATAAGTGTCACGTTTGGTTCGTTAAGGCTTTAGAGATTTTTACGCTGACCACCAGGAATCACGTGCTTGAATGGAACAGAGAGAATCTGAATTTCGGGAGATTGATCCTTGGATTTCCAGATTCTTGTGTCAATATTCAGTTGGAATGAAATTCAGGAACTATGGACCACGTGAGGAGATTGCTTCGAATGGGTTCTGACATGAATTGAGGAACAGAAGTATGGATCGATTAGAGTTTTCAGTTTGGTTTGTATCAGATCCTAACCAAGAAAGAGTGGAACATGGTTGGGTAAGGATTGAAGGTTTATTTTTCCGCCATTATCTGTATGGGAAAAAACCTCAACGCCTCAGTTCTCTCATGGCAGTTTTCTTTTAGAATTTTCAGTATTCCTGTTATTATTAGAAGAGGTATAAATGAAAATTATATCAGCAACGAATCTGTCTTCTTGTTGATGTGGCCACTAATTTCCTTGCAGAGTTTCATTTGGATGGCGAAAATCGAGGAAAGATCTCGAACCGTGAAGCATTCAAGTTCATCTCTGAGGCAGTTTTCTCTTGCCTCTCTGAGATGGGTGATCATTCATTGGTTTTGACGTTATTACAGAAAACCATACTTGAAGTGATGGTGCTCACATGGACCTTTTTGTTTTCTTGACTTTTTAAGAAGATTTTTAGGTTCTTTTTAGCAATACTGAGAAAGGTAAATTATTTTGATTTTCAGTCCATGAGACCGCATCTTGATAACATGCAAAGTATGCTGAGGATGATCATCCTGCTGGATTCTACGTTCTCGACATTCGTGGAGGAGGCTAGTACCACTCTTGGAGGAAACATTTCCACTTACCTGATTGATGCTTCTCGTGTACGTTATCATTTAATAAAACCTTGTATCAGCAAGGTCTTCTGTAAGTCATCTCATAATGTTTGATTGATTGCGTGTGCATATCTGAAATTACTTTTCTGTGCAGTACATGCCAGAAAAAATCAATGCTGCTGGAGACGACGAAGAATTTCTCATATATGAGTTCTATGCCAGACCATGCATCGTTCTCTTCTTAAGGAGCAGCAAACTTTTGCACGAGGCTCTCAAATCATTGGCCAGTCCCGATTATGATTTTGAGCCAAGTAAAATCCACGCTGTTGCTTCTACAATTTTATTTATTCTTAAGAATGAGAAGCTCCGTCGTAATCTATCTTCAAGTGAAGGACCTATAAAGAATTTCTTGCATACTATATCCATCCTACTGGTAAGAACTGATTGTGTTGCCAGAGTGACATCTCCTGCTTATAAAATGCACGTTTTTTCAATAAGTAACACAATATGTAGGTAGTATCCTGGTTGTATTGTGTAAGCTACTTGGTGCATATCCAAATTGATCTAGTTATATAATGCCGTCCTCAACTTTTTGATCCTCATGATAGTTTTCTTTTAGGATTACTTGTCTTGTTAAATCGATAAGGTGAACCCAGTAAATGTTCTCTTTTTTGCTCGTAGAACCTGGTCCATATTACTCTGAATTACTAGAAAAGCTTGGTTCACATTTCAAAAACAAACGGCCAAAAAGAAATCTGCTATTGGTTACATCAATAGTGAGTTAACCCGGGAGCTGTTGAATTATTTATGTTTTACTTGCGGTAAACTGAATCTCCTCCGCTCTTGATTATCCTTTTTGGATCGTGCTCTTCTGGGAAGGTGGCATAAAACAGCAAAACTTTGTACGAAAACTTAAAATTCTTTTGCGTTCATTTTTAGCATTAATTGTGCTCTCCATTTTTATTGATATCCTTTTTAACAATAAATGGTTTGCGTGTTCCTCCGGTTCTGTCGTTTTTTCTTGAGTTTGATAAATGCTGCAGCAAAGTAGTTCTTCGGATTATCTTGCTGTTTTATTTTGTTAAAGTTTGATCAAATTTTTACCACGAACTGACGATGCTAATTTGCATAGTCCGAGAACAGAAGCACCATGGCCTTTGAAAAGAGGTGCAGTTTACAAAATGTGTTTCACCAGCTGCAGAATGAGGCCTCTAAGCTTCATGGGCTAGTGGAACGTGGACAGTGTGTGCCTGACGGATTTCAGGTCAAGTAAATTCATAATGTAAGCTGTTGGCCTTTTTCTTTCCTTTTGAGGTTCTCCAGGGCCCACTACGTAAATCTTCCATTGGACAATACTTCTCACTTGCTTTCACTTTTGTGTGCTACTTACCAAAACAGTCAAATACAGAATGAAACTTGAACATTCAATCATTCCCTTTCTTCTGCTGTTTAAATTTCTAGTCCGTGCCGAAATGGGGGCCATTCTTCTTTCGTTTTATGCAAAGATCTCCCATATATGTTTTCTTCTGTTGGATCTACATCACAAAAAGTGGCAGAAAACATGTCCAAAGCTAGTCACCCAGTTTCTTTCTTCCATAGTAAATTATAATATTGTAAAGTAGATCTATGTTCCTTTAATAGGATTCCTTGTCCCTTTTTCAGATGTCAGGTGGACACCAAGATAGAATGGCAATTCCATCAAGCCATGGTAGAAGAAAACTCTGGAGTAAATGAGAAGGAACCAGAAGCATGGTGGGCGGCAGATCTCATGGCAATCCTTCCTTGGCATACCACCATGCTTCTTGGTTCATCTCATTGCAATCATCTCCTCGTGAGGCCTCTTGCTTCCGCTGCTCATCAGATTCAGAACGAGGTGAAATCCTTCCATGATATGCCTAACTAGATCTCAGCCGGGGATATCCTCGCGAAATTTTGATGTAGAGCATTCGGCCTGTTGTCGTCATCTATTCTTGCAATTTTCTCTTTTATCCAAAATCTAATGGGGATCTGAGCGTGTTTTTCAAGCTACTGTTGCCTTGGGCGGAACCCTAGAGTAGTAGCAGATTGCCAGCGGGAACAGAAGTAGGAGGCTCTGTGAAAGGTTTATGAAACATGGGGGCCTCTTGCTGTTCACAAACTTCTGCACCTTGTAATCGATGGTGACGGCTGCTTGAGCAGTGAGCATTTACTTCTCTTTTGTGACAACGTGCTATATGCAGAAGGGTTGAATGAATCACAGCGAGAGAGAGAGAGAGAGAGAGAGAGAGAGAGAGAGAGAGAGAGAGCCCCTTACTGAAAGTATAAGAATGTTGCTTGTAGGGATGAGTCATTATTAATAGTTGAGGGGGTAAAACCCTTGATCAAATGGAGATTATGTGAGTGAATCTGTTTGCATGTGAAGATAAGTGCATTCAAAATCTTAGGTTCCTGTCTAAACGCAAATGAGAATATGATTGTGTCAAATTTCTTCCTCAAACCCAAAATTGCTAGAACCGCCACACCAAGCTCTCAATTTGAAGAACACCACTATCTTTTATTCATTGATTAGACCCATATTATATATGGGTTACAATCGAATTTCACAGTTTTAATTGAGATTTTATTATAATCTATCATAACTGATTATATCTCATAAGGGTATTAGTACAATATAACTAAAATATATGTCAAAGATAAATTTAGTAGTTTAACATTCTTCCTCAAGTTGGTGCATGGATATTTTTCATACTTAGCTTGTGAATTGGTGTGAAATTCAAGACTTAAAAGACCTTTGGTAAAAATATCCACAACTTGTAATGATAATTGAATGTATGTAGTTTGGATGATTTTTTACTCAATTTTCTCTTTAATAAAGTGGTTATCCACTTCTATATCTTTGGTTCAATCGTGTTGCACAAGATTATGGGCAATGTTAACTGGTGGCTTGTTGCAATTTAACATTGTTGGTCCATGGTGTTAGATTTTAAAGTCGTCTAAAATATCTTTGATCTATAATGCCTCACAAATTCTGTGTCATTGATCTGAACACACCCTCTGCACTTGACCTCACAACCACATTTTGTTTCTTCTCTAGGTAACTAAATTTTTTTTTAACAAAAGAATTATATCCTAAGGTTCTTTGATCAACCACTAATCGTACATAAATTTCCACTGATATACCAACATTTCTTCTTTATAGTAGTCATTGGCCTACTATACCCTTAATATAGGCCAACACCTAGTGTGTAGTTTAAAGATGCGGTTCTTAGGGTTCATGTATAAATTGACTGAGGACTCCCACCATAAAGGCAATGTCTAGTCTGGAATGACTCAAATATATTAGTTTTCCAACTAATCGTTGATATTGCTCTTTATTGACTAAACTATCTTCATCACGTCCCCAATTTCAAATTTGGATCGATAGAGATATTTGATGGTTACACGTTTTCTTGCTTCTTAGAGGAGATCAAGAATATGTTTTTGTTGAGAAATAAACATTCCCTACTCTGAATAGGCAACTTCAATGCCCAGTAAATATCGCATCCGCCCTAATGACTTGATCTCAAACATATTTGAAAGTTGTTAACTCAAATTATAAGCGTCAACTTCATCATTTCTTGTAATAATAATCTCATCCACATCAATTCAGGGCGTCTTCCACTTTCTTGGATGAAGTCGAAGACTATTTAAGAAAATGGTGGTCAAACTTAACATGATAGAGTCCTAGGGTGTACCTAACCCATTAGCTCAATATTTCAGGATTTTTCTGTACCGAAGGTCAAAATTAGATAAAAGAGACCAAGAGATGGTAAGTATATCGAATGCCGGAACAATGACTTGGTTGATGTGAAGAGTACTTGAGGCTTTTCTTTGATAGAACATGGAATTCAGTTGCAAACCCTGTTAAGTACCTGGAGTATTCTTACGAACAGTCCGAAATCACTTGGACGGGGGCAGTAAGACCGTCTGAGTCCACTTCTGTATAAAACAACATCATCGGAACGGCAAGCTATACATATACCACCCACCATTTTCTCTCATCAGAGGCTCCAGTTCCAAACTCACTGCCTCCCAGTCCCCAACTTTCGCGGAAAAAATCACACCATAAAAATCCCGCGGTCAGACTTGATCAATTAGATAGCACCGAGAGCGAGCGACATAGAAAGACAAGGTGAGAGAGGAGACCGCTGCAGGTGGGCAAGTCCAGAGCGATGGAACACCCCAGTCGATGGCGGAGAGACCAGCGGCCGGGCAGCGGAGACGTTCTTTACCTGGAGAGCGGGTGCCTGATCACGCCGCGAGCTTCGTCCAGCGCAAAATTGCCTTCTTTGAAGATGGAGCTGCCGAAGAACGGCCTCAGATCGTATATCTCGTGCTCCTGAGCCTGCCCCGACCAACACCCACCGGCATGAGAACCAGCCGACAGGGAAGATGGGGCCAAGTTGCCCCGCCGCTCCAGACAGTTAGATGCACACACAATCACTCACCTTGTTTCGCAGATCCTCGACCTTGACTTGAATGTGAGTGAGCCGGTCGCCAGTCCCCGAGATGATCTCCTCGTAGTGCAAGGCCTCCTTCACGAGCACGCGCAGGAGGAACAGGAGGAGCTCGTTGTGGTCCCTCTTGAAGGTCAGGTACTTTCTAAAGCTCTGATGGTTCGTTCCACGGATGAGTTGATAAGGCGACAGCCGCAGATTATATATTCTAAGAGATCAGATTCAGGAAGACCCGGCGGAAACCTCGCCATTATCATTAAAATACCTTCTGCAGGGCTTTCTGGACGCCGAATTTCTGGGTTGAGATGAAGGAATCCAGCAGGACGCGGATCGCCATGTCGACGTCCTCCTGAGTCACGTAGTTCCTCAGGTGCATCCTGGCATGCGCTTCGGACATTCGTATCATGGATTCGATGTGCCGCACCGCAATGGGGACTCCTTGCCCGTGCTGCGCCGGCCCAGACAAACACAGAGTCAGATGGTGATCATCAATCAGAAGAACATTTTTTTTTATCTATCGAATGCCAGCCAACTGGGTATCTCACAGATGATTCCCTTCGTAGCTCGGCATAGACGTGGGTGAGCTTGTCCAAGTCCGCGTCGTGCAGCTTGGGGAACACGTTCAGTTTTGCGTACGTTATGTACTTCTTGAGCATATCCTGGGAAAGAATCTGAGGAGACAAGTGATGCTTGTAAGGTAGATCCCGGGAGAGAATCTCAAATAGAAGACAAAAAAAGGAAAAGTATTTGGAGCTCAGATGATGGAACCTCAGGGTCAATAGGCCTCGCAGAAGGTGACAAGTCTTCCTGGGAGTTGGCAGCAGCTTGCTCGTCTAAATTAGCTCCCTTGGGTTGTGATCGGAAGTGGCTATCGACAACGAAGTTGGCAAGCATCTCATCTTTGACTGGATCGACAACATCCTGCATTTGTAAGGGACCCGACGATAAGGATCAGGGGGGACAATGCAAATTTGAGCTGGGATATGCTGAGAATGAAGAATACCTTAACGACGCAGAGGACATCGAATCGGGATATGATGGGATCGGTCAGCTCCACATTTTGAGAAAACGTCTTCGATGAGTCATACCTGATGATGTGCATGATTATGGAGAATCTGAGTCCCTGAATGAAATCAAATTTCGACAAGCACCCGCCAATGTAGGTTAGACGATATATTATTTAATTTCATACCTTCCCCCAATCGGATTGGCAGCAGCAATAACACTACACCGGGCCTGGAGCGAGGTGACTATCCCAGCCTTTGATATACTGATACTTTGTTGTTCCATGGCTTCGTGAATACTCACCCTGCAATCCAGGACAGTTCACGATCCACGGGATGCAGTGCATAAAGAAAGGATCAATGAAGAAGGAAGATCCTCGCGTACCTATCTTGATCATTCATCTTGTCAAACTCATCAATTAAACAGATTCCCCGGTCAGCCAAGACTAAAGCACCCCCTTCCAGAGTCCACTCCCTTGTGACTGGGTCCTTGTGCACTGCAGCTGTGAGTCCCACAGCAGATGCTCCCTTCCCTGTCGTGTATACAGCTCGCTGTCCAGTCTTCTCGGCATATCTGAAGAGAGGCATAATCACAGCACACTATTGTATGATTTCCCTCTGCAGAAATACGGTGTTTAGAGACTAAAGCTTGGGGTCCCTTACTTGAGGAACTGGGATTTGGCAGTGCCTGGATCACCAAGAAGAAGGACGTTTATGTCACCTCTCAACCGGTGCTTCCCCTTCACATTTTTCTCTTGGCCCCCAAACATGGCCAGGGCCAGGGCCATTTTAATGTCGTCGTGGCCATATATTGAAGGTGCTATGGACTTAACAATCTGCAGGCAATCTGGGTTTAGATAAAATAATAATTACTGAATAATGCTGTGGACATGACGAATGAAATGAAGAGACTAACCCTTTCCCCAATCCTTGGGTCCTTGGCCAACTTCTCAATGTCTGCTTTGTCCTCGTCAGTAAGCTTATAGGCAGAAAATAAATCGTGCTTCTTAGTGACATGGTTTGCTTCAACAACCGTTGCAAAGACGGGGAATCCATTCTTTGTATTCAAAGATAAGTCGAAGTTATTAGTGTATATCCCTGTAACCTCCTGAAATAAAAAAGGAAGAGGAAATTTCGTCAATCAAACTTGATAAGTGGAAGACACCCAGACTGAAATACCCCTGGATGGAAGTCTTACAATTTCTTCCCCTGGACGAGCACAATCAATAAGGTCATTCAAAAGTATCACTTCCTTATATCTTGGAAGCCTACCAGCCGGGACAGTGCCAGGACTCTCCTGAAGCGTCAGTTTCTGATAGTTTCTGTAAATTGTCTGCAATGAAAAGAAATTGGCAAGGAAAGTTTCAAAAACAAATAATGTTCGAAGCGTTGATAATCACCAACATGGAGGTTAAACTATAATTCTTCCCCGACTCATAGTATGACACCTTTTACAAGATTGACCCGAACCTGCTCAACGTTGATGGTGAATGGCCCTTTGGATTGGCATTCAGGGCAAGATCCCACTTTCACTTCTGAGTATGAGTTCTGAAAGAAAGGACCAAGGATTGCCCCACATTTACTGCAGTCATATTTCACCTGCTGCAGCTGTGGGAAAACCCCAGATCGTCGTGTTACGACACCTCCAATACGAATCATAGTGTTCAGATGGATTTGCCTGATACATTCAGAAGGATTGCTTTTGAGTAACGTCCTTATTTAAATATCAGCAAAACATGTAGGGTTCGGAATGTAGCAACCCACCTGATGTTACGTATTTGATCATACACTGGCAAGTTAGTTATTCGGACATATATCTTTTGCTGAATATTCTTGTAATTCTTGTGAAAATCAAATACCACATTCTGGGCAACCTCTTCCATGACCTCAAGAACCGACTGAGGAGCATCAGCCAACCAAATAGCAATGTTCGGAAGAATGTAGATAAACTGTTTGTAATCTATCTCCAAGCTACACTTATTAGCTGCAAAATAAATGTTACTGAGAATGAGTGTTCCACATAAAGAAACTTTCATAAAAATAATCCAATTGTATTGTCAAACAGTAGCGCGATACATTAAAAAACATTATCTTGAACCGATTAAATATAAGTTTCATGGCTGGTGCACTAGGAAAACAACATTAACATAAGGATTAGTTACCTAAGACCATTTCATTTATCAGCCGGACATAGTCAAAATCTCCTTGGTCATTCTTTGGGTTCACATATGTCAGCAAGAATTCCTTGAACTTCCGGGCGATGAAGCGACGTACTTCATCCCTCGTAACCCACTCCCTCAGTGTTCCTTGAACACGGTACATATTCATCTCACTATCTTCATCATATTCATCCTATCGAGAATATACATACTCAGAATATGGCAAAACGATACGCTCATGGAGTCCGAACCATAATATGAAAATTGAGAAAGTTTTCGGTACCTCGTATGGATCATCATCAGTCTGATTAGTCATTGGCACATCATCTCTTGAGTGCCCTCGCTGAGATCTTCCAGGCGAACTTTGCATGGCATCACCATCATCGTCACTTCTTGCCCCTCCAGAAGGCCTGAAATCAGCTCTATGCCTCTTTGATCGTCTGATAGTTACTTCATCATCTGTGTCTACCATAAAGAAACGATGGAAGAAATTTGGTATTTACTGAATTTGTGATGCCATGCCAAGCTATTGAAGAAATGGAACAAAGAGGGCAGATTCCAACATTAAATTTCATGATAATGTATACATCACAATTTAAGGGATGAGGAAGATAAGATCGCTTCGATCGTTAACACGCTTGGATGGTTGAAAAACCTGTTTTCTTGTCGAAAATACAAAAAAAAGGTGCTCGTTCATACTCCGTTGGAAGTGGGAAAGAATGTGAAGGATCCTTTAGCTTTTACTCCTTATAGACCAATTACCTTGATCGTGAAGCATGCGAGGCAGCTTCCGCCCGCCGCCACTGCGAGCGTCCCGGGCATCCAGTTCAACCTCCGCAGCCCTCCTATCCGCCATGATTTGGTCTAGATCTCTCTCATCCCCCATCGAGTCGTCCAAACCCACAGATTCATACTGGTCATGTTCGTCCATTCGGCGGTAATCCCTGTTTCCAAATTCCAGCCATACCCAGACAGGCAGTGTGTTTACATTGTCAGATGGTAATCATCTCAGGAATGGAGGACGTAAAACGAATCCGGAAGCCGGGATCATCGGGAAAGGCACGTACTCCATGAAGTTGTCATTGTAGAGATCCTCCCCTTCCTCCTCCTCCTCAACAGCGTCAGCCTCATCGTCCTCGGGGAGCACATGGGGGTCGACGGCAGCCTCGTTGTCATCCGAGTACGAGTCGGTTGTCCGGCTCGTGTTGGGGGGCAACCGATCCGTACTGAATCCTGCCGAAGTGGGGGAACCCGGCGTCGACGACGGGTTCTCCGAGTCATCCTGAGTTAGAAGAACGCAAACCAATGTTGAGAGAGAAGCACAACGAGACGAAGAAAGCGGAGGAAGGATGAGGGATGCAGATCCAAGAACTCCACCATTCTGATCCCAACAGAGAACTTCTCCTCGGCTCCGCTTCACTTCCTCGTCCTGCTCCTGCTCACCGTTGCCGCTCCTGCCGCTGCTGCTGCCGGAGGATCCGCGTAGGGTTTCGCGAGGCGCGAGCGCGGTGGTCGGAGACGGGAGTGAGAAGAAGAGGTTAACTTGGCGGGAAGTGTTCGCGCCAAAATAGTGTACGTGGGGCCCATCCGAACATGGACCACCCCGTCACCCACTTTCGGACTTCCGATTCTAAGAACGGATCCCGACCCACTTTCGGACTTCCGTCGGAGGATTTAATTTTTAATTTTTTAAAGTGCTACACATATCTCACCAAATTATTTTTCATATTCAAAATACATTTTATATTCTTATTTATTTATTTTAAATAAATAAATAAAATTTAAAAGATTGCTACCAATGAGGACTAGGGAATCAAACCGGAGCCTTCTTTTTTAATGGGTCGACTCCTTCATGCCCCACTGGGCCTCCAGGCGCCAGCCCATTATGCTCCTGTGCTCTTCAGTAGGCTCAGTGATGATTAGGCACGAAAAGAAGTGTGGGTCGGCAAAGTTTTTCCCAAAGAAGCATAAGAACTCATTTCTGAATCAGGGTCATGCGATGGAATCAAGCAGATGGGTGGTGAGATAATAAAGATAAAATCTTTGCTTACCTCCATGAAGGTGACATACATGCAAGTTCAATGCAGTCCAATTAAAAAAACATAAAAAATATAAAATTTGATGGAAAATAGAAGTCAACCATTGGTTTTAGTTGGATGGAGTTAATCAGTATAAAAGATTTTTCCAAGAAAAACATAAGAACTCATTTCTGGATTAGGGTTATGGAAGGGATTAGAAAGCTGTGGAGGGAGCCATCTTGAGTGGGTAGAGCTCAGTATCCTGCTATCCTCTTCCCTACCTATCTTGATCCACCTCTCTTGTAAATTCCTCATCACCTAGTTTGTGGAGATGCCAATGAAGTTCTAGAGAGTGGTGGTGAACTTGATAGTAGAGGATGGTGGCTTCTCCTTCCCACGAGAATTGGAATTGTGGAAGACCATCAATGGCAAGCTTGCTTAACCCATCAATCTGCCTCCCGAGCTAGGTGACCCTATGAGGTGGTGGTAAAGCGAAAGTGATGATGACATTGAGGGATGCGGAGCAGCCACACTTTCGGGTGTTGTAGTTGCCAATAATCAAGCCCTCCAGATCATATTCTAACCTAGGCATTTTGACGAAGACCTTATGATGAGGGAAAGATGTTGAAGCCATAGCCTCTTCCTTCCATCCACGTAGTAGGTGATTCATGTAGGTCTTTAGTCATCATAGTAGATTGCTGATGGGCTTTAGTGGTGCAGGCCCACCACAAGGAACGAACAACGAGGTGGTTGCAAAATCGAATGCCTGCTAACTCACAAAAGAAAAGAGCCGCTAGGAGGTTGGCAAGGACAATTAGAATAGAGGCTTTGACTAAAGCACAAGAGGCACAAGAGGAGTAGGAGGCACATAAAGGAGTAGGAGGCAAGGGGAGTGCACACCTTTGAAGTATGAATGAGGATATAAGAAGAGGGTGGTAGGGGGAGAGAGAGGATAGGAAATGTTTTTGAGTGTTGAGGAGATTGGCCATCTTGAACTACCTTAGGGAGAGGAGTTCTATGGAGTTCTGTGTTAAGTGCCCAAGTGTAGGTGAGTGTCTTAGGAGTAAAGAAAGTAGATTGTCAGTACTTTGCCTAATTTATATTAGTTAATTTTTTTCTCAATTATTTTCATTTTTCTAATCATATATTATCCTTGGGAGAAGTAGGGGTTCCATCAAATCTAGTATTAGAGCTTTTTGATCTCACATACATGGGTCCAAAATTAGTCAACACCAAATTAGAGAGTTTGGAAAAAGATATCAAAGACATCCACATCCACATCAATGCATTGACATATGGTGTAATGCCTTGTGCTTCCACAATGTATGGAGGAATTGACTTGCCATAATGAAGAGGTAACACAAATGTTTCAAGATATTCTGCGTACTTCCACATTGGCATCTAATCGTCTGAACAAGGACAAAAAGGCTGTGAACATGCGGGACCTTAAAGATGATGGAGGGCTTAGTGGGGAACATGCTGCAAGGTCTATAGCTGACAATCAATTGATGGAACTACAAATCACTCACCTGCAATAAGGGTCCAAGCTTAATCTGTGACATAGAATGGAGCTTCCTTTATTTACAATAAGGGACATCAAAGCTTGGGTCCTTTACATTGAGCTATAATTCAATCACCTATGTTTAATAGATGTTGAGAAATTACTAGAAGCCAAATTTAACTTGGACAAATAAGTAGCCCATTGGCTTTAGTGGATAGAAGAAAGAAGAGCCTTTCATTGCTAGGAGGAATTTAAAAGAGAGCTACTTAAGTGATATGAAACCAAAGCTCAAAATATCCATTGCAATGAATTTCTTGAATTTTAGGAAGAATTCAAACAAATTGTTAGGGGTCACGAAAAACATCCTTGAAATAGTTTTAAAAGGGAACTTCCTCAAGGAACTTTGTCTAGACATTCAAGCCGAGATATGTGCTAGAACCCCCAATAACTTAGAAGATATTATGTTGACTGCATAACGAATAGAAGATAAAATCAAATCTGTCTATGATCTCAGATCTAGCAATAAGATAAGGTGGACAAGGCAAACAACTAATCAAAATCATTTTTGGAGTGATACATTACATGACATGACAATAGAAATCATTTACTTCTGACAACATGGAGGAGGATCTCAAGCCCCAAGCTTTCACTCCCCTAATGTCTCTAGGGACAAATGGAAACTTCATCTAAGTGTAGCTTTCATTTATGAGAGGTGTGCAAAAGGGTTATACTATTACTATGATGATAAATATGTGGCTGGGCACAAATGTTGAAGGAATTTACATATTATATTTATTTTAGATGAATTTGACTATACCCTTGAGACCTTGTAGATCTTAGAGGACCCAGCTGACCTTCCTATGATAGAAGAAATCTTAACACATATGAGGTGAATATGCAGACGTTGACAACAACTATGTTGACTAAATATATGAAATTCAAGAGAGAAGTCAATGAGCAAGTTGTTAATGTCATTTTCGACACCAATGCCACTAGTCATTTCATCAACTATTGGCTAGCTGCAGCTCTTTAAATCTTGACTAAGAAGTTATCATGTCATCCAAGGCACATGTGATATAGTGTTAGGCTATAGAGTCTACACAGACATGTGAATTGACATACATCATTTGACAATTTAACAACCTTGCTAATTTTGCTAGTGGCCACTTTCAACATCCTTTTTTGAATATTATAGATGTCATGGTCTCAAGAAATCAAATGGGATTTAACCCAATGGGTAGTAACTTTTCTTGTCAATAGAAAATCGATCACCTTATTGGCCAAACAATATGAGCCCCATTCTATAGATTCTCTTCAGACCATGGTGGGTCACATACCTGTTGGAGAAACATTATAAGCTTTACCTCCTCGAACTAGAGGAAGCTCCAGAAATGCACTCTCCTTTAATAAGAAAGTTTCAACAAGATTTCATAAAGATCTTTGTAAAAATCACATCACTACCTCCTCAACAAGACATGAATCATTGGATCCCTCTCATACTTGGCTCAAGACCTATCGTTAGCTGACTATATCATTACTCATTCCACAATAAAATAGAGTTAAAGTGACAAGTGCAAGTGATGTTACAACAAGGAATAATTTAATACTCATATAGCCCATTTGTCGGCCTAACAATCCTTATTTGTAGGAAGGATGGGTAGTGGCACTTTTGTGTGGATTATCACGCCCTCCACCAAACTACCATTTCAGGCCAATACCTGATTCCGATAGTTGAATAACTCATAGATGAATTACATGGTGTCAAGCTTTTTTGAAGTTGGATCTATGATTTAGACATCACTAGATTTGCGTCGATGTTATGTATGTTCCGAAGATGGCCTTAAAAACACAATCTGATCATTATGAGTTCATCTTCATGTCCTTTAGGTTCATTAACACACCATCTACTTTTTAGGCTGTGATGAATCATATATTTGACAACCTTCTACGACACTTCATCCTAGTGTTTTATGATGACATTTTAGTCTATAGTCGGACAACCAAAAAGTATGAAGGCCACTTGGATTTGGTTTTTCAAATATTATATGACAATTGGTTGCACATTAACTCAAAAAAATATGCTTTTGGGGTTCAACAAAGTATGTACTTGGGCTATATCATTTTTACAATTAGAGTAACGGTTGATTTTAACAATGGTAGTTATCCTATGTTAGCCCTCCTCGATCAATCTTTGTTAATTGAGAGGGTTCCTTAGCCTCACCAAATACGATTGCAAATTTACTCAAAGATACATAAAAAAAGCATAGAATCTTAGCAACTCAAAGATGTCTTTCTATTAGAATTCATAGGCAAAAAGCTCCTTCCAACACCTCAAAAATGCCCTCTCCAAGACACCAGTGCTTACACTTCAAACCTTTTCATCTCCATTTAAATTGGAAGCAGATGCTTCTTATGTAGCAATGATGCCCAATTGGCTTCTTTAGTAAAACTCTATCTCCACAACACTAGTTAAAGTTAGTCTATGAGTGTAAGCTTATCGCCTTAGGTCTTGCAATTTTGAGATAGAGACATAATCTTTTGAGGCATCATTTGTTGTCTTTATAGACCAAGCAACATGAAATATATTTTGGAGCAATAACAAGTCGATCCAAAATACCAACAATGGTTATTTAAAATTAGTTATTTCAACTTTGAGATTCAATTTAAGTTGGGAGCAAAAAATTGTGTAACAAATGCTCTTTCTTGTGCCCCTAATTAGATGTAGCTGCAAACCACTAAAATTTCTCAACCTAAATTATTAGATCTTAAATGATTTTATAAGAAAATAAGAATGATACATACTCATCCCAAATCATGCAAGACCTTTATCAAGACCTAGCAAAATGACCATACTATTCTATCCACCAAGGGCATTTATTATGTCGGGGGAAACTAATGCTTTTGGCTTCCTTCCCATTCATTCCAACCTTATTGCATAACTTCTATGACTCTGCAATAAAGGTACACTTTGGTTCTTATAAACCTACCTCTAATTAATCAAGAATGTGCACTAGAGAGGGATGAAGTGCATTGTGCACAAATATGTAGCTACTTGTGAGGTTTGTTAGAAAAACAAATCAAAAGCTTTGATGTTGACATGTTTGCTTTAACCCTTGCCAACACTTGAGAAGATTTAGATATATATAACCTTTGTTTCATTGAAGGTTTACTCAATTATAGATGATTTAATGTCATATTGGTCGTGATTGATTGCTTGTGCAAATATGTTTATTTTTTAACATTTAAACATATGTTTACAACACAGATTAGTGTTCAAACATTTATCAATGATATAGTGTGATTAAAAGACATTCAAGAGTCTATTGCCTCTAATAGGGATCATATATTTATGAGTTTATTTTGGAGTAAGTTTTTTAAGTGACAAGGTATAGTGCTATGATGAATCAATGCCTATCATCCACAATCTGATGGACAGTTAAAAGTGGACAACCGAAGGTTATAGACTTATTTGTATTACTTTGCCAAGAGCACCCGTGCCAATGGAGCCATTGGTTGCCTTGGGCTGAGTTTTAATTTAATACTAATTTTTATTGCTTGACAAGAACCACCCCCTTCCAAATTGTTTATGGTCATGTGCCACCAAGAATTATGTAATTTGCAGGCGACTCAATGATGAACCAAAAATTGTTGTTAAGATTAATGGTTAATCAAATAATATTTGTATATTGGACTTTAATTCAAAGGAAATGAGTATAGGGTAAGTCTAAGTCGGTTCACAAGGAAGTTGAAAAATGAAACATCGAATTATAATAAAATATGAGTGAATATTTAATAAATGCTTAAGAAGACTTCAAAAGAGATATTTGTAATTACTCTATAAAAGAAATTGAAACATAAAAAGAAAGACAAAAATATAACTTAAATGCTGAAATGTAAATTGCTTGAAAGTAAATCTCCTTTATGGCCAATTAGTTATCCCCACCTTGTGTCACTTCAAGATGGGAAGAACTTGGTGGCTGAAAGGGGGTGAGAAGAAGCAAAGAGAGAGAAGATAAGATCTCCTAATCCTTGAGATCTCCAACCCCTTGTCACTAATGGGGAAGAGGACTCAAGGAGGGAAGTGAGAGAGAGAGCTCGAGAGAGAGAGAGGGCTTGAGAGAGAGAGGGAGAGAGAGTGATGAGAGAAAAACGGCGGCAAAAGGAAGAGAAGACGATGGAGGGAGAGCGTCGATAGAGAGAGTCGACGGGGAGAGAGGGAGAGCACGATGAGAGAGAGAGTCGACGGGGAGAGAGGGAGAGTGCGACGAGAGAGAGATGATGGGGAGATGGAGAGCACGACGAGAGAGAGAGAGATGATGATGAGAGGGGGAGAAGACGATAGAGGGAGAGCATCGACGGAGAGAGGGAGAGCGGGACGAGAGAGAGAGACGACAGCGAGAGGGGGAGAGCATCAGTGGAGAGAGTCGACGGGGAGAGAGGGAGAGCGTGACGAGAGAGAGAGTCGACGGCGAGAGGGGGAGAGCGTCAATGGAGAGAGTCGACGAGGAGAGAGGGAGAGTGCGACGAGAGAGAGAGTCGATGGCGAGAGGGGGAGAGTGTCGATGGAGAGAGTCGACGGGGAGAGAGGGAGAGCACGACGAGAGAGAGAGTCGACAGGGAGAGAGAGAGAGTCGACGGGGAGAGAGGGAGAGCGCGACAAGAGAGAGAGAGATGATGGCGAGAGGGGGAGAAGACGACAAAAGGAGAGCACTGACAAAGAGAGGAAGAGTGTGATGAGAGAGAGAGAGATGACGACGAGAGGGGGAGAAGACGACGGAGGGAGAGCATCGACGGAGAGAGAGATGACGGCGAGAGGGGGAGCGTCAACGGATAGAGGGAGAGGATGACGAGAGAGAGAGATGACGGTGAGAGGGGGAGCGTCAATAGATAGAGGGAGAGCATGACGAGAGAGAGAGATGACGGCGAGAGGGGGAGAATTGTACTAAAAGAGGATGATCTCTCATTCATGGGAATGGGGTCTATTTATAGGCCAATTTGAGTGCCAAAATGGGAAGAGAGAAGGCGCCAAATCAATTAAAAGAGAGAGAAGATAGGGGAGAGAGAAAGAGTCGGTTAGAGAATGTGGAGGCCTCTCATTGGCTCTCCCCCTTCCTTAAAACCATGGAGCCTTCCCATTGGCCAAGGGGAGGCGCCAAGTCTATTGCACATGAGGGAGGGCTCCCTACTGGCGCTCTCCCATTACCCAAGAAGGGGAGGTGCCAAATCAGTTAAGGAACAATGGGCCCCCTTTCTCTTGGCTCCCTACTGGTCCATGTGGCAGCCATGGGTTGGCCCATAGGTCTTCTTCTTTTGCTGTTGACTTATTATATCTTTTATTAAGTTGTTGACCCCTCTAAGGACTCTTATCTTGGGCTTTCTTCTTGAAGATCTTAGGCAAGCTCATTAAATCTAAATGGGTTTTGTAGTGGCTGTGATAAAAACTCTCAAGGTATTTTTCATTAGATGTGTGTTAGTCATAAAATTATGGTCTTTTATCTTTGTTTAAGTGACTTATATTTTTTTCTATGCTAAGGATGGAATTGAGTAGTTTTTATGTTTATTTTATAAGTGGATAGTACATTTATATCCTATTATGGTAGTACTTAATGTGTGATTATGATACATCATCACTCAACCTGCAATAGAATTGTGGGTGAGCTCCTTAAAGATTGAGACGTTACCTTAGCACAATTGAAATAACACTTGGCCACAACACATGCCAAAATGAAGGCTTATGCAAATCAGTCATGACGAGACCTCACATTTGAGGTAGGGGAGTCGGTTGACCTCTGCTTACGACCATACATATGATGTGTCCAAAATTATGATGAGTTATGTTGTTGTTTGGCTTTTCTTTTGTTTTTTTTTCTTTTTAGACTTATACAATAATACTTATAATTCACCTTGATCACCAGGTACTGGGTAGTGTGAGTAAGGGGTTGAATCGACAGAGAGGAATACTAGAAATCTGAATTTGAATTTTCAAAGAGAGAGAGGAGATTGAGGTAGAAGAAAAAGAAAAATCGATGAGGAGATAAAGAAGAAATGGGAGATGATCTTGAAGATCCTGATCTTGTTTCCAAAATTGAGATTCTCTAGATTAGGTGTGAGATATGAAAATCTGGTTGGAAGGTTGATGAACCACAAAATAAGAATGAGAAAAGGAAATCTTAAACTAATTTTTATGATTTTTCATATGATAACTATGATCAAATCAATTTAATGATACTTCCCAAGACAATCATTCAATCAAGGGCTTGTACATTTTGCCCAGGCCATGACAATTTGCAACTAACAAGATAATGAAAAGAGAAGGGAAAGAACTCACTAAATCAAAAATTTGTGCACAAGATTGATCCTTGGCTGCCCTCTTTCCTGCTGGCCAACATATGTTGGGGATGAGACATGCAAATGCCCATTCCCCAATTTTTAGCTCTCTTCTCATAAGAGTTAGGGCATGGATGGAAGGATGATGAAAAGATGAACAAACCCTCAAAATTTCAGCTTGATCAGACAATTGGATCTTGAGATATCAAGCCTTGAACATTGATTAATCTTGTCAATCAATTTTTTTTAATATTTCATTTTCCTCTCTGTCCTCTAGTGCTGCCACCACATAAGCTTTAAGTGTTCCACACCACACCATGTCACATCTTGTCGATGTCAGGTGTCATGATCTTGTTAAATCCTGAAAATCAGGCTTAACAATCATAGAAGAAATCATTTAAAAATTATAAAAGCCTTAAAATAATTCAAAAAATATATTATGACTTAAAAAATTAGTTTCTTGATGAACATGTTGTTAGAAAAATCTGTATAAATATTGAAAAATCTAGAAAATTTGAAAAATTATTTTGAAGATTAAATTAGCCACAAAAACATATGATAACATGCATATAAGGTCAATTAGATGTATATATATAAATTCTATGATATTAATGCATAAATTTATGTGTTATCAACATATAATGGTCACTGTAGCATTGTCTTTATGAGAAATTGACACCCAAGTTCTTTGAGCCATTATTAATTTTTCTCATCCATTGGCTCTGTCACTTACAAGCTAAAGCTCTCACCATCAACAAATATTCATCTAGTGTTCCACATCTCATAGTTAAAATGGGCGAATAACCTCAAGCCACCTTCACCCACTGGCCCCTTGCAACTAGACAAAGACATTTAGTGGACCACTAAGCCTAATCAAGTCCTCGCCATGCATCATTAACCTTTCATACTAGAAGTATTAATCATTTGGTAACACATACTGATAAGTCTTTATTATCATGAGTTAATAATTTAGTGAGATGATGTTTTTAGTCTTAACTCATGATAAATAGACTTATTTTTGTGTTAAATCATGAAAAGTGGTTTTTAGTTGATTAATATGAATTTTTGATTAATTATATGATTTTATAATCTTATTTTATTGAGATAAATGAAAAAGAAAAGATTTAAGGAAAAAGTAAAAAAAAACTGCCAACCAACTAGGCCTGCTAGCAGGTCGGAGGCCTAGTCGGGTGGGGCCATTGAGCGGCTAAGCACCGTGAGCTCAAGGCTTGAGGAGCTAAGGACTAGACCGCAAGCTCGAGGCTCAAGTAGCTGGTGACGCGGACCGTGAGCTAGGCGCTCAAGTGGTTGATGTGTGCGTCACTCCCCTTCCACATCACTGATGGCTAATCGGGCATGGGGCAAGGAGTGGTCATACACACGTGGGTGATTTATACCTATTGATGCTAAGGAAGCAGCCATCTTATATTCGTGTGAAAATCAACCTAGAAAACCGATGTGAGACTAAACCCCCGTGCTTTTAACTTTTTTTGCATATTTTATAAATGTTAATAATGCCCCTCAATGACTATTATAAAATGATTCTTATGACGTTATACTTTAAGGGCATTTTCATACTTATCTCATCTCTCTCTTTCTCTCTCTCGCAGGCGGACAACCAGCGAAAAAATCACAATTTTTAGCGAGCAATTAAGTTGAAAAAATCACCAAAAATTCAGTAAAAACTTAGTCAATGCGATTCGTAGAGCATCATGGCCGAAATTGGTGTAGGATTCTGAACAAAACATTACGAACTCAAGGAATAAATCATCTCCACTTGATCGACGAACAAGTTGTCGTCGAGAAGAGGACGATCCGCCGAGAGACAAGTCGCCACCTCCTGAGAGCGTATCAGATGCGATAAAGGGTCTCCTTTTGCTACGTTGACTTGAGGACGAAGCCCCTGAGATGCGCCCCACCTCCATCCAGCACACCTCTATCGAGTGATAGTCGTTATTTTTCCGTTCCACTGGTGACAGCCGCCGAAAATGATTGGGCGACCCATTCCATCGATTTTTGGGCTTCAAAAGAAGTTCTAGAGATCGCCCATATCGTCTTTGTCCAAGGAGAGTCTTTGAGGCTGTAGACATTGTGCGATTTCTTTTCTAAATATGTAGAATTCTGGCGATCACCGCTACGAAGCCGGAACTCTGTTTTTCTTATTTTAAATTTTATTTTCACTTAAATTAGTAATCTTTGACACGATTTCAACATCCAATATATTTCGTACTTGAGATACGATTCTTCGGGCTTTTACAGAACTAAGTTTGATCAATTAATTTGATGGTAATCGCTTACAAAAGAATCATAGGTTGAAACTCTATTTCCGCTCGATTCGTGTTCTTTAAGCACTGACGTCATCTGACGTCATAGCTCTATTTCCTTTTCACATTTATTTAATATATTATATTTATCATTTAGTTAAAAAAATTCTAAAAAATTATATTCTTTGAGAAAAATTTTGAAATATTACCTGATATTATATTACATCCCTGATGATCGACTTAGAAAATTTTCACTATTTTTGAAATATTTTATCAATTTATAATTGATTTATTTACTCTGATAAATATTTAAAATTCTAAGAATTAGTCTTTTCTAGTTTTATAAATTTTAAATTTGCATGATTTATTATATAATGATTAAGTCATGTCACCTACCCTTCTTTGAGGTGACTTAGGAGTCTATTAGGTCCATTATGTGACAATTTCTAGACTTCCCCCATGGTGGACAAGGTGCGTCAGAAGGGGGGAAGTAATGTTGAGGCCCTAACCTCTTCCTTCCATCCATGTGACAGGTGGTCCATGTAGGTTTTCAATCATCATAGGAATGGAGGCTTCAATTGAAGTATAGGAGGGACATGAGGAGTAGGAGCAAGAGGCATAAGAGGTGCAATAACAAGAGGTGATGAAAGCTCACACCTCAAAGTAGGAACAAGGATATAAGAAAAGGGAAAGGGGGGGAGAGAGGATATCAAATGTTTTTGAGTGTTGAAGAAACTGGCCATTTCAAACTAGCTTAAGGAGAGAAATTCTATGGAGTTTCATGTCAAGTGCTCAAGTGTAGGGCAAGTGTCTCGGGAGTAGGGAAGGCAAAATATCGGTACTCTGCCCTAGTTATCTTAGTTAACCATCTTTTTCTTAGTTATTTCCTCTCTTTTATCATATATTATCCTTGAGAAAGGTCTATTAGAAGAACTCTCTTCTAGAAGGAATGGAGATTAGGTTTCATATCTTATGAAGTATGACCGTTCATGAATGAATATGGAAAATAAGGGCCGAAAACTATCCTAAGAAATGAAGAATGATGATGATATGAGAGATTGAAAGTTGAAAGGGAAGAAGAGAAGGGAGGAGAAAAACTTTGAAAACATATTAACACATCTTGTGGACTATCCAAAGTAGAAGCTATTTTATCTCTAAGTGAACATATCAACACATCTCGTGGGTGACTTGGATGATGTCTTTCCTGTGAGAGGAAGCACCCCTTAGTTCATAAAATGAGTTTTTTAATTCATTTAGGTCTACTTTATGTGAATAGTTATGTACTAAATTGTTATCATAGGACATTATCAACTAAAAGTAATAACTCTTAATAATTTAAAAATATTAAATAAAATAAAGTTCAAGATCACATCAACTTATTTGTTGCTTTATTAAAAAATTTATGACATTAGTCAAAGTATGACAATGTGCTAGTAAATTGAGGATGATTATAATTTTTGAAGTTTCTTTACTCATTAAATCTATAGTTAAAGTAGGGTTTACAGCACAACTATCTTGAAAAGGCCTATCCTCACTCAACAAAGTTGAGTTCTTTTAACGACAAATGAGTTGATGGAACAAACCACCACATGCCACATTGTCATCGTAATCCTTCACTTGTTGGAGTCTATATATTATCAAATAGGGCTGTCTTTAGTCCCCTAGAGGTAGACTTAAATATGCCCTAAAAAAGGGGCATTATAAATAACCTTATTTAATTAGTTTTTATTTCAATGCCTTGATTAGTGTTCATTGAGATGACCTTATACTTTTGATAAGAGTTAATTGTGGGGACCATTTAATTCACATGTATATTTACCTTACCTTTCTCTCTTTATCATTCTACCACCCTTCTTTCTATTGTAGAGAAAATTCATTTCTTGTGCTTTAATTAGGTTTGATTTGAGTCGATATTTAATATACATTCAAAGTGGCTAAGGAGAGATCCTTCTACATTCAAGTATATCAAGAACTCTTTTCCTTATTCCTCTAATATGTGATGGTCATTTGTGTGTACCACAAGGTAATCATCAAACTATACTTCACATGTGACTATTTATTGTTGAGGTCGTACCTTGCACACCCAACTTTGTCCCCTTAGTCTCCATTTTTCCTCTATGAACAAAAATCGAGTGAGGAAAACTCACCTTTTTTAGCTATGACACCACTATAAGAAGGATGTGAGTTGCTCTAAACCAATCATTGTCGGACATTTGATAAAATGTCTTCAATGTGTCTTCATGTGACACAAGAGGTTAAACTTTTAACTTAAAATATGTCCAATATATGGGATAGGGGTCCCCTTATAATGGGACCCACATTGAAATATTTGAGATAAAAATAATATGAGATTAAAGTTCTTTAGGTCTTGGCATCAAAGACACCCTTGGCCTTTGGTCACCATATATATGCATTGGCAACGTAAGGTGTGTTGTCGCCCGTGCCTACTATGCCGTTCTACATGTTCACCTTATCACAAGAGTCAACAGTCTTAGCACTTAGGGCAAAGAATTACCTAACTTACAAAGTAACAAGAGTCAATGGCCTAGGTCGTTGACGTGCTCTATAACCAATTCTAGTTGGACTTAAGGCTGAATTAGAGACCAAGGCTACATGAATGGAGGAATAAGCCTAGGCAACCTCTATAGTAGTTGAAGAGTTATTGTGCCACATAGATGAGGAGATCACTTCACTCTGTGTACGTGCAAATGAAATGGCCACATCATTCATGACACAATGTGATGAGTTCTCAGTGCTACATCATGAACTCACGAAACAAGTCAACAATTTTCAACTATACCTAGACAAAGCTCTAAATGGGCTCCAACCAGGACTCAACAACCTCAAGGGACATCGCTTATTAGCAACATCAGCCTATATCCTCCAAACCAAAACCATGACCCTATATTGGTGAGTGGGATGCCATACTCATTGGGAACTTCCTATGAGATCTACAATGTTATGTGAATATCAATATGACATCTGAAGTAGAGAAAGTATTTCTCAATAGCATATATTTGGTAGGTTATGTCAAGACATGTCGATAACCTTTTATGAGGATATGATAAGACTAGTAGTGATGTGTTGGACAAAATTAACTAACAAAATCTGTGCTTAATTCTAACCTGCCAATTGTGGGTAGGTGATAAACACTAACATGTTTCAATTGGAACACATTAAATTAACTTGTGAATATGTTAAAAAATTCTCCATATTAATTATGGAGGTCCTATTTATGAACAAAAAAGACAAGCTCCACTACTTCATGGAAGGTCTTTAACCATGGGCTTAGAACGAGCTCTAGTGCCAAAGTGTTCAAAACCTTTAGTCAATGATAACTACTATAGATATATTTATCGACAATTGTTAACTAGAGTAAGAGATTGACAAGGACTCTACCCAAGGAAGATGTAATTGCAATGGTGGCTAGAGAAGGGGCAGCTCAATGACAAAGATAGTCAGCAAAGGTGATGGCATTGGCTATAGTCAAAGCACCACACCATTGTAATTGGAAGGGCCCAAGTGGGTTGGTTGTCATATTTACATTCGTTTGCAACATAGCTCTGATTATCTTGATCAGGTAGATTGATAAATGTCTTAGGTTTATTTAAACCCTTTGGATACTCAAGAATATACCATGCCCCTCATTGAAGAGGTACTTACACTCAACACACTTCAACTACTCAATATGATGCAAGGCAAAGATCTCAAACTAGGGCCTCATATGCTCCTATTTGTGACATGAAACATAAATAGGACACCGATCATAACACTTGTGGACTCGGGTGCTACTCATCATTTTATGTTAGTTAGAGAAGCCTATCATTTGAGGCTAAGCCTAGTCTAGTTAATCAATAAGATCAAGGTAGTGAATTCATGGTGAAGGCACTTGTGGGCCTTACTTGATGGGTTGCCACCTAGGTTAGTGAGTGATAATACATTAAACTTTCTTGTCAAGTAGTTGGATGACTTTGATGTCATCTCTCCTTCCTCTTCATCTCATCGGCACTGTCTTAGCACCTTGGATGGGCCTGCTCTTCCCTCTCCTCCCTTGCTGGTGGTGATAGTGCCAGCCAGCCATTATGGATCTCCTTCCTTAGCACAGCAAGGAGAGGAACAACCAATGAAGCCCTTGCATGAGGCCGCCATCACCTCCCCACATTTGTTAGAAGAAGAGGGAGAAAATTGTTTGTGTTCTTATTTTTTTAATTAGTTGTAATCAAAGTTTGAATTTTAGGTTTAATACGACTTATCATTTCACAGATTCATGTCTCTCTTCCCTTCACCTGTCATATGACTTGAAGGAGAATTCTGCACCTGTTATAAAAGTTAGAATATAATATCCGTATGATTTTATTTCATTCGAATGATTTTGGTCAAAAAGTTTGCCACACTTCGTTGAGAGTTAGCTAGTGTTATCGATGAGGTTTTATTTTAGGAGCTAAGATACTAATTAGGCATTCATTGAGACAGGTTCAGTAAAGTTTCACTTCCTCCCTGAGTTTGAACTAGTTTTCCATTGTTCTATCAAGAGAGTGATTTCACAAAAATTAGTTTATAAATTTAAAATTTAGTACTCTTAATTATAACAACTTGAGAGTGATCAGTAGTCTACCTTGATGATATTTTGGTTTATAGTCATTTCATGTAGGACCATTTGAGACATTTACGATAGGTCCTTAAGATGCTCTATACCCATCAATTGTACTTTAACCCTAAAAAATATGCCTTCCTCACAGAGAAAGTTGAATTTATTGGACACATTGTGGGCCACCATTACATCAAAATGGACCACAAAATGGACCCCTGCCCTATGTACGAGACACTTTTGACATTACAAGTTCAACTTCTTATGTCATGTGAAGGTATGTTAGGGACATTTTACCTAGTGTCTAGTAAGGATTGGTGTAGAGTGGGCTATTACTTATTACAATGGTGTTAGAGTTGAAAAAGGTCAATTTTCCTAGATTTTTTTTTTCTAGATGAGATATGAAGACTGAGGGGGCAAGGGTGAGCTCAAGTTTATCAACCACCCCTTTCCTAATTCCTTTCATATTTCTTCTTGCCACAATCACTTGTGTGTACCACAAGATAGCAACTAAACTCTACTCCACTTGATCTTCAAAACATGATAAACAATGTGAGATCTACTAAATGGAGGTAATAGACCCCTAAGTAGTATTTTTCCACATTTGCATTGAATATCACGCTCCTTTGACGGGTGAATCCAATCCATCTCAAATTGACCTTTATTCTATTCTAAGCTTCTATGTGATTTGACTAGGCACCTAATAATTATACTCACCATCCCCTACACCCCAAATCATGTGACCCCTGAAAATAACCTCGCTATCTCTTCATCGTTCCTTAGGGATGACAACAAGTGGCAAGGGATGCTCTTCTTTTTGTTATCCCGTGTAGTGATCTTGATTAGTTCCAAAACCTAAGACCACATCCAGATCAAATTCTACCAGAGAAAATCTACAATCATTAGAACTAATTACTCAAACTACACCAAGAGAGCCGCATACTTTGGGAGCAAGGTATATTGGGGCACCAATGTTGAGCCACTTTGTGTAGTGCCCACCTTTCTTGAGGAGCTGTGTGATGTGGGCAATGGGAACTCTCTCTCTCTCTCTCTCTCTCTCTTTCTCTCTCCCCTTGAGATTTAAGGCTAGTTGTAGACATGGTCAAGGAGATCCATTCTAGAAAAGCCACAAATGAAGTTCGACCTAAGATGAACCGATGTTGACAGGCTTTTGCCATCAATTAGCTTCATGTGTCCCAAATTTTACGGGATAATAAAATTTAATTTATCATTTTCAAGGCACCTCCCTCATTAGGGAAAATTTTTTAAAATAAATAAATTGGGATGCTCTCTTCATAAATCTGCCTTATACCTCTTGATTTTGGATGCCAAGTTTTTTGTTACTAATAAAATGGTTTAACAATATAATAACTCCCTCCTTCTAATGATCACAATAATTTTGTTAATTATTCATACAAACCCTTGGCCCCTCTTATCATGCCCACCTTGCTCTTGTACATACTATATAAGGTTTAAGGGTGATTTATTCGACAAATTCTTTTTGCCTACAAGAAATTAAAGAAAACTTTGGAATAATATATTATTAATAATGATTATTGAAATGTAGTGTAGTAAGGGGAATTATTAGCTCACGCTATCATTAATATTTTAAAATTTATTAAATTTAATAAATACCAGTTTTAAGAAAGTTATATTACACTATCATGTTGGAAATATATCTCGATTAAGAAGCGGCGATGAGCAGTCACGACGTGGCGAGCTACAATTCGTCATTTCACTACGTGGCATCTGTCCATTGGCTTTCGACAAGTCACTGATGCCCCCTCTCTCTCTATCTCATGGCCTTCTGTTCTTGTACAGGGTGAAACAAGATTTACACTATCGTTCCTTTACGGATACAAGGGAGTCACTGATATCGGCCGGCTGCGGTCGGTGAGATCGTCTACCCGGCCGGCAGATCTGTTCTTCTTTTGCCTCCCTATCTTGGATTTTATCCAAGATATATTCTAATACGACGCTGTTCTTCTTCCCTTTTTCTTCTTCGTTGGTAGCTTCTTCGCTATGATAGGGCGCAAAGGAATGGCCGCAAGGTGTCTCTTTATGGTCATGCTGGCTAGTTTCG
This sequence comes from Spirodela polyrhiza, assembly GCA_024713555.1. Lineage (NCBI taxonomy): Eukaryota > Viridiplantae > Streptophyta > Magnoliopsida > Alismatales > Araceae > Spirodela > Spirodela polyrhiza. Next base: position 6,130,394 of record CM046530.1, read on the forward strand.
GCGTACAGCAGCTCCTCGCTTCAGATCCGGTTGGTGGTTTTACGTTTCGCCTTAATTTTATGCCTTTTTTGTTGATCTTGTGACCTAGTCCGGCAGCGTCGAGTGTGAGTCACTGATTTTAGATACTTGAATTTTTGGTACATTTTCCTTTTCTGATCATGGAAAAGTGTGGATCCTGGTGCAGCTGTTCCTCGAGTCGTTCGACGAGACGTTTGAAGGGCGGTGGATCATCTCGAAGAAGGACGACTATACAGGTATTCCTCTCCCATTGACGAGCTTCTTTTTTTTTTACCCTAGAACGTCGCCCAAGTTTTATGGTTAACCAAACAGGACAAGTCACGGGGTTTAACATCTCTGTTTAATCCATATCTGATGATTCATGCTGCCTCTTTGATATGGTGAGAAAGACATTCTCTCTGATTGTCGATCGCAGTACATTCTCCTCTTTATTCTTCATTAAAGACATATGCTATCTGTCTTTTATAAGTCCGATGGGATATCGTGTTCGCATTATCAAATGAGGAAATTTGTTGGTGCATAGAGAAGCTGGGTGTGAAAACGACGGGGACTGAATTTTTTATTTGTGACAAATTTTCGTCTGTTATTCTTTTTCTATCAGTATTGTCACTTTGCAAGTATTAGGGTCTTGAAGAAATCTCTTTTAACCTTTAGAAGAGGTCTCAAAACGAAAGGATTGAAGCATCATTTATTAACTTGTTGACACTATTTCCTTTCTCCTTCTCATGGGACTTGCAGAAATGCTGCAATGGGCACACAGTTGGTATAGATCACGGGTTATAATATTTTTATTTTACGCCAAATTGAAAATCGTTTCTTATAGATTTATTTTTTTTAATTCCAAATTTATGAAAATTAGTTTCTACCATTCGCTTTCTGAAAATTATATGCAGATTATGAAAATGCGCATACTTGCAAGGGTCCATCAAAACTATGTTACCTTTAGCTTTTACCTCTTTCCGATATCTCACTAGGAAAACTGGCTACAAAAATTTATCATAGTGACTTTCTGGTCGGTTCCAAGGGGACAGGATTTTTAAGTGATCCAAAGGCACTATACTTTGCTCAAATAGGCTTTGAGAAACAACAGAGATTTCGACATGTAGCGCCTCTGATTGTCTATGTTCTAGAATTCTCTGAGGTGTAGAATCTTGCTGGGTCTCTGAGGTTTAGGAAGTAATTTATTTGTCTGCCTTTGGAAGAGTTTATAAGCATGATGTAAGTGTATAATAAGACGAAAATCATGGAGGCTTTTCCTACACAGCTACTGATGTGAAATTCTCATGACTGAGCAATGATTCCCCCGGAACTCGGTAGCATGTACATTTTTATTTTAAACGAGCCCATTGGCTGATGTGGTTCCTAGTGATTACGACTGTCTTTAGCTTCTATTCGTAATCTGTTGATGCATGTGTGTGTGCACGCGCGCATGTCTGTGCATATGCACGTAATTTTTACATATTATGAATGCCTGACATCTTATGTCAGACATTTGGTCAATATGATTTCAGATTGCATGGAATTACCTGTGTGTAATAAAAAATAACATTTTTCTTCCCAAGTTACTTGTATTTGCCCAATGTTACTCTATGCTGTCCATGGATTTTCAATTTCGTTGTCTTTTATTATCATGCGTCATATCTCACACATTTTGCGCTCAGGTACTTGGAAACATTCAAAGAGCGAGGGTCACGAAGACTATGGCCTGCTTGTTAGTGAACCAGCAAGGAAGTACGCAATCGTCAAGGAACTTGATGAACCCGTCAATCTCAAAGACAGGACCGTTGTTCTACAGTACGAGGCCCGGCTTCAGAACGGACTTGAATGTGGAGGAGCATACCTGAAGTATCTCCGACCACAGGAAGCTGGATGGATTCCTAAAGACTTTGACAATGAATCTCCTTACTCCATAATGTTTGGACCGGATAAATGTGGAGGCACCAATAAAGTACATTTCATTCTCAAGCACAAGAACCCCAAGACCGGTGACTATGTGGAGCATCATCTCAAGTATCCACCATCTGTCCCATTCGACAAGCTGACTCATGTGTACACTGCCATCTTGAAGCCTGACAATGAGGTCAGGATTTTGATTGATGGCGAGGAGAAGAAAAAGGCGAACTTTCTGTCAGCTGATGATTTCGATCCCCCACTCGTTCCTGCAAAGACAATTCCAGATCCCAATGACAAGAAGCCTGAAGACTGGGATGAGAGAGCCAAAATTCCTGATCCTGATGCAGTGAAACCTGATGACTGGGATGAGGATGCTCCGATGGAAATTGAAGATGAGGACGCTGTGAAGCCAGAAGGGTGGTTGGATGATGAGCCTGAGGAGATTGACGATCCAGAGGCGGCCAAGCCAGAGGATTGGGATGATGAAGAAGATGGTGAATGGGAAGCACCAAAGATTGATAACCCTAAGTGTGAAGCTGCACCTGGTTGTGGGGAGTGGAAGAAGCCAATGAAGGACAATCCTGCCTACAAGGGCAAATGGAATGCTCCCCAGATTGATAACCCTAACTACAAGGGTATCTGGAAGCCACAGGAGATCCCCAACCCCAGCTACTTTGAGATTGAGAAGCCTGACTTTGAGCCCATCGCGGCCATTGGCATTGAGATTTGGACCATGCAGGATGGTATCCTGTTTGACAACATCTTGATATCCGACGATGAGAAGGTGGCGAAATCATATCGGGACACTGTGTGGAGCCCCAAGTACAAGGTCGAGAAGGAGAAGGAGAAGGCTGAAGAGAAGGCTGCGGGGCTTCCCGGCTCACTTTCCGGCATCCAGGTGAGAGTAGTCACTTTGGGTCTTTTCTAGCCTACTATCGTGATTTTGCAAATACCTTAAAACTCTTAACATCATCGTCTTCCTCTCTTTCTCTCTGAATCTCTCAGAAGAAGGTGTTTGATGTCCTATACAAAGTGGCTGGGATCCCTTTCTTGGAAGCCTACAGGCCCAAGATCATCGTAAGCGTCACTCAGAGTTCCTTACATACTTTCTAGTTTATGGGTAGTCATTTCTCTGCTTCCAATGAGCGGTCACTTTCTGATCACATGCTATGCTTGTAATCCTGGAAGGACGTGATTGAGAAGGGCGAGAAGCAGCCCAACGTGACAATCGGCGTCCTAGTCTCGATCGGTGTGGTCCTTCTCACACTCATCGTCAAGATTCTCTTCGGAGGGAAGAAAAAACCTGCGGTAAGCCTCCTCGCCATAACCGGTGCTTCGGCTACTTTATAAGGTCATCTCTAGAACAACATCTGGAGTCTTCATTCCTCAGGCACCTGCGCCGGTTGCGGCCGCGACTAAGCCCACAGAAGCCAGTGACAGCGGAAGCAGCCCCAAGGAGGAGGACGAGCAGGAGGATACCACAGCCGCCGCCGCTCGCCCCAGGAGGTCCAGGCGCGAAACATAAGGCTAGCTCCTTGCACACCGAGGATTTTGGCTGTGTTGGAGGAACTTCTTGGCGCGTAGTGCCTTGTTGAGACTGTAAACTTTTTTAACTTCTAGGTCAAGCCACCGGAGGAACACTTCATTTTTTCCCCCATCCCTTATCTCTTTATTTATTCAAATAGGTTCCACTTTGCGCTTCGTCTGTGAAAATCAGTTTCGAGTATCTCCCCCTGGCTGCCCTTTCTTCCAGGCCTCTTCTAATAAAGAATGAAGAGGTACTTGGATTAATAAAGAGGAGTGTCTATTAATTGGAAGACACTCAGTAGACCCTTCCCTTGGATTTGGTTCCTCAATTGTAGTTATTGAAGCAGCATCGACAATTTTGATTAAAGTTAAATAGGATCCAAAAAAGTACAATCAATACCAAAATTTTATTGAATGTGCCAAAATGGTCATTTGGATGTAAGCCCCTAAAGAAACAAGAATGGTGTCCATTTGATTATTATGGAATGCAGTACGCACCTTAAGTAAGCTTGAAACATTTGATGGATAATAATTCGAAGCTGAATATTAGTAGAATTGATTATCGGCGCCAATGAACTCAAGTCCCCTATGTACATTACTTGCTTCCTCTTCTTCAAACAATGAAACTCACCAAAGGGAAGCAATAAGTCTTTACGAACTTGTATTTCTTCTCAACTTGTTATTTTGATTCTTGAGCACTAATAAGTCTAGTATATGTTTAATGAGAGTTTTGTGTCTTGTGGAGGTCTGTTGAGGCCGTTCTACATACCGAAGGCTAGATGAGGCCTTAATATTTAATGTACTTCACTAAAAATTCAGTATAACTTAGTAATGTTATTTTTAGATATTAGAGAAGATCAAGTTGACCAACCAAGTATGGTGACAACATAGATTTGTGTAGGTTGACTCAATATATTTTTTATCAATCAGATCTAAATTGTTCAGATTTTAATTGGAGCATATTAACATTCATTTGATATTGCCAAAGCTTAAGGCTTCAAAAACCCATCAAATTGGGGAAAGACATCTATTAGCTACAGGAATCAGTTATAAGTTATTCCCTATTTACATCTGTAAAGGCACTCAAGGTGATTGTTGGTGGTAACAAGGGAAAGGTTGGCTAGAGTCTTTGTGTTCATTGTGAGAGATAAATCTTTGAATCAATCATTTAAGAAGATTTATTGATCCAATGAATCGAAAAAATAGAGGATGTAACATTATTTGGTGGCACATTTGATTTGGGTAAAAAATGTTTATGGTTCAAATGCTTACCAGAATTTTTTAAGATAAAATAATAGAAACCAAATGTAAGAACCCATAATTACTGAACTCAAACTAAAAAGCTAAACCCACTATTAACAAGAGTGTGTTTTTTAGTGTTTAATTGGCGAATAAACCTAGTGTAGTCTAAGATACCTCATTAATATTAGTGTAAAAGTAAAAAAAATTAAAATAGTCAAATCACCCCCCCCCCCCCATATTGTCTATTTAAGACCAACAAAGACAAGAGCCCTCAACTAACTAGACTCTCTCTTAGTCAGAAACTACTGCAACAAATTGCTATTAAAAAGAGACTCACAACCTAAAAGAAAGGAAAGAGTTCAAGATCAGAATTGAATTACTTTTTTGAAACCCTGGGGTATGCTCATTTCATTACTTCACTATTTTTAAAAATGAGACATCATAAACTGTATAATCTACAAGAAAATGATTCAACCACCTTTCTTATTAAGAAATCAAGTTTCCTTTTCTAATTTGGTTTGCATACTTTTGGCCAATATTACATATGTGACAAGATATTAATGAGCTAATAATGATGTAAAACACTGATAATATTTGACATCATGAAAGTGACAAACCAAATTTCCTGGGAAACAAGTTATATGCTATAGAAATCAATACTAAACATAAATGCCAACTTTGGTGCAATAACTAGGACTACATAGAGGTAAATATATCGAAACTGGAAGAAGTATCCAAGGACATCTGCAAGTGTTTTTTGGACTTCAAGTATTTCACCCTTTTCTTTCTCTACCCTACCTTTCTGACTTTTTGGAGCTACCAATTTTTCCTTTCATTCATTATTCTGTAATAGCAAGTTTTTTGTCCCTCTTTATGAATTAACCTTGACTTAGGTTCAGAATTTGGTCACAAGTTACGGTAAGTTAACCGCTTTATTATTACAACGGATTTTGAAAATTTTTGAGAAACGTTGTTTGGCTTCCAATGTTTGTACCACTGGTGGGCTACGTGGCAGTAGTTTCTATGTCTCTCCACGCAGCCCGATGACGTGGCGGCATATGATTCGTCCTTCAGTGCGTGGCAGATCTTCCGATTGGTGGATGTTATGTCACGGACACCTCCTGTCGACTGTCTTTCCCTATAATTGTCCGAGGATCCCTCGCGAAGAAATATGTGCCCCCCCGCGCTTGTCTCTGGATCCGTCCAGTGTTCTTCCGGCAGTGGAGATCGAAGATTTGGTCGTCCCTCTACGTCCTGACCGGGAGGCATCCAGCGATACGCGGCGTTTGCCACGGGTGAGCTCATGTCCTCGGCCGTCAGATCTGTCCTTTCGTCCCCCTTTCTTGGAGTAGGGTTTTTAGCCTGACTGTATTAATCTCGTCTCTCTTTTTCTATTGCAGCATCCTCGACATGATGGGGGACAGACTTGCGGCCGCGCCGCGGCTGGTGACGATCTTGCTTGCTTGTTTCGCCGTGCAGCTGGTCTTCGCTTCAGATCCGGTCAGTGGCTTAGCGAACTTTTTATTATTATTTTGTACGCTATTTGTTGAAGTTGGTAGATGGTGCCGCGGCTTCGAGTTTTCTTCTCTGATTGAAATCCACTTGGACGTTTTTTGGCCGTTTTCTGTCCTGATAATGGGAAAACTTCGATCCTTGTGCAGCTATTCTACGAATCGTTCGACGAGACGTTCGAGGGGCGGTGGATCGTATCAGAGAAGGATGACTACAAGGGTACGTCCCTCCGATTCTCGAGCTTTTCATGCTTGCTGTCTCCACATTTGTCGTCCAAATTTAACTGCAAAATAAACTGGATATCTTATGGGTTGCGGTGCGTACTCCACTGTTTGTCTACCAATTCTGTTTGCTCCGGATCTGACGATGTGTTTAAGATGGCCGATGTGCTGAAATGATGGTTTATGGGGAAATGTTTTTGACAAATATTGAAATCAGTGTATAATAACTTTTGTTTGATTATTGTTAAAAAAAAATTTACATTGATGTAGAATATATCTGACGGTTCCTCGTGTTAGTATTGTCCATCGAGCTACTTTGTTACTTTTTTAGCTTTGAGATCTTGGCGACGAAAGTGAGAGCCTGGATTTTTATTTGGGGTTTATTTTCGTGATATTATTTCTCTCATGTATTCTTCGTCTGCATATACTCATCTGGCATTCTTTTGTTTCGGATTCAATCTCAATCGCTTCAGAGGGCAGCATAATTTTAAAATAAAAGTCAGTGCATTTCAAGCGCTGTTTTGATATTTCTCCGTTCTAATTCTCATTGGGCAAGCAGAAACGATGATATTTTCCTTTTCAGTTGTTAAGATAATTGTTTCAGACAGATTGTGATTATTCTCTAGGAGTTTCTGTGAACTGTTGCAGCACATTACCTATTTTATAATCTCATCTATTCGTTTTTGTATGTTGTCAAAGCATGTGTTTGCATTTCGATGTTATGAATAATAAACATACTTTGTACCACACATCTCGCGCTTAGGGTCGCTGATATATGGAATGACCTTACAAATCAATTACAAGTTACCTGTACTTTCTTGCCTTTACTATCATGCGTCATATCTCACACATTTTGCGCTCAGGTACTTGGAAACATTCAAAGAGCGAGGGTCACGAAGACTATGGCTTGCTTGTTAGTGAACCAGCAAGGAAGTACGCAATTGTCAAGGAACTTGATGAACCCGTCAATCTCAAAGACAGGACCGTTGTTCTACAGTACGAGGCCCGGCTTCAGAACGGACTTGAATGTGGAGGAGCATACCTGAAGTATCTCCGACCACAGGAAGCTGGATGGATTCCTAAAGACTTTGACAATGAGTCTCCTTACTCCATAATGTTTGGACCGGATAAATGTGGAGGCACCAATAAAGTACATTTCATTCTCAAGCACAAGAACCCCAAGACCGGTGACTATGTGGAGCATCATCTCAAGTCTCCACCATCTGTCCCATTCGACAAGCTGACTCATGTGTACACTGCCATCTTGAAGCCTGACAATGAGGTCAGGATTTTGATTGATGGCGAGGAGAAGAAAAAGGCGAACTTTCTGTCAGCTGATGATTTCGATCCCCCACTCGTTCCTGCAAAGACAATTCCAGATCCCAATGACAAGAAGCCTGAAGACTGGGATGAGAGAGCCAAAATTCCTGATCCTGATGCAGTGAAACCTGATGACTGGGATGAGGATGCTCCGATGGAAATTGAAGATGAGGACGCTGTGAAGCCAGAAGGGTGGTTGGATGATGAGCCTGAGGAGATTGACGATCCAGAGGCGGCCAAGCCAGAGGATTGGGATGATGAAGAAGATGGTGAATGGGAAGCACCAAAGATTGATAACCCTAAGTGTGAAGCTGCACCTGGTTGTGGGGAGTGGAAGAGACCGTTGAAGAAGAATCCTGCCTACAAGGGCAAATGGCATGCTCCCCAGATTGACAACCCCAACTACAAGGGTATCTGGAAGCCACAGGAGATCCCCAACCCCAGCTACTTTGAGATTGAGAAGCCTGACTTTGAGCCCATCGCGGCCATTGGCATTGAGATTTGGACCATGCAGGATGGTATCCTGTTTGACAACATCTTGATATCCGACGATGAGAAGGTGGCGAAATCATACCAGGACACTGTGTGGAGCCCCAAGTACAAGGTCGAGAAGGAGAAGGAGAAGGCTGAAGAGAAGGCTGCGGGGCTTCCCGGCTCACTTTCCGGCATCCAGGTGAGAGTAGTCACTTTGGGTCTTTTCTAGCCTACTATCGTGATTTTGCAAAGGCCTTAAAACTCTTAACATCATCGTCTCTCTCTTCCTCTCTAAAACTCTCAGAAGAAGGTATTTGATGCTCTTTACAAAGTGGCGGACGTCCCTTTCTTGAAGGCCTACAAGCCCAAGATCGTCGTAAGTGTTACTCAGAGTCTCTTACGTATTTCTGACAATCATTTCTGGATAATCGTTCTTCTGCTGCCAATTAATCACCGCTGTCTGATCACTTTCCTACGCTTGTTGAATTTTGAAGGACGTAATTGAGAAGGGCGAGCAGCAGCCCAACGTTACAATCGGAGTCCTCGTCTCGATCGGTGTGGTCATTATCACGGTCATCTTCAAAATTCTCTTCGGAGGGAAGAAGAAACCAGCGGTAGGTTTTCTCATTCAGCTTCTCCATCGAAGATGCTTCGGCTACATTCACTTGAACTGTGTAATGACTTTTTCTTTCTGCAGGCTCCTGTCCCAGCTGCTGCCGAGACGACGAAGCCTGCTGAGCCCTCGAACGGAAGCGGTGGGGAGAAGGAGGAGGACGAGCAGGACGCCACGGCCACCGCACGCCCCAGGAGGTCGAGACGTGAAACGTAGGGCTCGTTCCCTTTGACCAAGAAAAAAAAAATGTACTCTTTTTGGCCCATGGGGGCGACCCGCAGAAGAACACTGTACTCGCCTTTGCCCCATTTCTGATCCCATCATTTATCAAAATAGGAACCCGTTTGTCCTTCATCTTGTCTAAGTTAGCTGTATGTCGTATCAGTCAGTTGTAGGCCCCTGCCTCACCAGATGTCCCTACAAGAGCACTCCCCATCCCTGAAATGGTGGAAGCGGAGAGGGTCCTTGAGGAGGATCTCCCGTCCGGTCAGCCGAGAGATGTGCTTTGCGGAGGCGTGGCAGCTCCGGCAGAGGCGGAGGTTCTTCGTCACCCTGATGACGGCGCCCGCCGGCGTGCTGATCAGCCCCAAGGCGATGGCCAGCAGCTCGCTGTGCCCCGCGGGGATGCTTTCCCTCTCCTCGTCTACATCGTGCAGGCTGAAGTCTGCGTCAGGGGAGAGCCCCTCCTCCTCCATCTTCTCCATCAACCTGTTAAGCTCCCAGCGTATCCTCACCGACCTCGGGTGAGAGACGTCGCCCACGCGGAAGACGTGGACTTTGGCCCCCACCTCGATCCAGCTGCAGGCCTGCTTCGTCCTCAGGCCCATGTCTCTGATCGTCCGCCTTAGCCCCTCGACCGAGCCCCATCGGCCGGCGGCGGCATGGATGTTGGACAGCAGGACGTAGTTCTCGGCGTTGAGGGGCTCGAGCTCTGCGAGCTTCTCCGCCGTCCGCTTCCCCGTCGGCAGGTTCCGGTGGATCCTGCAGCCGTCGAGGACCGCCCGGAGGACCTCCGGGTGTTCCTGCATTCGCCGTTTCTCGACGAAGGCACGCGCCGCCTCGAACTGCCCGGCGCGGGCGAGGAGTCCGGCGAGGAGAGCGACGTGGTCGACCCCGGGATTTCTGATGCGGCCGAAGAAGAACTTCCCCTGTTCCACCATGCAAGCGGCGTGGCAAGCGTGGAGCACGGCGTGGTAGGCCGATGCGTCGGGCACCGCGCCGGCGGGGCTCCTCTCCATCTCTCGGAACAGCTCCACGCCGGCCTCTCCACGCCCGTGAAGGCTGTAGCCCATGATCATCACAGTCCACGAGACGACGTCCTTCTCCGCCTTCTGGGAGAATATCTTCAGCGCCGACTCGAGGCGCCCCGACTTGACGTACATGTCCATGAGGGCATTCTGCACGGCCGGCAAGCCGGCGCCCACGCCTTGCCGGATCGTGTAGCCGTGGATCTCCCTGCCGTGCCGGCTGGCCGACATCCTCGCGCAGGCAGGGAGGACGGCGGAGACAGTGAAGTGGTCGGGTTTCCTCCCCTGCGAGCACAATTCGCGGAACAGCTTTAGCCCTTCATTGAAGGCCCCGGCATGAACGGCCCCCGTGATGGCCGTCGTCCAAGAGATCATGTCCTTGGCCGGCATTCGGTCGAACAGAGCTCGCGCGTCCCCCGGCACTCCGCAGTCGAAATACATCTTCGCGAGAGCGTTGGCCACCACGGGGTGCAGCTCCAACCCATTTTTTCTCGCCAAGTCGTGGATCTTCTTCCCGTCCAGGAGCGACCTCAGTCTGCCGGAAGCTCCGAGAGCCGTGATCAGCACCACGGAGTCGAAGGGCACACCGGCGGCCGTCATCTCGTAGAACACCTTCAGCGCCAAACTGAGCTTTCCCTGCTTCGAGTACATACCCATTAGCAGCGTCCATGAGACAGGGTTCCTTCGCGAAGAGCCATCGAGGATCTTCTGAGCTGAGCGAGGATCGTCCAGGTCCCCGTACATGGACATTAACGCAGTCACCACGAAATCGTCGGAGCCGAGCCCCAACTTCAGGACGTGGCCGTGGACCTGCCGCCCACTGAAGAAGGCACCTGCAAGGCGCGCCGCATTGAGGACGTGAGGAAAGGTGTGGTTGTCGGCGTGGACTCCGCGCAGGAGCATCTGACAGTAGATGAGGATGGCCTCGGAGGGCTTGCGGTCGGCGAGGCGTGCCCTGATGAGGGTGTTCCAGGAGAAGATATCCTTTTGAGGAATCCGGTCGAGCATTTGGCGTGCGGGAACCGTAACAAGCCGGGGGCCGTCCCTGATCTCCTGCGGTTGGCATTGATGAACGCCATTCCGGTGGGAAAGCGCCGGGAGAGAGGAGGGGCAGGGCAGAGCCGGCGCCGCCTGGAGAGGCAGCATGGGGAACGGGGCGTCGACGAGAACGACGATGGGGTCAGAGACTCCACGCTCCGCCTGAAGGGCTGATGGATGATCGTCTTGCCGAGAAAATAACTGTGGACGGGAAAAATCGAACGATCAGGTGAATAAAACTCGCTGTGGGATCCACACTCGGCTGGTCTCGCCCAACTCCCCTTCCGACGACCCACAGCCTTCCACCTTGCCTTTCGTTTGGCTCTGTTCTTCCCATCCATTCGTACACGTTCCCCTCCAAGTAATATAAGTTCATATCATTACCTTTTCAATATTTAATCATTTAAATATTAAGATTGAAAGTTTTCGTAAGATAGTAGGGACAAAAAATTTTCAGATCAACCTTCGAATGAGAGTCATACAAATGTGGTATAAACGTAAAGTTCTACCATGCATAGTGAAAAAAAACTTGGTGGCATAGGACATCTTAAAAATGAGTCCTGCAAAAGAAAGACATTGCATTTCTGTTGAAACTTCTTTGGATGTACTCATTTGATATTGTTTTAGCATCCATGAGTTTTACTTTCAGGTAGATAATACACCACCAGATAGTAAAATGGGACACTTAAATAAATTTCATTTGGGCCATAAAGTTATTGAATTGATCAACCAAATTGCCAAACATAAGGCCCACATCATGGAAATGAGCTTGTTGGCACTCAAGAAATTAGACACATTAGATATAAGCTCATTAACAACACTTCTCACAACAAAGAATAAGAGTAAAATGTATTGGAATTAGCCAAACGTTCTAATGTCATAACTAAATCATATAGGAATTTTTATGAGTTCCATACACAATAAAAAGTCCCCAATAAAAGACAAACACATCCAAAATAAGTTTAGTCAATATACATTGTTGAAATTTTGGTGTTGAAGATGAATTAAAACTTTAATCAGCCTTAAGTAAAAATTAATCTCTAAATTACTCAGCCTACCAACTACCATCCCAAGAGTCATGTTCATTAGGTTTCCACTAATCCACCACAAACATTCTATCACCATAGTCATGGGCTAAAGAACTAGATGACCTTTTAGGCAATTAATTGCTTAGGTACTTTATTCTAAAGCAAGAAGGTAGTGATATATCAATGTGGAGGATGTCAATTAGCCCAAATGTTGTATTAGCTATAGGAGTTCATATAAAGAGAGAAGAATTTGGTAGAGAGCTCTAAAGGTTGATTCCCCTTGAAGAGGTCATTAGATTTAATAGGGGGTCCTCTTTGAGGTTGTTCTGAATCATATTCTTTGTTAGATTTATTAGTTTTACTTCTAATCATCATGTTTTCATAAATTCAGTCATATTTCGTTTTATCATTATGTATAAAATGTTAGTTTTTATTTTTTTTAGAGAATTCCCTTCTTCTCAGAATATCTCCAAAGAATCACCTATAAAATTAGTAGGGCTCTATTATTATATTAGGGTTGTTGAATCTTTTTGTCATGTTGCTTAGGTAAAATGATTGAGTCGAACAAGCAGAGCATTATTAGGTTTTAGGTCACCAACAATCAAGAAGGAGGGTTTGAATTGACATCTCTTTTTACTTTGAAATATTTCTCTTTGACAAATCGTTGTTACTTTTTTTGCAAGCTTATCTTAATGGAATATGAATGTGAGCACACTATTTTTATAATGATTTGACATTGACTTACGTCCACTCTCTAATAATATACTTTATTCTTAGGTTTCACTTTATAATTATTCAAATCACAATTGTTGATTCCATGGGCTCAGCTCGCTCAAGATTTCACTTAAAATTTTCATATAGATTCATTACTCTAGAATGCTCACACCACTGTTTAAAAATATAACTCATAGAGATGATTAATCAAATGATATAATCACCATTCAACTCACAAATAAATAAAACAATGTCAATGTGGATATATTTGAAAGATGATTTTTATTTGTTTTAATGCTTAATGCTTGTATCTAATATGAGTCGATCCACATAAACTCAATAAAAATTTGATAAGCTCTATTATGAACCCAACAGTACATGTCATATGGAAGTAATGATTTTTTCTTCAAATCTCATTAATACTCAGTGAAACAAAATTAAGATCTAAGTATAGTTCGTAAATCATAATCTCAATATTTCAAATTATAACTTCTCTATCAAGAGTGGTATGTATGATTTTCAACATATATTTAGTATTATTTAAAAAATCATGTTCGATAAATTAAACACCTAGTAAATTATTTAACTAATTAAATATTAAAAACATACGATCATAAGAACATAGTTAATTGCATAAGCTTTCATACATATATTTTTTTCACCAAAACTCATTAATTTTCTTAATCGAATTATTACTTCTTTGACTACCATGATTTCTGTAAATAATGGTCATTCACACAATAATATACAAGATGATGAATTCTCATGATATTATGATTCAACTATTATATTCATATCATAAGGCTTTCATATGTCAATTACCTTATCATTTGTACGCTTGAAGTTATTAGATCTTACATATTATATCATAAGGTGTATTCTATTTATGTGTATGATGTATTCATTTACATTCACATATATGTGTATATTATTGAAGTATAACTCATTCATTTGATTATTATAAAGTTATTTTTGATAATTTTATCATCATCAAAATATATTGTCTTCATGGCTCCAATAAAAATAACATCAAAGAGTTCTATTAGGATGTAACCCTCCCTATAGAAAGAGATAATACAATCTCACAATAGTTAAAACTCTAAATATGAGTTGTTGATGAACTATGTCAATAGATTAAGCCACCACCGTCTTATATGCCTCCCAAGGGATCACATATCATAGAGAAGAAATCAAGATTAGTGAGGGACAGTCATACATACCTCCTTTTCAATGTGACCAACTAGTCTCATGAAAATGGCCACACCTCAATGAATCCCCACATTGTGGAGACATAGTGGCCACCACACCCAACCTTGTTAACATATATGGCAAGACACCTATAAACTTGAAATACATAAATTAACACAACCTAGAAGGCTTGGTTTTTCAGATTGAACCATACCTTTACATCTACAACTTATTAGTAGTAGGAAAATTAACAACCATGGGAATTGTCTCGAAAGGCAAGATATTATTATGGTTCAAGTGAACCACATAGCATGATTCCTTTGAAAGTAGGGAGGACCTTTGATCAAATATTAGAACAATTTAGCAGCAACCAATAAAGTTCATTGTGCCAATGATTTCTAGAGATTAAACATAGGAAGACATTAGTTGAATGTCATGAAAATTTTGAATTAATGCTCATTATTAATTTGGGGGCTTCTAGAACATATACTTGAGAATACTTTCCACAAGGGTCTAAAATACAAGGTGAGGGTTGAAGTTAAAAGTACTTTAAGATTTAGCTAATTTTAAAA